>OY856414.1:622788303-623409731 GCA_963693085.1 Alisma plantago-aquatica | reverse complement strand
TAATGGTTTTATAAGATTAGGCTCAACAATATCTTCATTCACATTCCCAACTGATTTATATGTTAATTCATATCCTATATCCTAAAGATGACATAACCAAACACTTCCTCAAGTGGTGTTGTAGAAAGATGTCACAATTAAGCTATAAACACTTGACCATTACTTTGCACAAACACCTATCTATACAATTTATTCGACATACGCAACCATACATAACTGATCCACAATTACACTAGATAGGTGTGGATCTTAATATCGCATAAACCAAAATAAAAATAATAATAAAACAATTAAGATAAAAATGCAATAAAACTAAGATATAATTCTATTCCTGCCCCCAAGCTTGAATAAGTATGTCTCAATACTCACACTTAAGAGGTGGAGCAACGGTACCATTGCTCAAAATGGAGGAGGTGGCTCTGGCATGTTGGGGTCATGGGGAGGAAACATCCCCTGAAAAGATAGATCTGACAGCGGCATCTATAGTGGCTCTGAGTACCCTCCAAAGTACCCCTGGTTCTAGTAATGGTCAAAGAAGGGTTGTTGGTATTGCTCCATCCATTGTAGGTTCATGTGAACATTCATAGTTGGCGCAGAGAAGGTGTTCATTCTCATATATTGCCTGCTGATTTTGGTACAAGTATCCTTGTATCTCTTACACACCATCCAACATTGCATGATGTTGCTACTATCCTGTCTAGATCTCCTACATCATGCTATACATACCCACCATGTTGTACGGGTCTTGCTCCTCCTGAGAAGGGGGTAGGAAGATGAAGTCGAGGCAGTGTAGGTGTGGGCCTGTTTGCACGGGACCACTCTTCAAGTAATGGGGATAGTGAACTCCACCTCCTCAATGTTGTCGAAGTTGCTATCATCACCTTGCTACTCATTATTGTCATGAACTGCTTTCATGGGTGTGTGTTCTTCCTCTCCCTCATCCAATGGCCACCAAATATGTTCCACTCCTCATAGGTTGAAGATGGGGTCGGGGAGACTGCGCTCTCGGAACCGTCCTCGCCATGTACAGCTTGCATACACCATGTTATGGTGTTAGTTGAGGAAGCTCGCCTTGCAGAAGTGTTGGAGGTCCAGTTTCTTTGTGGATTCCATCGATGTGATGGTGGACAAGTCAAGGGAGAGATGTAGTGCATTTGGGATGATAAGACCCCCAAATACAATCGACACTTTCCTCATCACATTGCATACAATTGAGATCATATGGAGGAGAAGGAAGGACCCAAAGTTGACATTTTCTCCCTCCAATAGCATATAGTGGAAGTAGAAGTCCATCCTTTGGATCTTCCCTTTGGCTTGACCAGAATGAGCGAAGATAGTGTTGGTGTAGAGGTGGTGAAGAACTTAAGAAAGGGGGTGCTCAATGTCAGTAATAGAGTTGACATGGTAGTTGATGCGAAAGCCTTATGGTACCTCAGTCGACTACTCCCAAGCCATGTCATAGTCAAAATCTGAGGGGGCCGAGCGATTTGGGATGTGAGCCCAGTTGAAGATGTGGTTGAATGCCCATAGAGTGATGGAGTACTTTTTTTTGAAGAGGTAGAAATTGACTTTGCCTTCCCACCATTCACCTCCTATTTGTTGCTCAGGGGAGACAAGAACTTCCAACGATGCCAAGAACTTGAGGACAAGGTCCGAGTAGGTTTGTTAGTTGCTAATGAAAGGATTGACTCCATCCATTAACTACTTCTAACACACCCACCGCATGGTGTCGGCGAAGCCCACTCTCTCGATCAAGGCACGATCTCCATATCGTGTTGGCATTATCGTCCTTATCTGAAGCTCTTTGTACACCTTCTTGATCTCTAAGGATGGATGTTGAATGTGTGTTGTTAGAGGGACCAATTTTCCTTTCTCTGCTGATGTAGAAGGGCCTCTCCTTGGTGCCATGATGATGATGCAAGAAGGAGGATTAGGAAAGAGAAGACCAGTGAAGATTTTCAGCACCCGATGCAGCGTTGCTTTGAGTTGTAGGAGGAGTGGAGGAAGTGGTGTGGAGAAAATGGGTTCACCACCCCTCCTTATATAGCTGAGTCAGGCGGAGTTGGTACTACTGACTTTAATGTCGGTACGACTGAGTTGCAAGAATGAATTTGTGGCTCAGATGTATAGATGGCTAATGTTTGTTGATGTCTTGAGCATGGATCACTCGGAGCTGATAGTACCAAGTCCAAGTTAGTAGTATCGACTTGAGTTGTGTATCAATGCTACCAATTGTGTGATGAAGACCACATCCATCATTGAATCGAGCATCCACAGATTGATGACGTCATGTGTGAGTACTACTGACTTGTCCGTCAGTAGCACCGAGTTGTCAATTGTTTCTTGGTATTTTTGAATTTTCATCTCAATGTATCAAACTTGGGAGAACCAAAAAGTTGGTAGTACCGACTCAGATGTCAATACTACTAAGTGCTTATCAATACGCACTGAAAAATCTTCAGATACTCAGTAGTATTGACTAGTAGCTTCAGTAGTACCGAGTTTGTCTTTCTTTTGCAGATGACTTACTGATGTGAATTCGGTACTACCGACTTGGGGACTCAGTCGTACTGACTTTGTATAATCTACACACTCCCACAAATGAGTCAAGGTACCTTTTTTCAAGAAATAGGAATGAAAAGAAAACTATAATGCTAAAATGATACTAAATAAAGAGAAATGAAGGTTGGGTTGCCTCCCAACAAGCACCATCGTTTAACATCCTAGACTAGACATTCCTAAGAGCAAGAATTTGATGGATTGCCACAAGTTTAATTTCTTCTATTCTTGGCTCTAATTACCCACCATAGTAGTGCTTTAATCTCTAGCCATTAACAAGGAATGACCTAGTCCCATAAATAATCTTCACAGCACCATGATGAAAAGCTTGCACAATCACAAATGGTCCACTCCATTTGGACCTCAATTTCCCCGCATGTCACTTAAGTTGGGAATTAAAAGGAAGAACCTTTTATCTTGGGAGAAAGACCCTATTCATGATGAGCCTATCATGAATCTTCTTCATACTCTCCTTATACATCCTAGAAGTTTTGTAAGCATCCATCCTAAGCTCATCTAGTTCATTCATCTCTAACAGTCTCTTCCTACCTACTTCATCCAATCCAAAATTTAGCTTTTTCAATGCCCATTTGCCTTATGATCACGCTCTACTTATATATGGAAAGAACATCCATAAACCAACCTAAAAGGTGTCATTCCTATAGGTGATTTATTGGTTGTCCTATCTTCCCAAAGAGCGTCATTAAGCACATAACTCAAATTTGTCCTATTAGTTGAGACTGTCCTTTCAAAAATCTTCTTCACTTCTCTATTGGACACCTCAACTTGACCTTGTGTCTGTGGGTGGTAGAGAGTACCCACTCAATGTTTCACCCCATATTTACTCAATAAGGCTCCAAATTTCCTATCGGTGAAATGTGATCCACCATCATTAATGATCAATTGGAGGACACCAAATCTACATAAAATGTTAACCTTCACAAATCTGCACACAACTTGTGCGTCATTGGTGCAGGTTGAAATTTCTTCAACCCACTTAGATACATAGTCAACCACAAGTATAATGTAGAGATTAGAATTATAAGACACAAATGATCCCATGAAATCAATACCTTATAGATCAAACATGTCAACCTCTTAAAATAGATTTAGTGGCATTTCATGTTGTTTTGAAATGTTACCTGTGTGTTGACATGCATCACAATGACGAACAGTGTTGTCAAATAGAACCCACTCTGTAAAACATTAGCTACATTCCTACAGTTAGAGTGATGCCCTCCTATAGGTAAAGAATGGATGTGTGACAAAATTCTCTCAACCTCCCATTCAGGTACACACTTCCCTAAAAGTCCATCTCTATATTATTTAAGAAGAATTGGGTCATCCCAGATGTAAAACCTCAATGAATGGAAAAATATCTTCTTTTATTGGAACCCCCAATCTGCAGGCATCTCTTTGCAGGCTAAATAATTAACAATATCTGCAAACCAGGGATCCTTGGTCATGATAGAAAAAAGTTGTTCATCCCGAAAATCCAAAACAATAGGCATATCTACATCTTTTTCATTCACTCTTTCCAACCTAGATATGTGATCTACTACCACATTTTCTACCCCTGCCTTATCTTTAAATTCTATGTCAAATTCTTGTAAAAGTAAAATCCACCTAATTAATCTAGATTTTGAATCTTTCATTTGTAATAGGTATTTGATGGATGCATGGTCAGTCCAAACAATCACCTTAGCCCCAACTAGGAATTGGAGGAACTTCTTAAACAAAAAAACAACCACTAAGAGTTTTATTTCTGTGTTTATATAATTGAGTTTCACATCATTCATGGTTTTGGACATTTAATATATGAATGTAGGAGTTTTAACTTTGTGTTGACCCAACACAACTCCCACTGCATAATCTAATGTGTCACACAGCAGCTCAAATAATATGCTCCAATCAGGATACTGCACAATAGGTGCAGAGCTAAGCTTCTCCTTTAGTACTTCAAAGGCGTTCAAGCATCATTCATAAAAAGAAAACTCAATGTCTCTTTCCAATAGTTCTGACAAAGATTTAGCAATTTTTTAAAAATCTTTGATAAAATGATAGTAAAACCTAGCATGTCCCAAAACGCTCCTTACTCCCTTCACCGATGTCAGTGGAGATAGCTTGAAAATAACTTGTATCTTAACTGGGTCTACTTCCGTACCCTTGTTGGACACCTTGTGTCCAAGCACTATGCCCTCACCCACCATCATATGACACTTCTCAAAATTCAAGACTAAGTGAGTATCCTCACACCTTTGTTAAACCCTGTTCAAAGTATATAGGCAATCACTGAATGACTCCCCATATACAAAAAAATCATCCATGAACACCTCCAAGTACTGCTCTACCATATCAGAAAAGATGACAAGCATACAATGTTGGAAGGTGGCAGGGACGTTACAAAGGTTGAATGACATCCGTCTATATACAAATGTGTCATAAGGATAGTTGAAAGTAGATTTTTACTGATCCTTTGGCTCAATCAAAATTTGATTCTAAGCAAAACACCCATCGAGGAAGCAAAAGTGTGAACAACCGGTGAGTCATTCCAAAATCTAATCAATGAAAGGTAAAGGAAAGTGATCTTTTAAAGTGACGGCATTCAAACATCAGTAGTCTATGCATACACGCCACCCTGTCACCAACCTAGTTGAAATCAACTCATTAGCAACATTAGTTGTGACAATGATCACCCCTTTCTTAGGAACTACTTGTGTTGGGCTAACCCCCATAGAATCTAAAATTGCATAAATGATACCTACCGAAAGGAGCTTGCCCACTTCTTTCTTCACTACCTAAGTCTTAATCATATTTAGTCATCAGTGAGGTTGAACTATCACCTTGGCTCCTTCTTTCAGTCGGGTTTTGTGCTGACATAAACTAGGAGATATTCCTTTGACATATGCTATAGATCACCGAAAAGCGGCTTGGTGGTTCTTCAGTACAACATGTAAATCCTCTTCTTCGCCACTCAAGGATGATGATATGATCATCGGGAGCTTCTCTTCTATATTCAAGAAGACATACTTTAGATGTGTCGACAATGGCTTCAATTACAACTCAGGTGGGTTCAGTAGAGACAGGACCAATGGTGAGGGAGGTGGTCCCAAATCTTCAAAATATCTTGTATAATAGCAAGGTACCACCTTCATCATTAATACACACTCCTCTAGAGAGCAGTTGTGTGCGCTTTCCTCTACTTTATTCATCAAACATGCTTCCAATGGTAACTTTGGATATGTTTGCAGCAAGGAATCAACAATGATCTCTTCTATGGTAGATGGATCATAGTCTTATTATCTATCATCTGGGTAACACATTGCCCATTTTAATGAGATCACCTTAGTGTTTTAAATTATATCAACTACTAGAGTTTCTTTTTCCAACTTGGTCATCACATGACCCATGTCAAGGAATGGCTTCCCAAGACATAGAGAATTTTTTTCCTCCATGTACTGCAACATGTTGCACTATGTTGTATCCCCTCTTTCTTTTGAGTGCTCCGGCATCTTAATCTTGAATTGGTCTTCATGGGTGCCCATGGTTAGACATCCTCTACCCATTTCTAGAATCATATCAGTAGTGGCTTGGAATGGCCTACCTAGCAAGAGTTTGTTGCCTTTATCCTCCTGCATTTCCATTACCACAAAATTAATAGGAAAAACAAATCTATCCACTTTCACTAGAAAATCGTAACAAATGTCATATGGCATGACTACAGAGTTGTCTACAAATTCAATAGTCATACTACTTTTCCTCATTTCCTTAAGACCTAGCTTCTTGAAATTTGACAGAGGCATGAGGTTGATGCTAGTCCCTAAGTCACATAGAGCATCACCGAACTTGGTCTTTCCTATGAAGCACGTGATGTTGAAACAACTAGGATCTTGTATTTTAGTAGGTAGTGTTCCAAGAATAAAACACTCATCTTATCCTTTAACACCACCACATCAGCCTCAGGTATCCTTCTCTTCTTATTGATTATGTCTTTTAATAACTTTCCATACAATGGTATTCACTCAATTGCATCAATGAGTGGAATATTGAGAGAATTTCTTAAAACCATTCAAGAATTTTTGGAACTGCCAGCCTTCTTTTGTTGCCTTCATGTTATTTGGAAAGGGCACTGGAATTACTAGTATCCTCTGGTGAGATGGGACATATGCTTTTGATCTTGTATCCTCCACCTCATCGATGTGCTCCTTAGTTGTCTTCTCCTATTCCAACATTTTAGATTTATCTGCATCTGCTGTCACAATCAGAGTTGTTGCTCCAGTAACTTCACCTACATCTAAGCTGGTTGGTGCATCATTCAACAATGTCTTACCACTGCAGAGTAGGACTACCATGACATGTTGATTTCCAGAAGGCACATTAGTATTTGTTGGGAACCCCTACTGGTTTGGTTGCTTCAATGTACCCACATCCACTGCTATTTGAGAAATTTGAGTTTCGATGTTGTGGATCCAGGCCCCTTGGTTTTGGAGTTCTCCCCGAGTTTGACCCATAAGCACTTCATTCTGACTGGCCAGCTTTCCAAGCATCTCTTCAATAGGGTCAATCTTCTTTTGTTCTTGTTGATATTGTTCCTGGCCACCAAACTATTGTGGCTTGGGTTGTTGCACCTGAGATGGGTCTTGTTGGAAATTGTTGGGATCCATCCATGAAAACTTGGGATTCTTCCTCCTTGCATATTCATATCGCCTATACTTTTGTTGTTGGTGCACAAACTTGCACTCTTCATCTTCATCTTCTGAAGGTGGTCTATCATTAGCACACAACTTTTTAACAATCAGGTCTAGCTTCTCATTTAACGTAGAGATGACCTTGGACTTGCCGACACTTTTGACGCTTGTTAGAAGCTCACTCTCATCGCCCCATGACTATTTCTTAGACATGTTCTTTAATATCTCATGACAGCGGGTGGGTTTGTTGTTGAGGAAGAACCCTGCCCGTACACTATCATGCATGGTTCTCTCTCCCTTATGCAGACATAGTAGAAGATCTTTGCTTGCCCCAACAAATCAATACCATGATGAGGTACCTTCCACAGCATATCTTGGAATCTCTCCCATTCTTCAGAATAGGATTTGTCAGCCTGCAGTCCAAAATTATAGATCTTCTTCACCAAGTCATTTGTCTTTTGTGGAGGAAAGTAATGCTTGAAGAAGGCGTCGATCATCTGATCCCACATCTCAATACACTCATCATTGAGATTGTGAAACCATGACTTTACACTATCCACCAGAGATGATGGGAATAGTTTCAAATATATGACAATCATTGGTACCCTATCTATTTTGTCCATATCACAGTTCTCAATAAAGTTACTAATATGAACCATCAGGTTTTAAGAACTTTGGCCATGAAAAGCTTCGGATTTGACTAAAGAGATCAACCCTGGATCGATCTTGTAGTTGCCCACATTGATGGCTTGTCTTTTGATTGGTTCGTTTTAAGCTATTGAGGAAGAGGCACTGATCCTTTCCCATATCATCTGCTCTTATACTCCATTACACATTTCTACTAACTCATGTTCCTCTTGTGTTTCATGTTATTCATGAAGACGTGTATGTGGTGGAGTTTGGTTGAATCCATCTACATATCCTCCAAATTCCCTCTCTCTGTGAAGTAGTTCTACTTTCCCAAAACCCGGTGAAGATGGCTCTTCATAATCGTGGGCTCGAGTATGCACCATAGACTAGTACCTAAAAGTAGCAAAACAATTGTCAGAACACGATAGTGGAGATAGAAATAATAATGATGTTATGATTCAGCTTTAAGTAAAATGGAACAAAAAAAAATAAAATAGGTTGGCGTAGAGTGACCGACCACAACACTCGTAGTGTTGGATGTTTCTATTTTCCCGACAACAGTGCCAAAAACTTGACACATGTTTACTGTGTGTTATATACAAGTGAACGTATTGAAGTAATATAGGCCTTTCTGAGGCCTGAGTCGAACAGAGGGAAATGTTCTCCAGAAAACTACGACTAACTATGGTCTATTTATCTAGGCCAATGAAAGTGAATTGGTTTGATTGAATAGAAACAAGTGCATAACAAAACAAGCTTAAAGATTAAGTTGCTCTGATATAAGGAAATTCCTCAGGACAATGGTTTCACCACAGATGACATTGCAATTTACTCCACACACTAATATCTATTACCCCTATCCCGGGATAAAGAGCATACATCCAGAACTACCCACTCCTACAATTTAGTTCACTACCTATTCTAATGTCAATCCCATTTCCATAGTAATTGGTTGATTAGTTAGGTGCTTTACAATTAATCTTTGGGTTTCTCCTCCCGTTTATTTTCTACCTTTCCCAAAGGGTGCAAGAAATGAGTAAATCTATGATTTTCCAACCCTTAACCTGTCTCCATTATAATGATTAGGGGTTTGATAATCTATCTATGGTGATCAAGCATAAATAAAATAAGACAATCACAGATTTATATCCAGAAAATAGGGACAAAGATGAGATTAATGCAAGGAAATCAATTACAATGTATATTCGGGCTATTCCTGGATCCTAAGTAAATAAGGGGTTTATCCCCACATGGTTTTCATTTATGAATACATTGTAGAGAAAGAGAAAAATGTGGGAAACATGTGAAAAACTAAGTAATCCCTGGAGAGTGGCTGATTTGGATGATCCCCTATGTCGTGCAAGCAATGTGCGATCTTTTGCTACAAATTCGCCTTCTAGAGGTTCTCAGATCGTCCTGGGTGAAGCCATTGGTTCCTTTCTCTTCTCTCCTCTCTCTTCGGTGTTGTGAAATAGAAAACTACTACCTCCTTAGGTCTGGCCAAACTCCCCTCAAGTCATAGGAACCACTTAAGGTACGAAATAATGCCAACCGTTGGATTAGAGTTCTATCTTCAGATCACCTCATTAGGTAGATAGTATTGAGTTTCTAGGGTATCCATGATTCATCACAATGTCAGTACTATCTACTTGTATCGATAACATTGAGTCTTTAGGTCACTCGATCATTGCTTCACTAATGCCATGTTAGTAGTACTAAGTTAGTGGACTTGGTAGTACTGAGTTTCCATGATTCATTCTTGTACTTTCCTAAAAAGGTCTTGGTACTACCAACTTTGAGTGTTAGTACTATTGAGTCTGGGTGAGTTTATGGTCTAGTACTAACATGAATTCGATACCACCGACTTTTAGTGTTAGTAGTACCGAGTCTTTGAAGCTCGATTGTACCCAAAAATGCACAAGAATGTGGATAAGTACTCGAGATGAATATTAAACCATCTTAAATAGTAAAAATCATATAATTTTATACATTTAGATAGAACAGGCCATTGATAGCATTTCATGCATAATTAATCAAATGAATAACAAATCAACACATAAAATCAAGGAAAATATGCCTGTGAAAATGACTAAAAACCCATGCATCAATGCCTCGATCCTTCTTTTTCTCAAAACCCTAACTTGAGACAAGGAGGGAAGTATATTTAGGTTTATTAAGCAAGAGGATGAGAAGCAGATGAAATTAGAAATTTGAAGACTTAGAGGAAACATCACTTCAAGATAGCCCTAGGTTCTGGCCAAGCTGGTATCACATTGGCTAAGGGAGTCCTCGTATACCAACTTCATGGTGCGGGGGAATATATTGCTAGACCCAAAAACGATGATCCACTCTAGACACCATTACCATTAGGTCATGCCTAAATAAGTTCTCATAGTTTTCTTTGGATTACTTGAAATTATGAACTATTAAATATCATTTGGAAAATATAGGGCTATGGAGGAGTATTATAGGAAGTGGAAGAGGCTAGAGGAGGCCTCCACTGGAGGAGGCTCCGAGCCTAATCCCATCCCCTTTTACATCCCAAATCTGGAAGATTTCTTGAGAGGTGAACCTATGTCATGGTAAGAGACCAAACCCAATCATGACCCTAGCCATGCTTTTGGATGTAGATTTATAGTCAATCAAGTAGTAGTTCACACCCCCAATGTGCTCTGGCTGGAGTAACAGAAGAAGCTCAATGAGGCCATTAGTTCCCTAACCTCAAAGATGTTGCCAACGATGAGAATGGTGAACCCCTGCATGTTTGCCCTCGTTTTTTAGCCACCATCCCTGACTATGTCAAGCTGAATGTAGAGAACATCTGGGGTGAAGACAAGATGGAGGTAGTTGACAAGGTGGATGCCTACCTCCTTTTTGTGTTAAAATGGCTTCCACATTCTGGAGGTGCAACACAATAAGAAGTTTTCTTTAGCTTCTCATCTTCTTGAGGGAGCCTCAAAGCTCAAGTGGGGGAATTACATCACTGAAAGAGACTTGGTTGCACAACCAATGGCTTGGATACACTTTTACACCATCTTCTCTACAAGATTCATACCCATCTCCTTCAAGAAAGACAAGGAAACACAGTCCATGCTCCTATATCAAGTTAACATGACGGTGGTGGACTATGCTATAAAGTTTCGATTCCTAGAGCATTTTGGTTATATGATGACTGAGGTGAAGTGAGTGGATAATTTTCTAGAGAACTTGTAGCCCCTAATAAAACCCCATGTGATGGCAAGAAAACCCTCAAACTTCACTAAGGCCCTTAACTTTTCCCTAGACATAGAGAAGATCATATGCCTACTCAAAACCCACCCAATGGATATCTAGGGTTCACAGAAGACACTTTTGCCCCAAAGAATGACAATAGAAGAGGCCAAGGTCATGAAAATGGTAAACAAAGGAATGGAGGAAAGAGAATGCCCTGTCATGAGGTCTTCAATTGCATAACTTATACATATAGAAAGAAGTACCCTGGAAAGTGTGAGTCCCCTTACCTAGATTTATGCTTGAACTTTCTTTCTTATCATAATAAGATGCCGAAAACCTTAACCTAACCATGTGATTTGCTTTTTTAACATGTGACATGTTTGTGTTTTTAGTTTGGTCCAATTTGGATGTTGTTTGAGCTAGTTATGCATATATGTGTTCTTGTATTGAACCTAATTGCAATTTTCCCATATTTAGCACCTCACATGTTTTGGCATCAAGTTGGAGAGAGAGTGGTCCGCCATATTGTTTTTGCACCTTGGTTTGATGAGGTGGCATCATGTGTTGATGGTTAAGGTTTTTCTTAAATGCCTTGTCTAGATGGTTGACCTAGATTGTGTGTTGACCATTGCATTTTGATTTTTCAGCAACCACCTTGATGTTTGTTCTACCAAGTGTCTTTGGTCAATGAGTTTATTGGTGCACTTAGTCATCTTTGCATTTGATGGGCCATGATACCCTACGGTTTGATGTCCTATGGTCTCTATGTCTTATTGGACCGATTGACTTTTCAACCTTGTGTAACTTTGACCATGAGCTACCCTAGACCAGTTAGGTCGATGAGTTTCTTTGGTTTTAACGACATTTGTTGCATGCATGTTCTTAGTGCTTACATGTTCGATTTTTTAGGGACAAGTGGTGCATGTGGGATGACACCTAACTTGCCTTACCTCTCTCCTAGCCTTGCATATATATACCCCTCTCCTTGCATGCAAGTAATCCTTTTGTACCATATTCTTCTTCCCCTCTTGCTTGGAGCTCTTCCCTTGTGTTCTTGATGGTGGAGAAAAGATCAATCTTGGAGCAAGGTGGTCAAACCCCTTGCTTGTGGAGCTAGGGTTTGGAGAAATTCTTATTTGGTGTTCCTTGATCTTGGTAAGTGATTTCTCTCACTTGACCTTGTTTTCTTGCAACCGTAACCCTCTTCTTTATATTGGCTAAATACATAGGAATCCATGGGTCTCCATGGTAGTTCTTTTGAGGAACTTCTCTCTTATTGACCGAATCCATGATCCTCCATGGTAGTGCTCAAGTTGAGTTGGATATATTCTCTCTTTCTTGTCTTTTTGGCCTAGGGTTTTGCTCTCTTTCTTGTTCTTCTTTAACCTAGGATTGTTCTTCTTTATTTGAGATGAAGTTATCTTGACTGTGAGGTGGTGATCAAGTTTGGGTTTTCCTCTCTTTCCTTGGAGCATCTTGTTGTTGGAGTTGTTCTTCCTTGTGAAGGCGAGTTATATAACTTTCTCCTCAGTTATTTCTTACATTTACCTTGAATGTGAGTAATCTACACTTAAAACATTGTTATAAGTTGAATGATGATATAACACATTATCTAAGATTTCTGTTTTATGGTGGTTCTTGTGTTGATAAGTCTTCTTTGTTTAACCCTAATATATGAGCACGAGTTCTTGAATGTTGATGGAGGTTTTGGAAACATGCATTTGTGTTAAATGAATGATTTTCTCTCACATGATTATGGTTTTACTCCTTTATTGATGATGGCGAGAATTAGGGTTTTGGTGTTGTTTTTCCTCATGTGGTTATACCTTGATGGGTTTTGGTTTCATAGTCATGATCAACTTTATGATCTTGTGGATGATGAGTTTTCTCTCCTGATATGGTCGTTAAGAATCTTAAATCTTACGTGGTCAATGAGTTTTCACTTCCTTGAGGTCGCTGAGTTTTCTAGTGTGATGGTTTCTAAGGGTGATGTTTTCACTTCAGATGATGATGTTCCTATATGATCATGGTCGCTAAAGGTGGACTTGGTATGGTCATTGAACTCTTATTTTTCTATGGGGTCATTGAGGTGGCTAGACATGGTTCAATGTTTAGTGAACATAGCCATTATCAGTGGTGGATGAAGGGGTCCAACTGTGGTTTTCATTGGTCACCAATAATGTGTTTAAACATTCAATGATGGTGCTTAGTCTATGCGGTTTCCAAGGATGATATGACCTAGTTTTTAGCAGTATATGATGTGTTTAACCCTCGACGTTCGATGAAGGATTTCTGACTTGTGCTTGTTGTATGTGATTGATCTTAATGATAATGATGTTAACCTAATATGCTTCCAATAAAGTTGGAGTTAGTAATAATTTGGGTTTAGTGTGAAACCCTAATTTAGTTAGCCATGATGAACCCTAACCCTAATGGCACGTGCATAATTATGTTGTCTGTTTGTTGAAGTATTTAGGATAATAATGTAGTGCTTTCTCTTTCCTAAACTATTGTAACCCTAATTTGTTATAGAATGGACATCATAGTTCTTATTTGCATGAATGATTGTGGTATCACTTATGTAACACTTTTGTAATGATGAGGATGATGAGAATTGATGAGGGATGGAAAGGTAATGATGTTCTTACAGGGAACTATGTTAATGGTCTTATGACCTGGGTAGTGTCTTTGTGCCCTAATTGAGGTGATATCCTGTGTGTGATGTGATTAGGGATTGATATCCCATGGTGATGAGATAATGATGATGGCTTGGTGTAAGGTGGTGGGATAATATCATGTGGTGATGTAAAAAGTTGATGTTTTACATGTGTTATATCTTCTGAAGTTGCAACCTACCTTATCTTTTGTACAATCTTTTTAGGGTTTGTATGTAACTTGATTGATGTAGTTAAATGATACTCAATTGGCTTTAACAAATCAAGTGGAACCCTAATCATGTAGTTCCTTGTTCCATAGATCCATTCTAGTGTCAAAACTTGTTGAATGGTGAAACGAGTATTCCATTAATGGAAACTCAGAGCGCATACTATTGAATATGTGCGGCATAAGTGATTGAGTGTCATTGTCATCTTGAAATCAAGGTTTTGAGGATGGTTGTGGGCATGCTTTGGTAGGAGAATATTTGCGGTCATGTCTCAGTGTATATGATGTGATAGAGGATAGCTACAGTTGTGCCTCTGATGTTTGGGTTTGTATACCCTATTTGCTATTGTTGTGACCTATATACTATGGAGGACTAGGCTGATTAATTTGCAGTTGGACTTTATATGTCAATATGGATGACTCATAGTGATAGAGGGAAGAGGAGATCATAGGTGTCCGACTCTCTTAGATCTTGTATGGCATTGTTTTTTACTTTTTAGTGGATAGCTGGAGTATGAGTGGTATACCTCATCTCCTCAGGGCTTAACTAAAATATGTAATACATACGTGTAGTATATCTATGTAGGGTTACACATGATTCACATTAGATGTTTACCCTTGCCTTATTTTTATTACTGGTTAGTTTTTGTATAATGTGGCAAGAGAAATCGACTATTATACATGTTCTTCATATTCCTTCAAAAAAGTATATGATGGTCTACTTATTTTCTATAGTTGTTTAACCTGGTTAACTTATGTAATTAGTTTATGTTATTCATTTAGCTAAATCTTCTCATCCTACTTAATAATGATGTATCATGCTATGTTTCAATAAATTTTGGTTGAGAGTTATATCTCTCTCTGGGACATAGGTCTCACCCTTGTGGTTCGCCACATCTTTTAGGTGGTCAACAGTGGTCTCGTGTTTTTGAGGAAGAGCAGCTTGGAGATCAGTAGAATCAAATGGTGGATAGCTGCAAGTTTTATGTAGTAGACTCTTAGTGTAGTCCCTGTACTCTCAGGCCCTGGAAGGGATGTGTTTTGTAGATGATATGTAAAATATGTGGTTTTGACAATATGCATTTGTCATATAAAGTGACTTGTATATGTGAATAGATCTTTTGTAATAGGTGCATGGAAGATGGCCATTGTGCAAATGTAAAAACCTAGTATGGTATGTGATATGTTATAGGTTCTGGACCTTCATGTAATATGTTTCCGCTCAGTGATGGTTATATGAGATCAATTTTAATTTGTTCTACTTTTAAGGTAATGTGGTTATTTAATTGTTGATTGCACACTTTGTTTTGATTACTCACATTATATGGCATTGGGGTGTCACAACAAGTGTCGCTTCAAGAAGCGGGTGTGTTTTCATTGTTAGTGGGATGGACATCTAATCTGCAATTGTCCTCTCCCTGGTCCTCAAGGTTCGGGTCTAGTGGCATCCCATTGAGGCTACAACACCCTAGGGAGAAGCCCCACCTACATGAGAATGGAGATAGGCTTGAGTCTTTTTTATTGGTAATGAAGCTCTTAGTATAATGCGAATCAACTCATAGAAGGTAACCTCCCTATAATTTCATTTCCTCTCCTTTACCATGATGTGCATAATAGTTTTGTTATCACAATAATAATGTATCCATGTTTGATATAATGAGGCATAATGTCAAAGCTTGTTTGACTCTCGTTCTTCCAGGACTTCCATTTTGAGGAATCTCACAAGTATTCTTTTTTTTGAACTTCAAGGACTTAGATTATGTCTTAGAAGTCACTACCCCTACTGGTCATATCTTTTCATCCCTATTAAAGACACCAGTCATCCCTGTGAAATATAGGAACAATGAACTCACTACTAATTTTATCTTTCTTGAATGAATGATTTTGATGTCATTATAGGAATGGATTATATTTATAAATATAGTGCAAAAATAGTTTGTAGGGAAAAGAAAATAAGAACAGAGAGACTAGGTCATGCACCCTTCACAATTAGAGTTAGGAAGGATGCTACCACTAGCATGTATGTGCCAGTTGTGAAAGAAGAATGGATGGTAGCTAAAGTTTTTCTAGCATTCCTATCTGTAGTTATTGAACCAGAGCCGATGGTGCGACCCTTAGAGTAAATACAGGTAGTAAGGGACTATGTTGATGTGTTCCCAAATGATTTTCTAGGCATACCTCTAGAGAAAGAATTGGGATTCTCAATAGTGCAATCTCCTGGAACAAACCCTATTTCTAGGGAACATTACAGGATGGCTCCAACCTAGTTGCTTGAGTTAAAGAAGTAACTACAGGAACAATTATATAAGGGTTTCATCCGACTGAGCACATCCCCATGGGGGCACGAGTCCTCTTTGTCAATGGAAAAGATAACTCTGCATGTGGATGGACTATATAATGATAAACTATTGTACCATTAAGAACTAGTACCCTCTACCATGTATAGATGACCAGTTTGATTAGCTCAAACCTGCTTGAGTCTTCTTGAAGATTGACCTAAGATTCAGTTACCACCAATTGGGAATTAAAAGTGAATATGTCTCGAAAACCTATTTTTGAACCCGCTATGGCCACTATGAGTTTCTTGTTATGCCTTTTGGGTTGTCCAATGCTCCCAGTGTGTTCATGAACCTTATGAATAGTCTTTTGCAGCCCTGGATTTATACCTTTGTCATAGTGTTCATAGATGACATCTGGGTTTACTTCGATGACCTAGAACAACATCGTGAAAACTTATCTAAGGTCCTTGATATCCTAAGAAAGTAGAAGTTCTATGGGAAACTCCAAAAGTGTGAGTTTTGAAAGAATACTAAGGTAGTCAGTCCACTACCCGGTTGCTTACCCAACCAGGATTTTGAAAGAATCACATTTTATTACCTCGCAAGGACTTTACATAAAATTACAATTCTTTCACCAAACCCTTCAGACAGCCTTCACCTAGAAGTAGTTGCACCAACCTTGAAGCAGCCTTCTTGAAGTAACTTCAAGCTCCCCCTTGAAGTAGCCTTCCTCTTGAAGTAGCTTCCCATTGCAACAACCTTCTTGAAGTAGTTTGAAGTCCACCTTCTCCACCGAGAAGAACCTTCTCCAATATGCAGCCTCCAACCCTAGGAGTAGCAAGGAGAATACAAAGGATAAAAGGAACAAGAAGGAAAAATAGAAATTACAATACCACTTTGCAGCTCAAGGCTTGATTTCCTATATCAAGCGTTTGATCTCCTAACCAATGTATATAGAAGTGTAATTGTTGTGGATAGGAGATGCTAGCCTATAGGACACGAAATTGGAGCAAGGAGAAGAATAGCCAATGCAAGTGTTGCTCAATTTCTCAAAACAGATTGACAATTGTAAGTGTAAGCTCAAGTGTATCACAAGTGTAGATTGGTGAGTTTAGGTGTCCTAAGGCATGTCCTATTTATAGGAATGACCTACAAGTGCTTAAGGACGTTCTAGACACTTTCTAGGGGGTTCTTAGTGCTCAACTAGTTGTTATGTGTCCACTAATTACATTTGCAATGGCTAGTTAATTGACCCTGAAAAGTGCAGACAGAACTCTTCTCGGTCGAAGATTTGTCGACTGAGAATCCTTCTCGGTCGAAGATTTGTCGACCGAGGGACTTCCTGGAGAAAGTGTTTACAACGTTCATTTCCAACTCCCAACCACTTTGTCTACTAAGTCTAACGGCTAGTAGGGTCTATTCTCGATCGAAGATTTTGTCGACCGAGAGTTTCTCGATCGAAGTTTTTGTCGACCGATATTTTCTCAATCGACGATTTGTCGACCGAGACTATTACTAACTCAATGTATTCATTTACTAAGTGTGTGTATCAATGTGAAATTGTGATACTATCTTGGGGAATGGCCTATCTAAGTGTTGTGAGTGGATAGGGAAGATCTAAACACTTGATTTACATGATATCTAATTACTTGTACATTATATACTTGTACAAGCATTTACATTTGATTACAATCATGAAAATAAAGCGATTTTATCAAATTGTTCTTCCAAATCTTTGTTATCCACCACCTTATATGCTTGTTCCTGAAATACTCAAATAGCACGTTAAAACCACAAGAATGAAATGTTTGTCATCATCAAAATAAAGGGATTATCATAATCTCCAATTTAGCCAGCAATCTCCCCCTTTTTGAAGATGACAAACATTTCCTAAATATAAAATAAGGAAATATAAATCATATGAGTTTCATACCTGAAGTTTACCTTTTGCAGTTATTCTCATATTTCCAAGTATGTGTTGGCCGGAAGATTATGAAACTCATTTTGCTTTATGTTATTGATTTTATATTATTTCTCCCCCTTTGTCATTTCAAAAAGATATCCAAGAAAATCATTTTGTATGACATTTATTTCTGCCCCTTAATTGTATGCTATGCTCCCCCTAACTGAGATATTCAGTTTGAAAAATAGGGAATAATATAAATATAGACCATTTTTTGTCAAATTTAGCCATAATTTGTTTCTCAATCATTTGCAAAGGATATTAAGCCTTAAAATGATATGAGTTCCTTCTAAGTTCATGGCATATGTGTATTGATTTATCACCCATTTTACAAGGGATGTTAAGCCCTGGATATGAGAGTCCTTTAAGCTTAGAGTACATGAAAGGTGTCTTTACCCAAAAGCACGGGATGATAAGCCCTGATTTGTTTATAGAATTCCATTAAGAACAAGATATATATCACATTCATGAAATTTGTAGATTCTTTATTTTCGTAACCAAGATTAAAAGTACTAAGGTCATAACACGCTTCTTAATCTTATAATCAATATAATTTGTGTGAGCTCCCCCTTAATCTTATAGTCAAGATGATTTAAGGATTCTAAGGTCACAATCATTATTAGATCATAAGAAATTGACCTTTTATGAGAGTTATGCATTAAAATTATATTTGCAATATGATAAATGCATTTTGGATCAAGATACTAAGATTAAGTGCAGTAAAATGATGTACAATTAAGCATTGTGTCAAGCTTATTTTAGGTCGACCTTGACTACGACCATAGCACCCCTTGGTCAAATTTAATTTCAACCAAGAGGCAAATTCTGCAGATTTCATATTTGAACATTCATTTATGAAGTATAATTTCTGCAGGTAGATTAAATAAATAGCAATTTGAGGCACTTTGAGTGATGTCTATTATGAATGATGTCCCCTAATCTTTTCTATGGGCGCATGAATATCAAGTCCTATTTCTTATTCTCAGATTAATCATAAGATTCTTCAAGAAAATATATATATATCCTTTAAATCAAGAATAATATTTCAAGTTCTTAAAGATACCAATTGAGAAATTTTTATCTTATGTGTTATGACATTTTGCTCTTGCAAGCATTGAAGTTCTTGTTCTAAGCAACGAATCATTTTGCTTGCCTATGTATCAACAAGAGTCATTCATGTATTACATGGGATGACATAATCCATGCACATAATAATCATTATATATTTGTGCCATAAAATTTTAATTTTGTGCAACAAGGCATTTTCAATGATAGCATCATCTTTATATGATGAGAAAGCATATCCATGATGTAATGATAAAACAATAGAAGCATATAATGATAATTCCATGAAATACAATGATTATGATCATTTAAACTAGATGCCATAACACATGATTTCTATATGGATAGACCAAGAAATACTTTAGGAAAAACCATGTGAATAATTATAAAACAGTAATTTCTTTTGATTAGACTAATCATGATTTTCAGTTTTAAACCATAAACCAAAATAGTTTCATATAAGTTTTTAATTTTAAGACAAACTTTTATAATTGATCATGCCTAAGAAGCTTTTTTAAACAATGAGTAAGGTTTGTTCAAGATCAGTCTTCTTATATCACATTTGCAATATGTTTAGGAATTTCATATTCATAATGTTATATAATGCAAAAGATCAATATATCTTACAAAAATTTGTCTTCCAAGGTTTTATTCTTTATTTCCATGTTAAATCAATCATTAATAACCGATTGATAGCAATTAGGTTGATTGGAATCAAGTTCAGCAGATTTATTGCAGACCTGAGAACAGAAACCTGCTCGGTCGACCATTGCTCGACCGACAGTTCTTCTCGGTCGACAGTTTCTCGACCGAGAAAGGTTCTGTACTGTTTCAGAACTATTTTTAGTAATTGTTTGCAAGTAAATCATGAATGGTTATCAATTCAATTAAGCAATTTGAAAACTTAGTTTAGTTGAGATAGAACATATGAATATCAAAGGAACATTTTGATCAAATCCCAACTAATTATATCCAAATCTTTATGCTTTGAGGAACCTAATTAAAACAAATTTGTAAAGATGGGTTTTTGCAGATTTATTTAAAATGTGTAGTCTCAAGTTTTTAATTACTTGAATCAATCTTATTATATTAAGTTGAGATAGACATATAGATATACAAATAGAGTCTTTGGTCATATCTCAACTTAATCTTATTCATTTAGTTTGGGGGGTTTGGAACCCATACTAACTCAACATCCTTTTTCTTGTAAGGACATGAAAACGAATAATGTCCAAGACGCAAACAATAATGACAACATATAGAATTAACCTCATATTTCTTTCTATGATTTTGTTCTAGGTTGTTCTTGGGTACATATGTATTTGTGCCTTTAGGTACATACATAGATTGACTCTTTGGCACTTGTGTTCTTCTCGAACTAGGTTTTTGATAAGATTTTCCTTTAGGCTTGTAACCTAGTCCTTTCCTTCCAACTTGATGGTAAGAATCATTTAAGATTTTATCAAGAATGTCATTGTTATTTAGACTACTAACTTCTTGTTGTAGCTTAGCAATCTCCTCCATTCTTTTCTTGATATCTAGCTTTGCTTGTTCTAGATTAGATGATAATGAATCTTTTTCTTTCACAATAGTATCATAATCTAGATGTGAGCACAAGACGGGTTGTTTTTGAAGATCGTTCACTTGAGTTTGCAAATTAATCTTTTCTAAAGAAAGAAGATTGCAATCTGCCTCTATAGATTTTATCTTAATATTATGATTTTCAATGATCTGTTTAAAATCTTCATTTTCAGATATAATAGCAAGAAGCTTAGCATGTAATTCATCATTTGCTTTATTAGCTTTCTTTAACTTCTTCTTGCACTCAATATATTTATTATGTGTCTCTTCAAGACTAGAAACTAGCTCTTCTTTAGATAAATCAAAAAGACTTACCTCTTCTTCTTCTTCACTTGTTGTAGCAATAAGACAATCTTTGTGCTCATCTTCCTTCTTTGATCTCCATGGGCAGCTAGATGTCGTGTGGCTTGTTCCTAAGCACCAATTGCAACATGTTGTAGATTGGTCCAGGCTGCTCCTTTTATTGCGGTTGTAATCACCATCACCCTCCATTCTTCAAGACCTGGTTAGGGTTCCTTGAAGCCTGCTCTGATACCAATTGAAAAACCACTAGAGGGGGGTGAATAGGGTTTTAAAGTTAATTTAACAATTATTTAACTCAAACAACCACAAATGAAAAAGTAAGAAGGAGACAAGGGATTTAGAGTGGTTCCTACCTTAGCAAATACTAAGGCAGTCAGTCCACTACCCGGTTGCTTACCCAACTGGGATTTTGAAAGAATCAAATTTTATTACCTCGCAAGGACTTTACATAAAATTACAATTCTTTCACCAAATCCTTCAGACAACCTTCACCTAGAAGTAGTTGCACCAACCTTGAAGCAACCTTCTTGAAGTAACTTCAAGCTCCCCCTTGAAGTAGCCTTCCTCTCAAAGTAGCTTCCCGTTGCAACGACCTTCTTGAAGTAGTCTGAAGTCCACCTTCTCCACCGAGAAGAACCTTCTCCAATCTGCAGCCTCCAACCCTAGGAGTAGCAAGGAGAATACAAAGGATAAAAGGAACAAGAAGGAAAAATAGAAATTACAATACCACTTTGCAGCTCAAGGCTTGATTTCCTATATCAAGCATTTTGATATCCTAACCAATGTATATAGAAGTGTAATTACTGTGGATAGGAGATGCTAGCCTATAGGACACGAAATTGGAGCAAGGAGAAGAATAGCCAATGCGAGTGTTGCTCAATTTATCAAAACAGATTGACAATTGTAAGTGTAAGCTCAAGTGTATCACAAGTGTAGATTGCTGAGTTTAGGTGTCCTAAGGCATGTCCTATTTATAGGAATGACCTACAAGTGCTTAAGGACGTTCTAGACACTTTCTAGGGGGTTCTTAGTGCTCAACTAGTCATTATGTGTCCACTAATTACATTTGCAACGACTAGTTAATTGACCCTGAAAAGTGCAGACAGAACTCTTCTCGGTCGAAGATTTGTCGACCGAGAATCGTTCTCGGTCGAAGATTTGTCGACTGAGGGACTTCTTGGAGAAAGTGTTTACAACGTTCATTTCCAACTCCCAACCACTTTGTCTGCTGAGTCCAACGGCTAGTAGGGTCTATTCTCGATCGAAGATTTTGTCGACCGAGAGTTTCTCGGTCGAAGTTTTTGTCGACCAATATTTTCTCGATCGATGATTTGTCGACCAAGAATATTACTAACTCAATGTATTCATTTACTAAGTGTGTGTATCAATGTGCAATTGTGATACTATCTTGGGGAATGTCCTATCTAAGTGTTGTGAGTGGATAGGGAAGATCTAAACTCTTGATTTACATGATATCTAATTACTTCTACATTATATACTTGTAAAAGCATTTACATTTGATTACAATCATGAAAATAAAGCAATTTTATCAAATTGTTCTTCCAAGTCTTTGTTATCCACCACCTTATATGCTTGTTCCTGAAATACTCAAATAGCACGTTAAAACCACAAGAATGAAATGTTTGTCATCATCAAAATAAAGGGATTATCATAATCTCCAATTTAGCCAACAGGATAGACTGAGTTATGTTCCACCGGTACATTATATCTGGAGGAACCATTTTGGTGGACTCCACCAAGGTAGCAGTCGTTCAAGAATTGCTAGCCCTAAAGAACACATCCAAGATTAGCAGCTTCCTTGGATTGATCAGGTATTACAGGTGATCCATTAAGGATTTTTGAAAGACTACTTTGTCCTTTACCAGGCTCACCTAGAAGGATGTGAAGTTGGTTTGGTTTGAGCTGTGTGTAGCATAGTTCGAGGAGTTGAAGGAAGATCTTACTTCCACCTTAGTCTTGACCATACCCTCAGGTAATGAAGGTTTTATCACTTTCAGTGATGCATAAAATTTGGGCTTAGGATGTGTGTTTGAACAAAACAAGCATGTGGTTGCCTTTTCTTCCAAAAAAATCAACCCCAATGACTTGAATTATCCAATCCATGATCTAGAACTTGCAGCTATTATCTATGCCTTGAAGATTTAGCGAGATTATCTATATGGGGCTACCTTTGACCTCTTCACTGACCATAAGAGCCTGATGTATTTTTTGACTCATAAGGACCTAAACTGGTGACAAAGGCATTGGATAGAGTACCAAAATTATTTTGAATTCACCACAGTGTACCATCTAGGTAAGGTCGATGTGGTAGTCAGTGCCCTTCGTAGAAAACATCTCAGTTGTGCAGTTGGTTTCGTTAAACACTGGAAGAAACTGAAAGACTTTGCTCGATGGGCTCCACACACTTTGGTAGATAGGATTCATCTTGATAATACACGTCGAAGAGCACATCAATTCACTAGAAAATTTATCCTGGAGTTTAATTCTTTTTTACTTTCTGGTTAAGGCTTGTATAGAAGGGTCGATCCCACGGGACAACGTTTTTATGATTCATTTCTTTTAAACCCGATTGAATTTGATTTAGGCATTTAAATCTGGGTTTCCATGGTCGCATCCACTGGGATTAACAAGAGATAAAAATGATTGATTACATCATTTAAATATATGATTTCTAAACCAAAAACCATTTGTCTAAGTAGCTGTGTCAAAGCTCAATCTGAGAATCACATGTCTAAGGGGCTATTCCCCTCGCCTCGATAAGAAAACTACTCGCTACTCATGGCGTGGTTGGGAGAAATAAGGATAGAAAGCAAGAGAGCCATAGACCACAATTCCAGATCTCTGTAGAGTCCAAGGCGGTGATGATTAAACGACTTGTTTGCTTTTCCTC
Source organism: Alisma plantago-aquatica (assembly GCA_963693085.1). Classification (NCBI taxonomy): domain Eukaryota; kingdom Viridiplantae; phylum Streptophyta; class Magnoliopsida; order Alismatales; family Alismataceae; genus Alisma; species Alisma plantago-aquatica. The sequence continues at coordinate 623,385,656 of OY856414.1, read as the reverse complement.
CTGCTCCAAGAAGAAAAAGTGAGAAGGAGAACTAGAGAAAAGGGAGATCCAAATGTAGAATAAAAGAACCCACTTTATTTCTCTTGAAAGTAGAATTACACTAGAAAGAAGATGACAAAATTTCTCTACTAATTGCCTACAAAATTTGGGACCTCTTTTCTTAGTGGAGTCCCCCTCCTTTTATAGGATAAGAAGGGGTGGAAACTCTACATAAAAGATTCTCTGGAAGACTCCTAGACGGTGGTGAAAAACATTATGGGTTTGGTTAATAGTATAAACGGTTGATTGTTTTTAAATTATGTTGACCGTTAGCATTCTTTTTGTTGTAGATTCCCACAATAACGATTTCGAGTGTATTTTTGGGCCATTCATTAGTTTGTAAGCGGTTCAAAAATATTTTTTCCTGTATATAATTCAATTCCCTTTCCAACGCATACTTGCCCATCAAATTATGCCTTGGCATGTGAGAGTTATGCAAATTTTGGTACAATATATATACTTAAATCAGACACTGCGGGAAATGGAGCAAAATATCTTTCATGGGAAATTAGTTATTGAGCTATTTTCCTACAAAAAAATCAACCAAATGTAATTAAAACTCCAGATAAATAGAAAAATATAAACTAATACAATTAATTACAAAACTAAGAAGATAAATAACAAAACAATCCTAAAAGATATCTAAAAGATGTACATAAAAAGAATAAATACACATTTATCACTTGCCAATAACCAGATCAAGCGTGACTTGTTGAACGAGCTTGTGGCAAACCAATTATCCAGCTACAAATTAAAAAAGATGAAGGGTTTGATGGAAAATCCTTAAACACACCTCTTGGTCGGTATTGATGGTGAAATCCGATATAAAAGTCATATATGGGTTCCTAAGGATTCCCCTTTGAAAACTTGTATCATGCATACAACAGTAGTGACTATTTGATCTGATGGATCGGCAGGAATCTATATAACACACAAATTAAGACACCAAAAGGAAAGATGCTTAAAGTTACCATGATGGATTCAATTAACTAATTTTATTCATGTTGCAAACTATAGATTCCCATATCATATAACTCCTTAGTCGTAAGTTTATTTTTCTTTTTGTATCAAACTATTTTCCCATTCAATGATATTTATTATTATTTTTGGTTGATTGTTAAACCCTAATCCTATGAATATGATAATGTCCCTTTCCCTCTCCATCCACCTTAGTTGGGGATAACAGGGGGAGGGGGTCGATGCATTTAGTATTAGATCTAGGTTCTTATTGGATAAGGTAAACTTAGCTAAGGGCTAGTTTTTCTCCCTTGATCCACCCCAATTAAGCAAGCTTGCTTCAACTGTTCTTCTAAGGTCTAGGTCATTCTTCTCGAGTATCCATCAGTATGGGGGTCATATGATGTGCTAAATTTCAACCTCATATCATGTTCTTAGTGAACTTGCTTCCATAACTTTGAAGTGAACTTAGGGCTACGATCATATATAATTGAACTTGACACACCATGGAAATAAACTATCTCTCTATTGTAAATCTTGTATAAGTCTGACACCTTGGTTGTCACCTTCAGGGAAAGGAACAATGCTGACTTAGTTAGGCGGTCCACCACAACCCATATTGCATCATGACCTTTTCATGTCTTGAAAAGACCCACCACAAAATACTTGGTGATATGATCGCATTTCCACTTAGGAATCTCAATCAATTGTAGTAAACCACCCAGTCCCTGGTGTTAATCCTTCACCATCTGGCACACGAGACAACTAGCCACATATGAAGATATGTCTCTCTTCATTCTTGACCACCAAAAGTATCTCCACAACTTTTTGAACATCTTAGTGGTATCAGGGTGTACCATATGCTTAGATCCATGATCCTCTTGCAAGATATGAGTCTTCAAAGGAGAATCCTCTAGAACACAAATACAACTTTTATATTGTGTCCCCCCATCCATACCCATGAGGGTGTGTTTGATGCTCCTCCATGAAACCCTTCATCTTTTCTAATTTTGGGTTGGCTAATTGGGCTACTGCAAGCTCGGTCGACAAGTCAGGCTTGATCTGGATATTGGTGAGATGAATCCTGTCTACCAAAGTATGTGGATCCCATCAAGAAAATTCTTCCAGCTTATTCCACTAGTTAACCAAACTAGCTGCACAATTGAGACATTTCTACTGAGAGCATCGACAACCACATAGGCCTTACCGGGATGGTAGGCTATGATGAAGTCAAAATCCTTCAGCTACTCCATCCAATGCCTTTGTCACAAGTTCAGGTCCTTCTAAGTCAACAAATACTTCAGCCTCTTATGGTCAGTGAGGATGTCAAAAGAAGCCCCATACAGATAATGTCACAAATCTTCAAGGAATAGACAATAGTTGCAAGTTCCATACTGTGGGACAGATAATTCAACTCATTGGACTTGAGTTGTCTAGAAAAAAAGGCGGCGACATGCTTCTTTTGTTCCAACATGCATCTGAATCCCATCTTTGATGCATCAGTGAAGATGATAAAACATTCATTACCCCAGGGTATGGTCAAGGCTGGGGTAGAAGTAAGCTTTTCCTTCAACTCATGGAATTGTGTTGCACATAGTTTGGACCAACCAAACTTCTCATCCTTTCAGATGAGCTTGGTCAAGGGAAAATCAATCTTTGAGAAATTCTTAATGAATCACCAGTAATACCTGGCTAGTCTAGGGAAGCCATGAATCGCATATGTGTTTTTCAAAGATGGCCATTCTCGAATGGCCCTTACCTTGGCATGGTCCACTGAAATGGTTCATCTAGATATAATGTGCCTAAGGAACATAATTCAATCTATCTAAAACTCACACTTTAAGAATTTCTCGTAGAACTTATACTTGCTTAGGATATCAAGGACCTTGTATAGGTGTTGACTTGTTTTTATAGTTCATTGGAGTAAACTAGGAAATCATCTATGAACACTATGACAAAGGTATCAAAGAAGGGTTGGAACACACTATTCATAAGGTTCTTGAAAATAGCGGGAACATTAGATAACCCAAAAGGGACAACCAAAAACTCATAGTGGCCAGCAGGTTCAAAAAGTGGTTTTTGGGAATCTTGAATCTTAACTCACAACTGGTGGTAACTAGATCTCAAGTCAATCTTAGAGAAGAATTGAGCAGTTTTGAGTTGGTAAAATAGGTCATCTATGTGGGGTAGTGGATACTTTTTCTTAATGGTAGCCTGATTTATCATTCTATAGTCTATGCGCACGTGACACGATCTATCCTTTTTCTTGACAAAGAGGACGGGTGCCCCCCATGGGGACGTGCTTGGTCTAATTAAGACCTTGTATAGTAGTTCTTGTAGTTGCTTCTTAAACTCAAGCAACTCAACAAGAGCCATCCGGTAAGGTGCCCTAGAAATTGGGTTTGTCCCAAGAGCTAGCTCTATTGAGAAGTCCACTTCTCTCTCTAGAGGTATGCCTAGAAAATCATCTAGGAGCACATCAGTATAGTCCTTGACTACCTCTATTTCCTCTAAGAGTCGCACCTTCAGCTCTGGCTTAGTAACCAAAGCTACAAATACTAGACAACCGTTATCTACCATTCGTTCCACTTTCACTACTGACACATACACTCTAGTGGTAGCATCCTTCCAACCTCTAATGGTGAAGGGTGCATGACCTGGTCTCTCTATTCTTATTTTCATTTTTCTATAGTCTATTTTTGCATTATACTTATAAAGCCATCCTATTCCTACTGACATAAAAATCATATATATCAAGAAAGAGAAAATTAGTAGGGCATTCATTCTTCATATATTTAATAGGGATGATCAGTTTCATTAAGATGGATGAAAAGATATGACCACTTGGGGTAGTGACTTCTAAGACATGTCCTAGGTCCTTGAAGTCCAAACAAAATATAGTAGTGAGATTCCTCAAAATGAAAGTATTAGAGTCAAACAAAGATTTAAATTTATGGCCCATTATATCAAGCACGCCTGCATTGTTTTTATAACAAAAAACTATTATGCACATCATGGTAAAGGTTAGAAAATGACATTCTAATGATGGTTACCTTCTATGAGTCAGTTGCCATTATTTTGAGCCTTTTCATTGTCAACAATGAAGACTCAGGCCTACCTCTACTCTCCTATAGGTGGGGCTACTCCCTAAACTACTGCAACCATAGGTTCGGCCGCCAGTGGACCTGGACCTCATGGATAAGGGAGAGGACAATTGTCTATGAGATGTCCCTCCTACTTAGTGAAAACACACCTACTTCTCAGAGGGGCGCTTATAGGGTGCTTCCTTCCACAGGTGATACATATGCGATTGCGGTCCTCATGATGGGCCTTTCCCTTTCCTCCACTCCTTCCATTACCATTGTTATGACCTTGGCCTCTTCTTTTGTCATTTCTTGGGGCAAAAGTGCATTCTATGAGCCTTACATATCGCTTGGGCGGGTCCTGAGTAGACAAGAAAGTATCTTCTCCATTTCTAGGACAAAGTTAAGGGCCTCAGTGAAGTTCAGGGGGTTTGGTCACCATCACACAGGTTTTATCAGAGTGTGCAAGTGCTCTACAAAATGATCCACTCACCGCTCCTTAGTAATCATATATTCAAAATACTCCAGGTGGCAGAACTTTTGAGCATAGTTTGCCACCATCAAGTTACCTTGATAGAGGAGCATGAACTATTGTTCCTTCTCTTTCTTGGTGGAGATAGGTATGAATTTTGTAGAGAAGATGGTACGAATGTCCATCTAGGCCATCAGTGTTGCAATCAAGTCTCGATCAATGATGTAATTCTCCCATTAGGGTTTTGCGCACCTCCTTCAAGAAGATGAGCAGCAAAGAGAACATTCTTTTTTTGTTGCACCTTCTAAATATGGAATCCATTCTCCACAAAAAGTAGTGATTTGTATGCCTTGTCAACTACCTCAATCTTGTCTTCACCCCAGAACATCTACATATCCATCTTGACAAAAGTTGATGATGATGGCTCCAAGATGAGAACAGATGGGTAGGGGTTCACCATTCTCATCTTTGGCAACATCTTTGATTGTTGGGGCACTAATGGCCTCAGTGACCTAGTTTTTGTTGCTCCAGCCAGAGTGCATCAGGGGTATGGACTACTACTTGCCATACTATTGATCCAGATCTAACAGTATGGCTAGGTTCATCCTTGGGCTTGGTCTCATCCTTTGACATAGGTTCACCTTTAGGGTTATCTTCTGGGTTCGGGATGTAAAAATGGATGGGCTTGGGCTTGAACCCTCCCTTAGTGGAGGCCTCCTTTGGCCTCTTCTACTTGCTAGAGGACTTCTCCATAGCCTTTCTCTTCTTCTATGATGATCTCTTCCTTCTGTGAGAGGGGCTTCCCTTTGGGTGGTCTCGGGGTGTCTTGTTAGGGATGGCAGTGGTCTTGGCACAGGACATGTTGTTTCACATAAATATAATATCAATATCAATCTCATATTTAGAGCATTTAAATCATCCTAAAAAATATGTCCATGGCATATTTATTGCATGCATTTTATTATTTAGTGGAGTATGTCTTAATCCCTAATATCCTTAACCCTAATTTTTCTTAACCCTAAACATAGAAGGGTAGAGGAAGCAATTATCATTTCCCTAGGGTTTCAGTGAGTGAAGTAAAGGGATAGAGAAGGGCTGAAATTAGATGAGATGAAATCCTAGAGGTATTTTATTTCGAATAAAATCCTTTGATTTTGGCCTGGGAGGATGCACAAACCTAGGAGTCCTCGTAAGCTGACTAGTAGTGTGAAAGAAAGTTCTTCCAATCCCCTTGCCGTGCTCCCTTCTAGATACCATCGTCTATACAAAATACTCTAATAATTCCCTTGAGCTCTATCGAATTCTTAAAATTTTATAATTATTAGAGGATAAATGGTAAAGCAGCCTTTGATACCCCAAATTTCATGACCCCCTCCCCATGTTATCCCCAATTCAGGTGGATTGAGAGGGCAAGGGCCATTATCATATTTATAGAATCGAAATTTAGCAATCAACCAAAAATAATAATAAATTTCATTGAATGTGTAAAGAGTTTGATACAAAAAGAATGATAAGCTCTCCACTAAGGAATTACATGATATGGGAATCTATAGTATGCATCTTGAAATAAAACAATCTAACTAAGTATGAGAAGTCCATTGCATGGACTGAACTATCCATGGTAACTTTAAGCATCTTTCCTTTTAGTATCTTCTTCTCTGAGTGTCCAATTTTGCAAATTAATAGTAGATTAACCTAAAACGCCATGAAATAAAAGCACAATCAGTATATCAAGATATACTAGTATGTGGGGAAAAAAAATATTTGCATGTAGGTGTAACAACATAATCATGCATAGGAACAATTACGATTACAAAATTGAACATGCATTTTCTTTCTAACTTCTCAACTCAATCTTCATGTTACACTCTGTCATTGGAGTGATCTTTGTCAGGTACTCTCTCATGAGGGTTTTGTCCATGCAGTGGACTTCTCATAACTTTCTTATTCGTGGGCTTGATTTGTTATGACCTTACTTTACCGTCTAGGACTCACAAGGACCATCCTATCTAGATTGGTCTCATAATGACCATCCTATCCTTGCTTGGTCTTATTGCTGATCTCCCTATGCTTGGCTTGATCACCCATCATCACGATGATATTCCATACATCCCACATGTATCACTTAAATGCACCAGAGATAATTGAGAAAGTTATACTTATATAATGTGATACTGATAGAGGTATTATCAATTGCATGAATTTTCTACACAACTAAAAATTTATTTGTAATAAATTTCAGACACCTCGTAAATCCACAAAATTCATTTAAGGTGAGTACTCATAAGCATAACGACATACCTTCCTTAGATGTAATTTAAAGTCCAATTAAATAGGTGCAGTTGAGAATAAGCAAGCAATCATCCTGAAATTATTGCATAACACCCAAGTATTACTATTTATTCATAATCTCATATAAAACAGACTTGGGTTCCAAGTTAGCATTTTGGGGTCAAATTAGGGCTTCATTAGGGTTTTGGCTTCCCAAACCCTAATTGTTACATTTAATTCCTTTATAACTCACAAACCCTAATTTTGATGTTATACGCGTTATTATTCTCAAGCTAAGTCAAAGATGTCCTTTTTATAAAAATATTATACTTTATCCATCTAATTTCTTTAAACATGTTATGATCATTAAACATAAGAAATTAGGATTTCCATGCTTTTAATACATTCAGAATAGCAACTTTAGGCACTTTTAGAATTAAAAGCATAACTATGTCTTGAAACTAATTTTACTTAAATCCTTGTTTTTTTAAATTAACTTTCATACATTATTTGTTATTATCAGATATTCCTATGATTTTCTATGATTTCTGCAAGATTTCTAGGTAATAAGGGCTTGCGGCCTAGGTGATGAACCTGGGTCCTGTCCTTTCCAAGTAAGTTGAGTCGAGCCAATGCGATCATGCCAACTAGGTTGCATGCGCTCACGTGGATGCTTTCTAGTCAAACAAAAAAAAGTAGAGAAAGGTGAAGTTTGACCTTTACATAATCATAGACACTCAGGGGCAAGGGAGTCTTTTCCCTCCTTATCATCCTCTTCCTCTCTCTTTCTCATGAGGAGCTTGGGTGACTCAATGCGAGCATTGACTCTAGGATTCAATCTTCCTCAATGGAGGGTAGCAACACCTCCGTGGTGCCCAATCGAAGCTGTCAGTGGCTTCAATTTGTTAGAAAGTGGTCAGAATTGTGAGGACAGTGAAGGTCTTTATCTTAGAGAGTGATGGGTAGAGAATGACAAAGAGAATGGGGTTGGGGTTGGAATTGGTATTAAATAAAGCAGTTAGGGATCATGCGGTGCCTCACAAGTGGATTAGCAATCTTTCATTGGGTGCACAAACCCTTATATAGCCCAAGGGTTGAAGAGTTAGTGCTTGTTGTGTTTGCGGTTTGGTAAAAAACTTAATAACCTTCCAATGAGGGTGAAGTCCAGGGTAGGTTGGTTTATAATCACCCCCCAAATCCATTGGAGAGATTTCCATATAGGCTCGATCATTGACGATGGAGAGAAGAGTAGAAGGAAATTTTAGATTATTATTCCGACTTTCCTTTCTTTTGTAAGGTAGAATATGACTCAATCCTTGTTGGATGTGGATCCAATGGCTATAATGCCATGGGTATAAGTAAAGGATCCGATATACTTTCCTTTAAACACCATTACATTTAATTCATATTCTCATTATCCCATTTACTTTAGGTAATCTAGTAAATTCCATATATCTCTCCTTTATTCCTTTTAACCCCAAATTTTGAAGGAAAGACTTAATTGCTTTTATCTAGATGTGGGCGAGATTGAAGACCAAAATACAAAAGTTAAAGATACTTAGCTTTGTCTTCAAGTCTCCCTTTCTATTCGATTTATTCAAGGCATGAAATTAATTATTTTCTTTTCATAACTTAGCTACATTTCTTATTGTGATATTAAAAACAATATGGAAACAAATCCAATTCATTAGTTTCCTTCAATACCACTTTTCTAGAAAATTCCACATAAATTTATATGTAGATTACTAATTATCCAGTACTTTTGGTAGTCCAATTTATTATTGGTATTCCTCTCTTTCTTTTCCCATATCTATTATTAGACTATTGAAATTAGCAAAATCATGAGAACCACTGCAAATACAAAATTTGCAAATCAAATCAATGTTTCAAACAAGGCGTCAAAAGCTTCTAACATATCCTATTCATTCAATTATTTTCATTTCAAATATGTAAAATACATGTCAAAAAACCATGTTATAACATTATATGTTTGACTAAAGCCCCCAAAAAAAGTTCATCTTATTCCAAGAGTAGAGATGGTGTACACACATTATCTTAAAATTTCATATTTTAGGTTAAATCCTGACTCTAAACCATACACACTTTTTGATGCAGAATATTCTTATATTTCATGAAGTCAAGTGCCTTTTTCACTCTTCAATTTTTGCACAATTCCACTTAAGACCTCGTTATTATGTGACTTCTTGTATATTTTATATTTACACCTAAATCATTAGCCTCAGTCATTTTCACAAGCTCTCTAGGGGTACATGTACTTTTGGAGTGATCTCATCCTTATGAATTTAGGGAGTGCCTCTCACATTCACCCCTTAGGCCTCATGAACTCATGAAGGTGGCCAATCCCTTGATTAATGGGCCTCGAACAAACATAGTTGTTACATCCCGGTAAAATAGTCTTATGAATTCATGGAACAATCAGCTCCTACCCCATCGATCTTATGTACCTTTAATGCTCCCTACTTGACCTAATGAGTGACTTAGGGCTCTACCCTACCTAAAGGGTTAATTGATGTATCATGACTTTAACCATTTTAAATCACATTATTCTCTTACATAACTCTTTAACCCAAATTTCCTTCATCTCTCTCTTGGGTTCATATTATCCATCTTATATCCCAACATTGGGCTCAGACCAGGCTTGTGCCATACCGGTCTTCTAAGTATGGGGTTGACCATTTGTGTCCCTTAGAGATGGCATACTTTGGTACAAAGAATGTAAGTGCTTTCAAATTTTATATTCTTAATATTTTGGGTGACATTCAAGGTTACCTTAATTCTTAAAACTAATTGGTCAATAAACCCTTCTACAGAAGGTCCTAACCTAGGTGTCTTCTTCACTCATAGGAGGAGGTTAGGATCTCTAGCTTTAACCTGACCTCACATGGTTTAGGGTTTCCCCATTCCCATAGGTCCTTTTCCCACTCTTACGTTGACCCACCCCAGGTCGAGACACCAACCCTAGAAGTTGAATTGAGGGATTCATATTTTTGAACATACATTTTAGGTTACAGATTCACAATTCTTATCATTTTTCCACATGGTGAGCCCTCTCTTTAGGGAAGCCTCTTTATGGGGAACCCTCTCTTAAGGGTTTTAGTCCCTGTAGTGGACGTTTATAACCTACCCTCACCCGAGCTTGGTTTTTTTATAGGCCTTCCTTTTCGGGCTTGGCCTGAGGTGATCTTCTTTTTTGGGCTTGATCACCAGTTATTCCCGTAATGACTTTCTTTAACCACATGCTCTTTAACTCACTAGAGGTATTTTATTTAGTGTTTTAGCAAGTTATATTCTTCTAATTAGTTGTTCATAGGTTTATTATGTTTCTTATAACTTTTCTCAATAATGCCTTGCTCCACATGGATGCATACATGGGAGACTAGGTCACCTAACTCCTTTATATTTTTCTTATTCATTTTCACCCTAATCATGGTTCATATAGGTAGGGTTATCCATATCATCCATACTACTTTCCATTCCCCAGAATTAGGGTTTTAGGTTATGGTTAAAGACTACACCTTTCCTCTATGGTTTCTATGTCCCTCAACCCATTAGGTGTTTCTAAAATAACACTAACTCCATCAAGGGTTTACCTTTGCAAGGAAAAACACATAAAACATTTTACTTTATCATTATTTACATGTAAATTAATTGGAAGAGGATGCCTTAATCCTACTTCTTTTCAAAACCTTAACTTGGGACGAGGAGGGAAATATCTTTTGGGGTTCATTAAGCAAGAGGATGAGAAGTGGATGAAATTTGAGATGCAAAGAATAGATGAAACATTACTTTAGGAAAGTCATGGGTTCTTTCCTGACAAGTATCAATGTGGTTAAGGGAGTCCTCATATACCAACTTAATGGTGACTCCTTCTAGACACCATTACCATCAGTTCATGCCTTAATGATTTTCCTTATATTTGTACAGATTATTTGAAATTATAAATTATGAAATATTATTTTAAAAATAGGTGGTCTAATACCAAATGTAACGACCTCAATTTTGAGCATCCCCCAATTAAGGAAATACCCAAAAAGTTGAGAGTCATTACCTAAACTTTCCAAAGGAACCAAATTTAACCAAATAAAAAATAGTAGCAAATAATTTCCATTGTTTACAAGATGCTCCTCCACGGAGTTACATGAATTACTATCATCATAATTGTACATATCATAAAAGTATATGTCTAATCCTCCTTACAAGTTTACTTTAATGTATTCATACAACTTCATTTGTTCATCATATTTTTATATGTTGATACTTGTTTTGTTTCATGTCATTTTAGATAAGTCAAGATATGATGAATCAGATGAAATTACCTAAAGGTGTTAAACCCAAGTAAATATGAGGAATAAATAGATACTTCTTCAGATATCTACAGTCTTAATGATAGAAATTCATGTAACTCGTTAGAGGAGCATCTTGTTAACAATATTTTAAATAATGTAAATTATTTACTATTTTTTATTTGGTTAAATTTGGATCCTTTGGAAGTTTAGGTAATGGCTCTCAAATTTTTGGATCTTTCCTTAATTGGGGGATGCTGAAAAGTGAGTTATTTACACTCAAATATAGGGAACGCCTAGTAATAACTAAGATATATACTGGGAGTGTTTAGGACGAGTTTAGTGGAAAACTAGTCATTATAGGATAGTTGGGTGGAACTAAATAGGTTAATTGCGCACTAGTAGATTTTTTCAATACAATTATCCTCAAACAGTAGATGCATCTCGTTCCAATAAAATTTTGACTAAAAACTTACAAGACACCTTTGTTCTAACAGTAATGTCCTGATCCATCAATAGTTGGATCTAAACACATTTTGTTAGGATTAATTTTTGGCTGAAAAAATACTTTGTCGCAACCGGTCATAAACTTTGGAAAATTTCTCAAATGAATATGTAAATAATATCTACATATCCTAATGGGTGTATATAAGTATAAAACTTTGTTTAGAGTGGTTTTAATCAATACATCACTTGTTCATACACCATTCCTATAAAGTTGTACAATTTGCACATATACATATCATATCTAGGTACAACTTGATGTACAAGCATCCAAACATGCATATGATTGTATATTCTTGAAAATTGGATCTTGTCAAATTTTCTAGATCATTTGAAATACTTAATCCACACATTATTAATAAAAATGGAAAGTACTTGTATCATCAAAACTAGAGTCTGGCATATCCAAAAAGCTAACAACAAAGGTTGTATCCCACAAAGAGAAAGAGAAACGTTTAGCATATATCTTCCTATGGAACTAATTGGATCTTCTCACTATCAATTATTTCCTTGAAATCATCAACGCAATGCTTTAAAATCTCATTAGTATAGTTTCCCCCAAACTTCATTTGTTGGGTAAGTGATACAATGCTCCCTTTAATGTTGAAAAAAGTAACATTTGGTATTTATTCACAACATGATGCCTAAGGTCACTATCCCTACACTAAGTGCATGGAAAAATAGAAGTTCATACTTATATGTCTTCTTTCATACAAGTACTTGAAAATAAAAATACTTAGGTATAACGACCCTTATGTGTATTTACTTCGTTAGATAGATATGCTAGAATGAAAATTCTGATTTTTATTTGGAAAGGAAACAAAAATGTGCGACAAAGAGTAATTTGGCCTTAAGCACTTATATGGTTTACCTTATCCCTAGAAATGGTTCTAAAAGTTGATCAACTCAAAATGTTGGTCAAAAGTGCAAGTGAAATTCCCAATTTATTTGGATTGGACTTTTATTAAATATATAAGTACTTACATACTCTTGGGTAGTGGGATTTACCACACATTGTGTAAATCGGAATCGGTGAAGAATACCAGTCATGTTGTTTACGATGCACACAACATATAATCCAACTATTCTCTGGAAACATGGTATCAGAGCACCTAGATGTCTTCCTGAGAACTAGTCGAGCCGAGTTCTCTAGGCGGTGAAGTTATCTTCATTGTTGTTCTCACAGTAACTTCTCCATGGTTGAAGTGAAGTTTCTACAAAATTCATCTTTGTGCAAACCTAAATCATCTTCACATAGATCCATACATTCTACGGTGGCATTGTTTAACAAAAGTGACCTCCATGGGAAGCATATCTCCACTTGAATCCACATCTTCTCTGGCCACGTTTCCATGGAAATTATCTCTTTGGAAACATATCCATAGTGGTAATCATCTTCATAAGATCCATCTCCATGTTAATCGTCTCACTCTAGTCTCTACATCCTTATGCACTACCTATGCATGAATAGATCTTTGAGATCTCCATATATAGAGTTATCTCTAACTAATATATATCTAGAGATCTCTTGTTAGTTCTGAAATCCACCGTGTTGTATCCTACACTATATCACTTCAAGCAAATGAAATGTATGCAACTTCAATTAGTTGAGCTACAAGATATCTATTTGGTTCAAAGGTTGGGGGAAAGGGAAGCCTCTCATTAATGTTTCTCTTCCACATTGGAAACAACATGATGCCAACCTCCTCTCACTCTATGGAATTCGATGGAGCCTTCATGTCAGTAGTATCGTAGACCACCTGACTGACAACAAGTCAATTTGAGATCATCTCCAACTATTATACTCCAACAATGTCTCTCCTGTGTATGACATGATTGTTGAGATGTACGATTCTCATAAGGAGGAGGAGAGTCTACAACAATATTTTGGAGAGGTCACTCATATCACAAAAGATCGACATAGTTTCCTTTCTATCCATATTGATCCTATTAAACTCTAAAAGCAGTGCGATCATATGGTTGTCATCAAGTTCCTTACCAATTTTAGAAAGGAATATGACAGAGTTAGAAGCTAAATTGTTTTAGGGTCAGAGCTTCCCTCCTTGGTAGAATAATATCGACATGTCTTAGAGCCTTCCTCGAGCAAAACTCTTTATCTAATCTGATCACATCTTCATCTGCCATCCTCTCTCACAACAACATCAATCTATCTTCTATAGGATGTGGTCTTAGTGATAGAGGTGGAGGATTCTCTATGGGTAGAGGGCAACCTGAGTGTACTTACAATGGCAAAAAGGGTCATTCGAAGGAGACATTCTACTCCATTCATGGGTTGTCATCTCAGAATCCTACTCATGTTGTCAATGTCACTCCCAATGAAAAATCTACTAAACAAACTTCTCATCAGATTAAGATGACTTGTGATGAACATAATAAGTTCCTTTAGATATGTACATCCCAACAATCATCCTCATCTATTGCTTCATATGTAAATATGCCAGGCATGTCCAATTTTTATACAAGATGCATATTTTGATTCCCAAACACATGATTATCATCCTAACAACTTGATTATGGTTCAATAGATCATTTTACGGTTATACCAAGTCGTATTTCCAACATGTTCACCAAAATAGATAGTACCTCTAAAGTCACCATTATGAATGGATCTTTAGTTTCCATTCAAGGAACGGGGACCATCTTTACCCTCCCTCATATCAACCTGCCATCCACACTTTTTATTCCTTTCGTTCCATTTAGTTTACTATATATTAGTAGATTGACTTGTACTCTTTGTGCCTTCACTATGTTTTATATAGAACCTTCAGACAATGGTAGTGATTGGTGGTGAGTATGAGGAAGATAGTCTCTACTGTCTGGAAAGGGCTTTGAAGGCTTGTATGGTTTTGTCTCCTATACACATCCACACACGCCTCAGTCACTTATCTCTCTAGAATCTTTGCATTTTACGTCCTCAATTTTTACATTTAGATAAACCTAATTGTGAAGCTTGTAAACTAGAAAATCACCACAAATACAACATTCCATCTGCAGACATTATGTGTGTGTAATCTATCTTTCCTATTGTTCAATCAGATGTTTTGAGACCTAGTACTATCTCTTCCAAACACAAATTTTGATATTTTGTTACTTTTATTGATTAATTGTCTAGATATACATGGTTATATCTCATGAAAGATTGTTTTGTAATTTTCTCTAGTGTGTAAATTTTTTGTCCGGAAATTGAATTGCAATTCTCTCAAAGTACTAGGAATTTTCTAATTAGCAATGAAGAGTACTTACGATGTGTAGTCACCTCATCTCTTTCCAACAAAGGATATATTCATCAGTCTTCTTGTCCGCATTCTTCTAAACAAATTGGTATAGAAAAACAAAAAATAGGCATTTTATCAAAATGGTAAGAATTCTTCTTCACATATTAATGTTCCCTACCGTTTTTGGGTAGACATTGACTTCATGGCTACCTACCTCATTAAACTTATGCCTTCATCCATTTTTCATGATCAAATCTTCACATTTTAGATTTTATATCCTAATCTCCCACTATATAGTGTTCCCCATAAAATCTTTGGGTATGTTAGTTTTGTCCAGGAATTAGGAAATGGTGCGACAAGATTAGTCCTCAAGTAGGAAAGTGTGTCTTTGTTGGATATTTCAAAACTCCAAATGGGTATCCTTGTTTTAATCCTATCACATGTCATTTTCTAGGATCATCTCCAACTATTATACTCCAACAATGTCTCTCCTGTGTATGACATGATTGTTGAGATCATCTCCAACTATTATACTCCAACAATGTCTCTCCTGTGTATGACATGATTGTTGTAGTGTGAGCATCCCATACACCAAATCAAGATTTCATTCTGAAAGGACTTCTATGCAAAAATGTCGAAAAAATACAAAAAAAATTTAGAATATCCGTCATTCCTTACTCTTCCTTTCTTTACTTATTAATAGGAAATTAAGATAACCACCAATGCTAAGCGTTGTAGCATATATATTGTTTGAAAAAATTATGCTGCTGTCGAGATTTGAGCAATGGTTCAAAATGTAGAAGTGAGATCATCTCCAACTATTATACTCCAACAATGTCTCTCCTGTGTATGACATGATTGTTGAGATGTACAATTCTCATAAGGAGGAGGAGAGTCTACAGCAATATTTTGGAGAGGTCACTCATATCACAAAAGATCGACATAGTTTCCTTTCTATCCATATTGATCCTATTAAACTCTAAAAGCAGTGTGATCATATGGTTGTCATCAAGTTCCTTACCAATTTTAGAAAGGAATATGACAGAGTTAGAAGCTAAATTGTTTTAGGGTCAAAGCTTCCCTCCTTGGTAGAATCATATCGACATGTCTTAGAGCCTTCCTTGAGCAAAACTGTTTATGTAATCTGATCACATCTTCATCTGCCATCCTCTCTCACAACAACATCAATCTATCTTCTATAGGACGTGGTCTTAGTGATAGAGGTGGAGGATTCTCTATGGGTAGAGGGCAACCTGAGTGTACTTACAATGGAAAAAAGGGTCATTCGAAGGAGACATTCTACTCCATTCATGGGTTGTCATCTCAGAATCCTACTCATGTTGTCAATGTCACTCCCAATGAAAAATCTACTAAACAAACTTCTCATCAGATTAAGATGACTTGTGATGAACATAATAAGTTCCTTTAGATATGTACATCCCAACAATCATCCTCATCTATTGCTTCATATGTAAATATGCCAGGCATGTCCAATTTTTATACAAGATGCATATTTTGATTCACAAACACATGATTATCATCCTAACAACTTGATTATGGTTCAATAGATCATTTTACGGTTATACCAAGTCGTATTTCCAACATGTTCACCAAAATAGATAGTACCTCTAAAGTCACCACTATGAATGGATCTTTAGTTTCCATTCAAGGAACGGGGACCATCTTTACCCTCCCTCATATCAACCTGCCATCCACACTTTTTATTCCTTTCTTTCCATTTAGTTTACTATTCATTAGTAGATTGACTTTTACTCTTTGTGCCTTCACTATGTTTTATATAGAACCTTCAGACAATGGTAGTGATTGGTGGTGAGTATGAGGAAGATGGTCTCTACTGTCTGGAAAGGGCTTTGAAGGCTTGTATGGTTTTGTCTCCTATACACATCCACACACGCCTCAGTCACTTATCTCTCTAGAATCTTTGCATTTTACGTCCTCAATTTTTACAATTAGATAAACCTAATTGTGAAGCTTGTAAAGTAGAAAATCACCACAAATACAACATTCCATCTGTAGGCATTATGTGTGTGTAATCTATCTTTCCTATTGTTCAATCAGATGTTTTGAGACCTAGTACTATCTCTTCCAAACACAAATTTTGATATTTTGTTACTTTTATTGATTAATTGTCTAGAAATACATGGTTATATCTCATGAAAGATTGTTTTGTAATTTTCTCTGGTGTGTAAATTTTTTTTCCTGAAATTGAATTGCAATTCTCTCAAAGTACTAGGAATTTTCTAATTAGCGATGAAGAGTACTTACGATGTGTAGTCACCTCATCTCTTTCCAACAAAGGATATATTCATCAGTCTTCTTGTCCTCATTCTTCTAAACAAATTGGTATAGAAAAACAAAAAATAGGCATTTTATCAAAATGGTAAGAATTCTTCTTCACATATTAATGTTCCCTACCGTTTTTGGGTAGACATTGACTTCATGGCTACCTACCTCATTAAACTTATGCCTTCATCCATTTTTCATGATCAAATCTTCACATTTTAGATTTTATATCCTAATCTCCCACTATATAGTGTTCCCCATAAAATCTTTGGGTATGTTAGTTTTGTCCAGGAATTAGGAAATGGTGCGACAAGATTAGTCCTCAAGTAGGAAAGTGTGTCTTTGTTGGATATTTCAAAACTCTAAATGGGTATCCTTGTTTTAATCCTATCACATGTCATTTTCTAGGATCCGCAGATGTCACCTTTTTTTAAGACACTCTGTACTTAAAAAAAATCTACAAAAACATCTCAAACTTCTCCAACAGACTTCCCATCATTCATAGATGTCATCTATCCTACACCAAATATGTTGCCTAATACTAGTGACCCACATAGTTCTATTTACCAATAAGTTGACAGGGAATCTCTCAATCCTCCTCCTATCACTACTACCTCTAGAGGTTTTATAGATCACAATGATCTAGCTATTGTCTTAAGGAAAGGGAAGCATGCTTGAAATATACATCATATTTATTGTTTTATGTCTTATGATTTCATATCTCCTTCATATGTTTCTTTTATCTCCAACTTATTTATTGTCCCAATACCACGTAGTATCTCTATTGCACTAAATCACCTAGGTTGAAAACATGCTATGGATAGAGAGATGGCAGCTTTGTCAAAAATGGCACATGAAGACTTTTTCCCACTCCTCTAGATATAGATGTAGTTGGTTGCATATGGGTTTAGTTAGTTAAAGTTGCTCCATATGGGAGTGTTGTCCATATGAATGCAAGAGTCGTCACAAAAGGATACAACCAAGTTTATGGGTAAGATTATAGAGAGTATTTTTCTCCCATGGCATAGATGACATATGGTTGTTTGTTCATCTCATTAGTGGTTCACTTCTCTTTGACATTGCATCAACTATATATCAACAATTCCTTCCTTCATGGTTACATATATGAAGAAATTTATATGGAGAAACTGCCTAGGTTTGTTTCTCAAGGGGAGTCTCATCTTGTTTTTTGACTTCATAAATCCTTTAATGGTCTAAAGCAATTACCCTGAGCATGTTCGGGATGTTTAGTCAATCTATTAAACCTTTGGCCTAAAAAAGTCTAGTCATGACCACTATGTCATCTATTAGCATGGCTTCTCTGGTTATATCTTCTAGTCAGTTATGTGGATGACATTGTTACCAAAGATGATGATCACCAAAGAATTATACATCGAAAACAACTTTTTCACGGCAAATTTTAGACCAAAGATCTTGGCCCTCTCAAGTACGTCCTTGGTATTGAGGTGGAAAGATCCAAAAAATGAGATTATCATATCTCAGTGCAAGTACAATCTAGATATCCTTGAAGAAGCGGACATGTTGGAATGAAAACCTACACCACCCATGGATCCTAAATTTAAAATTGTATTAGGATAAAAGGAGTCTCTTATTGATTCTAAACAGTACATATGACTAGTTGGTGAACTGAATTATCATGTGGTTAGTTAGTGAGATATCTCATTTTCTACAAGTGTTGTTAGAAATTCATTGAGAAAGCGTATATCAGTCATTGGGATGTTGTTATTCACATTGTTTGTTATCTCAAACAATCCCCTGGTCAAAGTCTCCTCTTCACTAGTCATGGGAGCCTAAATATGTATAGTTTTTATAGATATTGACTAGGTTGGCTCTATCACTGATCGATGAACTGTGGCTGGATATTGTGTCTTTGTAGGAGGTAAATTGGTCTCTAGGAAAAGAAAGAAGTAGAATGTTGTTTCTCGCTCAAGCATAGAATCTGAATATTGGGCTATGGCTCATGTCACTAGTGAACTTATATGGGTTGGGAACCTCATACAAGAACTAGGGTTTCCACAATCTAAATCCATGGAATTGCAATGTGATAATCAAGATGTATTTCATGTGCCTTATAGTTCAGTCTTTCGTGAAAGTACAAAACATATTTAATTCGACTATCACTTCATCAGAGAGAAGGTTCAAGACAATTTAATCAAACTTATACCAATAATCTTAGAAGATTATCTTTCATATATATTTAATCAATCCTTAAATGTATGTCAGACTAAAATCTTATGTAACAAACTGGGTGCCTATGGTATCTAGGCACCAATTTCAAGGGGAGTCATATGTACATAAGAATGTCCTAAATTTGTATGTTGGGATTAGTTTGACATTGTGTAAATGGGTTGGAAGTCACCCACAGTCCTATATCAGGTGTAAATTCTGGGACCACTTCCCAAGGCTCTAGTAGAGTTTCAAGACTGATGACTGACCCCACAGACCACCACTATCCTGCAGTATGCACTTTGTCCTCACTCACATGCAAGCCAGTGTCAACTTCTCGACTGGTCACCCATCCTACTACAACTCCATGCTGAGCACACTTAACTATGGAGCTCTTTAGTGATGGCATGCCAGAAAAAAAGGTGCACCTTGGTGATATGGGTAGTCCAATCATTCCCTTTAAGATCATGTTATCAAAGGCCTCAAATCATGGGACGTTACAATCTCCCTGACTTAGACTCCTGAAGTCCTCATCAAGGCTCAACTATATGGCCTCAGAATCTTTTCCCAATTTCAGTGTAGACCCAAATGACCCATGTACACCCATCACCCAACCAGAACTACTAGCACAAGGGTGGCTCCATCAACTTGGATACCCCTTTCCAACATGCATGGACACTACCAGCACATGGGAGGCTCCATCAACTTGGATAGCCTTTCCAACACGCGTGAATCGGTTTGATACCGTTTGTAATGTCTAGGCCCACTGACCAAGGCTCTAGTAGTGTTTTAGGAATGAAGACTAACCCCATTGGCCACTACTAGCCTTAACTTTACACTTTGTCCTCACTCACGCACAAGTCGATGCCAACTTCCTGACCGGTCACCCATCCTACTACTACTCCAAGATGAGCATGCATAATGATGGAGTTCTTTAGTGATGGGTTCTTGGTAAAGGAGGTGCACCTTGGTGATATGGGTAGTAAAATCATTACTTTTAAGATCATTTTATCCAAGGCCTCAAATCCTTGGATGTTACATCAAGTCTAGCCCTCTTATCTATAATAAACACAACATATTCCCCATCTTCTCTCTGGAAATGACATTAAATTTTTGCTGACTCCAAGAGACGTCCACAATAAAATACAGAGTAAGTTTTCCTAAATGGGATCAAACATAGGGATAATGTAAAAATGGGCCCACTATCTAAGGATCTTGTAGAGTTTTAGGAATGACGACTGGCCCCATAGACCACCACTAGCCTAAACTGTGTGCTTTGTCATCACTGACGTGCAAGCCAGGATAAACTTCATGATGCTCACATGTCCCAGTACTACTTAGGGCTGAGCACACTTAACCAAAGAGTTATTTAGTGATGGAATCCCTAAAAAGGAGGAGCACCATGGTGATATGGGTAGTCCAACCATACCTTTTAGGATTATTTTATCTCAGGCCTCAAATCTTGGGACGTTATAATCTCCCCCACTTATACTCTTGACATCCTTGTCAAGGATCAACTATATGGCCTCACAATATATCTCCATTTTAGTGCAGACCAAAATGGCCCATGTACACCCAACTCCTGACCATGGCTACCAGTGCAAGCGTGGCTCCATCAACTAGAATAGCCCTTTCCAACATGCCTGGACCACATGGCTCAAAGACTAGCATGTCAGAAGCCCATGTGGGCCCCATCTACTGGAGGGGAATTGGCTCTGATACTATTCATAAGGCCTTGGCCCACTACCCAAGGTTCTAGTAGAGTTTCAAGAATGAGGATTGGCCCCATAGACAACCACTAGCCTTAACTGTGTGCTTTGTCCTCACTCATGTGCAAGCCAGGATAAACTTCCCGACTAATCACCCTTCCCAATATTACTCTAGGCTGAGTACACTTAACCACATAATTATTTAGTGACGAGCTCCTTGAAAAGGAGGTGCACCTTCGTGATATGGGTAGTCCAATCATTCATTTTAACATCATTTATTTGAGGCCTCAAATCCTGGTACATTAAATATATGGGTGACAATTACATAAGAAACAAAGGCCAAGTTTGGTTGGTAGGATGTGAGGAAGGATTTGATATAAATGACACACAACATCCATTTTCAACATTTTCCTGCAAAAACTGTAACTAGGATGTGCATCCAATAGAAAATGAGAACCCATGTTGGTTGGATTAATTAAACATGCATTTACCCCTATCATTATTTCATCCAGTCAAACACAAATTCTCTTCATCTATTTTATCCTTATTTCATCCAATTGAGGAATAGTTAGACCTTCTTTTTGTGATGAAATTGGTTATGATAAAAGCTTCCAGACTAGACATCAAACAAAGTGCCTACTTACATGGTGTTATTGTTCCCTAAAATTTGATAATTTAAATCAGCATGCGACAGGAGGTGCCAACTTGCAAAATAAACCTTGTTTTATTAGTCAACATAGAACATAGTCCTATATTTATAAATCATTGTGCAACAATTCCATATCAATTAGAGGTTCAAGATAAACATCGATATCATTTTCAGGTTGTTTAGGGCCCGATATCAACAACGACAACATTACGTACTTATCTTTCATACACAGCTAGGGAGAAAGATTGTATATAACAAGCATGACTGGCCAAGTGCTATGTTGGCTGCTCAATGTCCCGTACGGATTCATCCCATCTGTACAAAGCCCAAGTCTTACATTCCTGACTTCTTCACCAAATTCAGGGTACAATAGATCAATATTCTTCCACTGTGGGGAATCAGACGCATGTCGTAGGATCCCATCATTATTTTTCTTAACATCTGCATGCCACCTAAAATTCTTTGCATCTATCAGATTGGAAAACAAGCGTTGAAACTATGGTATTATAGGTAGATACCACATCACCTTGGCAGGAGAACTAGTTTTAGACTCCTCCGAAGTCGTCAATTTATACCATGATGCACCATATTTTGGACAATCTTTCAAATCCACATAGTCCTTTTGAAATAATACACAATCATTTGGGAATGTGTGTATCTTCTTGGCATCCATTCCCATTGGGCACAACAATTTCTTTACCTGGTATGTTGAGATTGGCAGCTCGTATCCTTCAGGAAGCATTTCTTTCAACAAAGACAACAATGGCGTGAAGCTTTTGTCACTCCATATATTGTTAGCTTTCAACTTATACAATCTCAACACAGCGCTAAGCTTTGTAAACTTAGTACAACCTATGTATAACGATATCTCAGCATCATGCACAATGTTTCTAAAAATGGGAGGTGGATCGGTGTGCTCTACCCCACAACTATCCAGCATCACATCAACGATGTCTACTGGAACTAGTTCATTCACATCTATGTCATTGGAGGCAATTTCTTCTTCCACAGAAGCACTACTATCGACATCCATTGGTTTTGGGTTTGAAATCTCTCCATGCCAGTGTCATTCTGTATAGCCTTGTATAATCTCATTGCACATGACATGACTTTTGATTTCCTCACCAGTGCTGACTTTCAAGTTGTTACCGCAATGCCTACATGGATAGTGGAACCTATCTCCATGTTGTTTCCTATGTTCCTCGGCAAATATAACAAACTGGTCAAGACCAGATATAAACTCTGGGGTGCAGCGATTGCGAATGAACATCCATGATCTATCCATTCTATGATCAAAGAGACAACAAGTATATATTACAACAAGATTAGGGTCTAGGATTAGAGTTTTTGCATGGTTAAAACTTTAGGCCAACAAATACATGTGTTGTCATTCTTATATATAATAAATGTGTACCACCTATCCCATTCTTGAATACCTAATCTCACTAGTAAGTGTATAATGTGTATTGGGTTTTCAAGAAAATTTCGGCAACATTTCCCCGTTGTTCTCCAAGTATAGATGTACTTAGAGAACAAACGGTGAAATGCTACTGGAATTTTCTTGAAAACCAAATACACATTATGCACTTACATCCTGAGTGAGATAAGGTGTTCAAGAATAGTCCCAAACTGGGGACTATCCAAGATTTACTCCTAATGAGTAAATCTTGGATGGGTTTCTATGCCAACAAATACATGTGATGTCATTCTTATATATAATAAATGTGTACCACCTATCCCATTCTTGAACACCTAATCTCACTAGTAAGTGTATAATGTGTATTGGGTTTTCAAGAAAATTTCGGCAGCATTTCCCCGCTTCTCTCCAAGTACATATGTACTTAGAGAACAAACGGGGAAATGCTACTGAAATTTTCTTGAAAACCCAATACACATTATACACTTACATCCTAAGTGAGATTAGGTGTTCAAGAACAGTCCCAAACTGGGGACTATCCAAGATTTACTCCTAATGAGTAAATCTTGGAAATGTTTCTAGGCTAATGAGTACATATCCACTACATGTATTTGCTCACTTACATTGCATCACTCACAATTAGAGCATTATAAAATTATAAATCAAGAATTCAATAGTTTCAAACATGCAATAATTCACAATTAGAGCGATAAGATTCACTTTGTACAAACATACATGGCATAATTCAGGCACAATAGCAGGTGTGGTCATTGACCCGATTCAACATTATAAGAATAATTTTAGAAGAGTAATAATATTTCCCAATTGAGAGTATATGAATTGTCCAACAATTAGAACAAGAGCAAGGTATTGTAAAAATTGCCTCATTATGGGAAAAATTAGTCATAATAATCCCCAATCATGTTTAAATCAAACAAAATATCACCTGGGTCTGATCAAAAATTAATATCTCAAAGATTAATATCACTTATGCATGATATTATGCTAGAGTTAATATGATGTCTTCTACAGTCATTTAATCTAAAAAACCACTCCCTTTAAAAAAATCAGCCACACAAATACACACAAATGTAGATGCATGTTCATCATCAAGATAATCATTACACACAAATGTAGCTATCTGATTATAATTGAGCAATATAGCACAAAATCAGCCAACATGGCCGTGCTACCAACATGGTTGTGCTGCCCAGCACGACCGTGCCAACCTGTGATTTCACACAGTCGTGGAGCAGGGTACCTGCTTGAGGGAGGAGGAAGAAGAGTAGAGCAGGTACCTTCGGCGACATCGGCGGGGAGAGTAGCAGCAATGAGTGGTGGCGGTGCGGGGAGAGCAGGCCGCCACAGTAGGAGAGAAGGCTGGTGGTGCGGGGAGAGCAGGCCGCCAGAGCAGGAGAGAAGGGCGTCAGAGCAGTGAGCTGGGGGCAGAGGGCAAGCGGAAGCGGAGGTGGGCAGAGGACCAGCAAGCGAGTGGAGCAGTGTGTGGCCAGAGTAAGCGGCAACGAAGGTGGGGGCAGAGGAGAAATCGCTGGAGCAAACCCTGGAGTAGTGCGAGAATGAATGACACAAAGAAAGGGGAAGATTTGGGCTCGCGCGGGTGCTGTTAAGTTAAAAATAGGTGTCGGTTCTTAAATAAAACTGACACAAAAAACTAAAGGTGTCGGTTCTACAAACAGACCGACACCTATTCTCAATGATAGTCGTCAATGTTTACTAGACAAAAACCGACGTCTATATACATATGCCGATTAAAAAAATTATTCTCGATTAATGAGCATAGTGGTCGATTTCTTTCGAAAATCGACGCTCAACGGGTGTGAAAAATTTCCAAGGAACAACGCGAGAAAACCCATAAGTTTCGGTCATTGTAGCAAAACTGACGACCAAAATGTGCCCAATTGTTGTCTTGTGAATAACCTTTCGTCGTCCGTTTAATAGTTAGTAACCGACGCCATATGTTAAATTCTGGAGGTAATTTTTTTCACTAGAAATTTTGGATTTGGCAGTTAATTTTAGGCATCAGTTAATTATTAGGGAACCGACACTGAATGAAAGTTATATATGTGTCTGGTCTCCCTTCATAGATAGATGTCGGTTGTTTTATTAAACTGACAGTTTAGGTTTTAGGTGTCGGTGTATTTATACAACTGACGCCTTTAAAAGTGACGTTATAAGCCATTTCTATAGTAGTGGAAAGAGAAAAGATTAGCATATATATTCGTATGGAACTAATTGAATCTTCTCACTATCAATTATTTCCTTGAAATCATCAATGCAATGCTTTGAAATCTCATCAGGATAGTTTCCCCCAAACTTCATTTGTTGGGTAAGTGAAACAATGCTCCCTTTAATGTCGAAAGAAGTAACATTTGGTATTTTATTCACAACATGATGTCTAAGGTCACTATCCCTACACTAAGTGCATGGCAAAATAGAAGTTCATACTTATATCTCTTCTTTCTTACAAGTACTTGAAAATAAAATCACTTAGGTATATGGGCCCTTATGTGTATTTACTTCATTAGATAGATATGCTAGAATGAAAATTGTGATTTTTATTTGGAAAGGAAACAAAAATGGGAGACAAAGAGCAATTTGGCCTTAAACACTAAGATGGTTTACCTTATCCCTAGAAATGGTTCTAAAAGTTGATCAAATCAAAATGTTGGTCAAAAGTGCAAGTGCAATTGGCAATTTATTTGGATTGGACTTTTATTAAATATATAAGTACTTACATACTCTTGGGTAGTGGGATTTTCCACACATTGTGTAAATGGGTATCGGTGAAGAATATCAGTCCTCTTGTTTACGATGCACACAACATATAATCCAACTTTTCTCTGGAAACATGGTATCAGAGCACCTGGATGTCTTCCTAAGAACTAGTTCAGCCGAGTTCTCTAGGCGATGAAGTTATCTTCTCTATTGTTCTCATAGCAACTTCTCCATGGTTCAAGTGAAGTTTCTACAAAATTCATCTTTGTGCAAACCTAAATCATCTTCACATAGATCCATACATTCTATGGTGGCATTGTTCCACAAAAGTGACCTCCATGGGAAGCATATCTCCACCTGAATCCACATCTTCTCTGGCCACTTTTCCATGGAAATTATCTCTTTGGAAACATATCCATAGTGGAAATCATCTTCATAGGATCCATCTCCATGTTTATCATCTCACTCTAGTCTCTACATCCTTATGCACTACCTATGCAGGAATAGATCTTTGAGATCTCCATATATAGAGTTATCTCTAACTAATATAGATCTAGAGATCTCTTGTTAGTTCTGAAATCCACCATGTTGTATCCTACACTATATCACTTAAAGAAAATGAAATGTATGCAACTTCAATTAGTGGAGTTACAAGATATCTATTTGGTTCATAGGTTAGGGGAAAGGGAAGCCTCTCATTAATGTTTCTCTTCCACAGTGGAAACAACATGATGCCAACCTCCTCTCCACTCTATGGAATTCGATGGAGCCTTCATATCAATAGTATCGTAGACCACATGACTGACAACAAGTCAATTTGAGATCATCTCCAACTATTGTACTCCAACAACATCTCTCCTGTGTATGACATGATTGTTGAGATGTACGATTCTCATAAGGAGGAGAAGAGTCTACAACAATATTTTGGAGAGGTCACTCACATCACAAAAGATCTACATAGTTTCCTTTCTATCTATATTGATTCTATTAAACTCTAAAAGAAGTGCAATCATATGGTTGTCATCAAGTTACTTACCAATTTTAGAAAGGAAAATGATAGAGTAAGAAGCTAAATTGTTTTAGGGTCAGAGCTTCCCTCCTTGGTAGAATCATATCGACATGTCCAATAGCCTTCCTTGAGCAAAACTCTTTATCCAATCTAATCATGTCTTCATCTGCCATCCTCTCCCACAACAACATCAATCTATCTTCTATAGGACGTGGTCTTAGTGATTGAGGTGGAGGATTCTCTATGGGTAGAGGGCAACTTGAGTGTATTTACAATGGAAAAAAGGGTCATTCGAAGGAGACATTCTACTCCATTCATGGGTTGTCATCTAAGACTCCTACTCATGTTGTCAATCTCACTCCCAATGAAGAATCTACTAAATAAACTTCTCATCAGATTAAGATGAGTTGTGTAGAACATAATAAGTTCCTTTAGATACATACATCCCAATAATCATCCTCATCTATTGCTTCATATGTAAAGATTCCAGGCATGTCCAATTTTTATAAATCATGCATATCTTGATTCCCAAACACATGTTTATCATCCTAACTACTTGATTATGGTTCAATAGATCATTTTACAGTTATACCAAGTCGTATTTCCAACATGTTCACCAAACTAGATAGTACCTCTAAAGTCACCACTGTGAATGGATCTTTAGTTGCCATTCAAGGAACGAGGACCATCTTGACCCTTCCTCATATCAATCTACCATCCACACTTTTTATTCCTTTCTTTCCATTTAGTTTAATGTATATTAGTAGATTGACTTGTACTCTTTTTGCCTTCATCACATTTTAACCCGATCTATGTTTTATATAGAACCTTCAGACAATGGTAGTGATTGGTGGTGAGTATGAGGAATATGGTCTCTAATGTCTGGAAAGGGATTTGAAGGCTTGTATGGTTTTGTCTCCTATACACATCCACACACGCCTCGGTCACTTATCTCTCTAGAATCTTTGCATTTTATGTCCTCAATTTTCACATTTAGATAAACCTAATTGTGAAGCTTGTAAACTAGAAAAGCACCACAGATATAATATTCCATCTATAGACATTATGTGTGTGTAATCTATCTTTCCTATTGTTCAGTCAGATGTTTTGAGACTTAGTACGATCTCTTCCAAACACAAATTTTGATATTTTGTTACTTTTATTGATTAATTGTCTAGAAATGCATGGTTATATCTCATGAAAGATTGTTTTGTAATTTTCTCTAGTGTGTAAAATTTTTGTCCTGAAATTGAATAGTTCACTCAAAGTACTAGGAATTTTCTAATTAGCAATGCAAAAGAGTACTTAAGATGTGTAGTCACATCATCTCTTTCCAACAAAGGATATATTCATCAGTCTTCTTGTCCTCATTCTTCTAAACAAATTGGTATAGAAAAACAAAAAATAGGCATTTTATCAAAATTGTAAGAATTCTTCTTCACATATTAATGTTCCCTACCATTTTTGGGTAGACATTGACTTCATGTATACCTACCTCATTAAACTTATGCCTTCATCCATTTTTCATAATCAAATCTTCTCATTTTAGATTTTATATCCTAATCTCCCACTATATAGTGTTCCCCATAAAATCTTTGGGTGTGTTAGTTTTGTCCAGGAATTGGGAATTGGCGTCACAAGATTAGTCATAAAGTAGGCAAGTGTGTCTTCATTGGATATTTCAAAACTCCAAATGGGTATCCTTGTTTTAATCCTATCACATGTCATTTTCTGGGATCCGCAGATGTCACCTTTTTTAAGAAACTCTGTACTTAAAAAAAATCTACAAAAACATCTCGAACTTCTCCAATAGACTTCCCATCATTCATAGATGTCATATATCCTACACCAAATATGTTGCCTAATACTAGTAACCCACATAGTTCTATTTGCCAATAAGTTGACAGGGAATCTCTCAATCCTCCTCCTATCACTACTACCTCTAGAGGTTTTACAGATCACAATGATCTAGCTATTGTCTTAAGGAAAGGGAAGCATACTTGCACTATACATCATATTTATTGTTTTATGTCTTATGATTTCATATCTCCTTCATATGTTGCTTTTATCTCTAACTTATTTATTGTCCCAATACCACGTAGTATCTCTCAATTACACTAAATCACCTAGGTTGAAAACAAGCTCTGGACGGAGAAATGGCAGCTTTGTCAAAAATGGCACATGAAGACTTTTTCCCACTCCTATAGATATAGAAGTAGTTGGTTGCATATGGGTTTAGTTAGTTAAAGTTGCTCCATATGGGAGTGTTGTCCATCTGAATGCAAGAGTCGTCACAAAAGGATACAACCAAGTTTATGGGTAAGATTATAGAGAGTATTTTTCTCCCATGTCATAGATGACATATGGTTGTTTGTTCATCTCATTAGTGGTTCACTTCTCTTTGTCATTACATCAACTATATATCAACAATGCCTTCCTTCATGGTTACATATATGAAGAAATCTATATGGAGAAACTGCCTAGGTTTGTTTCTCAAGGGGAGTCTCATCTTGTTTTTTGATTTCATAAATCCTTGTATGGTCTAACGCAATCACCCTAAGCATGTTCGGGATGCTTAGTCAATCTATTAAACCTTTGGCCTAAAAAAGTCTAATTGTGACCACTATGTCTTCTATCAGCATGGCTTCTCTGGTTATATCCTTCTAGTCAGTTATGTGGATGACATTGTTACCAAAGATGATGATCACCAAAGAATTGTACGTCTAAAACAAAATTTTCACGGAAAATTTTAGACCAAAGATCTTGGCCCTCTCAAGTACGTCCTTGGTATTGAGGTGGAAAGATCCAAAAAATGAGATTATCATATCTCGGTGCAAGTACAATCTAGATATCCTTGAAGAAGTGGACATGTTGGAATGAAAACCTACACCACCCATGGATCCTAAATTAAAATTGTATTAGGATAAAAGGGGTGTCTTATTGATTCTAAAGAGTACATATGACTAGTTGGTGAATTGAATTATCATGTGGTTAGTTAGTGAGATATCTCATTTTCTACAAGTTTGGTTAGAAATTCATTGAAAACGCATATATCATTCATTGGGATGTTCTTATTCACATTCTTTGTTATCTCAAACAATCCCCTGGGAAAAGTCTCCTCTTCACTAGTCATGGGAGCCTAAATATGTTTGGTTTTTATAGATACTGACTGGGTAGGCTCTATCACTGATCAATGAACTGTGACTGGATATTGTGTCCTTGTAGGAGGTAAATTGGTCTCTAGGAAGAGAAAGAAGTAGAATGTTGGTTCTCGCTCAAGCAAAGAATCTAAATATTAGGCTATGGCTCATGTCACTAGTGAACTTATATGGGTTGGGAACCTCATACAAGAACTAGGGTTTCCACAATCTAAATCCATGGAATTGCAATGTGATAATCAAGATGTATTTCATGTGCCTTATAGTTCAGTCTTTCATGAAAGTACAAAACACATTGAAGTCGATTGTCACTTAATCAGAGAGAAGGTTCAAGACAATTTAATCAAACTTATACCAATCATCTTAGAAGATTATCTTTCGTATCTATTTACTCAATCCTTAAATCTATGTCAGACTAAAATCTTATGCAACAAACTGGGTGCCTATGGTATCTAGGCTCTAATTTGAGGGGGAGTCTTATGTACATAAGTATGTGCTAAATCTGTATGTTGGGATTAGTTTGACATTGTGTAAATGGGTTGGAAGTCACCCACAGTCCTATATCAAGTGTAAAGTCTGGGACCACTTCCCAAGGCTCTAGTAGAGTTTCATGACTAACGAATGACCCCACAGACCACCACTAGCCTGCACTATGCACTTTGTCCTCACTCACATGCAAGCTAGTGTCAACTTCTCGATGGGTCACCCATTCTACTACAACTCCAAGCTGAGCACACTTAACTATGGAGCTCTTTAGAGATGGGATCCCAGAAAAAAGGTGCACCTTGTTGATATGGGTAGTCCAATCATTCCCTTTAAGATCATGTTATCAAAGGCCTCAAATCCTGGGACGTTACAATCTCCCGGACTTAGACTCCTGAAGTCCTCATCAAGGCTCAACTATATGGCCTCATAATATTTTCCCAATTTCAGTGTAGACCCAAATGACCCATGTACACCGATCACCCAACCACAACTACTAGCACAAGGGTGGTTCCATCAACTTGGATGGCCCTTTCCAATAAGCACAGACACTACCAGCACATGGGAGGCTCCATCAACTTGGATAGCCTTTCCAACATGCATGAACTGCATGACTCAAAGACTGGCATGCGACATGCACATGTGGGCCCCACCTACTGGGGGAATCGACTTGTTACCATTTGTAATGTCTAGGCCCATTGCCCAAGGCTCTAGTAGTGTTTTAGGAATGATGACTAACCCCACAGACCACCACTAGCCTTAACTATACACTTTATCCTCACTCAAACACAAGTCGATGCCAACTTCCTGACAGATAACCCATCCTACTACTACTCCAAGATGAGCATGCATAATGATGGATTTCTTCAGTGATGGGTTCTTGGAAAAGGAGGTGCACCTTGGTGATATGGGTAGTAGAATCATTACTTTTAAGATCATTTTATCTAAGGCCTCAAATCCTTGGATGTTACATCAAGTATAGCCCTCTTGTCTATAATAAACACAACATATTCCCCATCTTCTCTCTCGAAATGACATTAAATTTTTGCTGACTCCAAGAGACATCCACAACAAAATACAGAGTAAGTTTTCCTAAATGGGATCAAACATAGGGATAATGTGAAGCACAGGCCCACTATCTAAGGATCTAGTAGAGTTTTAGGAATGACGACTGGCCCCATAGACCACCACTAGCCTAAACTACACGCTTTGTCCTCACTGACGCGCAAGCCAGTATAAACTTTGTGATGGTCACATGTCCCAGTACTACTTAGGGTTGAGCACACTTAACCAAAGAGTTATTTAGTGATGGAATCCCTAAAAAGGAGGAGCACCATGGTGATATGGGTATTCCAACCATTCCTTTTAGTTTTATTTTATCTCAGGCCTCAAATCTTGGGATGTTACAATCTCCCCCACTTATACTCTTGACATCCTCATCAAGGATCAACTATATGGCCTCACAATCTATCTCCATTTCAGTGCAGACCCAAATGGCCCATGTACACCCAACTCCCGACCATGGCTACGAGTGCAAGGGTGGCTCCATCAACTAGAATAGCCCTTTCCAACATGCCTGGACCACATGGCTCAAAGACTAGCATGTCAGATGCCCATGTGGGCCCCATCTACTGGAGGGGAATTGGCTCTGATACTATTTGTAAAGCCTTGGCCCACTATCCAAGGCTCTAGTAGAGTTTCAAGAATGAGGATTGGCCCCATAGAAAACCACTATCCTTAACTGTGTGCTTTGTCCTCACTCATGTGCAAGCCAGGATAAACTTCCCGACTAATCACCCTTCCCAATATTACTCTAGGCGGAATACACTTAACCACATAGTTATTTAGTGATGAGCTCCTTGAAAAGGAGGCGCAACTTCGTGATATGGGTAGTCCAATCATTCATTTTAAGATTATTTATTTGAGGCCTCAAATCCTGGTACGTTAAAGATATGGGTGGCAATTACATAAGAAACAAAAGCCAAGTTTGGTTGGTAGGATGTGAGGAAGTATTTGATACAAATGACACACAACATCCATTTTCAACATTTTTCTGCAAAAAATTTAACTAGGATGTGCATCCAATAGAAAATGAGAACCCATGTTGGTTGGAATAATTAAACATGAACTTACCCCTATCATTATTTCATCCACTCAAACACACATTCTCTTCGTCTATTTTATCCTTATTTCATCCAACAGAGGAATAGTTAGACCTTCTTTTTGTGATGAAATTAGTTATGACAAAAACTTCCAGACTAGACATCAGAAAAAGTGCCTACTTACATGGTGTTATTATTCCCTAAAATTTGATAAATTTAAATCAGCATGCGACAGGTGGTGCCAACTTGCAAATTAAACCTTGTTTTGTTAGTCAACATAAAACACAGTCCTATATTTATAAATCATTGTGCAACAAGTCCATATCTCATAATAAGCTATGGAAATGGGTGAATGGCATCTGGAGAGATTGGATTCTTAGTAGCTTTTAGTTTAGAATCGAGTTACATGTTATGGCCTTGAAGATAAAGAGAAGAACATAAGTGAAGATAACCAATGAAACAAGAGAAGAAGAGAGATAATGGGATCAACAACAAAAATTAAATAATAAGTTCACACTGATAGAAAGGCCTGCACTACAAACTACTAAAATTGTGGTTTGGGCCTCGTTAGTTCTATTTCCCTGCTTCATCAACAAACACATGTTTTCTTTTCCCATCATGGACATAATGGAAGTGCACACAAACTTGGAATTGATTTTACTATCACCAATCATCTCATTTCCGTTCATTTTGTTTCCATTCCTTCCAACCAAACATGGCCTAAAGGTCTTTACAAAGCCAAGACAAGAAAAAAGTTTGAGTTGAGTGTTTTGATAAGGAACTTAGTGAATAACTAGCAAGGAAATCAAAGTTATAAAACTTTACAAGAGATATTTGAGATTATGATGAACAAAAAGCAAGATTTGGGGTTTACCAAGAAATCTTACTATCCAATAATGAGACAAACCCTTCTATTTATATAATAAAACAATATTTTGCAAGCATCCATCAATAGTATCTAACACATTTCTATCTCTAGATATGAGGTAGATTTATGGCAAGGGATGCATCTCCCTTCAGATAGAAAACATGTGACTATTTATTTAGTGATCCCTCACTCTCATGGATTCACTCTATACTAAAGTCTAGATTTCCTTGGATACCTTTCTTTGAAGTTTCTTAGATCAATCATTGCTAGAAGGAAGCTAGCCATACCAACGATGCATTAAAATAGGAGTTGGGAAACAAAACTTGCAAGAATATATATTAAGTAGAATAAGAACAATTACATGGTTGGAAGAGTCTGATGGACACCCCAAAAACAAGTTTATGAGTTTTAGCCTCTCATAATGGGGATAGACAATATCCAATTACAACTTGACATGGCCACTGCCATAAAAGACAAACATTAAGAAACAAGATTTAGGAAAGAGAGATTATGTGGATCCACTCATATATACCACCTTCTCACTTAGAATATTCTTCTCTTTTGTGATTGATTGAGCTCCTAGGTTGATCAAGATGGTCAATTAAGCTTACAAGTCAATCGATCTTATTCTGGTTGAAGGCTGATTCTTCATAGGAGATCCTCTCTTGAGGAAGCAACTGGTCAAACTACCAATGAGAGTCTAGGTGGCTGAGTGAACTACTTGATTGGTTTAGAGACCGATCAGTGTCTCTCTGGTCTTTGAGTTAGAATATCAACACCTCTACTTTCTTGTTAAAGTCAAGATGTCTCAAAACTTAAGGAAAGGAATCCTAATTGTAGGTACAACTCAAAGTTGTCTTGAGTGTGGATTGGTCCACATGGTAGTTGAGCAGTAGATGTTGACCATTGATCACTATGCTCAATCACTCCTGGTCTATGATTTGGAGGTTTACTGATGCACTTGGTACTTATAAATTTTTCTATCTTCAATTTGCACCCATTGAGTTGATTGCTCGATCAAATATCGAGTGAGTGACATGTTACTGATGAAGCCATAATGCTTGATTCTTATTCATTGATTAATTATTTAATTGGTAGCATTGGTTGACATTATTTGTTTATGGATTGTTTGATTGATAATGCTTTATTGGAGATATATAGTGATTGAGGTATATTTCTTGGCTTCAATTGGGTGTTAAAACTGGCTATTATTCTCCATTTATTGGTTAATAGATGAAAAAGTTAATTGAATTTAGCTCGGTAGTATATGGTTGACTTAAATTTAGTTGATTCAAGTTCCTAGAGTTTTAAATATTGATAATTATAAGATTTTTCAACAATGTTTTCTCAAAAGAATCAATATACAAGTATTTTGTATAAAACTTAGATTGAATCTATGAAAAATAAATCATAAATCCACAAAATTGAATGTT
Organism: Alisma plantago-aquatica; assembly: GCA_963693085.1. Lineage (NCBI taxonomy): Eukaryota > Viridiplantae > Streptophyta > Magnoliopsida > Alismatales > Alismataceae > Alisma > Alisma plantago-aquatica. The sequence goes on along the minus strand of OY856414.1, from coordinate 623,350,735 downwards.
ATCATGAAGGCATTTCCCGGATGGCTTGGACCTTTATTGGGTCAAATCTTATTCCTTTATGACTAATCATTATGTTCCCAATAATATACTTGATAAATCCAAAGGTATAATTAGATGCAAAGAGACTTGACATAGTCATTGAAATAGATTCTATAGGTCAGGGATGATGTAACAACCACACTTTTCAGCATCCCCCAATTAAGGGAAGGCCTGAAAAGTTGAGAGTTGTTACCTAAAATTCACAAGGATCCATATTTTACTAAACAATAAATAACAGCAAACAATTTCCATTGTTTCAAATGTTGTTCATAAGATGCTCTTCTAAGAAGTTACATGAATTTCTATCATCAGAAAGAAGAAGTATCTATCTAATCCTCAATTACTTAGCTTTAATACCTTCAAGTAGTACAACATATCATGGCATCTTCATATTTATCATGTACCTAAAATGGTGTGAAAAAAGAGCATGGATCGACATATCAAAATATAATGTGTACATGGGGTGCATATAAAAGTATGAAAGTACATAACATCATATATTCAATTAATTACTTGTAAATAAGAACTACCATTTTCTTTGTATATTCCAACCCATTCTAGATATTCTCTCTTGTATGTGCTCACTATCCCTCTAGTTCTCATTTGCATCACCCCTCAATGCATGTCATCCTAGGGTTTAGAATATGTTTTCTTTATTATATGGCACTTATAGTGGTATTATAATTGAACAAAATGTAAATAAACACTTAGAAAACTTTGAGAAATCCTTAAAAAATGATGGCAGACTATATTGCAGGTAGTCATAAGTGTTACCACATACTTCAATGGTGATCCATGTAGATTATGCAATTATACTTCAAGTATATTCAATGAATCCAATTAACAGATCCAAGAAATCAACATTTAATCAACATGTATGGAAATCCTAAAGTGTCACCGTCAAAATAATTATATTAAACCATACCTGAGTCTTAATCTATGTTTTAGAGTTGTCTTAGGTTTAGGATGTGGAATAAGGGCTCAAACCCTATTTCCATACCATATTAAGATTAGGTGAAGACCCTAATCATGAGATCCATACTATCCTTTACATAGATCACATTAAGTTGATTAACAAAATGGTGAGTTAGGATTGTTAACCTTAATTCTTTATATGCATGACTATTCACTTTAGAAACTCTAATTATCATCATTATTATCATGATCATCTTGATTTCTCATCTTATTCAACAATATTATATAACAACAAGAATAAAGGCTATTTAATGTATTCAACACCCAAATCATCAATTCTAGGGTTGCCATGTATTGAGTACTTACCAAATTTGTGTCCAAGACACTTTTGGAATTAGACTCAGATCTAGGGTATGAAACCATTTTATTCATATTCCTCTGGCTTTTCTGATCAATTTTCATAAATACATTGTCTCAATTTGATCATGCTAGTAATTACAATATTTTTTGCTAGATAATTATATTTGGGCCTATCACATAATGCCACATTAGCAGAATACTATATAATCCAAATAAGCCTAGTCAACTGTGAGGTTAGGTGCAGTCAATAGGCCCTCGTCACTACGGCAACCGTCCTGGGTGGCTGGTAGTAAGCAAGGGCATAAAGGGCAGACTAGTCTTATCACAATACATAGTCTAGGGGGTTAGATGGAGATTTCATATGTTTTGTTCTTCTTCCTCTCACTCACACCGCCAAAGCCTATAGAGCCATGGTTGGGGGTCAACTTGGCTATTCTCTCTTGTCATGGCTGTATAGAAGAAGTAATTGAAAAGTCTACTACATTTGTCCAGGTCCAACGAACCTGGGGGACCCTTAAGTTTATGCTATAGGGCTTAGGAAGATGAAACCTGATAACCAAAACTCTCCATTAGAACTGGTATGATGGAAATTGTAGAAATTAGGCAATTACCCAATGGTTCATTGATCCCATGGTTGGGACAGGTCCATCATGATCTATCCTTCATCCCAGCAAACTTGTCTCGATCAAAGGGGTTCAAATTCTCTATCCTCTTCCAATCATAGACATGGAAGTCATCAAATAGAGAGACATGACCGGTGGCAATATACTGAGGGAAATTGGCACAATTGGGAGGAAACAAGAGTCCTAGAGGCCAAGGGTGAACTTCCCAACATATCTTAAAGACATGTATGCCATACTACATTGATCCCTCAATTAAACCTAACTTCCTAAAGTGATAAGAATTGGGTATTTTGTAGATTCACAATGAAAACATTCATTCAATGCATTGCTACCTTTGTCTTGTCTCCCAGATCTTTTGGGATAGAAATTAGTGAGAAAGGTGGCGAGGAGAGAGAGAATCAGGGATCAAGGACTCTAGGTGTCAATATTGTATGTTTCCCAGATTATTGTGGGGTAGATGATTATTCATGGACCATCAACTCCTGATATGAGGGTCGTGGTCTATGTGATATATTGCAGGGCCACCAATAGCCAAAGCTAAAGTAGGAGGTATTAAAACCATTTCTTTTATGGAAACTTATACATTAGTTGCAATAAAACCCCTATTTCTTCTCAGATTTTTCTAGGCCACTATGAACATTTTTTGATCCAAAATTTGGAGGAAAATGAATTAATGTCTTTCCCATCCTTTATCTAATTTTGAGATTTATTGGAATATTTTAAATAGTCCAATCTTGCTCCTTTGTAAAATCTTTAATTTCATTGCCTGTTCCTTATGGAAATTCCTTTTTCCTTCAAATTTTAAAATTCTCTTCTATTTGTTTTATCTTCAATTGTACCAAAAGTTAGTCCACAAATTCCTTGTTTGATACCCCAAACATTGTGTTGCCATTCTTGGCTAGATAATTACTCTTTTAATTATCTAAAACACCACATATCTTATTTTCTTTCAAAAAATTGTATATCATCTTATAATTCAGTTATCTAATAATTAATAAAGTCACCATCATTTATTTTTGCACAAAAACTCTTATTTCTTTATCTTCTGCCACAAGGACCTATTTGTAAAGCAAATAGTATCATGAGCCTTTATATGGGCCACGGGTTGCACCCATGCCAAAAATTGAAGAGCTTTATTATTCCTTTCATTTGTTTATGGAATTTTCTTATAAAACCATGTCTTTAACTTATATAATTCAAATTCACCAGATTTAAGGATATACATATGTGGTCTTTGGAATTATTATATTTGGTGATCGTGTCATCCACATAAACTTCCATCTCTTTATACATCATGTCACAAAAGAGAGAGACCATCCCTATTTAATAGGTGACCTTGGGATTGTTGAGGCCAAAAGGAATGCCCCTCATTTTTGAAGGTTGTATTCTCCTTGTCATCTTTAGCCATCTTGATTTGATTTTAGCCAATAAAACCATCAACAAAGCTTTGCAGTGCACAATTAGTTGTGTTATCGACTATCACATTAGTGTGTGATATTGGGAAGTCATCCTTGGGAGACACTTTTGTGAGATCATGGTAGTCCATGCACATCAGTACTTTTTCCTCCTTCTTTGGTATGGGTACGATTTGGCGATCCAAGTAGGATAATTGATTGGATCTAGTAAACCATCATTATACTATTTCGAAACCTCTTATCTAATCTTGAGGTTCCATTGTGGTTGTAGTCATTTAGTTTTTTGCATGACTAGGAAAAATCTTGGAAGGGTTGGTAAGTGATGAAATATCATCCATTTGTCCAATCCCAGCATCTCTATGTAACTCCTAGATAATACAATAATTTAGTTGCATAGGAGTTTTGTAAAAAAATCTTTGATACATTGTGGAAGACACACCCCAATTTTAACATTGTGTGTATCAGGGCCAAAGATGATATTAATTGTCTTCATCTCATGTTCACTATGGAAGGGTTGATTCTCCTTCAACATATAGTCTATAATAGGGATATCTTTGAACATTATATCTTCATCACTAAATATGTGTGCTACCTCAAGTAAATAGTCATCAACTACTATCCAGAAAGAGTGTCTTTGATTCTTTTTTTTCTTTTTTATGTCATATGTTTTTTGAATTTTTTGATGAGATAAGTTTGTTGTGGCACACAGAAAAATAGCCGCTCTAGGATCTCCACAATGTTGAAGTGTTTTTCTTGGAATGGTACTTTTTTGGGTCGCATAGGCTTCTTCGACTTCTGCACATTCTACTCCTTTTTTTGCCAATTTTTTTTCACCCATGTTTTGCATGAGGCATATCTGTCATTATGTATCTTCCATGATACCTACATCAATGATATCATTGGTCCCCATCCCTCATAAATTTTTTAGGACTCATCTTATTCATCATATGGGATCAGATAGTCTTCTACCATGCCCTAAATTCCCCACTCTTTGCAGTCAATTATACATGGTAAGTTGGGAATGGACATTGTTGTTGTGAAGTGTAGGCCAAACAATCTCCCTATCTCTTTGGCATTTAGATCATTGAATTCCTCAATGTAGTCATCCATGATTTGTTCATCTATTTCATTATAAGGACCGCTATTGTCTTCATTTATGCTCCATTCTTCTTAGTATATTGAGTATGGGGGTTGAATATGGGGATGAGTGCATGTTTGATAGAATAATCATATGGAGGGAATGCAATATCCTCAATTTTTGTCAAATAGAAATATGTAAATCATGAATTGAGTTATATAAATATAATTTATGAATCAATAAATGGTTTTCCCAATGGTATTATTGGTGCAATAATAATGTTAAGCACCTTTGTGGCATGGGTTCTTGTGGAACAAGATAAATAAATAAATTGAAGGATTCATACATGGACAAATAATAATGACTTTTTGTCAAGTTTCCAAAGGGAAATAAGATACATGGTGTTTTAGATAACCCCCTTCTATTATACCCCCTACGGTTGGGGAGTTTGGAGGATAATCGATTGGATGCCCAAGAACCATAATCAGACATCAATTGGTATTATTTCAAAATGAATTTTTGTATGCGTAAAACAATAATAAAATTTGAGGAGAAAAGGATGATTCATAAAGCAATGGTAATTGCTTTAATAGGATGATTAACAGAGCAAGTTTTGGATATGAAAAGATATTCCAATAAAACCCCACAATGTGAATATTGGAAAAACATTAATGAAGTCCTATATTTGATTTAAGGAATACCATTAAGTGGCACCTATTTATATTTCTTCTCTAATGACTTTTGATGGGTCAACTAAGTAATAAGGATATTCTATGAGAATATTGTGATTGTTTTAAGTAAATACTTGAAATGAAAATTTTTTATATTAATGTTATCCCGATAAATTTTTGTAAGTAATGGTTGAGGAAAGATAAATGTTGAAAGGAAATATATACTACTGGTGATTTAGGGTAATTCCTTTAAATGTTTTTCTTAATGTTCAAGAGGAAAGTATTCATTAGTCTCATTTGTAGCATCAATTTATAATATCCCATAACTAGTCGAGAGAGAAATAAGAATGGAAAGAAAATAATAAGAATCCTTAGGTCTCAAAATAATACTTCTTTTTGTCAGATGAGATGTGCACACATAGGTATCTACTAATAAAGGATGGAATCAGCAAGTTGCAGTCTAAGGATAGGAAATACATTCAGTAAAGGTAAAAACCAACAAACAATTCCTTGGTCACCATACATATAAGAAGGGTGCAATAGTTTTTCCTCCCCATAGATCCAGGCTTTCCCACACATAAACCCTATTGACAAGACTTGTCGGTTGCACATACTACCTCAATTTCACAACGATGCAAGGGAGACTCATCCACGACCAGATTGTCACATTGGAAGACGTGCATAGTGGTGTCATTGAGTGCCATAGTCAGTACTAGTTACAACATCATATACATTGCCCTTCCCCATCCTCTAGACACCTGGTGTCATTGGAACAACTTGGGACAACCTCGAAATGGCCATAGGTCTCAGAGCGGAGGTGCGGGATGGATTCTATTACTAGTGGAATCGAAATAGAAATGAAGATTGTTGAGACTTCCTTCTACTATGCGAGTAGAGACTATGGCCATGAAAGTAAGATGTATGTTGAGTCAGAGAGGCACAAATGAATGCATTTGTGCTTGTACCGCCAGAAAGTTGGGAAATAGTGGCAAAAAACCAACTTCTCACTGCAACCTAGATCGACGGAGATAAAGATATTGGTAGCAAAGGTATGTGGGAGAGTGAGACCAGAACACAGTGTAGAGATGAAGGTCAACACTGATAGACTCAATCACTGGGAGGAGAGCGTTGGGCATTGAAACTAGTGCGGTGTTGTGAGTCATGCGTAGGTACATTGAGAGGTTAGAAGGAGAAATAGGAGTAGTGGTAGAGGTTGTCTGGGTGGCCATAGGGGCGATGAGGGTGGAGTCGAGGTCGAGGAAGAGAGTGGGGCAAGAGGGGCTCCAGAGGTACCCTATTGGGGTGAGACTGAGTGGTGGCATAGAGCCTCGTCTGTAAGTGGACACACATCGTGAACAAGGAAGGAGAAAACGGCAGGTTCAATCAGACAGTTGTTATACAATGAGCCAGTTTGGATGGAAGTAGACCTATCAAAATGGGTCACTGACCCATGGGCACCTGTGGGTCAACCCGTTTAATATGGGTTAGGGTGGGGTTTTTGACCACCCATTTAATTATGGGTCAAACCCTAGCCATTTCTCTTATTAGGTGGGTCTCCTGGGTCGAACCGCAGGCACCAGCGGGTGCCCATTTAAAAAGGACATAACTTGAAAATTAAATTATGCAGATGAGTGCTTATGAGATTTCATAGATATGATTATATACCTCATGAGAATTTTCATATATTGTGTCTTATACTTACATTTCATATATTTTTGACACACTTATACTTACAAGTGTATATATATATTGAACATTTTTCTTTTTTATTATTTGTTGAGTATCTATAATATAACAAATATTTCTACTTTATACCAATAGAAATTATAATGTCACCCTAATTTGTTCTTATCTATAAAATTATAGTACTTTCTTTCTGTGTGTTGAACATCTACATGAATTGAAAAAAAAAATCCCCTTTGGTATTTGACATTAAACACAACAATTGAGTATTTTTGGTGTTTTTAACAATAATTAAAAATAAAAAATTGTAATTTTCTATAATGGTTGATGTGAATGTAATAAACTAAATGTTGTAGTTTGTGTCAGACATAAAAAGAGATCCGCATGAAGAAAACTATATAGAAAGTTATATCTAAATTTTTTAACTAGAAGTTTGATTTATACTACAAGTTATATGGGTGCTTGTGGGTTGGCACGTGACCCACTGGTTGGATTTGTGTGGACTTTTGAATGACCCATTTTGAAGTGGGTCTTTTTTGACCCGCACCAACAATGACCTGAACCAAATCCAACACAACCAACCCATTTGACAGGTCTACACGTAAGAAATGATTTTGAACCAGACGGTTTGGTCCAGGCTTAGCCTAGGTGTGTGTCACTCTGACTTATCCAGTGGGCCAATGAGCTGGAGGTTGGAGAATCAATGAAAAACCACATGTCACCCCACTTTGAAGGTATAATGATATATTTTGTTTCATTCATAATAAATTCTAGGGTTTAATACTTTTCTAAGTGGTGAATACATCAACACAAATAAAATATATTTGATGTCTAATTATGATCCATGTTCTAAAAATAGGTTTAATACTTTTCTAAGTGGTAAATACGTCAAATATCTTTCTCTTGTGTTGTAACATGATATAGTCGACACTAATAATAATCTAAGGGGATTATAGTAACAATGAAAATAATGTGTGATTTGGTTATCTAAAATAGTGATCATCAACATGTATAGTTAAGGTTAAGAAATCAATAATACTACTTGTGATAACCTTAATACCTATGATCTGATTTAGATGCTCATTATATCCTAATGTGTTTAATTTTCTGAGAATCCAAGTGATTGATATGTTTTAAATGACTATGAGCATTATTAGAGGTTCTGAGTGAAATATGAAGAATTAGGAATAAAGATCATAATTTGGTATGTTTCTAATGAAACTAATAGAATCTAAGTGACCATCAAGGAAGGATATGTTGGATATAGTAATTAGGGTTTCGAAGCATAACCCTAATGATAAATTGATATTGAAGAAACCTAAACCTTAGACTAGGATCAAGTAGGGCTTAATGTGAATAATGTGATGGTGACACTTTTGGATTTACATACATGTAGATTAAATGATTGGATTCCTCTTTTCTTGCTTGATTGGATGACATGCTTAAAGTATTATTTGGATCTACAAAAGGTATGTGGTTACGCCTATGACTAAATGCATCAGTTTGCTGGTGTTTTTCAGGTGTTTCTCAATAATTTCATAACTAAATTGTTGGATGTTTATTTAGTTTTGATTAATTATAATGCCACTATGAGTATCACATCGAGGAAGGATATGTGAATAAAATGCCAATTCTTATTTGCAAGTATTTGATGGAATATATGTTGTTAGTTTACTTGCACACTTTTTCATGCACCTCACGTACATAGTTTAACTTGTTATATTGATTTATGCATTTGGTTTCACGGAATTTTTAGGTACACTCTTAACTATGATGATATCAAGATATGATGGACAAAACAAATTACATGAAGACATTAATCTAAGTATGGAGGATTAGCTAGACACTTGTTCTCATAAATTGTAGTTCTCATGGATAAAATATGGATCCCTGGGAAAAAATTTAGGTAATGGCTCTCATCTTTTTGGCTTTCCTTAATTAGGGGTTGTTGAAAAATGAGGTCGTTACATTTGGTATCACAACTCCATATTTTTCAAATAATATTTAGTAGTTTATAATTTCAAGAAGTCTATAGAAATATGACGGAATTATTAGGGCATTATCTAAGGATGATGTTGTTTAGAAGGGATTGTGATTCGGGGGTTGGAAAAAGTTCCCTCTATACCGCTAGTAGGATTACGAGGACCCCCAGGCCCGTGCATCTTTCCTGGCCAAAATCATAAGATTTTCCCCAAAGTAAAATACCTTTAGGTTTTCTTCTCATCTTGATTCATCCCCCTCTCATCCCCTTGCCTAATAAACCCTAAAATGATATTTCTCTACTCATCTAAAGTTAGAGTTTTTGAGAAGAAGTAGGGTAAAGGTATCCTCCGCCAATTATTATAAATGTAATTTGGAAATAGTAATGTGCATGTAATATGGAAATAATAATGTAAATGTAAATATGAAAATAATAATGTACATGTAAATGTGTAAATAATAGAATACATGCAATGTGGAAACAATGATAAGGTAAAGCAAAATGGTTTAATGATTTGTAGGGGTAACTCTAGATGGGGCTAGGGTGGGTTTATAAGAACCCTAGGGTGTTAAGGGACATAGAAAACCTAAGAGGTAGGGTGTAGTCTCAAGTCCGAACACAAATCCCTAATTATGGAAATGGGAGTAGTGTGGGTAATGTAGTAGCCCCACCCATGAGAACTCTAATTATGGTGAAAAGGAATAAAAAAGATAATAATGAGGATAGTATCCTATGCATGTGTGTATGTAGAAAAAGGTAGTAATGAGCTAAGTTTTAAGAAACATAAGCAACTTATGAACAACTCATTTTATGGATATAACCTATTCAAAACCAGTATCGATCTCTAGTGATTTAAAAATCATGGGGTGAATAAAGTCATTATGGAAATGATTGATGATCAGGCTTACAAAGGAAGGCCTACATTATGAAATATCCACTTTAGGGATCAAGCCCTTAGAGAGGGTTCCCCATCAATATACTCCCCCTAAAGAGAGGCACACCATTGAGAAAAGGGGATAAGGGTGACGATATTAAAACAAGAATTTTTTTGGGTTGCATAAAAAGATGACAATGTGAAACCCTTAGCTCAACTATTAGGGCTGGTGTGTCGACCTGGGGTGGGTCAACTCAAGAATGGGAAAGGACCTATGGGGGAGGAAAAATCTTAGATCTATGGGGTTAGGTTCTGGTTAAGAGATCCTAACCTCCTCTTGTGAGACAAGAAGGGGTCCTAGTTTAGGACCTTCCCTAGAAAGGTAAGTTCACTAAATCAATTTAAAGATTGAGGTAAGCTTAAATGTCATTGCAAGTGTGAAAGATTAAGGATATAAATATGAAAGTGCATAGATTATTTGAACCCAAGTGGTCAATACCAAGATTGGGAAGACCAGTACAAAATAAAGCCCCAAATAGGGAAGGTGAAATGAGTTCATAGTGTGGATGACCAAGGCCCAGATAGTGAAGGTTATGAAGTGGTCGAGCCCCAGATTGGGAAGACTAGTACTTTGACACACTGGTCACACCAAAGCTTGATTACTCAAAACTAAAGTGTGGAATTAACATTAAACATCCAGATTACCATAAAAAAATACTAAATTAAAACCAATTGTATATAACCATAAAAGCATAGAACATTACAAAGAAGTTCACTAACAATGCCACCTATATCACATATCATACCATAATGGTCTATACATCACTGTATAGTGGCCATCTTCCCACAAACCTATTACAAAAGATAACATGTTCATATATACAAGCATAAATGTACAACCATTACATACTGCCAAAAACTTTGTATCGATGTAAAACATCTACAAAACACCCCCAAGGACATAATAGCATAGGGATGACACATAGGATTATACTACAAAACACTAGCATCATATCCAACCATCAACAACTACTGATCTACTTGTTGATCTTCCTCAACCACACAATATCTACCATATCGTACATGACCACCTAAAAGATGTGGAAACCCACGGGGTGAGACCAACCTCCCAACGAGATATATAACTCTCTGCCAACAACTATTGTTAACACATAGATTACAACATATTGATCATTAAGAGCATATTCGCCTAAATGAATACTTTCAACTGATAACATAGATTAAGAAGTTTAAGAAGCTACAAACTGATCTGTAGAACATCATATACTTTTAGGGGGAATATGAAGAACATGCATAAAGATAACAACTAAGAAGTATAAGAAATAAGGTAAAAGGGAAACATAAAATGTGAATCATTTTTTACCCTAAGAAAATATTCTACACCAATTGTATTACATCTTTTATTAATGCCATGTAGAGATGAGGTAACCACTCTTACTCCAAATGACCACTACAAAGTCAAAATCAATACCATATAAGATTTAGTAGAGTGAGACTCCTATGATCTCCCACACCCTCAGTCAGTCTGAGTCTGTTGTAGTGACATATAGAGTCAAAATGCAAATCAGCCTAGCCCACCTTAGTATATAGGCACGACACTAGAAAATGGGGTATATAAACCCAATCATCTGAGGTACAATGGCAGCAATCCCATATCACATCAATACTGAGATACAAGTACAATGGCAGTGATCCCCTATCACATCAATACTGAGATACAACTACAACCATTCTCCTATCGGGGTATGACCGCAGTCATCCTCCAATTTTATAATTGTGGATGTAAGGATATATCATCAACTTGCACCTTCGCATATTCAACAATATACACTTTGAGTATCCCTTAGGAATTATGTGTTTCACCATCAGCAAGTACTAACATTGAAGATGGGTCTATGACTTTGAGCAACCTACAAGACTAGAGTTCCATTTGATTAATTATTGCCAATTGAGTATCTTTTAGTGCATCAATTAAGTTACAACGTACAAGCCATAGACAAATTTTTACAAATAGAGGGATGGATTTCAAGGTCAGAAGATATGCAATGTATTAATCATAAAGTTGATCACATCACCACATGATACTATCTCAGTGCCTTATACCAGGACATTATCATTATCACATCATCATGGGATAACCATCCCTAATCACATCATCTGAGGACATCACTTCACATTAGGCATAAAGCCTCTGCCAGGTCATTAGGCCAATCACATACTTCCCGCATAACATAATTATCTCATCATGCCTCATAAAGGCTCATAAGTATCACCCTTTTTCACCTCAGAGATACCATACCAACCAAAAGTTGTGATGCTCATTCAACTTATAACATTAGGGTTACACAAATAGGAGAGAGAATACATCATTACATTCTAATCACTTCAAGCAAGATAAGTGTTACATCATGTACTCATAATTAGGGTTAGGGTTTCTCATAGTCAACCAGTTAAGGTTTCATAGTAGCACATAACATCAATTTCTATATCATTACTTAGCACCTTCATGGAGCACAAATGCCAAACTTCATCATGATACCAAATGACCAAGGAAACCACTAATAGGTAGCGACCAAACATCTACATCATCATATGTACTAACCATCACCATGTAGTGGCCAAATGAGATACAACACCACTAGAGACCACTAGGCATTGGTTTCCCTAGCAACACCTGGGGTTATCCCACCATAGTGACGAACTCACATAGCACATGCAGTGACCACCCATGTTGCTATCACCCATGTATAAAGGTGTAGCGACCAACTCACAGCCACAACATTGTAACCATGATAGGAGTTGCAAATGTAGCAACCTCTAGAGTTTTCAAAGATAGCGACCACAACACATGCATTGCATCGCAAATGTAGCGACCAACACTCATCCTTTGGACCATCACCAACAACAAAACATAATGAACACAACAAAACAACAGATGGCGACCGAATCAAATCACCAACATAGAGACCATCCTCAATAGCAACCCTCGGATCTGCAGCAAACACAAAGCATAGAGACCGAGGTGGTTAGGGTTAGGGTTAGGATTATTGTGACCAATCAAACCCAAACCACAACACCCACTATGTATTATTGCAAGGAGTGGAACCCGAGAGGGGATCCACTCCCTACTAAAAATTTTGAAAAATAAAGCATCCATTCTGAACACACTCTAAGGTATGCTGGAATAGGTGTAACATTTTCAAATATCAATAAATGGTATTCAAAACCACAAAAATGTAATATTAGGATTTAACAAATGACTATATTCAATTTTCACAAAAGATTACAAAAGTACATCATAATATCCCATAGGGTTTACATGTATCACACAACATAAGGATCTAAGTAGAGGGAAGTCTAAACTACTTCAAATCTGTCTCCAAGCAACATCTTCACTAGGTCCATGTTGGAAGCTATGTTCTCCTCGATCATGTACAACACCTAGATCAAATCCTGGGTGGTTGGGAAATCACCCAACAAGAGAGAGAAAAACAAGGTATGTGTCAATTCATGAACAAGAACAAAAGATAAGAAAATAACATGAAAGTAAAGGCTAAGATTTCATCTAAAGATGAAGAGAGAAAGAGTATGAGGCATAATTAGATAGATGCTTGCCATATCAAGAAAAACAATAAAACATTCACATGCATGATTAATATTGACTACATTAACTAAGTAGGGTTGAGGCACCTATACCGAACCTCAACCTATAGGTGAGGGGAGAATTAATACATTCCTAGTCACCTACACATATTTTTATGGGGAAAATAAGACATTCCCTAGGGAGAATTAATACATACCCTATATATGGGTGGTTGTACATAAGTACCACTACTATAGCTAAATATTTTATAAAATCAACATGCTAGAAAAGAAATCATGGCAAGTAAAAGCATCATATCAATTAGAACATGGCAGTGGCATATAAGACCAAAGAAAAAGAATAGCATTACCAATTTTGAGGCAATTTAACAAAAGAATCATGAACAGGGGGAATAAAGTTCACTAAAGCCTCATTAGGTAAATATATGGTTTGGTTTGCAAATATCCCACTTAGGGTGTAAGAATGCACATAACTCTCTTACTGATATCAAGTACTAACTTTCACCACTTTAATTCAGTCCAAGTTCCTCTTTGCCTATTTTCAATGTATTGACATGTATTAGAGTACATAATGCACATTAATGTATAGAAACCCTAATTTTAGACCCTTTTGAGTGAAAGGATTTAGACTCTAAAACCCTCACCAATGAAATTATTAGGTTCTCCAAATCAAGAAAATATATTTTTATGCTAATTTTGGAGTTATGATGATTAAGAAGGAATTTTGTGAATTTTATGAATTAAATTCATTATATAAAAATCACCCTTCATAAAACCTTGAAATAAGACCAAGAAAACAGATTAACTTTTTTATTCCAAAACATATTTATTTGTCAAATTTGGATAAGCAAATTAAAAGATATGAATTTTTCAATTTGAACCAATCAGTAAATGACAAATTAGAAATCTTCGAAAGAGAGGAAGAGTGAGAGAGAGGGAGAAAACACAATTTTGACCGAAGATCAGGGTTGGAGATGCATATGTAACCAAACTAGATCTTCTAGAGAAGGTAAAATAGTAAGAAACCAAAACCCTAGAAAAACATGGTAAATAGAGATGGAGGTCATCGATTTTAAACATACAAGCATGAGTTTTACGCATGTAGTAAGTAATATATGAGAAGGGAGTTATAAAACTCAACTCTAGGGAAGGTAGAAAGGTTCAAGAAGAAAGGTTATTGAGATAGAATGGCTATTTGTTTCCAAAAAACCTCTTATCACGAGCAAGAAGCACCTTCTACACTTTAGAGGTCAAAAACTGTAGCAAAAGAACATGGAGATGAAATGTTTAAGGGCTCTAGGTAGGGTTTCACCATGGAAGGCCATCGTTCCAACATGGAAAAAGGTGGGAGGAAAATGAACATCATGAAAATAGGGAAGGAAAGGAGGAAACTTACTAGGTTTGGCCGAAATCCCCAAGAAGGAACTTTAGAAACCCTAAATAGAGCAAATTTGGAACCCTTGGAGCCTTCTTCACCAAGGTAGGAACCTTATTTTACCTTGGTCCAGAATCTTCATGGACAAATGGAGTATTAACAATGCTCTAATATGGAGTAAATATAAGGAGAGAAGCAATTTTCAAATTGGGAGGTGGGAAGGGGTAGTTATGGCTTTATAAAGGAGGCAAGCATGAGGTGTCTATGGGACTTTCCATGTGTCGTTAGCCCAGGGCTTCATGGCCATGCAAGAGGACAGCTCATAGAGACTTACTGAATATCAAATATCAGTTCTAAATGCCCATGGAGACTTATAGACCATCCCCACCTTCCTCCAATCAAAGAGAAAACCCCATTGGTTGGTAGCTCTTAAAGATAAGCTCATTTATAAAGAGTGTAATCCCTAAAATGCCTTTGGAGAGTAACACCTTCAAACCAAGGTGAAACTAGGCTCCCCATGGTTAAATATCTTGATAATGGTAAGTTAATATCTAAGGATTATAATGCAGGTGATAATTTTCAAAGAAAATGTCCCTATTGGGTAAATTGCATAAAAGTCCATAATGTACCTAAAATTGCATAACTTGCACAAGCAACATCCAAATTGAACGAAATTTGAAACATAGGCTCATTTTATGATTTAAAACACATCATAGAGTTACATTAAGGTTTATAGAACTTAATTATGGTAATTAAGATAGTTCAATACATCAAGCAAGATTTGTGGCCTTACACTTCTAGCACAAATTTATTTACCATTATTCCACTGAAGTTGTAATTTTTCATTTTAGATCTTTAAATAATCTTTCACTAAGGTATTTGTGCGTAAACCCTTCCATTGGTATAGTTATTTAACAAATATTCACCAAACCATTATAAACTCCACAATTTAAACATCAAGGCCAAAAAAGGATAGAAAGGAAAGAAAAAGCTTGGAAAAGGGCCAAAAAGAGAATATGTCCAAGTTTTGATATGTTACAACACTCCACCCCTTCAAGAAAATTTCATACTCAAAATAACAAGCAATGAGAGGAGAGTGAGTATGAAACATCTTCTCTTTAACTCCAAGGCTATTTCCTCCAAACCATAAAACTTCCACCAAAACTTTCACTAACTCAAACTCCTTATTTTTTTAACTTGGGAGTTCAAATTCTTTATATGAAACTCCTCATTGGTCTGGTTGTCATGGATCACTAAGGGTTCTACTTTTATGATTTCTTTTTAACATTTTTGGATTATTATCATTATATTCATTATGACATTACATGATCCTCATTATTCTTTTAAGTGTGTCTCATTATATTCAAAAGAGTTAAATTTCATTATTATTCTTGAAATCGTATATATTTATTATTTACCTCATTATGAGTTTTAGTACAATTTGAGTTCACTCAATTATCTCAATATGCTTTATTATATATGATCATTATCTTTAATAATTTGGTTTTAGACTTCATTATCACCTTATTGAATTATATTAGATTATTTTGTATGAAATAAGATACTTTATCCAATTTGTTACATTTAATCCAAGTAATGTCACATTATTAACTTATATCTATATCGAACATTGTCACATTATCACCTTAACTTTCTTACTCACATTAATGTCATCATTAATAATTTTCTCATATTTATTCAGTTTTTATGATTGATTATCCACTTTTATGTGAATCCAATTACTTCCTCTCCATATTGAAGTCGTTATATGTATTTTAGTGAACATAGTGGAACATATTATCTATTAATGATTTGATTCACCTACCAAGTCATGATTAGGTTATTAATTATGTGTGTATTAGAGAACAAGGTGATATATATTTCATATCGATGGCCTTATTAATTTATGAGTAAGTGATTATATATATTTTATGCGTATTAAAATATATTATCTAATTATGACACATAATGTCACTAATATATCAAGAATGTCATTAAGGATGTATAGGTTAAGTTTAGATGATTACAACTTAGGGTTTAGGTCAATATGATCATTATTATTCAACTATACATTCTTAGTATGCATCAAATACAATATTAGGTTACAATTATCTTTCTCATCATTTCATTAGGGTCTATTGGTCTAAGAAATGTTTACCATCATGTGTACTCAATATTAGTTATAATATGGGACATATTCTAAGATATTCATTAGGGTTCCAACCTATGAAGTATTCGTTATATGACCATTACATGTTCTTTAGGATAACAACAAGCATGTAGGGTTACAATTGTAACTTGTTTGGTCAAAACTAACGATCCAAACAAACTATCCTCCTAATAATAGAGTTAGGGTTTCTAAAGTTAGTGTAGCTTGATTTTGGTATGTTACATGAATTGATGCCCTTAAAAAGGATTTATTCCTCAAAATATAACTACCCAAACTTCATCAAACCAACTACTCTCCACCCATTTAAAGGTTTGACCTACAAGGCCAAACTAATCCAAAGGTAAAAGGGTGAGTCTAACTAAGCCATGTACAAAATCCATCATGCTTACACTGTGCACTATGATTACTTACTAAACACCAAACTTCAAAGTCTTGGTTCTTAGGGATAGACAATCCAAACATGTGGTTCTAGGGGACATAAGAGGACTATATTGGGTATCCATCCTCAAACAAGTCATTATGGTTGAAAGACAAGGTCAACATATTAGGTTCTCAGGAGTATACAACTTAGGTGCCTAAGGCTACTACGGTCTATAGGCATGCTATTTTGGACAATCAGTATCATCTCAGGCTAGGAAGGTATCATATGGATCTAGGAGTCCTCATAAACCAAGCTAGTGGTGCAGAGAAAAACTTTCCAGCCCCCGAACCCTGATCCTTTCTAGACACATTTGCTTTCAACTTATGCCCTAACAGATACCTAATAGGCTCATCACATTATGGTTAACTAAACATGTTTCTAGTACGAAACTCTTTTGATCATAAATCACTCTTTCATTCTATCAAGTATGGAATAGATCAATTATATGGCAAACATGTCACTTAAAGAGGAACTATATGAAGAAACGAATCTAATTAGGGAGGCAATGTTGAAATAGTCAGATTCTGACTACCATGGGATCTTATACCATTTTGTAAGGTGTAAAAGAGTGAAATCACCCCTTTACTAAAAATTTGAAGAATTGACATACATTCCAAACATACTCAAAGGTATGATGCAATGGGCATAAATTTCCCAAATTTATTAAACATTGGTATACACAAGACCATTGGAAAGTAGCGGAATAAAATTTATAGACTATATTGAATTTCATATAAAGGTTTACAAAAATACATCAAATTATCCCATTAGTGTTTACATCAAGATACACAATTAGGATCTATATAGAGGGAAGTCTAGACTACTACAATCTTGTTTACAAAACAACATCACCATCAACCAAGTCTAAGCCAAAAGCTAAGATCTTCATGTCTTATCCATCACCTTGCTCAGCACCTGGGTGGTTGGGAAGGCAACCAACAAAAGGGAAAGGAAAAACAAGTATGTGTTACAAAACTAGTCTAAGATAACAAGAAAAGTAAAGCAAATAAAAACAGGCTAGGATTCATCATAAGATGAAGATAACAAGAGTATGAGCCTTTGTAATAAAGAAGCTTGTCATTAACAATTAAATTAAAAGGGATTTGTATGTAAGATACTTATGTCTACGTAGCTAAGTAGGGTTGTGGCACCTACCAGACCTCTAACCTTAGGTGAGGGGAGAATAAGACATTCCTAGTCACCTACAATAATATGGGGATAATAAAAACGTTCCCCAGGGAGAATAAATACATGCCCTTTGTGGGTGGTTGCACATAAGATCCACTACTTAAATTAAATAGAACATAAATCTACATGCTAGAAACGTAATCATAGCAAGAATAATCATATGAATCAATAAGCATGTCAGTGGGGTATAAGACCCAAACAATATGAAACAATAACCATATTTGATGCACAAGTAATTAGGGTTTCAAAAAAAGAGAATTAGGTTCAATTAAGCCTCATTAAGGAAACGTAGGTTAAGGAGTAAAATTCCCAACTAAGGTGTTAGATGCACATACCTCTTCCTTAGAGTCCTAGAAACCACTTTTCAAAACCTTTAAATGAGATCAGGGTCCACTTGTCCTAATATAATAACCATGTTCACACATTAGCATTATATACATTCATTAAAGGCCTAAAACCCTAAAGTTACCAAATTTTTACACAAACCATCAATTTAGACCTTTAAATCATCACCATTGTGTTAGTTAGGTTTTTTTTATTAAAATGACATATAATTTTATATATTTTCAAGATATGGACTTTAGGGGTATTTTTAGTAAATTTTAATCATTTTAATCATTCCCAAAAACACTTATTCAAAAAACTCAAAATCAAGTGTCGAAATTATTTTTATTAAATAGAGAGGATTTTATGAGTTCAAAACATATTTTATTTTTAATTTTGGACCAAGGAATTAATAAATATGAATTTTCTAAAATTGGCCCATAGGAAAATTAGAAAAATCAAAATTCGATTGAAACAGAGCACAGAGGGTGAGAGAGGGGGATCGGGCCCGCTGCTTGGCCCAATCACTATATGCCAAGTCAGAGCCCCATCCTTGCTGGCAGCTGATGTGACGTCAAGTCAAGGACCACCCAACCGCGGTAAATAAAAAAAAGGCAATAATGCCCTCGCACGAACACATAGAAAGAAGAGAAGTGAGCAGGGACAGAAGTGTAAAACCACAAGGGGTCATCTCCCCCACCAACCCCTCTAGGCCATGGCTGATGTGCCAAAGCTCCAATTTGAAAAAATTTATGATATGACACGAAAATCGAAGTTCAAGTAAGAAAAAGAAAGCTTAGAGAAAACCAAACTCTTTGATACATGTTATTCGACCAGAGATGAAGGGAGGAGGGAGAGAGTTCCACCACAATACTAGGGGCTTAGGCCACTCAACGGGGGTCAAAATGGCGATGAAAATAGCAATTGCGGGTGCGTTGAGTTGCAAAGGTGATGGGGATGCTCCAGGTATGGGTATATATAGGCAAGTGGTGTAGTTTACAGTTTTAGAAATCGAGGTGAGAGGGAAGCTTTGAGAGAATTGGGGATTTTTCAATTATTCATCAAAATAGTAAAATTTTGGGATAAACTTGTGCTAAATCACGAGCGGAGTCCAACGAGCCAAAAAGTTCTCAATTTGGTTGAGTGTGGAAGGAGATATTCAATTTTGAAAAATTGCCAACAATACTACAGTTTCCTTCTTTGAACTGAGGTAGAAGATGCATCCTTGGCTGTCTGATCCTGTAGACATGAGACCGCGGTCGATCTGTACCGTCCAATCAGCCGCAAAGACCAAATTCGATTATAAATCTAATTCAATTATAAAGTGACACATATTATTAAATGATTTTCTCTTTCTTCTTTTAAGGGCTCAAATAATTTCCAAATTTAATAAAAATAGACACCCTGACTAATTGTAAGGTGTAGAATCCAAATATTGAATAAGTTTTTCCTTTTCAGGACTTTTAATGGGTTAAATAATTCAAAACACATTTTCTCTTTCCTCCTTCAGTTATGACTCTATGATTATCCAAATATGATGAAATTTCTCCCACTTGTCCCAATTAATGTCTTATATATGATTTTTCTATTATTTGGTCATGTGTGTGCCATTTATTTAATTAATTCTCAAAATGAAGGTTCAACACACTTTCTCTCTCCTACTTTTTCACATTATCCAAATATATTCCAAATTAGATGAAAACTTTCCCAAATGCTTATCTTTATTTCTAGATTGCGAATTTGGAGTTAATTTTCCAATTTGAGAATATTAGATATTTTATTTCTATTTATTGGCTTATTTCCTATTTTCCTTTAATAAAGGATTTTATGTGTATGCATACTTTCCAAATTGAGTGAAACTTGGCACCTAAGTTATCTTTATCTTTAAGAAAACAAATTTGTCCTTCAAATTATCTTATTAGTTTGCTTTCCATGATTTTTAGGAAATTTACTTCATATTCTCATTATTTGTCCATTTAATACAATTATTGCCATAATTTCATATATTTGGAATATCCTTTTCTTTTTCTTATTCTAAAAGATACTAGAAACTTCTTGCATGAATTTATTTATCCTTTTTATCACTTATGTGGACATTTGCACATCAGGCCCATTACTTAGACTTCTACTAAGGTAGTTGTGCATTAAACCCCTTTATTGGCATAAAAGGTGTACAAATGTTCACTAAACCATCATATTCTCCACAAATTAAATAGAAAGGCCAAAGAGGATAGAAATGAAAGGAAAAGATGGGAAAGACGGCCAAAAGGAAAAGTATCAAGGATTTGGTATTTTACATAAGGAGTGGGACCCAAGAGGGGATCCACTCACTACTAAAGAATCTGAATAATAATACACACATTCCAAACACACTCAAAGATATGCTAGAATAGGTGCAAAATTTTCAAATTTCAATAAATGATATTCAAAATAACCAAAGTATAGCAGTTGAATTAAACAAATGACTATATTCAATTTCACAAAAGATTACAAATTTACATCATAATTAATATCCCATAGAATTTACATGTATGATACAACATAAGGATCTAAGTAGAGGGAAGTCTAAACTACTTCAAATCTGTCTTCAAGTAACATCTCCAAGAGCTAGGTCCATGTTGGAAGCTATGTTCTCCTTGATCATGTTCAACACTTCGATCTAAACCTGGGTGGTTGGGAAAACACCCATTAAGAGAGAGAAAAATAAGGTATGTGTAAATTGATGAACAAGAACAACTGTTAAGGAAATAACATGAAAGTAAAGGCTAAGATTTCATCAATAAATGAAAAGAACAAGAGTATGAGGCATAATCAGATAGATACTTGTCATATCAAGAAAAACAATAAAATATTTGCATGCATGATTGAGGCACCTACCAGACCTCAACCTATAGGCGAGGGGATAATTAATACATTCCCAGTCACCTACACATATTTTTATGGGGGAGAGTAAGACAATCTCCAAGGTGAATTTATACATGCCCTATCTATGGGTGGTTGTACATAAGTACCACTACTATAGCTAAATAGTCCATAAAATAAACATGCTACAAAAGAAATCATGGCAAGTAAAAGCATCATATCAACTAGAACATGGAAGTGGAGTACAATAACCAAGAAAAAGAATAGCATTACCAATTTTCAGGCAATTTAACAAAAGAATCATGAATAGAGGTAATAGGGTTCATTAAAGCCTCATTAGGAAAATATAAGGTTTGGTTTGCAAATATCCCAACTTAGAGTGTAAGAATGTACATAACTCTCTTACTGATATCAATTAATAACTTTCACCACTTTAATTATGTTCAAGTTCCTCTTTACCTATTTTCAATGTATTAACATATATTAGAGTACATAATGCACATTAATGTATAGAAACCCTAATTTTAGACCCTTTTCAGTGAAACTCAGATTTAGACTCTAAAAACCTCACAAATGAAATTATTAGGTTCTCCTGATCAATAAAATATATTTTTATGTTAATTTTGGTGTTGTGATAATTAAGACAGAATTTTATGGATTTTATGTATTAAATTCATTTTCCAAAAATCTACCTTCATCAAATCTTGATATAAGACCTTGAAAGAATTTCTAATAGATAAACATAATTTTTTTGATTCCAAAACATGTTTATTTGTCAAATTTGGATAAGAAAATTAAAATATATGAATTTTTCATTTTGAACCAATTAGGAAATGACATGTCAGAAATCTTCGAGAGAGAGGAAGAGTTAGAGAGAGGGAGAAAGCACCATTTGACCCAAGATGAGGGTTGGAGATGCATAGGTAACCAACCTAGATCTTCTAGAGAAGGTAAAAAAACAAGAAACCAAAACCCTAGAAGAACATGGTAAATAGAGACGGAGGTCATCGATTTCAAACATAGAAGCATGAGTTTTAAGCATGTAGTAAGCAATATATGTGAACGGAGTTATAAAACTTGCCTCTAGGGAATGTGGAAAGGTTCAAGAAGCAAGGTTCCCAAGATAGAGGGGTTATTTTCTCCAACCAATCTCTTATCTCGAGCAAGAAGCACCTTCTCCACTTTAGAGGTGAAAAACCCTAGCAAAAGAACATGTAGATGAGGTGTTTAAGGGCTCTGGGTGGGGTTTCACCATGGAAGGACATGGTTCTGATCTGCAAGAAGATGGAAGGAGGACAAACAGAATGAAAATAGGGAAGCAAAGGAGGAAATTTAGTAGGTTTGGCCGAAGTCACCAAAAAGGAACTTTAGAAACCCTAAATAGAGTAAATTTGGAACCCTAGGAGCCTTCTTCACCAAGGTAGGCACCCTATTTTACCTTGGGATAGAATATTCGTAGCTAAATAGAGTAGGAATGATGTTGAAATATGGATTGAAGAGAAGGAGAGCAAGAGTTTTTGAATTGGGAGGTGTGAAGGGGTAGATATGGGTTGATAAAGAAGGGGGCAAGCATGAGGTGTTTATGGAAGATTCCATGTGTCCTTAGCCTAGGGCTTCATGGCCATGCAAGAGCACAGCTCATAGAGGTTGCTTGAATATCAAATGTTAGTTCGAAAATCCCATGGAGACTTCTAGGCCATCCCCACCGTCCTCCAATCAAAGAAATAACCCCACTTGGTTGATAGCTTTTAAATATAAGCTCATTTATAAAGAGGGTAATTCCTAAAATGTCCTTGAAGAGAAACACCTTCAAACCAAGGTGCAACTAGGTACCCCATGGTTCAAAATATTTTAATGTTAAGGGAATATGTAAGGATTATAATGCAGGTGAAAATTTGCAAAGAAAACCTCCCAATTGAGTAAATTGCATAAAAGTCCAGAATATACCTAAAATTGCATAACTTGCACAAACAACATCGAAATTGAACCAAATTTGAAACTTAGGCTCGTTTTATGATTCAAAACACATCACAAAGTTATAATAAGGTTTATAGAACTTACTTATGGTAATTAAGCTCGTTTAATACATTAATCAAGTTTTGTGACCTGACACTTCTCGCACAAATCCATTTACCATTGTTCCACTTAAGTGGTGATTTTGAATTTTAGATCCTTAAATAAGTTTTCACTAAGGTATTTGTGCATAAACCCTTCTATTGGTATAATTATTGAACAATCATTCACAAAACCAATTTAAATTCCAAAATTTAAACATCAAGGCCAAAAAAGGATAGAAAGGAAAAGAAAAACTTGGAAAACAACCAAAAAGAGAATATGTCTAAGTTTCGATATGTTACACTTATACTCATCACTTGAATCATGAGGAACATGGTGATCAAAATAGAAGTATAACATTAGGGGAACCGATGTTCCACCGAGTTATAGCTCCATGAAGATGATGATCAATAAAACCAAAAAACAAGCATCACACGGATCAACATGGAAAACCATGGTATTAGATAGAAAAACAAACATAAAATGCATGTAAACAAGTACCTGAAGCTCCATCTTCCATATAATAGCCAAATCATAAACACTTTAATAAAACCTACTTTCAAGATGCATGTTATAACCATCAACTCCATCATCACTAGGTTTCAGGTACATGAATTAGGGTTTAGGAGAAATAGCTAATCTATATAAGATCACTACATAATCATAAACCCTAAATCAAGGTAAAGTCATCAACCATCCTATAATCACATTTTAGAGATAAGATAACATGCATGCAATATCAAGAACAAAAATAGAAGAGTGGAAAGTTCTATAACTCGCCTTGAGGTGAAGACCAACTCCAAAAGCCAAGAATCTCCAAGGGACATAAGAAACACAAATCTTGGATCATCTCCAACTCCAAGAAAGATCACCTCAAGAGAAGAAGATCAAACCAAGGTCAAAGAAAACTCAAGGAGAAGAGGATACAAACCCTAGGCTGAAAAAGAAATAGAAAGAGGAGATCTTCATCTCACTTAGGTACTAGCATGGGAGAACCACGGATTTGACCTCTATTAGAGAGAGGTTCCTCAAGAAAGCCACCATAGAGAACCATGGTTCAGACAAGAGAAAAAAGAGAGGGTAGGGTTTAAGGAAAACAAGATCAAGAATGATAAATCACTTTCCATGAATAAGGATCTCCAATAACCACCACAAGGGAGATGATCAAACCCTAGAAAACCACACAAAGGTTTGGCCTTCTTCTTCTTCAAGATCAAGAACCTCTGCTTGCACCACCAACCTCAAGGCTGATCTCAAGCAAGATGAGAGAGAGAAGAGAACTGAAAAGGGTTACTTGCATGTGAAAGAAGGGTTATAACTACCCAAAGGTAGGAGAGAGATAAAGGGATATGAGGTGTCAAGATACTAGAGGCACTCCTTAAACTTGTCCCTCAAGCACCTCGGTCATAAAAGCACTCAAGGTATGCATGAAAGAAAGAATGTTAAAGCCTAGGTAATGTAGAGACCACTTAGGTCCTCACCACCCAAATGATCAAAGCAAAACCAAGGTTCAACATGGTAGCGACTGCTACCCATGTCAACCACAACAAATGGTCTCTACAACATCAACATAAGAAAAACCTAGTGACCAAGATCAAGAGGAAAGAACATGGGTCGGTACAAACTAAACCAAGAAAGGAAATGCGGTTGAAACACTCTCAAAGATATAAAGAACATTGGGAGCTACTCAAAAGGATCATCAACATTGTCGACACCACCATCAACTCATGCAGACATGCAAACCATGCAAACCCTAGAATCAATATACATGATGCCACCTCATCAACTTAGGTCCAACAAGGAACCCCTATGCATCATTCTCTCACTCATGATGGTTGCAACATTAACCCTCAACATGGATAAATTGCAACTTGGTCCAAAACAAACATGCATATAGCATAACTAGTGCAAACATCAACCAAATAGGACCAAACTAAAAACAAAAATCGGTTACATGTTATTAAGGCATCTCAAGATATTAGATTAAGGCTTAAGCATCTTATCAATTAAAGCAAGAAAGATCAAGCTCTAAGCTAGGTCATGGGTTTTATAGGTATTGAACCAAGCCCTAGAAAGGGAAGGTGGCCCAAGTCCACTGTGCAAATGTTTATGATCAAGCCGTAGATAGGGAAGGTAACAAAAAGGTCAAGCCCTCGATAGGGAAGGTTGGCATGGTACCAAACCCCAGATAGGGAAGATGGCCTGAGCCCAATGTAAGGACATGAAATGGATAATATGTACTCAAGAGAGAGATGATGCAAATTTGGATTAAATAATTACATGAGAGGATAATGTACTTAAAACTATTCAGGTTGTGACTTCTCAAAGAAACCCTTGGGACTGATAGAGCCCTAAGTTGACTCTCAGTTCATGTAGGGAGTATTAAAGGTACACGGGGCCGATGGGATTAGGAGTTGATTATTCCTTGACTCAACAAGACCATCCGATCGAGAGGTAACAACTATGTTTTCCAAGGCCCATATTTCATGAGATTGCCCACCTTGATGATGTTTATGTGGCCCAATGGGCTAAAGTGAGAGGAACTCCCTACATGCATAAGGATAAGATCACTCTGAAAGTACTTTAACCCCTAGAGACAATAAGGAAGTGGATAGGGCTCATGATACATGAGGTGTAAATATAAATGATACAAGAAGTCATGTAATAATGGAATCTCAAAGAGGAGTTGTGCTAAAACTCAAGAGTGAGAAAGGCATTGTACTTCATGAAATGTAAGAATAATGTGGAATTAAAAGGGTATGTCTCATCTAGAGTCATGTTGAGAATGAGTCAACCTAGAAATATAAAATTTTGTGATAATGTGTGGATACACCATCCCTACTCTTAGAATGGGATGAACATTGTATTTGGGTTGTAGCCAAGTGCTTATTTCATCTCATTATGAGGAAGAGAGAATGAGTAGACACTTGTTGTGCTTAGAATTAACATGTGATAGTGACATGATCTAGGGTTTGAGATGTTACCTCACCCTTATGAGATGATAAAGGAATGATAGGTTGAAAACCTAGGTGAAAATATAGTCACCAAGTGAAATTGAAAAAAAATGAAAATGGAATCATCAAGGGATGATATCATATAAATACTAAAGGACATGGGTACACCTTGAATTGAATTCTAGTGCCAATACTAGTAATAATATGTGGAATTTTCATACCAATAAAAGATGTTAAAAATATCCCCTAAGGTTTGAAACTAAGATGAGTTATCATTCACCTAAGGTTACCAAGTTTGAATTTTGGAGACAAAATTCTTTTTAAGGAGGGGATAATCTAATATCCTCAATTTTTGTAAACAAAAATAAAATATATAAATCATTAATTGAGTTATAGATATATAATGTATGAATTGATAAATGGTTTCCCCAATGGTATTATTGGTGGAATAATAATGTTGAACACCTTTGTGTCATGGGTGCTTGTGGCACAATATAAATAAATAAATAAATAGAAGGAATTCATATATGGCTAAATAATAATGACTTTTTGTTAAGTTTCCAAAGGGAAATAAGATACATGGTGTTTTAGATAATTAAAAGAGTAATATCTAGCCAGTTTGGCAAAAGTAGTTTTGAGACTTGAATGATATTATTTCAATGTGGCTTTTTGTATGCCTAAAAACAATAAAAAAAATTTAGGAGAAAATGATGTTTCATAAAGCAATGGTAATTTCTTTAATGGGACAATTAATAGAACAAGTTTTGGATATGAAAACATATTCCAATAAAACCCCACAATGTGAATATAGGTGGGGAAAACATTAATTAATTCCAATAATTGATTTGAGGAATATCATAAAGTGCCACCTATTTATATGCTTTTTGTAATGACTTTTGATGGATCAACTAAGTAATAATGATATTCCATAAGATAATGGTGATTGTTTTAAGTAAATACTTGAAAGGAAAATTTTGTCTATTATTGTTATCCCGATAAATCCCAAAAGTAAAGGTTGAGGAAAGATACATGCTCAAAGGAAATATATATTAGTGGTGATTTTGGGTAATTCCTTTATATGTTTCTCATAAAATGCAAGAGGAAAATATACATTAGTCTCCTGTTCATCATCGATTTATAATATCCCATAACCAGTGGAGAGAGAAAGACTAATGGAAAGAAAATAACTAGCACCATTGGATCTCAAAATATTACTTCTTTTTATTGGATGAGATGTACACACATAGGCATCTACCAATAAAGGATGGAGTCAGCAAGTTGCGGTCTAAGGATAGTAAATACATATAATGAAGGAAAACACCAACAAACTGTTCATTGGTCACCATACATGTAGGGTAGGGTGCAATACTTTTTACTACCCACGTTTCCAGGCTTTTCCACACATAAAACCTATCAACGAGAATTGTCGGTTGCATAGACTCCCTTATTTTAATGGTGTTGGAAGGGAGACTCATCCACGACCAGATTGTCACATCAAAATAGACACAGTGGTGTCATTGAATGCCATAATCAGTACTAGTAACATCAGCATATCCTTCACCCTTCCCCTTCATATAGATACATGGTGTCGTTGGAACAGCTTGGGACGTCTTGGACATGGCCATAGGTCTCGAAGTGGAGGTGCAGGATGGATGCCATGAACTAGTGGAAGGGAAATCGACAACAAGAACACTGATGCTTATTTATCAGAGTTGATATGAAGGCCATGATAGTAAGACAGTTGTTGAATCGGAGAGGAACAAATGAATGGATTCGTTCTTGCATAGATGGAAAATGGGGCAATGATGGTGCAAGACTGGATTCTTACGATAACCTAGATCGACGAAGATAGAGAGACTGGAAGTAGAGGTCTATAGGAGAGTGAGACTAGAATGCAATAGAGAGATGAAGGTGAATGCCAGCAGAATCAATCACTAGGAGGAGAAAGTGGGGCATCGAGGGTGGATTCGAGGCTGAGGAAGAGAGTGGGGTAAGAAGGGCTCCGACAGTACCCTACTGGGGTGAGCCTGAGTGGAGGTGTAGCACCTCGTCAGGCAGTGAATGCATATCACAAACAAGGAAGGAGGAAGTGGGGGGTTCAATCAGACCACATTGATACATTTAATCGATTTGGGCAGAAGAAAAGATTTTCAAACAGATAGTTTGGTCCAGGCTTGGCCCAGACACGGGTTACACTGACTAATCCAGCAAGGTGATGAGCTCGAGGCTGGAGAACCAATGAAAAATTGACGTCACCCCCCACTTTGAAGGTATAATGATATATTTTATTCAAATATTCCCAAGAAATACTAGGGTTATCGAAATATAGAAAATTTATATATAATTTTAATTGGAAAAATGAGAGAAACAAAAATAAAATTAATTTGATGTCTAATTATGATCTCGGTTTTAAAATTAGGGATAATATTTGTCAAAGTGGTGATTGACATATGTAAACCCTAGACTTGGTAAATATGAGTGGCAAAAACATCAAATATCTTTCTCTTGTATAGTAACAGGATATAGTTCACTATAATGATGATCTAAGGGGATTATAGTAACAATGAAGATAATGTGTGATTTTGGTTTCTAAGATAATGGTCATCAACATGAATAGTTAATGTTAAGAAATCAATAATACAATTTGTAATAACCTTAATGCTTGTGATCTGATTTAGATGTTCATAATAGCCTAGTGTGTTTAATTTGATGATAATCTAAGTCCTTGATATCTTTTAATTGACTACAAGCATGATTAGAGGTTATGAGTGAATTATCGAGAATTAGGGATAAAGATCATGATTTTCTATGTTGTTAGTGGAAGTAACGAATCTAAGTGACCATCAAGGAAGGATATGTTGGATATAGTAATTAGGTTTTCAAAGCATAACCCTAGTGATAACTTGATACCGAAGAAACCTAAACCCTTGACAAGGATTGTGTAGGGTTTAATGTGAATAATATGATGGTGACACTTCAAGATTTACATACATGCAGATTAAATAATTGGATTCCTCTTTTTTCTTGTTTGATTAGATGACATGCTTAAAGTATGGTTCAATCATTTGCATGGTTCTACAAAAGGTATGTGGTTACGCCTATGACTAACCACATTAGTTTGCCAGTGTTTCTTATTGTTTCTTGAGGATTAAGAAACTGAACTATTGAATGTTTATTTAGTTTTGATCAGATATAATGCCCCTATGCGTATCACATAAAGGAAGAATATGTGAATAAAATTCCAAATCTTATTTTCAAGTATTTGATGGAACATATGTTTATAGTTTACTTGCAATATTTTGCATGCACCCCACGTACATAGTATAACTTGTTATATTGATCTGTTCTTTTTGTTTCATAGAGTTTTTAGGTACATGCTTAACTATGTTGATATCAAGATATGACGGAAAAATCAAATTACATGAAGACATTAATCTAAGTAAGTAGGATTGGCTAGACACTTCTTCTCATATATTGTAGTTCTCACGGTGAAACTTCATGTAAGCATTTTGTAAACAATAATTATGTATTAATGAAATTATTTTCTATTACATGCTATTTGATTAAAATATGGATCCTTGGGAATAAATTTAGGTAATGAATCTCACCTTTTTGCCCTTCCTTAGTTGGGGGTTGTTGAAAATTGAGGTTGTTATAGATGATCATGTTATCAAAATTTTTGTTGTTCTAGGTATTCTAGATGCCATCTATAACTTCAGTAATTAGGGTTTTGTGTGGTGAATCTAGGGTAGTCATACTAGTATTCATCAGAAACCCCCTGAATCTGGTAAAGTGTCTTTATGGGTATGATGGATTGTGGGGTGCCATAATTTTCATTCATTGTGGAAACATAAAACGAAAGAACAAGTGGGGATCCTTGCTCTCTAGGACTAGTCCCCACATATAAAATACCTTGAGCCATCTCTTTTCATCATGACATACTTGTAGATATTCCCTATTTATATTTTAGGAGGGTAGTAGATAGATGAGATGACTTTATTTTGTCAAATCGTCTAGGGTATGCCATATCAAGGATGTCCTCCAATATAATAAACATCATGTGAACCAGGAGTTATAGTAGGATGGTCCATTGAACCCAAGGCACATATTTAATGGATAATGGGGGATTTGAATTATCTATGTACACTCATGTTGTATGGGTCCCAAGCCTCAGTCTAGGTGGATGTTCATTTGTCATAATCTCTATGAGCAATGCTTTATCTTATATTATAGATGGCATGGTCTATGTCTTCACGGTGTTACATTTTAAGGTTGGTGATGTGGAGCATATCAAACTTGAGTAATTCATCGTCTTCTACACAAGATATAGTACTAGATGGTCTATATGCAAGGACTAAGACAACAAGATGCCCCAATTGGTATATGAGCTTTTGATGTAGTGATGACTGGACCATTTTGTTTTGATGGATCCAAAATATTCCTAGGAGAAGATTGAATGATGGGCTTATCTCCATGGTCACAATAAAACTAACAATGTTTGTGACCCTATTTGAATGTCGAGTCCATCTCTCCTAGGGCACCTTTTAGTGCTCCATCAAAGGAAGATGTGTCTTGATTGTTGCTTGTATGACAGAGAGGTCTCTC
Source organism: Alisma plantago-aquatica (assembly GCA_963693085.1). NCBI lineage: Eukaryota > Viridiplantae > Streptophyta > Magnoliopsida > Alismatales > Alismataceae > Alisma > Alisma plantago-aquatica. The sequence goes on along the minus strand of OY856414.1, from coordinate 623,319,518 downwards.
CCTAGACTTATGAACATATTTAAAAGTAAAAGTTAAGTCAAGCACAATTGATGATAAATCATGAATGCATCTAGAGGTCTCTTCTTATAATTGTCATAAGTAGTGACATGTTATGGGCTCCTTCTTTAGGTATTTCTTATTTGGAAATAGATTCCAATGTGTAGTCACGATGAGTATGATGGTAGCAGTGACTGTCTTTAGTTTAACCCATTTGGAGATAGGATCCATTTATTGGCTTCATTGTAGCTTCTCAGCATGCCATGATAGTTTTAAACATGTCTTACAATGATATTTCTCTAGAAAACTCATTTAGGAATTGAATAACCTTTGCTCCTTTAGGACTAGTTTCTTCAAACAACTATGGGGTGGGAGGTGATTGTTTTATGTTGATCATTCAAATGAGGATCCCTCCAGTATATTGTGTTTTAGTAGATTCAAAATCATGTTCAAGACCCCTTCATAAATTGTGGTATTTATTTTCTTCCTATTTAGAATTTGACGAGTCTCCATCAAGGTGTCTTGGTCAACAACCTAAACTTCCATAGGTATATGGATCTTTTTTCCTTCTCCATGTTTCAATATTGCATTATTACCACTAGTTCAACTAATATGGCCTCAGTTTGTCATTCTATGATGGGTGGTGTGATAGTAGTTTGCGTTGGTGATTTGGAATCCAAATTGATCATACATTTTATCCTGGATGTGACCCTAGTATTATAATCAATATTTATATGCCTCCATGGATGACATCCTTTTATCTAGACAAAGGTAATGATGTTGGTTCTTTGACATTAGTAATTGAGGGTTTTCTACAAAGGACGGAATGGTCGTGAAGCATGATATGCGATTTTAGGGATGGGAGTCACAACATTGACCATCTCCAGCTGCCTTGATTAAGTCAGATTTTTTAGAGCATGCTTATAGTGAGGTTTCAGTTTTGTTCCCTTGGGTGCAATGATAATTGTACTAAGAGTTGGTTTTATATTTCTTGGGTAAGGGATTAGGAGGATCCCTTATGGGTAGGAATTTTAGAAGGTGTTGGATAGAAGGAAGTATGGGTTGAAGGAAGCTCCCAAAGGAGTGAACTTAATTTTAGGCTTTGCTAGTTCTTCTGACATTTTAGCTGTTAATGGAACCTCTCCTTGTTGTGGTGGGTTATTGATGACATGTTTTGTATAAAAGGCTAAAATGGTGGTGGTGTGTACTCATAAAAGTAATGATGTTGATATTCATTTTGTAGTGGAATGTATTATTGTAGGAAATATTGAATAGTTGGTGGCACAATTTGGGATTCTTGTTGTGGGGTTACAGTGATATCTTTAACTTGGGGTTGTTGAGTTGGATATGGAGATAATTGGGTGGATGGATACCACATCTTATCGTTGTTGTCATAAGAAGTAATTAGAATTTCCCCTACTATAGAATTAACATTCTTTGTCTTTGTCCATGTTGGTTTCTAGTTTTTCACTGAAGATGGGGATGGAGGCTGAAAGGTGAAGCATGTGTTTGGTAGACCCCTCTTTTGATAAAATTTTCAATTTGGACTCTCTCTAAAATAATATCAAAGAACATTTTGTGCAATTTTATATATAGAGGAATAGTAAATGTTGGCGAGGCTTCCCTTGTATCATGTCGATAACATCCTTATTCATTGGCTTAAACTTTAATTGTGCTACCAACCCCTACCATTTTCTCACAAACTTAGATAAGCCTTCCTACAAATTTTGTAGCGGTGCCTCTAGATCATATTTGTTCGGGAGTTGATCTAGATTCCAAGAATACAAATCTATTAATTTTTCAACAAACTATGTGCATGTACTGAGTGTCATTCAATCCTTCATCTTGTCGCATGCAAGGGTTGGCCCTGAGAAGGTTTGAGTCAAGCATATAACTAGGATCTATTCATTGTCTTATACCCAACCATGTTGGAGTAGTATGATTTGATGGGAGTGAGCAGATCTCCTTTCCCAGAGTGCTTGTGAAACTTCAACATGTTGAAGTAATTTTTCATCTTTACATATGGGAAATGAGAAAAAATTTTGAAGGTATTGAATTCATCCTTCTAACTACTTTATCTTATGGAGTATTTTGATCAGGATGAGGAATGATATTGAAGTGTCTTGGGTAGGATACACTTGGATTCATGAAACCACTGATATGATTCGATCATTATTGGTGGAACCATGCATATTGGTGGTGGAAACCCATACAGTCCTCCCATGAATTGATTGTACCAGGGACGTGTTGGGAGATACTCCCTTCACATTCCCAAGATGAACATGATGAACATTTCCTAATGTGTTACCCTTTTCTATGGAATTTGGAATCCTCTCTAGAATCTTCAACTTCCTCTCCTTCTCCTCTTCGATATCACCTCTATGGACAAGAATGGTTGTTGTCTATTCAAGAGGCGACAAGCATTTAAATGAGGTAGATATTGGCTTGACCCATGTTGGAATGGACTTGGTTGGTGTAGATAGGATTTTCATATGTTTTATGGGAAAAGAGTGTGACATTAATCTTTCATATTGGCCATCTTAGATTGAAGACTCCTAATTACACATGCATTCTACAAGGTTGAAGTTGAATCCATGCATGTAAGAAACATTGATTGTATGCTTCTATAAGGACCCTGACCTGAGTTTTGGGGTAATACTATTTGATTTGGCTTGATTATGTATTAGAACCATGCTCTAATCTTTTGAAATGTTATTAGGGTTGCGGAGAGGTTGAGTCTCCAATTTTACTGTGTTTGATTGATGTTTGTGCCTTATGTGCTAGTTTTGGTGCAAATTGCAATTTACCCAATATAGGTGGTTGATGTGCAATTGTCCACCTCTGGAGTGTTCCTTCTCTCTCTAGTCTTCATGGGGGAGAGTGTAGTTCTTTGGGGCACCTTGTTTGGCTCTTGGTTGAGTAGTATCACCCTTAGTGGAGATTTGGGTTTTTTAGGGTTTGTGTGCCTTAGCCTTGTGACCTTGATGTTTTTCCTTGACCTAGGTCATGACCCAAGGCCTATTGTGGGGTGTCGCAGTCACAACAATTCCCCCTAGGTGTGGTTTTCATGACCAAGGTTGTCTTGGGTCGAGGTAGATGTTGGAGAGGTGTGTTTCGACCTAGGCTTCATGGGGTGATCTTGGTGTCACGATCTGGTGGTGATGTTGTGGAGTGTCACGACCTTGGGACCCTAGGTGTGTCACGGTCATGACATATGATTGGTTTCTTAGGTGGTTAAGATCCTACATAGGGAGTATCACCATCTCTTGTATGTGGTTTCTTGTTGGTCCTTTTAGTGGATAAGCGTTTCCTTGGGGGTCTATCTTGTTGACACCTCATCCTTTATCTTACCTCCCTCCTCCTTTACTATATGAATCCTCTTCTCTCCATGCAAGTGGTTCTTTTCAGTCATCTTCTTCATACATTCTCTTTTGATCATCCTTGGAGCTTGGTGGAGCATGAAGAGTGATCTTGGTGCCTTGGAGGTGGCTCATCCCTTTCATTTGGTGATAGTGGTGATCATTGGCCATCTCTAACTCTGTTGAGTGTTTTGTCTTCTTTATTTGGTGTTCCTTTAAATCTTCTACACTATCTTCTTCTTTCTTCTAAGCCTTAGGCCATGCTTTGACAAGACGACGCTCTAGTGAGTGTGTGTGTGTGTGAGAGAGAGAGAGAGAGATTCTTCTCTCTTTTCTCCCTTCTTTCTTTGGTTTGGTTTTGGGGTTTTTTTCTCTCTTTTTGACCTATCCTTTGATCTTATAGTTTCTACCTTCTTGAGGTGATCTTGTGTCTTAGAGTTGAGCTTTTGGTAGATCTTTTTCAACCCTTGGATCATGTTCTTTGATTTATTAATCTTGGATCTTGGAGCTTTGGTGGTGATCTTCTTAAGGAGGCTTATATACCACTAAACCCTCTCCAATATTGCACTTCTAATTATTTTGTGTTGATGTTTTCCCTCTTTAATTTGTTCCTAGATCATGTTAGCGTATGAATATTAACCCTAGAATTCGTTTGGGAGAGTTATCATGCTTGGTTTGGAAGTAACCCAAAATTCTAATCTTCTTGTATCAATTTTGGGTAGAGATGATGATATGGAGTTTTCTCCCCACATTTGACCCTTAACCCAGTTCCCATGCTTGGTGTTTGTATAACTAGAAGTAAGTGAGAGGTTAGTTTTTGTTTTGGTAATCTTTGCTATGGTTTCTATTCCTTTAGTCATGCTCTTCTTAGACCTTTGCCTTAGGCTTTGTGGAGATCATCTTGCTTGAGTCTTCTTTCATGATAATCATGGTTCTTGCTTAGTTTTAGGCCTATTTTGGTGACCTAGGTGTTAGCCCTTTAGTGTGTATGTGACCTAGGAGGTTTGGTGGTTGAGACATGACTATGGTCATCGTGGTCACGAAATAGCCTCTTGATATGGCCGCGACCTAGTTGGCTTTGGATGAGTTGTCCCTTCTTGTGGTTACATTGACCTAGTGACGTTGGGTGGATACCTTATGTTACAACCCCAAATTTTGGGTTCCTTTGGTGAGAAATGTAATTTCTCATATTAAAGATATTTGGACAAACAATGATATAATTTGTTGAGAATAAATGGATGTTGTTTGAAATAGCCTTGTTGTTTGATTTGTGGACTTTATTGGCTATTGGGCCCAATAACAAGGAAATTCAATTAATTAATGAATAATTGAGTTGTTGAGAAAAGAGAGGTGAGGTAGAAACCTCAAGAAGGCAAAGGAATGTAATCCAAGAGTGAATTTCGTGCCTCTTGGGTTCCTTGGGTCCCAAGGAGTCTAAAGTTGCATAGAGGATGCAATAAGAAAAGAAAAGACCAATTAAGTATTTCTTTATTAAGAAAGAAATTGAAAATAATGATAAAATGTGGAAAATGAGTTAAAAGAGGTACAATTGAGTTATCCTTGATGGATTTTCGTATCCAAAGGATTCATAATAAGAAAAGGAATGCTAATGAGAGAAATAATAACGGAGATAAAGAGGAATCCTCAAAAAGGAATAACTTAATGGAAAGAGTTAGGGAAATATGAGATATTGACTTTCAAAAGAAGATAAAGGCAGATGGATGTTCCTTGATATGGGAATTCGTGCCCTTAGTTGTCTTTAGGAGCAAGGGACCCCAAATAATGAGATAATGGTAAAAGGAAAAGGAATATAAATTAGTTTTGAATAAAATAATGAGCAACTTGGGAGAGAAGTAATCCTTCTCATCCATTACAACCTATTTCCCAAATTTCATATAAAGGTAGATAATGACAAGACAAAAGTTTCCTTAAAATTTGAGAAGGAAAGGAGTGGTGGTTTGGGAGGAATCAATTTTGCAAGTTATATCCGATTTGGGAATTAATCCTGAATTAATAGATTAAAACCTCCCTTTGCTTTGAACGCGAGTTATCTGATCTGTTGGATCCTGATCCAACGTTGGGCGCTCTTTGCCTGAGTCCCACTGGGACTGTGTTACGCGTGACACCAGAGGGACCTTCCCTCTTGATTCTCTTGTGATTCTTTGGTTTTGCCAACTGGCTGAGTTTTCCACTCGATCTAGGAGATGAAACCGCGGGGAAACATCCCCGGTTTGATGAGCTTTGGTCCTGGTTTTGGGAAACGCCCAAACCAGCAGGGACCTTGTCTCGAACCTATAAATAGGGGAGAGAAATCCAAGGCACTGACATCACCTTTTGATAGCCCAAGCCATGCGGACGGATGTAAGGAGTGCGTCTGTGCATTCAATTGCTCTATTTGTGTCGACCTGCACCCTCGACTTCTCAGAGATCAACACCAGAGTCCGGCGAGTGGAGGCGATCGTGGTGTGTCTGGGGTGAGCAATTGAAGGCATAGACGAGTTCGGCTAGGGGAGGCAGAGCTCCCTGCAAAGTTGCATGCACTTTGGTGGCCGAAAGCTCCAAGTCAACCATTGGGTTGACCATCGGAGCGCAACAGGGAGGCGCGCGAGGTTGAAGAAGGCTTCGCGGCGATTTACCAACCTGCCCCTCGCTCCCTTCAGTCACGACAAGGTTAGAAGCGTATTTTATTCATTTTAATTGGTTTTTATGGGCGCATGCATCTGTGAACGTTGGATCCTAAGTGGACCAGCGGTCCATTAATCAGACGATCTGTGTTTTTCTTAATTTAGCAAATAAACTAGAAAAAGAAAGTTTTCTTATTAAAATCATATCTTTTGATAGAAAACTCCGATGAGGAAAGTTAATACATGAATCTTTCTTAGAAAAGTACGAGGAATTCAATAAAAATGCTAGTAGAGGCTAGTTTTACTTCTAGTTTGAAAAGTACATAAAGTTACTACTTTGATGCTTTAAATGGATCTAAAACCCTAGATTTGTTTAATGGTGAGTTTAATAACTAGTTTAATATTCTGAATCAATATTGGACCTTTTGACATAAAAAGGATAATAGGAATATGATTTGAGTTTAAAAACCCATGATTTTCTTGATTAGGGTTTTCCTGTGTGCAAAAGTGCAATCAATGTTAAACTAGGGTTTATTAACCTAGCAGATGTGATAAATAGTAATTAAGGTACAATTGTCAATTGAACTATAACCATTGATGAAGAACCTGAAAATGATAATTGGCCTTAATGATCTTGACATGACCTAAAAAGAAAAAACATGATGGTTTTAGTATAAAAGTTCCTAATCATGGATAGATACCCTTAATATGATAAGTAGGGTTTTCTAATGGATGAAGTTGGAATTATAAATAAATGGAATTCATAGGTGAATTAGATCATAAGGAATTATGAGTTGTTAATCCAAAATAAACTAAAGGTGATAATTGAGTATACTGACCTTGAAATAACTTAAAAGGATAAAGAAGGTAGTTTTGGTATAAAAGAGAAATAATCGACTTTAATTGGGCTTATGATATTGAAATTAGGGTTTATGAACTAAGAGAGAATTTAATATGATAAAAGTGTTATGGAGGCAAAAACCCTAATAAAACCCTAATGTGGTCTAGAAAGCCTAAGGTGGAATTTAAGTCTAGCTTTAGAATGTTCTGGATAAACTATAACACTTGGATCGCATGCATTAATTTCAGGATATTGTTGATTGCTTGTTGCTTGTTCTTTATCCTTATTGCTTGGACAATCAAGTTGCTCTAGATCAGGTATGTGGTTAATTATGAATAACCGCCTTATTTTCCCGATGATTTCTCAGATGTTTAATCGCATTGAAAGCAAATTATCTATTGGATGTTCATACTTGCAAATTATAAAGTCACTGTGATTATCACACTAATAATAGAAGTATGGATTCTCGCACCTACATGCCACCCTGATGGATGATGCCAAAGGTCAGGCCCAGATGGGTAGACCAATGGAAACCTTGAGTGGTGACCCCAGGCACCAAGAAGGTGGCCTATGATATTGCATGACTAGTGGGCACCATGAATGGTGACCCCCAGGCACCAAGCTCAGGATTGAGAAGGTGGCCTTAAGTCATTGGCAAAGGGCACCCTAAGGTGGGTATGCCAGGGTTAGGGCAAAAGCAGTGGAGAATGTCATAGTGAAAAGTGTAAATTGGCTTGTTAATTAATTTGATTGTGATTATTAAATTTTTATTCATATTTGCAAGTTTTTGGTTGTTCCCACATACCAGTATATTTCGATATACTAACTAACGTTTTGTTTGTCGGCGTTTTAGGAACAACAATTGAAAGAACAAACAGTAAAGTGACACATTGTGAAAGTAAAACATAAAGTGCAAGGGGGATCAGTTAGAGTGGATTCAAGCTCTAGATAGATAGAATTCCAAAGTTTTCAAAGGTAAGTAAAGTTTTAATTTTATACCAAATTCCAGTTAGTCAGTAGAATTTCATAATTGTTATTGATTATTTGTCGAACCTTTGATCCTATTAATTGAATAATGGCTCTGACCTTTGGGTCTCCCTTAATTGGGGGTCACCGGGAGGCGGGGTCATTACAATTGGTGTCGGAGTGTAGGTGCCTCACTTAATCCTTAATAATTATTAAATTTTACAAATTATGTAGAACCCAAGGGAGTTATTAGAGGATTACCCAAAAGAAAGAGGTGTCTAGAAAACGATCATGACCGGGGGCTGGTAATATTTTCCTCCACACCACTAGTCAGAATATGAGGACTCCCGGATCCGTGTGACTGCCTGGCCAAAGTCTTAGGGTATGATTCGAAATAAGATACCTTTAGGACTCTCTCATCTTTTTCATCCCTTCTCAACTAAAATTCTGTTAAGGACCTTAAGGATTAGGGTTTTCTCTCTTCTCCTCACCCTCTTGAGGTATGGGAAAAGTTAATAAGGTCTAAGGAATCCTCCACCAAATTAATAAAAAGCATGTAAATAAGATGTCATGGACATAAGCTCAATAGATTAAGCGCAAACTAAAGAATAGATACATGCTTAGGTCGTATGACACGAGTTGTCTTTGCCCTCAGGAGAGACCTGAGGATAGACCTCCTTGTCTGGAGGATGAGTAGAGAGAATTAGTCTTGGAGGTAGAGACCTCCATTAAAAGTAGAGACCTAGAACATCCTTTGAGGATGATGTTAACCCTAACCCTAAGTGAAGATTAGAGAAAGAGAGAGATGACATGATGAGTTAGATGTCATGGTTGACCAGATGTCTAGATTGTCATACGAGCCATGTGAGGTTGGGTGACCTAGTACCTTTGGCAACCCGGGAAAGGGTCGTGCATGATTAAGCAAAGGGTAGCTCCTTCATGGATGAAGTTAGTGAAGGACCTATAGAAACCTTATGGATTATGCAAGTAAGGGATAGCATGCTCCCAGAGTACGTCAGTGGTACGGTAGTAGGTTGAAACCCTGGCCAGAAGGGCATGATGGATGGCTTATGAGATAAGCATAAAGAGATATGAATAATCTTGAGCCAAACATGAGTTGAGCATAGGCTTCAACCACATAGGGGTTTGCTTGAGATCATGAGCCTTCATGGAGAAGGGACCTCCAGTAGGTATGGCTGGAGGTGGTTTTAGCTCTAGACAGAGGAAGCAGGACCCCCAACAAGGAGGTTGGAAGTCTAAAACCCCGAAACTTGAGGAATAGTGGGGAGTTAAGCATGATGCGACCTACGCGGATGGTAGTGGTTGCCTTATGCTTGATTCCTGGAGGTTGATGACATCTTGGTGGCCTTTAGAGGAACCAAACCCTAGGGAGAGTACGATGCTTCTAGTACCCATGGTATAAGTGGTTACCTGCTGGATGAGGTAAAGAGTGTGTTAGACCCTAAGGAGGTTTAAGTAACCAGTTGTGAGGCTTTATACCTACTTGGTTTCCCTGGAGGAGGACTCAACTCCGAAGCGTTGTAGAAAGATCATGGAGCTACATGACATACCTTGGACATGGTTGATTCGTGGTTAGGAGGTTGAGCATGTAGTTGGATACCCAAAGGAGAACCTAGGGTTCCTAGGCCTGAGAGGGGAAGCACTGTATCCGATGCTCATGATGAGATTTGAATCTCGATAGTTTGGAGCATGGTACTCCTCATGTGTAGAGGTAAAGGAAATCCCATACGTTAAGGGTATGTTTGATGAACCCCTCACAACTAAGTTGATGTAATGTTGAGGATGAGAACAAGTGCGACCTAGCATGCTTTTGTAGGTACGCTTGTGCCTTAGAAGTTGTTGGTTTAAGCATGCTCATATGGATGTAAACCCTAAGAATGCTTGTGACCTTTGTTATAAAGGTGTAGTTTCCTCCCATCCGGGGAGAGTGACCCTTTGGTAGGAAGTTTACCAGTTTGGTTGGTTTAAGGTAACCTAAGGAGGTTTCATAGGATCTTGAGAAGCTAAGTGAAGAGCACATGGCATGAGAATGAACCTATAGACCCATAGATAACCATCTCTATGCGCATGTGGATGTGTTACCATGGAGGTAACCGATATGGAGCTCGACCAAGGTAGGCAGGTTGCCATGACCCTTATGAAAGGATAAAAGACAACCCAAGAATGTAGAGAGAGATGATGACGGATTAGGTAAGGTTCTGAGTTGAACATGTACTGTGATAGAATCCTAATTCTATCCAAGGGTTAGGTAGGGATAAGACCGGTGAAAAATGGAGTTTCCTAATTCCCTAGTTGCACATGACCATAGGGTCGGGAGGTAACAACTATCATTGTCTGAGGGCCATGGGTTAGGTGATTGATCACCTTCATGAACTCATGGGACCCAAAGGGCAGATGAGTAGGGCACTCTCTGGATGCATAAGGGAAGAGGGATGACCCCAAAAGTGTCGGCACCCTATAGACCTAGAGGAGATGACCAAGGATTGTGTGGTGACCCAAGTAGGTTTCAGATCAGTTTTCCATGGAAGAAATTTTTGATATCATGATGTTTGTGATGTGGAGACATGAGTTTCACGTTTCAACTTAGATTTGAAGGTGTAATGGCAAGGTGGGATGTACCATCTCTACTCCTGGAATGGGAAGAAATCTGTATTTGGACGGCCGCCAAATGCTTATTTCTTCTTGTTATGGGAGTGAGAGATAGGACAATACGCATGCCTTACACCAAGGATAAAGATGATGTAAGTTGGAACGTAGCTACAAGGTATGAGGATAGAGATGATAACATACCCTGGTGAAGTGAATTATACATGGATGGTTCGAAAACACTAAGAGAGGTAGTGTAGTCAGCTTATGAGGATGTTTTATCAGGAACTATGTGGAATTTGCAAGTTAACCAAGGTCGAGTTCGATCACAGTGAGGATGAGCTCAGAGATTCTTGATGAAGATAGACTTAGATCTTGAGATGAGATGATAAGTATAATACATGGAAGTGTATGTTACCTAACACTTATGGATGAGAGGTGGTAATGAATGCTCTGGTTGAGATCTAGCTACCTAGTTTAGTTAGAGGCTAGAAGAAGTAGAGGTTGTTTGGCTAACCCTATGTTTGGAAAGAAGATGTGTTTTGGCTAATACTCGGATGTAATAAGATATGTTGAACAAGTTAATGGTTGTTTGGGTAGCCAGTTTAGTCCTTGATGAAGTAAAAAGGATGGTGATAGAACCTCAGATACACTTCTTTGGATAGGAAGGTAATAAAACCCTTTTGAGAGTGGTTTAGGGTTTCCAAGGTATCAAGCTTGAGGAATCATAACAATATAGGTGGTCAGGATATACCTTGGTACTACAAAGATAGTAAGTGATGGTAGCATTATGGATTCTTAAAACAAAGTTGCATGTAACATGTGGCCATGCAAGCTAGGAGGTGAAGGACGAACACCAATTAACCCAGTCCATGGATATAAAGTATTAAGAGTTCCCGAGAGGGAATGGGAGTTCATCACTATGGATGTTGTGAGTCTCTCCTAGACCAAGAAGGTCAAGATACAATATGGGTTATGGTAGATCGCCTTACCTAGATGACATGAGAAAAGAAGAGTTCTGTCAAGGGATAGATCTAGTTGAACTACATATGAAAAGAGATGGTTCAACTACACCATTATGCGAGTTCAAAAGTTCTTGGGTATGACCAAGGGTCACTTCAATGAGGTGGGAGTGGATACATGAAGAACTCGATGATAGTACATTTTATCACCCCATACTAATGGACAGTATGTTTTTATGAGAGCATGTGTGCTCATTTAGGGTGATACATAGAGACAGTTCTTAAGATGTGATGTTAACCACCATAGCCTTTATCGGGATGCAAGAAGTTCTATAGGGAGGTTGTGTCGGTCACCACTTCATTATGATGATGTTGGTGAAGGAGGCCTCGCGAAGGTCAGAAAAGAACCATAAGTGTGTGCAGATGAAGTCGCTTTGATCGTGCAATGGATGAGAGAGAGCCCAGTGGTGACATGAGTCACGAGTTGATTCAAAGCAGACTGATATGTCGTTCACTGTGGGAGAATATGTGATGTGAAAATCCGACCCCTCCAAGCTACAACTGGGAAAGCTGAGTCCCCGATATATGGGTCCATTTGAGATGGATTGGTGGAGATGATTGTGTTAACCTTACCCCACAGGATAAAATGATGTGTTGCATGAGTCCGATCTAGAGAACTATGTGAGGTACCCAAGCCAGGTGTTGTGCCCTGAACCTATTCAGCTTTTGAAAGGCTGAAAAGTCCTGAGTCACCTTTGGGGGTACGATATACCAAGGTAAGAAAGAACTCAGATGGAAGAAAACGAGATAATGAAGGTTCTTGGGAAACACCACGGAAAGGGTGAAGCCACATGGGATCCCTGATGGACATAAGAAGACTTATCCTATTTGTTTGCTTGTTTGATGGAATTTTGAGGGCAAAATTCTCATAAGAGGAGATTTGGTGGTGATCATCTTAAGGAGGGTTGTATACCACTAAACCCTCTCCAATATTGCACTTCTTATTATTTTGTGTTGATGTTTTCCCTCTTTAATTTGTTCCTAGATCATGTTAGCGTATGCATATTAACCCTAGAATTTTTTTGGGAGAGTTATCATGCTTGGTTTGGAAGTAACCCAAAACTCTAATATTCTTGTATCAATTTTGGGTAGAGATGATGATATGGAGTTTTCTCCCCACATTTGACCCTTAACCCAGTTCCCATGCTTGGTGTTTGTATAACTAGAAGTGAGTGGGAGGTTAGTTTTTGTTTTGGTCATCTTTGCTATGGTTTCTGTTCCTTTAGTCATGCTCTTCTTAGACCTTTGCTGTAACGACCCCGCCTCCCGGTAACCCCCAATCAAGGGAGACCCGAAGGTCGGAATCGTTAATCAATTACAGGATCAAAGGTTCAGAAAATAATCAATGATAATTATGCAATTCTACTACTAAACTGAATATTGGCAGGAAAATTTAAAACTTTATTTACCTTTTGAAACTTTGGGGAAACTATCTATCCCTTACTGGAATTGCTCTATCTAATCCTCCTTGCACTTTACTTCTTATTTTGCAAGGTGACAATTTACTATTTGTTCCTTTAAAGTTTGTACCTAAAACGTCGACAAACAAATACGCGATCAGCATAAAGTTGGTATGTGGAGGATTACAAAAATTTGTGCAACTACATTAACAATGTAAACAACCAATTATTATTTAACATTCAAATTACATTTTAAGCAGTACTACTCAATCCCTTCCTATCCCCTTTCTCTGTGTTGTCCCTGCAGTGGACATGGAAACTACCTCTCTCATATGGTAGATCTTCATTAAACCCCGCATGATCCTACCGAACAGGTAGACCAATATCTAGGGTTGAGTTGCATGGCACTACCCAGATGTAGTCCAATCTCTAACTCAATAAGACTTGATGGACCTACCCCATTGGTAGCCATTTACTAAGTCATTTAGTGACCTGACGGGCCTACCCCATTGGTAGCCTTTTACTAGGTCAACCCATTAAGCTACAGAGGGGACTGGGATCTGAGCTAGTAGGCATAATTCTTAGGTGATAGTCATATTCACACTAAAATTTGCATGAATTGAAACATCCAACAGTTTAATTCAAGTCACGATAGAAACTGCGACAAAATCACGGAAAACTAATTCGGGTAGTCATAAGCGTAACCACATACCTGTTATGTAGGCTTGAATGCAGAAAAACTCAATCAACCAGGAATCAAGGAAATTCACACACACAATTTATTCCTGAAAAAGGCATTCAATTTCTATATTATCAATCATGTCATCATGACTCATTAATTCTAATCATTTCCTAGGTTATTTGCCCTTGTTAGGGTTTTAACCATAATTAGGGTTTTATTTCCTTTTTATTACTTTTACCTTACTTTTATCAAATATTCATCAAACCCTAATTATCTTGTCCTATTTTCCATTAAGGTCCTACAGATCAGGTTGGTCCATATAAACCCTAATTTTCAGATTGCAATATCTTTTCCTTTTTCTCTAATTTAGGGTTTCTAACTATTTTAATCAACATATTGAATTAAAAACCCTAAACATGTAATTCTATCATCAAAACAGGTTAAAAACCATCTTAATCATTAATTAGGTTAAACATATTTGAATTAACCTAATTGCAAAACTAAATATATCCTTGATAATCAATTAGGGTTTTCTTTTTACAAATTAACTCTTTTTCCATAAAAATATGCACTTTTGCAAAAATATACAGATTCAGATATCCAATATATTTTTAGCGTGTTCCTCATATTTTTCTGATCATTTTTATATATTGACTTTTTGCATCCGAGTTTCCTAGCTCAAGATATGATTTTTATAAGAACAACCATTTTAATACATTATTTGTTATTTTCCTAGAAAAGCTAGAGCTGCCCGATCAATGGACCTTGGATCCACTGAGGATCCAACGACCTTGAGGGAGCGCGCCCTTTCTTTTGCAAAACCAGCGATCAAAGGACGAAAACGTCCTTACCTGATCACAGAGCGCGGAGGGGCAGATTGGTAAAGGCCAGGTGGGCCTTCGTCTTCTACCTCGCGCGAGGATAGCTGCTTCGACGGTCAACCTTTGAGTTGACTTCAGGATTCAATCCTCTTGTGAGTAGGTTGAGGGTACAGGGAGCTTCATCTCCCTTGGCCGAAGTTGACCAAGGGTTCAATCCCTTGTCGGTCACATGCCGACGCCGCCTCCAATGCGTCGGACTCCGGCGATGTCTTCCGCCGACTCGAGGGTGCAGGTTAGGGTTGCTGGCGCAATTGAAGGTGCGGAACTGGTCCTTGTACTCCGCCGCAGAGCTCTAGCTAGCATTTTGGGATGTTGGTTCCCTCTATCGCCCTCCCCTATTTATAGGGTCGAGGCAGGGAACTGCCCAGTTGGGCGTTTTCCCGTTTGGCGATGAAAACCCAACAAAATAGGGATGTTTCCCTTCGTCTCTCTACCCCAAACGCAAAGGGAACAAAAACTGACTTTCATCTGCCCTAGATTGCGAGAAAAAAGGTTGGGAAAGTCTCCCTATTTCCAGCGGAGTTCCAATCCGCTTGGGACTTGGACGATGAGCATCCATCGTTGGATTAGGATCCAACGGGCCTCATTGCCTGCGTTCAAAGGCAAATTTCATCTATTTATCATTTAATTCAGGAAAATTCCCAAATCAAGGATAACTTGCAAAATTAATATCTCCCAAACCATAACTCCGATTTATCTCAAATTTTAAGGGAAAGTTTCTTTTAATATTTCCTAGCTTTATACGAAATTTGGGAAACAACTTACAATGGATGGGAAGGCTTCCTTCTCTCCCAAGTTTTCTCATCAATTAATCCAAATTAATTTATATTCCTTTTTCATTTGTGATTATCTTGTTGTTTTGGGTCCGTTGGACCTCAAGGAAACATAAAGGCACGAATTCCCATATTGGGGAATATTGGTTTTCCTTTATCTTCTTTTAATTATCAATTTCTCATATTTCTCTTTTATTAACCAATTTCTTTTTTTCTTTTTAATTCCCTTTTCTTTTCAATTGGGCTTAATGGCCAACAAGGCCCACAATCAATCAATCAAAGCCATTTCTCACGAAATTTATCACAATTCAAAGAAAGGATATCATTTATTCATTAAAAAAATGAAATTACACCTTACATTACATTTTCAAGAAAATGGGGTTGTAACATTTGCCTTAGGCTTTGTGGAGATCATCTTGCTTGAGTCTTCTTTCATGATAATCATGGTTCTTGCTTAGTTTTAGGCCTATTTTGGTGACCTAGGTGTTATCCCTTTAGTGTGTATGTGACCTAGGAGATTTGGTGGTTGAGACATGACTATGGTCATCGTGGTCACGACATAGCCTCTTGATATGGCCGCGACCTAGTTGGCTTTGGATGAGATGTCCCTTCTTGTGGTTACATTGACCTAGTGACGTTGGGTGGATACCTTATGTTACAACCCCAAATTTTGGGTTCCTTTGGTGAGAAATGTAATTTCTCATATTAAAGATATTTGGACAAACAATGATATAATTTGTTGAGAATAAATGGATGTTGTTTGAAATAGCCTTATTGTTTGATTTGTGGGCTTTATTGGCTATTGGGCCCAATAACAAGGAAATTCAATTAATTAATGAATAATTGAGTTGTTGAGAAAAGAGAGGTGAGGTAGAAACCTCTAGAAGGAAAAGGAATGTAATCCAAGAGTGAATTTCGTGCCTCTTGGGTTCCTTGGGTCCCAAGGAGTCTAAAGTTGCATAGAGGATGCAATAAGAAAAGAAAAGACCAATTAAGTATTTCTTTATTAAGAAAGAAATTGAAAATAATGATAAAATGTGGAAAATGAGTTAAAAGAGGTACAATTGAGTTATCCTTGATGGATTTTCTTATCCAAAGGATTCCTAATAATAAAAGGAATGCCAATGAGAGAAATAATACGGGAGATAAAGAGGAATCCTTAAAAAGGAATAATTTAATGGAAAGAATTAGGGAAATATGAGAAATTGACTTTCAAAAGAAGATAAAGGTAGATGGATGTTCCCTGATATGGGAATTCGTTCCCTTAGTTGTCTTGAGGTCCAAGGGACCCCAAATAATGAGATAATGGCAAAAGGAAAAGGAATAAAAAATAGTTTTGAATAAATTAATGAGCAACTTGGGAGAGAAGTAATCCTTCTCATCCATTGCAACCTATTTCCCAAATTTCGTATAAAGGTAGATAATGACAAGACAAAATTTTCCTTAAAATTTGAGAAGGAAAGGAGTGGTGGTTTGGGACGAATCAATTTTGCAAGTTATATCCGATTTCGGAATTAATCCTGAATTAATAGATTAAAACCTCCCTTTGCTTTGAACACGGGTTATCTGATCTGTTGGATCCTGATCCAACGATGGGCGCTCTTTGCCTGAGTCCCACTAGGACTGTGTTCTGTGTGACACCAGAGGGACCTTCCCTCTTGATTCTCTTGTGATTCTTTGGTTTTGCCAACTGGCTGAGTTTTCCACTGGATCTAGGAGATGAAACCGCGGGGAAACATCCCCGGTTTGATGAGCTTTGGTCCTAGTTTTGGGAAACGCCCAAACCAGCAGGGACCCTGTCTTGACCCTATAAATAGGGGAGAGAAATCCAAGGCATCGGCATCACCTTTTGATAGCCTAAGCCCTGCGGACAGAAGCAAGGAATGCGTTTGTGCATTCAATTGCTCTATTCGTGTCGACCTGCACCCTCGACTTCTTAGAGATCAACATCGGAGTCCGGCGAGTGGAGGCGATCATGGTGTGTCTGGGGCGAGCAATTGAAGGCATAGACGATTTCGGCTAGGGGAGGCGGAGCTCCGTGAAAAGTTGTGTGCACTTTGGTGGTCCGAAGCTCCAAGTCAACCACTGGGTTGACCATCGGAGCGCAACAGGGAGGCGTGCGAGGTTGAAGAAGGCTTCACGGCGATTTACCAACCTACCCCTCGCTCCCTTCAGTCACGACAAGGTCAGAAGCGTCTTTTATTCATTTTAATCGGTTGTTATGGGTGCGAGCATCTGTGAACGTTGGATCCTAAGGGGACCAGCGGTCCATTAATCGGACGATTTGTGTTTTTCTTAATTTAGCAAATAAACTAGAAAAAGGAAGTTTTCTTATTAAAATCATATCTTTTGATAGAAAACTCTGATGAGGAAAGTTAATACATGAATCTTGCTCAAAAAAGTACGAGGAATTCAATAAAAATGCTAGTAGAGGCTAGTTTTACTTCTAGTTCGAAAAGTACATAAAGTTAGTACTTTGATGCTTTAAATGGATCTAAAACCCTAGATTTGTTTAATGGTGAGTTTAATAACTACTTTAATATTCTGAATCAAGATTGGACCTTTTGACATAAAAAGGATAATAGGAATATGATTTGAGTTTAAAAACCCATGATTTTCTTGATTAGGGTTTTCCTGTGTGCAAAAGTGCAATCAATGTTAAACTAGGGTTTATTAACCTAGCAGATGTGATAAATAGTAATTAAGGTACAATTATCAATTGAACTATAACCATTGATGAAGAACTTGAAAATGATAATTGGCCTTAATGATCTTGACATGACCTAAAAATAATAAAACATGATGGTTTTAGTATAAAAGTTCCTAATCATGGATAGATACCCTTAATATGATAAGTAGGGTTTTCTAATGGATAAAGTTGGAATTATTAATAAATGGAGTTCATAGGTGAATTAGATCATAAGGAATTATGAGTTGTTAATCCGAAATAAACTAAAGGTGATAATTGAGTATACTGACCTTGAAATAACTTAAAAGGATAAAGAAGGTAGTTTTGGTATAAAAGAGAAATAATTGACTTTAATTGGGCTTATGATGTTGAAATTAGGGTTTATAAACTAAGAGAGCATTTAATATGATAAAAGCTTTATGGAGGCAAAAACCCTAATAAAACCCTAATGTGGTCTAGAAAGCCTAAGGTGGAATCCAAGTCTAGCTTTAGAATGTTCTGGATAAACTATAACACTTAGATCCCATGCATTAATTTTAGGATATTGTTGATTTCTTGTTGCTTGTTCTTTATCCTTATTGCTTGGACAATCAAGTTGCTCTGGATCAGGTATGTGGTTAATTATGAATAACCGCCTTAGTTTCCCGATGATTTCTCAGATGGTTAATTGCATTGAAAGAAAATTATCTTTTAGATGTTCATACTTGCAAATTATAAAGTCACTATGATTATCACACTAATAATAGAAGTATGGATTCTCGCACCTACATGCCACCCTGATGGATGATGCCAAAGGTCAGGCCCAGATGGGTAGACCAATGGACACCTTGAGTGGTGACCCCAAGCACCAAGAAGGTGGCCTATGATATTGCATGACTAGTGGGCACCATGAATGGTGACCCCCAGGCACCAAGCTCGGGATTGAGAAGGTGGCCTTAAGTCATTGGAATAGGGCATCCTAAGGTGGATATGCCAGGGTTAGGGCAAAAGCGGTGGAGAATGTCATACTGAAAAGTGTAAATTGGCTTGTTAATTAATTTGATTGTGATTATTAAATTGTTATCCATATTTGCAAGTTTTTGGTTGTTCCCACATACCAGTATATTTCGATATACTGACCGACGTTTTGTTTGTCGGTGTTTTAGGAACAACAATTGAAAGAACAAACAGTAAAGTGACACATTGTGAAAGTAAAGCATAAAGTGCAAGGGGGATCAGTTAGAGTGGATTCAAGCTCTGGATAGATAGAATTCCAAAGTTTTCAAAGGTAAGTAAAGTTTTAATTTTTTAGCAATTTCTAGTTAGTGAGTAGAATTTCATAATTGTTATTGATTATTTGTCGAACCTTTGATCCTGTTAATTGAATAACGGCTCTGACCTTCGGGTCTCCCTTTATTGGGGGTTACCGGGAGGCGGGGTCGTTACACCTTACAACCACGGTCACAACATGGTGGTGTTGAGGTGTCACGATCATGACATAGAGGTGGTTGAGGAGTTCAGTCGCGATACATGGTGGAAGAGTGAAGAGAAACCCTAACCCTAATGTCACGGGCACGACATGAAGGAGGTGGTCACAACATGGTGAGGTAGTGAAAGTCGAGGTACCCATGGGGTATGCCAAAGGTTGTGACATATTATGGAGGGTGGTTGTGACCTATGTGCCTAAGTTGTTAACATGTGGTGATGGTAGGTGGCTATCAAACATGTATGAACATCTATTGTTAATCATGTATACATATGCGTTATGTTGTTTTGTATGATATCCAATCTTCTCTAATGATGTCACTTAATCCTAACACACTCCATGATGGTAGAGGTTAGTTGTTCTAGGGTGGTTGGTTGACCCTAACCTTGTGAACCCTGATCAACAAAAAGTGGAAACCCTAAACCCTCAAAGTGAACAAGACTTGCTTATATCCTTACCATGGATGGTCCTGATGTTATGTGATTATCTCTCTTGATTATGATATTCTAACCATGCAGGTGTTATGGAATTGATTATCATAGATAGTGTGTTCTATGATGGCTATGATGTGAGACAAGATTGGATATGCCCTTGTGAGGCATTTTGATTATACAGATGATATAGGTATATTGTGGTTGGGCCTTATTACCAAACAATGGTTATTGTTCTGAGATAAAAGGATGTTTCCTACTGATAGAGTTGAGGTATTTATCTCACATGGCATGTGGCTTTTGTGGCATTCAAATCATGAAAACAAGATCAACTAATGCGGAAGCATTTGGTTAGCAGCGGAATCACTGAAAATCACTAAAAATTAAAACCTTTTATAAAAAGATCCATTACCAGAGATTCCTTAAACAAGAACCATAGTAGTATATTTACATACTGGTCCATATTGGACATTCCATGTATCATCAAACCAAAATCTCAGGTTGATTATAAAAGCACCATCTACTGACTCCTACGACCTGAGAGTATAGAGACGACACATAGGACTTTATGTACAAAGCCTAACAACCAGTATCCCCACCTGGGATGTTACTGTTGTCGTTGATGTTGCTTCTGCTGCTCTTCCTCTACTACAGAGGTTCTGCCTCTTTTTCTACGTCTACCTAAAAACGTAGAATCCCACGGGGGTGAGAAAATTATAAAATTGCCCCAGCGAGAGATATCACTCTCCGCCGTAACATTTTTGTTGCAGTTTAGTAGAAATAAACTGAGCAGTGGGAAAATATACTTCAGTAGCAGATAAAGCATTATCTAAATAGACTAGAGCAACATTCTTATGTAAGTATTTCAACTAACTCGACATGGTAGTATATATCTTATTCAATTTAAATAACATAAATTACATTTATGTATTTAAGGACATGCTAAGCATGTTACATCAACCAATGGTTCTCGTATTTCAATCTTATGCAAATACGCTACACGGCTGATTATATTTTACAAACATACTTAAGATCTGAGGAGATGAGGTATATCACTCATACTCCAACCGATCACTACGAAGTCTAAATCAGTACCATACAAAGTCAAATGGAAGAGCCGACTTCCATGACTTCCCACATCTCGGTCAGTGCGAGATCACATGTAGGACATCTTGTGTCTCTGCTTTTATATCTTGCTAGGGTATAGTGGCATCTAGCTATAGAGCTATAATAGCGGCTGCACTCTCTTCACGATCGAGAGATTTCTTGTTTACCTCCATCGATCCGACATTAACATCATCGGGAGATTAGTGATACATCCATCCCGGAAGCATGAAGGATTGAGAGGTTTAATATTTACCTTCCATCAATTCCCTCATAAGGACGTAAGGATATTTTCACCCATCAACCCCCACATATTCAATAATAAGTGAACTCTAGGAGATCTCGTAAGAAAACCTCTTTCACCATCACCTGCTTCTGACGATGATGGATCTATGGTCAGAGCACTACATGAATAGCTTTCATTTGATTAATTAGGTACATTATTATATCCTTTTAGCATCAGTCAAGTTTGCAAACATAACTTATTAAGACAAATGATATAAAGAAACATGTACTGGTTTCATCAGTTACTTCTCAGTCTTTAAAAGACATTGGGATCTCAGTCCCTCCCATAAACATATGGTTCTGGGTATTCAAACCCTCAGCTCATCACTGAGCATTGTTACCACATTTTTAGGTAATCATCACCTTTAGGTCATCTGACCAAGGTAAACATGACACTTGCTACACAAGCATCTTATCTGGCACTTGAGGACCATTAACTCTCTTGTCACCTCTTACTAGGCAATAAGGCATATCATGGCATACAAGGCCCAATAAATAATTTCAATAAATAAAACATCATATCTCATACCTAGCTATGTTCATCATCTCAGGATATCTGCATGGTTAGCACACATGATAACAGATATATCAATCATATTTTAGTTCCATGCTATTCCATGGTAATACCACTATTCCCATACCAGGGTTAAGGTTTCCCATTTTATAGAAATCAGGGTTGCACACCCCCTTTGTTCAATCAAGACCAATGATTCATAATTTCATTTTATAAGATTAGAGTTTCATGCTAAATAGCATAATCCAGAATTAGGGTTTCATATACCTTCACCCTATTTAAAATTAGGGTTTACTATTCACATCAAATTACCCTAGATTAGGGTTTATATTTAATAACCCACAATTAGGCTTTACATCCAATTACCATGAATTAGGGTTAGTATTGTCATTACCCTAAATGCATATCACATTATCTTACTAGATTAGGGTTTCACTCACAATTGCCCTAATTTAGGGTTTTATTTCATCAATTAACTCAATTAGGGCTTCATGATCTCTTCACCAAGGATCATACCCTAATTCTTCATCACATTTATTTTGAATGTGTTAGGCTTGATTGCTACATGATTATCTTACATGTATAAATCTCTCTCTCATCCTCTTCTAGTATGTACAGAAGAATTGATCAATTAAGACTTCAATCACATGAGTATTCAAATGCATTGACAAATGGAATCTTCAATTAACTTATATATGCAAATGGATTAACCATTTTGAACCTCAAACGGTCTTGCCTAATTAGACCTTAAACGGTCTTGAATTCAGAGTTCAAACGGTTTGAAATCGTTTGGGCATATTGCCCTTGAAACCGTTTGGGCAAATATTGCCTTGAAACCGAATGAGCTAGGAAGTGTTGAAACCGCATGAGCTTGGGTCTCCAAACGGTTTGGGATCATTTGGTCCCAAACGGTCTTGAGACCGTTTGGTCTAAACCCTCTCAAAACCGCATGGATCAAAAAGGTACTTCAACACTTAATCATTTCAAGGTTCCAATCCAATTGTCGATCATCAACTACATCCTTGATTCATCCATAATTTGAACCATAGAATCACCCCTCAATTAGACCATTTATTTGGGTTTGGAACCCAATTAAATCATGGTTTTTAATCAAAACTCCTTCAATTAGGGTTTTGGAATCGAGGAACCATCAATGCTTAACATTGTGGAACTAATCCAATTAAAACCCATGATCCACCATCAAATTATACAGTGACCTGACCTCAAACTCTCTTGAGGTCGTTTGAATGACCTACAAATGGTCTTGAGACCATTTGCCTCACCTTTCCTTAAAATTTGTGAAATCCAATTATGGTTTGTATCATTTGATTGGTCATCAATATAGTTATTGAATGTACTTTGATTTGATATCTCTAACTCTTCAATTACTCAACCATATTCAACCCTAGACCTCCAAACGGTCTTGGGTGACCTCCACACTGTCTTGAGTCGTTTGGGGTGACCTCCAAATGGTTTTGAAACCATTTGGGCTAATCAACCCAAACTTTCAACTTAAACAATTGTAAATTCAGCACTTAGCCGATTAGGGTTTTCACT
The DNA here is from genome assembly GCA_963693085.1 of Alisma plantago-aquatica. Taxonomy (NCBI): domain Eukaryota; kingdom Viridiplantae; phylum Streptophyta; class Magnoliopsida; order Alismatales; family Alismataceae; genus Alisma; species Alisma plantago-aquatica. The sequence continues at coordinate 623,296,321 of OY856414.1, read as the reverse complement.
TGGATGATTGTCTATATATTGACTTAATCAATTGGAGTCATTATACCATTACCCAACATATTCTAGGGGTCTGACCTCAAACGGTCAACTCTACCAAATGGTCAACACCTCTAAACAGTTTGGGGTTCAAGCCTCCAAATCGTTTGGAAACTGTTTGGTCTCCAAACGGTTTGGTGAAACCGTTAGGACCAAACACTTGAAACCATTTGCAACTCCAAACCTATTGGAATGTGAGCCTATGATGATATTATCATCATCAAGCCTTAGTCCATTGAAAAGTACTGCCATTATCATGGTAATTGCATCAACTAATCAAATGAATTGAAAGAAGAGCAATTGAACATAGATGATTGTGAAATTGAAATCAATAACAATGAAATTGGGTTCAAGTTATATAATCCACCTTCAATTAAGCTTCAAAGCTTAGAGCTTCACGTCAACAATGGTGGAAGAAGCTTTTCCACACCACAAGGATCGTTCCTCAAGCTTTTGAGTGAAAAGGGATGGTTAGAAGTGAAGATGGGATCGAGATATGAAGCAACCATGCATTGATTTGTGATTTCCACCATGAAATCGAGATGAATGAAGGTCAAGAATCTTACCAACAGGTTGAGGGTCGTCTTCCTGATGTTCCTAGCTCCCTTGAACGTTTTTCAACCAAAGGAAAGAAGTGGATCCAAAAAAGTTCTTGGTTTGAGTGGTAAAAGGTACTTTTATAAGAAAATCAATGAGAGAGAAAATCCTTTATAAAAGTCCTTTAATTCCAAAATTGTGCCACCTATTCCTCCTCAATTCCGTGCATGTAAATCTATATTCATTATCTCCAAGTTCCCTTACATTATACAAGAATTAATGGAAAAGAAATTAAGCACCTTAATCATATTATATTAATATCCCATTTTTAGTGGATATTACTTTCCATTAACTTAATATGAGTGGTTCTCAACTCAAGTTAGATCTTTTCGTGGCCTAGAAAAGTCACAGAGGTGTTCACACTTGAAAAAATTCAACCATATCGTTTTTGGTTGAAGGTCCTTCAATTATTATATTTATTCTTGCATTAATTTGAGATAAAGTTCCATTTATGCTTAAATCTTGATTATTTTAATGTCAAGATTCTCTCTCCTTCAAGGTAGCTCAAATGAGATGCAACTCTCATTTTATTGCCTATAAAAGATGCCATGAATATTAAGGACCTTATTGAAGTGGTAAATTACATATTGAACCCTAGGTTTTGGGTAAATTGCACATTACACTAAAACTAGGTTTTAATGCACAAACATTACTTTATCAGCTCTTTCTTGGTACTCAGGCTATCACAATCCATAACTCTACATCATCTTCATTCCCATGATGCTTCAACACATGAGGAACATATTATCATGTACAATTTGCAATTTAACCCCTCAACTTGGGTAATTTGCACTTTAGTCCAAAGCAAGTAAAACATTACTTTCAATATTATTCAAAATGGACTAAAATTGAAATATAAGTTCCTCTTGAGTCTTAATTACTTTTCAAAAGATAATATCAAGCATCTAATTATCTTTCTTAAACAAAACTCCTAGGGTTAAAGCATAACCCAGGTCAGGGATGTTACGACTTTGATGTTGATGTTGTGAATGTAAAATATATAGGGATCATGTGGTGATAAGTGACAAGCTCACACCCTATATGTTTCACCTACGGGAAGAGTATTATACCCTTATGTTTGTAGGTTTTTTTATGATTTTATATGATGTAACTTGATTGATGTTAAAAGATTCTTCGATGATCTGAATAATCAAGTGGAACTCAATCATGTCTGTGTCATAGAACCATTCAGTGTCAGCACTTATTGAATGGTGAAATGAGTTTAACTAAGAGCACATGTTTTTAAATATGGGGGTGAGGATGAATATCCCCTTACTTCCAGCATATGTGATACATGATTGGTTGTGAGCCATACCTTGATAGGAGTGTGGCTTCAGGCCATATCTAAGTGATATGTTATATAGTATTGGCTATGGGCCATGCCCTGATAGGAGTGTGGCTATGGGATGTAGCTCAATTCACTTGCTTCGTGACCTGTATAAAGGTGGGCTAGATTTGTACAGCTCGATTATATGTCGTTGGTAGAAGTTTGACTGATGATGTCACTAAAGGTTCATTCATACTAACCAAGGGGTGAGGTCATCGATTATGGATCTTCCATGGACCTTGTATGGCACCAATTTTGACTTAGAAGTAGTCAGTTGGATTTGGGTGGTACGACTCAAATCCTCGGGGCATAATAAAACATGTAATCAATAGTGTAGCATACTTGCTTAGGTTCAAATACAAAAATATTGGATGAGGCCTTACTTTATTTGTACAATATTTCTAGTAATGAATATACATGTTCCTCATATTCCTTTTATGATGATAAGATGTTTCATAATATAATGAAAATTCCTTATTCTTTTGATGATTACTTTCTTATCATGATTGTATCTTTATTGTTGTTTCTTAATCATCCTACATGTGCTAATAATAGTGTTCGTGGAGAGTTATATCTCCCAATGAGATTTGTAATCTCACCCTATGGGTTTTCCACCTCTTTTTAGGTGGACACACATGACAAGCTTGAGATCTTGCATTGGAGATTGAGCAGTAGCAAGAGGGACAACAAATGACAATTTTGGAAGTGTTGTTGGTGGCCATTTTGTTGTTAGAGTTCTAGACTCGTCCTTTTACACTCAGGTCCTTGTGATGGTTTTTGGGTGTGTTTGGTAGATGTGTTTTGATACGAGGTTTGTCTTGTATGTCCTTTCATGTATGAATACAGTGGATATGCATATATTCGTTTGAGATAGGTTTTCTTGTAATAGGATCATGGTATACATGGTAGGTGCTTTGTGACATGAAAGGACTCATATTTAAAGGGTTTTTTTGTTTGGGAGCTTTATGAAATGGTTTTAGTTTTCAATGTTTTCCAGTAATCCATTTGTTTAAGTTGTTTTCGTGGTTAATTTTAAGTTATCTTGTGGTTTGTGGCGTGAGGCGTCACAAGTAATAGGGTTGGTATCATAGCTTTAGGTTTGTTTAGTCTACAAGGACCTAGGACAAGGGTTGTGTCTATTCTTGTCCTCTAATCTATCTTATAGTGATTTTTTCTTATGCAAAAGAAGCAGAAAAGCCTAAAGATGACTAAGAAAAATGAAGAACATGCTACTAAGAGTTGTATCAGTGCACCAAGAGGAGGTGCAAGGAATCAAGCATGAGAAGATCCAGTGCCTAAGGGCCCCTAGTTTGACCCAACCATGACCAAAAGCCATGCCTTTCAGTCTCTATTTAGGCATTTTATGGCTACGATGATGCATATGGCCAACAGGATGCCTGCACCTCAGCCTAGGGCATTGGTTCCCAAAGCAGAATCTTCAGGTGTTGGGAATACCTTTGAGCAACTTCGCCATGTTGTGCCAGTGGAGTATGCTGGGACGACCGATCCGGCGGATGTTGATATGTGGCTTACTAAACTAGAGAGATCCTTTAAGATCCTCAGCATCACAGAGTCAGATAAGATTAAGCATGCAATGTATCTTCTAAAGGGGAGTGTTGGCCATTGGTGGGACATAGAAGTAGAGAAGAGACCTGGAGTGGCTATAGGTTCAGAGGAGTTCTAACGTGAGTTCTTTGACGTACTTTCCATGTACCTATCTGGATGAGAAGATCAATTACTTTGAGAAGATCTGGCAGAGACCCATGATGATCAATGAGTACAAGGCAATGTTTATGGAGCTTCTTTAGTTCTGTCCTCACATGGTTGTTATGGAGGACAAGTAGATTCACCATTTTGAAAAGGGGTCAAACACTGAGTTGACCACCTCAGTGGCTACTTTGGAGAATCATAAAAAAGGTTTTCCATGTTTGTGGAGTCTCTTCGGGGGATAGAGTAGTCTATGATAGAGAAATGAGAGACGAGTGCCAGGAAGAGGTATGCACAGTTCTAGGGGCAGTCGTCAGGAGGTTCTAAGAAGTTGAGATTTTCTACGCCACCAGCATTGCAAAGGTTTAGTTTTCTGACGTAGTGGTCACCGAGTAAAAGTAGAGGTCATAGCTTTCCACCTGTTGGAGCTCATGACACCACATTAGCGTCGGTGACGGGGCCATGTAGGTCATTGTCACGGAACCGGAATCCCAGTCCCATGAACCAAACATACCAAAGGTGACATGCGAAAGCGTAAAGCTTAGCACACATGAACAGATAACAAGATACAAGCACCAACATAATCCCAAAAATCAACAAGATATATTAAGCAGCATTATTATATTACACAATTTGAATTACATATTCAAGAGTCACTTTGTACAAGTCTGCTCATGTATACTATATCTAGATCTTACAACAAGTACACCTAGAAAATCTCACCAAGCCCATCAACCTTCTAGCCATCTCTGAACCTAAAAACAAAATATGAGAAATGGGTCAACACATGAGGTGTTGAGTATGGGGCAGAAAGATACATATATGTATCAGTTTTGCATAATTTTGAAAAGGTTTCAAGACTAAACGAACAAGAATAAACATGTTAATTGTTTAACAAATGTGAAACCATATTTTATGTCATTTCACTCCATTATACCAACAATATCAAGCATGTTTAAGGCCTTTGACCATCTTCCTGTCAGAAGGGTCTGTAAGGGTTCTCAAGCTTAGCTAACCCTTTTACACGAGAGGGACCTCAAGGACGTAACCAAGAGTTAACCCTTTATCAACAATATTATAATTGAGTTATATCTATATATGTGTTCAAGTTATAAAACTGATGAGGAAAACATCGAGTAAGACATAGCAATACTATACGGCAATATTTGAGAAAATAGACAAACAAGCATACAATATATGATCATTAAAGGTTCAAGTTTTATCACCTAGATGCATTGAATGTACTGAACATGGCTAAAGTTATCTATATCCAGAAATCGAGGGAGTAAATATTAGAATTAGGACCTAGAACCATGCCCAATTGGTAGGTCTCGTCGAGCTGATCAATTTGATATATTGATTCGACATTTTTGGCCAAGGGATTAGCAAGATATCATTTGCTTGAAGATTAATATGAAAAACTATAGAGATAAGACATGTGACACATACATTTATTTCCATTGGGGTCGGATCCCTTGGATCACGATCGAACAGCCACCCCAAAAAGCAGCGTTCATGGTCCACGGTTGGCGCTCACTGCTCCAAATGTGGTCAGGGCGGTGGCGGTTGGCTTCAGCGTGTCCCCATCCCGACCGTTGCCAGCATATCGGATGGTCGTGATGGCCTTTGCCTCCTGGCGTGCATCCCGCTCGGGATTCCTCTATTTTGCCCATGAAACAGGGGAAGGACAGGGGTTCCCCACCCTGAGAACCTGTAGCTATGGCTCCCTCTCTGCCTGGGGAAGACACAACAAGGGTGGATGGGGCGGGTCCGAGGCACGCTGGCAGCCGTTCTCTCTCTTGTCGTGCGCACTGTGATGGTTGTGCGTGGGCGCCTAGCTGCCAGACCCAGCTGCTGACTAGCAGTCATCAAGCAGGAACATAGGTGGTTAGGAACCAGTGAAGGAGGAGTGATGGCAGCCAACTTGAGCACGGAAACAAGCCATGTGTTGTGGATGACTGGGGCCACCGGCGCTCTGGAGGTGCGAGTAGCAGTCGTTCATCGACTGCGGCAACACTTTGGGTAGAGCGTCTGGCCATGAGAAGTGAGGGGAGGGGAAAGATGAGTAAAGATGGAGGAGGGAAAGGAGAAAAGGCATATAAGGGGCTACTTATAAGGGGAGCAAGAGGCTAGGGTTTAGATGAGGGGAATTCAGACGAGATCCTTCATCAGCCGTCTGCATTGCCTGATATGGAAGGGACAAAGGAGAGCAATTACTGCTCTTCGTCACTTTCCTGAAGGGGAAAGGGGATGAGCGAGGCACAAGGGTAACACATGGGTTGCGTGCCTAACTAGGCCCATTAAGGACCAAACCCACAAAAGTAATTAAAACATGTACAATTTTGGTCAATTTTCAAATACCCATATCTTGGGCTAGGATGGTCCAAAGGAGGTAATTTTTGTACCGTTGGGAAGATAAAAGAACAATCGATATTTTGAAACATATTGTAGAGCAAGGAGATCATATTAATTAGGTTCAAGATATTTTACAAAGTAGTGAATCATTAAATAGTGAAATTTAGATCAAGAGAGAAAATCAAATGTACACATTGTGAAATTGATCGTTATAGTGGCCAAAATAGAAAAATCTCAACTCTCCAACTATGAAATAGACATGAAATTCAGTAATGGGCCACTTTATGAGAGAGGAACATATCACTTGAAGAGAGAGAAAAGGTCAGGTTATCACAGTCATAGTTTGAGACCCGAGTTTGCTACTAGTGTGGACAAATAGGACATTTGAAGTGGGAGTGTCCAGTGAGGGATGACAAGGTGACCCAGCAACCGAGGCAGAGTCAGCAGGGCTCACAGAGATAGCAAAACAACAGTGAGGAGGATGAGGATGTGGCCAAGAATTTCAGGTCGAATTTTCTGCTCAGGAAAGTAGAGGATAGGGGTGACAACATGCAATGGCTACATTCTATGCTATGAGTTAGCCGGAGGTGGTGGTCAACCCACGAGTAGTGACATGTTAGATGGAGTTATTTCATTCTGACTTATCTTATTCTTGCTTTGTATTTATTTTGGTTGACATGGGTACAACACACTCTTTTATCACTCGTGAAGTGTTTGATAGTTGTCTTTTCCCTATTAGTTGTAAGATGGATAGCTTGTTGTTAGAAACCCCATTAGTTGGTTCTATAGTGTTGTAGGAGGAGTGTCCTTCCAGTGTCATTTCCTTTCTTGGGAACGATATTCAAGTGGATCTCAAACCATTTGAAATGCATGGGTTCTATGTGATCCTTGGAATGGACACCTTGGAGAAGTATAGAGTGTTCTTGGAGTATAGTTCATAGCATGCGACATTTGTAGATGGTGGTAAGATGTTGATTTTCCATGGAGACAGGAAGATTCTTCTGATGTGTCTAGTATCAGTGATGGTGGCAGGGAAGTTGTTGAGATACGGTTGTGAGGAGTTCTTCAAACATGTGTTAGATACTGAGGTGAGGAGTCCTAGTATTCAAGATGTGTCAGTTGTTAGAGAGTTCAAGGACGTGTTTCCTGAGGAGTTCCCAGGTGTTCCCCCACCCTGAGAGATTGATTTTGAGATCAATCTGATCAGCGACACACAAGTGATAGCTTAGACACCATACAGGCTGGCTCCAACATAGATGGTAGAGTTGAAGAGACAGTTGCAAGAACTACTTGATAATAGTTTCATCATGTCAAGTACATCACAGTGGGGCACTCTAGTGCTATTCATGAAGAAGAAGAATGGGTCTATGAGATTATGCAAACACTATAGACAGTTGAACAATGTGGTGATAAAGAACAAGTATCACTTGCCCAGGATAGACCACCTATTTGATCATTTACATGACATGCTGGTGTTCTCAAAGATAGATCTGAGGTCATGATATCACTAGTTGAGGATTAAGGAGAATGACATACCTAAGTCAGCTTTTAGGACGAGGAACGGTCACTACGAGTTTGTGGTTATGTTGTTTGAGCTGACCAACACACTGACAATGTTCAAGGGCTTGATGAATAGAGTGTTCCTGTCATTTCTTGATGAGTTTGTGGTTGTCTTCATAGATGACATCTTGATATACAATCATGACAATCAGCATCATGAACAACATCTTCATCAGGCGTTGACCTTGCTGAGGTAGCATCAACTTTATGCCAAGTTCAGTAAGTGCGAGTTCTAGTTGAAGGAGGTAGCTTTTTTGGGGCATATCATATCTGCCGAGAGAGTTCATGTGGATCCTAAGAAGGTTGAGTTAGTTATATAGTGGGATCAGTCTAAGATGTCGACAAAAGTGTGCAGTTTTTGAGGTTTCACATGCTATTATAGGAGGTTCATCAAGGACTTCAGTGCTATCACTTTACCCCTAACAAAGTTGAGAAGGAAGGATGTTTCGTTCATCTAAGATGACAGATGTCAGCGTGCATTCCATAAGTTTAATGAGAAGTTGACAAATGCATCTGTTCTAGTCTTACCTGAGCAAGGAAAGGGATACATAGTCTTCAGTGATCGTCTAGGAATGGTTTGGGTTGTGTGTTGATGTAGGACAAGCAAATGGTTTCTTTTGCTTATTGACAACTTAAGTGTAAGGACCCTTACCCATGTTTTGGGATAACCCTATTTGCTTTGCTTAAGTATGTTGCTTAGCTCCTTGCTCTAATCATCTGAGATGTAGTTAGGGCATGTTGGAGTCTTGAGTTCCTTATTTGAGCTTGTTGGTTGATGTGTGTTGTTGTGGAGAGGTTTTGGTGCAAACTGAAATTTTCTTAGGATTGGGGTTGATATGCAATTGTGCCACCTCTACTATTTTCCTTCTCTCTCTTAGAATCATCTAAAGGAGTGAGAAAGAGATGGACACCTTGGTTGAGCCTTGGTTGAATGGTGACATCCTTAGTTATGTTTTTCACTCATGTTTGAGGTGTATCTTACACCTAGGAGTGTTGTCTCGGACTTGAGAGCCTTGGAGAGACCATGTATCAATTTGTGGTTGTCATGAGGGACAACATATCAGTTTGGGGTTGCCTTGAGGAGGCCTTGTATCATTTTTTGGTGGCAAGAGATGTGTCATATCGGTTTGTGACCCTAGGGTTTCATCCCTATCAGTTTGTGAAGGGAGGAGGAGATGTGTATCGGCCAGGACCTAAGAAGGAGGCTTAGTGGGGGAGGCATGGTTCTTTTCACCTTATTGCATGGTGTTGCATGTGGCTCTTTCTTCGTGGCCATGTTTCATCTAGAGTTCTTTGGTGATGACACCTTCCCTTTGTTCTCTCTTTCATCTCTCTTGTATATATACTTCTTTCTCTCCATGCATGATAATCCTTCGGCCATCATTTCTTTCCTCTTCCTTGGTGGATGATCTTGAGCTAGTGGAGTGTTCTGCCTTGAAGCTTGGTTGATGAGACTAAGCTTGCGATGTTATCTTTTCATCTTCTACCTTGGTAAGTCACGGTCCTTAGTTTCCCTTCTCTCCTTCTTTCTTCTTCTTGGCCATGGACATTGGTTTCCTCTCTTTCCCTCTCTTACTCTTTCTAACCTTGGTTTTATCTTCCTTCTTGGAGGTGTTGTGGAAATTGTGCTAGGAGGATCTTCTTATACCTTGAGCTTGGGAAGCTTAGATCTTGGTGGTGATCCTTGAGGTGGGTTATATAACTCTAAACCCTCTTTGTTATTATCACCATTTACTTGTTATCTTGCTCTTGATCTATGGCTCATTATTACTTGCATTCTAGTAACTTTTTCCTTGGTAGCCTTGCATTCTATTTTGGAAATCGAGCTTGCTTAGTTGTAGCTAGTGTTTCACCTTATTTTACCTTGCTTATAACACTACCTTGGGGTTGACGATGTGAAGGCTGATAGGCATGTGGATGCCAATATGTATGCGGAGGCTGACACATAGGTTAGGTCGTTGGGCTTTGGGTGGTCATCACAACCTGTGAAGCCCCTGGTCGTTATCCTTATGGCAGGTCGTCACGACCTTGGTTAGGTCTAGGATGACTTGCTCTGACCGTCAAGCCTTTAGGAATGAGTAAGTTGATATTAGATGAGCGTGAAAGTTTGTTGGTGGTTGTTGAACGACATGGTGTTAGATTGTGATATGAAGGAGTGTTGGTCGATATGCTTGAGTCGTCATGACTTAGAATTGGGGCCATAGATGCATTACTTGGAGAGTTGTTTCCCATCAGGACTCTAGCTGTTATGCCTTGAGTGGTGTCGATGCCTGAGAGAACCAACTTGATCATTGCTATATGTTTTTATGATGGATCCTTATTTAGGTAGACCCCGACACACCCTAAAACTGATACCCAAGTGTTTCCCATTACCCTGACGTCATCACACCATGTGTTGTTGTTGTCCGACAAGAGGGGTTGGTCAACACCCTCTCTTTGAGGTGTTGTGCCTGATACCCCATGATGTAAAGCTGATACACCATCTCATGTGACATGCAGATACCTTGGTGGTTCTCGTAAGTATTTTCTTAACTAATAACACCCCCCTGGAGTGATTTCCCAACACACTTAAGAAACAATTGATGCCCTATGATGGAACCCTAATCAATACCTTGTGGTGATGCTTGAGACACACCATATTGATGTTAGTGCCACATGGCAAAGTGTGATACTCCATGGAGTAGTTGTAAGTATGATGTGAGGGTTTTGTTCCTATATCCTTTATCTTATAACATATGTCATGATGATAAGGAAAGTTATAACCTAAGAGTGGTTGTTGTTTCAACCTTGTAAACCCTAATGGGGTGAAGTGAAACCCTAATTGTTATGATGAAAATGTATGATGTAAATGTATAGCATGAGTCCTATCAGATAATGATTCTTTTCCTTCTAGTTATCGGTTTCTAGCCATGCAGGTAATACTAATTGATGTACAAAGCCAGGTATGAGCTATGGTGGTTATGATGTAATGGACATTGGTCCTTGTGATGGGCTTTGGTCCTTGTGAATGACATTGATCCTTGTTATGGACATTGGTCCTTGTGATGGATAGTGGTATTTGTGATGAACATTGGTCCTTATGATGAACATATGATGAATAATGGACATCAAGTGATGATGTGATGAGATCACACCTACTATGTTTCAGATTGTTCTGGTGATGAGCTATGTCCAATTTATTTAGATCTTGTTTAGAGGTTATATGTTGTAACTTGATTGATGCTTAAATATGTTTAAATTGATCTAATTAATCAAAGTGAAATCTAATATTGTTGTTTACTTGTGCCATAGATCCAATCCAGTGTCATCTTTATTGCTGGATGGTGAAATGAGTTCAACTCAGAGCACATATTTTTGAATATGCGGGGTACAAGTCGAGTAATTCCTTGTTTCCTTAAATACATGATGTATGATATGACCATGTGTGAGTCGATATCATTGTGATATGGATGTCCATGCCTGAGCCACTCCTTTTGTTAGAATGGCCATGTGTGAGCCCATTCTTCTAGCATCGTACCTATAATAAGGTGGGGTAGTTATTATTATATACGTGGATGGCCATGTGTGAGTCAATTCCTAATCTTGACTATACGTCATTGATTACAGTTGACTAATATGTCTCTGTAGCATTTTCTCGTGTTGACCAAGAGGTTTGGTGAGGTTGTGGATTTTGACTCTTCCATTAGAACTTGTGTGGCACGGATTTTGACTTATCAAGCAGTCAGTTGGATTTGGGTGGTACGACTCAAATCCTCGGGGAATAATGAAAATGTATTAAGCTATGTATAATTGTATAGGATCAAATATGAAAACATATGTTGAGGACTTGCTTGATCTTTATATTATGTTTTTTATAGAAAATATACACGTTCTTCATATTCATTTTAAATTATTAAGATGTTTCATAATCCAACAGTAATTTCCCTTCTTGTCAATAATCATTATCTACTTCTTCTTAGTTATATTTATATTGCTGCTCAGTTTATCTTATATGTGGTAATAATAGAGTTGGTGGTGAGTTATATCTCCCTTCCCACACCCTTTTTAGGTGGACGAGCATGAAGAGGTAGAGATTGTGCAGAGGAGGTCGAACAACATCCAGAGGAGAAGTAGATGATAAGGTTGGAGGTGTTGCTGGATGTTTTTTATTGATAGAGTCCTAGAGTCATCTATGTACGCTCAGGTCTTTGGGAGCATTTTGTAGATGTTTCACGAACATGCTTTCTTTATGTTCCCTTTGTATATCAGATATGATGGAATAATGTATATATGTTATGCAACAATGCTTTAGTTGTAGGTCAACAACATGCCTTATAAATGCTTTGAGGCATGAAAGGACTTATGTGTAAAGGTTCTTGCTATATGCCTATATTATGAAAAAGGTTTTAATTTTTAACATTTTCCCAATACTTTGTTTGTTAATCTTTCTTCTATGGTTATGTTTCGAGTAATCTCATTTTGTGTGGCATGAGGCATCACAAGATAGGTTGGTATCAGCGCTTTAGCTTTGCAGAGTCTACATGGACCAAGGACTAGGATTTGTGTTTATTCTAGTCTCCTCCAGTCTGTCTTATAGTCACTTCTGCTTATGGAGAAGAAGAAAAGAATTCTTATAGATGTCTGGAGAACACGAAGAATATGTTGTTGAGAGTAGAGTTACTACACCAGATTGTGGTGCAAAGAACAAGGTATGAGAAGATCGGGTGCCTGAAGTCCCCCAGTTTGACCCAGCCATGATAGAAAATTGTGCCTTCCAATCACATTTTGGGTAGTCTATGGCAACAATGACTCATAAGGCAGACGTGATGCCTACACCTCAGCCTAGGGCACATGTTTCCCACATTGTATCTTCAGGAACTGGGAAGACTTTTGAGTGGCATCACCGTTTTGGGACCATTTAGCATGTTAGAACAATTGACCTGGTGGATGTGAATATGCGGATGACTAAGCTTGAAAAGTCTTTCAAGATCCTGAGTATCCCTAAAGAGGATAAGGTGAAGAAAGAAGTGTACCTTCTGAGAGGGAGTGTTGGTCATTGGTGGGCCATAGAGGAAGAGAAGAGACCCGGTGTTGTGGTTTGTTGGGAGGAGTTTTGACAAGAGTTCATGAGTTGGTACTTTCCTCAGACGAATCTTGATGAGAAAATCAATCAATTTGAGAGTATTTGATAGGGGTCCACTTGAACCAACTAGACGAGGCAAGGTTTATGGATTTTTTGAGGTTCCATCCTCACATGGCTATGATGGAGGATGAGACGATTTGTCATTTTAAGAAGGGATTGAATGATGATTTGTCTACCCCAACTACTACTTAGAAGAATTGAGAGAGGTTTTATTCAGTTTTGGTGTATGTTTAGAGGATAGAATGATCTATGAAGAAGAAGAGAGAGACAAGTGCAAGAAGCAATCTAGACAATTTCAAGGGCAATCGTCGGGTGGCTTCAAGAAGTCGAGGTTTTCTGCACTGCCACTATCGCAGAGGTTTAGTGCTTTGACATTGTGGTCACCTAGAAAGGGTGGAGGTTGTAGTTTTCCACCCATAAGATCCTAGAGTGTTGCATCAATATCAGTGACAAGACCACCTAGGCCTTGGTATGAGAACAAAACATGTTATAAGTGTGAACAAGTTGGCCATACCAAATAGTTATGTTTGATGAAAGAGGATGAAGTGACCCAGCAACTAAGGCAGAGTTGGCAGGGCTCACAGAGACAACAGAGTAGTGGCACAGGAGGATAGGGATGTGGCCAATCGTCACAAGTTGGATCATCTGCTTAGGGAAGTAGAGGACGGGGTGACAATAGGAAACAACTAGATTCTACACAATGAGTCATCCGGAGGTGGTGCTCAACCCATGAGTGGTGACATGTCAGATGGAGTTATTTCATTCTGATTTATCTTCTTCTTGCTTTATATTTTTTTAGGTTGAACCGGGTGCTACACACTCTTTTATCGAATGGCAAGTGCTTAGTAGTTTTTCTTTTCTTATTAGTCGTAAGAAGAATAATTTGTTGCTAGAAACCCTGTTGGTTGGTTCTATAGTGTTGTAGAATGTGTGTCCTTCTTGTGTTCTCTCTTTTTTGTGACATATCATCCAGGTGGTTCTCGTACCACTTGACATGCTTGGATTCAATGTGATCCTTGGAATGGATACCCTAGAGAAGTACAGAGAAGTCTTGGATTGTAGTTCCAAGAAAGCAGCATTTGTAATTGGTAGTGAGATGTGGATCTTCTAGGGAGATAGGAAGGTTCTCCAAACATGTCTTGAATCCGCTATGGTAGCAAGGAATCTTCTGAGACAAGGTTGCGATGCATTTTTGGCACATGTGGTGGATATAGAGGTGAGAAGTCTTTGTATCCAGGAAGTTTTAGTGGATAGGGAGTTCAAGGACATGTTTCCAGAAGAGTTTCTAGGTGTTCCTCCACCTCGTGAGATTGATTTTTTGATCAATATGTTCTTGGTACACAACCCATAGCTGAGACACTAGATAGGATGGCACCAATAGAAATGGAAGAATTGAAGAGATAGTTCAAAGAACTTCTTGACAAAGGTTTCATCAGGTCGAGTATGTCACCTTGGGGTGCTCCAGTGTTATTTGTGAAGAATAAGGATTGATCTATGACGTTGTGCATAGACTACAGATAGTTGAGCAAAGTCACAATAAGAATAAGTACCCTTTACTGAGGATAAATAACCTATTTGATCAGTTGTGTGGTGTGAAAGTATTCTCAAAGATAGATCCGAGGTCAGGATATCATCAGTTGAGGATCAAGGAGGATGACATACAAAAGTAAGATTTTAGGATGAGGTATGGTCACTATGAGTTCATGGTTATGTTGTTTGGGCTAACCAATGCACTAGCAACATTCATGGATTTTATGAACAGGGTGTTCCAATCGTTCCTTGATTAGTTCGTGGTGGTCTTTATAGATGACATCTTGATATGTAGTCATGATAGTCAACAATATGAACAACATCTTCGTCAGGCATTGACAGTGTTGAGACAACACCAACTCTATGCCAAGTTTAGCAAGTGTGATTTTCTGTTGAGGGAGGTAACATTCTTGGGGCATGTTATATCTGTAGAAGGAGTATGTCTAGATCCTAAGAAGGTAGAGTCTGTGACAGAGTGGAAATAGCCAAAGATACCAACAAAAGTGTGTAGTTTTCTATGTTTAGTAGGATATTAAATGAGGTTCATCAAGGACTTCAGCGCTACACCCTCCTCCTAACAAAGTTGACAAGGAAGGATGTGTCATTCGTTTGGGACGATAGGTGTCAACCCACTTTTAAGATGTTAAAGGAGAAGTTGACAAGTGCACCAATTCTAGTTTTTCCTGAGCAAGGAAAGGGATACATCATCTTTTGTGATGCATCCAAGAATGGTTTGGGATGTGTATTGTTACAAGACAAGCAAGTAGTTTGTTTTTCTTCTTAACAGCTTAAGAAACACGAGGAGAATTATCCAACCCACAATTTGAAGTTATTTTTAGTGGTTCATGCTTTAGAGATTTGGAGGCACTACCTATATGGGGAGAAGTGTCAAATCTTCATAGATCACAAGAACTTGCAGTACATCTTTTCACAGTAGGAGATGAATATGAGACAATGTCGTTGAATGGAGTTGATTAAAGACTGTGACTACATGATTGAGTATCATCTGAGAAAGGCAAATGTCATAGAAGATGCGTTGAGTAGGAAGTCTTCATCCTCATCCATGGATAAAGGTCAGTTGAGTTCTTTGATGTGCCATAAGCAAGACATCTTGGTCTCCTTACGTCATATGAATGTCAAGTTGGAAGTTTACTTGTTAGCTGATTTGTTGGTACAACTATAGTTGAAGCCTACGCTGAAACAACAAATGAAAGAAGCTCAACATACATATATTATGACACAAGGGATTAGATCAGAGCTTGATAGTGAGAAGTATGATGGTTTTCACGAGATGGAAGATGGGTCAATTTGTTATCATAACAAGATAGTGGTTCCTCATGTGAATAACCTGAGGAAGATGGTGTTGGAAGAGGCTCATTTGTCTTTGTATGCTATGCACCTAGTTAGTACCAAGATGTACTACAATCTAAAGGATATGTATTAGTGGCCAGGCTTGTTGAAAGATGTAGATAAGTTCGTTTCAAGATGTGTTGTGTGTCAACATGTCAAAGTTGAGCATTAGAAGCCTACAGGAACGATGCATTTGTTTTCTATACATAAGTGTAAATGGGATCATGTGACTATGGATTTTATGGTTGGTCTACCTAGGATAGATAAAGGTTATGATTCCATTTGGGTGATCGTTGATAGATTGACCAAGTCAGTACATTTCCTTCCCATAAAGACAATGTTCAAAGCAAAGAAGCTTGCTCAAGTCTATTTTGATGAGAGAGTGCATTTACACAGTGTTCCAGTAACTATCGTGTTTGATAGGGGTCCTCAGTTTACGAGTCACTTTTAGGAGTGACTGCACATAGCTTTGGGTATGCAATTAAAGTTCAGTACTACTTTCCACCCGCAGATAGATGGTTAGTCTAAAAGGACCATCCAGATCTTGAGGATCTAT
This sequence comes from Alisma plantago-aquatica, assembly GCA_963693085.1. NCBI lineage: Eukaryota > Viridiplantae > Streptophyta > Magnoliopsida > Alismatales > Alismataceae > Alisma > Alisma plantago-aquatica. The sequence goes on along the minus strand of OY856414.1, from coordinate 623,280,181 downwards.
TGAGGGCTTGTGTTCTTCAAATTTTAGGAGTTTGGGATGTACATCTCAGTGTGATAGGGTTTGCCTATGACAACAGCTATCAGAGTAGCATTGACATGGCACCATATGAGGCATTGTATGGGAGACGTTGCAGATCTCCATTGTGTTGGTATGAGACCGGTGAGTATCAACTTCTTAGTCCTAAGCTTGTGAAATAGACAACTGAGAAGATTAAAGTGATGCAGCAACATCTGAAAGTAGGATAGGACATATACAAGTTGTATACAGATAATAGTCGTAGACCCTTGGAGTTCCAAGTTGGAGATAAGTTATACCTAAAGGTTTCTCCTAGGAAGGGTGTTCTGAGGTTTGTGAAGAAGGGTAAGTTGGCTCCCAAGTATATGGAACCTTACCCAGTCGTGGCACGTGTTGGGAAGGTGGCTTACCGGTTGGAGTTGCCACCTGAGTTGCATAGGTTAAATCTAGTGTTCCATGTCAATATGTTGAGGAAGTGCAACCGAGACATAGACTCAGTATTACAGTCCATGGAGGTAGAGTTTGATGAAGATGTGACCTATGTAGAAGGTCTAGTGTTGATCCTTGATCGGAGGGTGAAGAAGTTAGAGAGGAAGGACCTTATGCTTGTGAAATTTCTTTGTCATTATCATGGTGTTGAAGAAGCCACGTGGGATCTCAAGGAAGAGATGAGGAGGAAGTACCCTTCCTTTTTCTGTTAGGATTTTGTGGGTGAAATCCCTGTTAGGGGTTTATGTCTTGTAAGGACCCTGACCCACATTTTGGGATAACTCTATTTTCTTTGATTAAGTATGTTTCTTAGCTCCTTTATCTAACCATCTGAGATGCAATTAGGGCATGTTGGAGGCTTGACTTCCATGTTTGAGCTTGTTGGTTGATGTTTGTGTGTTGTGGTGAGGTTTTGGTGCAAATTGCAATTTACCCAAGATTGGGGTTGATATGAAATTCTTCCACCTCTAGTGTGTTCCTTCTCTCTCTTGTCATCATCTAGAGGATTGAGAAAGATATGGACACCTTGGTTGAGCCTTGATTTAGTGGTGACATCCTTCGTGATGTTTTGCACTCATGTCTGAGGTGTATCTTACACCTAGTAGTGTTGTCTTGGGCTGGAGAGCCTTGGAGAGACCTTGTATCAGTTTTTGGTTGTCTTGAGGGACACCATATCAGTTTGGGGATGCCTTGAGGAGGTCTATTGTTTTGTGGTGGCAAGAGATGTTTCATATCAGTTTGTGACCCTTGGGTTTTATCCCTATTAGTTTGTGAAGGGAGGAGGAGATGTGTATCGGCCATGACCTAGGAAGGAGGCTTAGTGGGTGAGGCATGGTTATTTTCACCTTGTTGCATGGTGTTTCATGTGGCTCTTTCTTCATGGACATGTGTCATCTAGAGTTCTTTGGTGGTGACACCTTTCCTTTTTTCTTTCTTTCATCTCTCTTGTATATATATTTCTTTCTCTCCATGCAAGAGAATCCTTTGGCCATCTTTTCTTTCCTTTTCTTTAATGGATGATCTTGAGCTAGTGGTGTATTCTCCCTAGGAGCTTGGTGGACAAGCCTAAGCTTGTGGTGTTCTCTTTTCATCTTCAACCTTGGTAAGCTATGGTTCTTAATTTTCCTTCTCTCCTTCTTTCTTCTTCTCAGCCATGGTCCTTGGTTGCTTCTCTTTCGCTCATTTGCTCTCTCTTAACCTTGTTTTTATCTTCCTTCTTATAGTTTTTGTGGAGATTGTGATAGGGGCATATTCTTCTACCTTAAGCTTGGGAAGCTTATATCTTGGTGGTGATCCTTTAGGAGGTTTATATATCTCTAAACCCTCTTTGCTATTATCACCGTTTACTTGTTATCCTACTCTTGATCTCTGGCTCGTTATTACTTGCATGCTAGTAACTTTTTCCTTTGTAGCCTTGCATTTTGTTTTGGAAAACAAGCTTTCTTAGTTGTTTCTAGCATTGAACATTCTTTTACCTTTTTTATAATGCTACCTTAGGGTTGAAGATGAGGAGGCCGATATGTATGAGGAGGCTGATAGGCATGTGGAGGCCAATATGTATGTGGAGTTCGACACATAGGTTAGGTAGTTGGGCTTTGGGTGGTCATCACGACCTATGACACCCCTGGTTGTTACCTTTGTGGCAGGTCGTCACGACCTTGGTTAGGTCTAGGATGACTTTTTCTGACCTTCATGCCTTTAGGAATGAGTGAGTCGATGTTAGATGAGGGTGATAGTTTGTTGGTGGTTGTTGAATGACGTGGTGTTGAATTTTGATATGAAGGAGTGCTGGTCGATATGCTTGGGTCATTACGACTTGGTGTTGTAGCCATAGATGCATTGCTTGGAGAGGCATTGCTTGTCAGGACTCTGATCGTTATGCCTTGAGTGGCATTGATGCTTGATAGACCCAACTCTAGTGTTGTGATATGTTGTTATGACGATGCCTATTGTGTGTTTTCCACATCATCTTTTCACATGTTATCACACAAAAATTTGATCCATTTTGATATCACTTAGCCTGTTTTCATATTACTTTTCCATCTTTTTGTTACTTTACTTATCGCATAACTTGCATTGCAGATATGTTCCAAAAAAGACTGAATTGCAGAGTTTAACTCTGCTGAAATAGTAGAATGCACGACGTGCATGTTAAAGGCACGACATGCAATATTTTAGAAGAGTTTCAATTCACCCAGACATCAAAATGCACAGCGTGCGAGTTTCCAAAAAAGTACATACTAGAAAATGCACGGCGTGCACTCAATTGCACGGTGTGCACCTGGACCGTCAAGCAAATCAAAATCTATAGGAAAGTCACACGGCATGCATTACTTCAGCGAATGTCGTGAGCAGTACATTCTGGAGCAACTGTCGAAGCTTTTGCACAACGTGCACTTTGGACGCACGTTGTGTCTCTGGCAGTTTCAGCATTTCAAAAAATATGAGTTTTTGTTTAAAATGAAGAGGGAACTTAATGGGTGGTTATCTCTGGTCATAATTGAAAGTTCTCCTATCCCAGAGCAAGTCTAGAGTAGAGGAGTGTGATTTTGAGGAGAAAGGAGGTGGTTTCTTGCCAAAGGATCCCGTTATCTTCTTCTCCATTGCCTTCTCCAAGGTGCAACCAAGAATCCCCAACTTTGTGCAACTTCTCGAGAGAGGAGCCAGTTCGTTTTGGAGCAGCTAAAGGAGGAGAATTTTGTCCCCAAGCCAGAATTCCTCCTTCTTATGGTTACATTTTTAGATCTCTTTGTTTTTCCTCCTCTAGATCATGTTAAAACTTGAATTCTCTGTTGCAAATCTACAAAGCATGATTACGGATGAGTAATTCCCTTTTCATGGGCATGGGAGTGTAGCTCCCATGTCATAGCATGTATGGAACAAGTTAATTTTTTACTAAATACTTTGTTTCTTATTTTTCCACCATGGAAGTATCAGTTCTATCTTTTCTTACATGTATTGTTGGCAACTTTATGTGCATGTGTTATGCTTTCTTGCTTGATCTGAGAAGATAGGTAGGAATGTATGGAGGTTCACTTCTTAGCAACTCTTTTTCTACCACAAGAGTGGAGATAAATGATTTGAGGAACAGGTTGTGATAAAAAATGAAGTTTATGCATGAGAATGTGACTTTGAGTTGAGAGTGTTGCACTTGCACCGAGAGGTGAAGTGCAACACAACCTTTCCTTTCCAACAAGTGCTTATGTATGTTTAAAGTTTTGTGTTCCTATGATGTGCTATGATATGTGAGTGAAATTCTAATCTCCAAGATCTTTGATCTCTGAATCTAAACCTCTTTTAGTAAATCTTTTCGTTGTTTGTTTAAGTCTAAATTTCTACAATAGATAATCATTTACCATCCTTTTAAAAACTCATCCAGATTGTTGAACTTTAGTCCTATTGCGCTCAATTAATTACTTAACCTCCTTGTGTTTGACCTTGACTACACTACCTCCATATACTTGCGGAGATTGGTTAAGTTGGGTAAACTTTCCTTGTTAGGATTGAAACTCATTAGCCTAAATAGACAACAAGTTTTTGGCACCGTTGCCAGGGAGCTATGGTAATTTAATTGGAGTAATAAGTGCTAATTAGTATTCAAGACTAGATCACCATTTCCATTTTCAAATTTCCTTGTACTTTTAGTTGTGTTCTTAATTCCTCTAGCTATTTTTCAGGTTGTATGTGTCGCTCACAAAGGGGTCTTCAAACATCTGCATTGTTAGACCTTGAGATCGAGCGTAGTCTTTCAAGCTTAAGAAGAGCAAGGAGAGTAGAACCACCACTGCTAGGAGGTACTCCACCATCATCACCATCTTGAACTTCTTCACCCTTTGAAAAAGCTACACCAAGTGATATAACCATGGAGGACAACCGTCCTTTGAAGGATTTCGCAATGTCAGTCACCACAAACATTTGTGGGGCGATTGACCTGCATTCAGTAGAAGCGAACAATTTCTCTATTGCTCCTTCTATGATACAAATGATACAACAGAATCATTTTGGAGGTACAGCTACTGAAGATCCACGTCTTCATGTTTCTGAGTTCTTGGAATATCTGAATACTTTCTGAATCAACGGGGTATCTGCCAAAGGAGTAAGACTTATGCTATTCCCTTTCACCCGAAGAGATAGAGCCAATGTGTGGCTTTTGTCTCTTCTAAAGAAGTCAATCAAAAGTTGGGACCAACTCTTAAATGCTTTTCTTGCAAAGTACTTCCCACCTAGTAAGACATCCCAATTAAGAAATTAGCTCACCAATTTATCTCAAAATGAAGGAGAAACTCTATATGACACATGGGAACGGTTTAAGGATCTTCAACGCATTTGCCCGCACCATGGTTTGACCAACTGGCTGCAACTTCAAACTTTCTATAATGGATTGTTTTACAACACCCGGCTGACACTGGATGCTGCAGCCAATTGCACATTGATGACTAAGTCTTATCAGGAGGCTTATGACATTATTGAAGACATATCACTTAATCATTACCAATGGGGAGTAGATAGGGGAGTAAAATTATCCTCTACAGCTAGTTCTTCGATCGGGAAGCAAGGAGGGAAACATACTATTGATTCCATTGATCTTATTGCTGCCAAACTTTATGTTCTTACCTAGACGTTTGAGAAGAAGACTACTATGCAAATTCAATCAGCTGAAGTTATATGTGAAGCTTGTGGCAATGGAGGGCATACTTCTTCTTCATTCTTTGCTCCTAATACAATTTAAGGGAGTTTTGAACATGTCAATTCCGTTGGAATGCAAGGGAACAAGCAATACAATCCCTATTCCAACACATACAATCTAGGATGGAGAGATCATCCTAATTTCTCCTATCAAAACACAAGCAACGCTTAGAACTTCCAACAAGGACAGCAGCAGTCGGGACAACAACAACATTTCAACTGATAAGGGAATCTGTAGGGTTTTAATAATAGGGGTTACCAACAGCCACAACAACCCCAAAGTTCTTCTCTAGAAGCCATGATGGAAAAATTTATGTCTACACAAATGCAATAGAATGAAGAACTTTGAGGAAATGACAAGCTGTTGAAAGATGCTATTGCTCAACTTTCCACAAAGATGGATGGTATTTCCATTCACACCAAGATGTTGGAGAACCAAATAGCATAGCAAGCTCTAGCACAACAAAGGAATCCACAATCTGGTTCTTTTCCAAGCCAACTAGAAGTGAACCCAAGGCAACAAGCTAATGTAATTACTCTAAGAAGTGGAGCTAAAATTGAGAGACCTTCTCCACCCAAGGAGAAGAACATGGAGGTAGACAATGAAGAGGAATCCAACACTCCTAATTGCAGCAAGAAGAAAGGTATGGCTGAAACATCACCTTCTTTCAAGGCTACTGCACCTTTTCCTCAATGGCTAGACAACAAGAAGGAGGATCTCAAGTTTAGGAAATTTATGCACATTCTTAATAAACTACATGCCAATCTTCCTTTTGCTGAAGTTATTTCCGAGATGCCTTCTTATTCTAAGTTCCTAAAGGATATCTTAACTAAAAGAACAAAGGTTGATCAAGTTGAAATAGTAATGCTTTCGGATAGAGTGAGTTCTATTATTCAAAACTGCCTTCCACAAAAGCTTAATGATTTGGGAGCTTTTACACTGCCATGTAAGATCAACAATACCACTTTTGAAAAAGGTCTAGTAGACATTGGTGCTAGTATTAGTCTCATTCCATCTACCTTATGGCAAGAATTGGATCTTGGAGATTAGAAGTTGATAAAGATGGCTATTGAGTTAGCCGATCATTCTATTAAATACCCAAAAGGTATAGTGGAGGATGTACTAATGTAGATCGGAAAGTTATTATATACCATGTGATTTTGTTATTCTTGATATGGTGTAGATCCATTCCAATCCTGTTCTTTTTGGAAGACCATTCTTGAGGACTTTCGAATGTCTTGTCAATGTTCGGGAAAGAAAGCTCACTCTACGTGTTGGTGAAGAAGCCATGGAATTCTCTATTTATGATGCCATGAAAGCACTCACATGTTTTGAAGAAATTTGTTTGTTAGATACTATTGATCGAATTGAGGAGGATAATGATGATATTGTTTATTTGATGATTAATCTTTGTGATGATGATGTGGCTGAAATCAACAAATCTAAAATTTACACAACACTTCCTATTTCTAAACCACAAGCTATTAATGAAAATGCTCCACTTGTTGATGACAAAGTTGATGAACGTACAACAGGGAAAAAGGTAGAACTAAAAGCCCTTCCAAATGGGCTGAGGTATGCATTTCTTGACCCAAATTCTACATCCCCTGTTATAATAAATGATGAATTAACCAACGACCAAGAAAATAAATTACTTGTCGAACTATTTTTGTATAAAGACATCATTGGTTATTCCATAGATGATTTAAAAGGCATTCATCTTTCAATATGTATGCATAGAATAAATATGGAATATGATGCCAAATCAATAGTTGAACAACCTAGGAACCTATATCAAAATATTCTTAAAGTGGTAAAGAAAGAAATTTCAAATTAATTGATGCTGGAATCATATATCCCATTAGTGACAGCCCTGGGTTAGTTCCATTCACGTGGTTCCTAAGAAGGGGGGTACAACTGTCATTAAGGGAAACAATGATGAGTTAATACAAACACACATAGTCACTGGCTGGCGTATGTGTATTGACTACTGGCGCTTGAATAAGGTAACCCGCAAGGATCCTTTTCCATTGCCTTCCATTGATTTGATGCTTGAACGCCTCGCTAAACATTCTTACTTTTGTTACTTGGATGGGTATTTCGGATTTTTTCAGATTCCTATTTATCCACCCGACCAAGAGAAAACCACATTCACTTGTACTTATGGAGCATATTCCTATCGTCGTATGTCGTTCGGTATTTACAACGCTCGCGCGACATTCCAGTGGTGAATGATGGCCATATTCTCTGATTTTATTGAAAATATAATGGAGATTTTCATGGATGACTTTAGTGTATATGGTGATTCCTTTGATCAATGTTTATTGAACCTATCTTTAGTCTTAGCCCACTGTAAAAAGGTTAACCTAGTGCTAAACTAGGAGAAGTTCCATTTCATGGTACAATCTGGTGTAGTACTAGGACATCTTGTTTCTAATAAGGGTATTGAAGTAGATAGGGCAAAGGTTGAAGCCATAGAAAAGATGTCTACCCCATCTTCAGTCAAAGACATCCACAACTTTCTTGGTCATGCATGTTTTTATAGAAGATTCATTAAGGATTTCTCTAAGATTGCAAAGCCAATGTGTTCCCTACTTGCAAAAGATGTCGAGTTCGTATTTGATGATGATTGTCACACAGCCTTTTCTAAGCTCAAGGAGGCCCTCATTTCAGCCCCAATTATTCAACCTCCACATTAGGATTCTCCTTTTGAGTTAATGTGTGATGCAAGTGATTATGAAGTGGGAGTTGTTCTAGGAAAGTGGAAGACAAGAAACTCCATGCCATTTAATATGCAAGCAAAACCCTTGATGAAGCACAGATCAACTATAAAACCAAAGAGAAGGAAATGTTATCCATTGTATATGATTTTGACGAATTCCGACAATAATTGGTGGGATCTAAGGTGATTGTATATATTGATCATGCTTCCATAAAGTATTTGCTGAACAAGAAAGATGACAAACCATGTCATATTCACTGGATTTTGCTTCTACAAGAGTTTGATCTTGAGATCCGGGATAAGAAAGGTACAAAAAACAATGTTGCTGATCATCTTTCTAGATTAACCATGAAGGCAGGAGATCCATTGGCCATTGAAGATCATTTGCCCATTGAAAATCTCTATGTGTTTTCATCTACTCAAGCACCATGGTTTGCAGAAATTTCCAATTTTCTTGCTACCAGACAACTCCCACCTAATTTGGCGTATCAACAAAAGAAGAAATTCGTTCATGATGTGAAATTCTATTATTGTGATGATCCATTGTTATTCAAGCATGGAAGTGATGGGCAGATCCATCATTTTGTTGTTGAAGAGGAAATCCCAAACATTATTATTGCATGCCATGCCTCTCCTTATGGAGGACACTTCAGAGGAGAAAAGACTGTTGCTAAGTGTAACATCCTTGACCTGGGTTATGCCTTAACCCTGGGAGTTTAGCTTAAGTAAGTCATTTATATTCTTGTCTTTATCTTTTGAAAAGTAATTAAGACTAAAGGAGAGCTTATGTTTCAATTTTGGACCTATTTGAATAATGTTGAAACAATATTTTACCTATTCCGGACTAAAGTGAAATTTACCCAATTTAAGGGGTTACCTTGAAAATGTTACATGATAAATGTTTCTCAAGTGTTATATAATCATAAGAATGAGAATGATGTTGAGGTATGGCTTGTGGAAGCCTAAGTCCCAAGAAGGAGCTTGTTTGAGTAATGTTTGTGTTTTGAATGCTAGTTTTGGTATAATTTGCAAATTACCCAAAACATAGGGTTGGATATGTAAAATACCACCTCTATTATGTCCCTACGGATTCTTGGTATCATTTAGAGAAAATAAAAAGAAAGGGGCATCTTTTTTGAACTACATTTGAGGAGAGATAATCTTGATAATAAAATAATCAAGAAATAAGCATAAATGAAACCCTAATTTATTTTGTAGCAAAAATAAATATATTAATTAAAGTGCCCATCAACTAAAAATGTTATGGGAGAAATCCTATAGTGGGAGGACGTTCAAATTCCTTGAGTGGCACCCAAATATCCTAAGTAGGTGAAGCAATCCACTCACATTTGTTAATTAAAAAGTAATGTCCACTAAAAATGGATAATAGTATTATAATGATTAAGGTGCTTAAGTGATTGCTTTTAATTCAAGGATAATTGAGAGGATATTGAGGGCGAGGAAGTTGGCTTCAGATGCAAGGAAGGGAGGGGGCTTGTGCCAAGAAAGTGGATGAATTTTCCTCCTACTTTCTCTCTCTTAAAAATTCATATACATATACTCCATTTTTCACTTACTTGAAAGACTATTTTCAAAACCACTTTCTTCCCTTGCTTTACCTGATGACCAAGGAGCATAGGAGTAGGAGGAAAACATTCCCCAAGCTGAAAGTAAGCTCCATGATCATCTTCAACCTTGGATTGATGGTTCACATCGGATTTCAACATTCATTTTCTTCTCTCTTCCATCCAATGCTCAACCTTAGCTATCTTTTGCATCCAAAGAGTTGGAAATGAAACTTGGATAGTTGAAGGAGCTTCTTTCACCATTAGAGATGAGAAGCTTGAAGCTTTGAAGCTGCTTTGAAGGCAGGTTACATAACTTGAACCCATCAATGTTATTATTGATTTCAGTTTCTCATCATATGTTGATCTTTTATTTTCTTCTTGAATAACTGTTGAATTCATCATATATACAAAATAGAATTCAGAGGTCTAAAGCTTGATGATGATGACATCATCTTAGCACACACCTCAAGAATATCATTATCAAACGGTTTCAAATTTTGTTGGTCAAACGGTTTCAAACCGTTAGAGACCAAATGATTTCAAACTGTTAGAGGTTAAACAGTTTCAAGAATGTGTAAAGGTGTAATGGTTTCAACCTAATTTAGTCCACACGGTCTCAAACCATTTGGAGGTTTAGGACCAATACCATTTGAAGGTCTAAATGGTTTCAAACCATTTATAGGTTTAGGACCAAGACTGTTTGAAGGTCTAAACGGTCTCAAACCGTTTGGAGGTTTAGGACCAAGCCCGTTTGAAGGTCTAAACGGTCTCAAACTATTTGGAGGTTTATGACCAAGACCGTTTGAAGTTCTAAATGGTCTGAAACCATTTGGAGGTTTAGGACCAAGACCATTTGAAGGTCTAAACTGTCTCAACCCGTTTGGAGGTTAGGATCAAGACTGTTTGATGGTCTAAATGGTCTCAACCCGTTTGGAGGTTAGGACCAAGACTGTTTGATGGTCTAAATGGTTGATGGATTCGGGTTAAACGATCTTCAAGACCGTTTGAAGTTCTAAACGGTCTCAAACCGTTTGAAGGTTCAATTGGTCCAAACTGTTTGAAGGTCTAATTGATTCAAACCATGTAAGTACTAATAACCCCATAAGTGGTTGAAGAGTGTCTGAAGGTTGATTTCAATGGAAGTACCTCTAAAGTACTTAGGTGATTAGTATAATTAGCTTGATTATCACTCGATGCCTATGAAAGTAATAAATTCAATACACTATGATAAGCATAGCTGCATGTACTTAATCAAAGGTTAAGTCAACTAAATAAGGTATGATAGTGATGTGTGTTCCTAAGTACATGGAACAATGATAAGTATGATTTAATACTTAAATGATGCTATGTGAAACCCTAATATAGGGTTATGGCATATGAAATCCTAATTGATAAAGATGGGAAACCCTAACCCTAATATAGGGTGATGTTATATGAAACCCTAATATAGGGTGATGTTATGTGAAACCCTAATATAGGGTGATGTTATGTGAAACCCTAATATAGGGTGAGGATATGTGAAACCCTAATTGATAAAGATGGGATACCCTAACCCTAATTAGGGAATAGTGATGTTATCTTTGTATTGCATAATGTTGATATTTAATTAATATGGTTGTTGTCAAGTATACTAACCATGCAGGTATCATGAGATGATGAGGAGAACCAGGTATGAGCTATGATGTTAATGGGCCTTGTGAGCCATTATTTTATTTGTTTCCTAGTAAGAGGTGACAAGAAGTTGAATATGCCTGGTGAGCTATGTGAGATGCTTATGTAACAACTATCATGAATACCTTGGTCAGATGACCTGGAGGTATTAGTTAACTGATAAGTGATAACCTTATTCAGTGATGAACTAAGGGTTTGAATACCCAAATTCAGTAAACATGATGATGATATTGATGAGGGATGTAAATTCCTAGTAATGGGATAAGGTATTGAGATCCCAATGTTTTATAAAGTTTTGAAATGTACTTGATAGAAGTATTACATGTGTCTTTGTGGCATTTCTGGGAGAATTTCAATTGTCTCACCCCCGTTGGATCCAACCTTTTTAGGTGGACGAGGACGAGGAGGTAGAAACCATACAGTAGGGGAAGGACAGCAACATCGGGGATAGTACTAACATCTCAGGTGGAGATACTGACTGTCATGTCTTGTAGATAAGAGTCCTATGTGTCGTCTCTATACTCTCAGGTCCTTGGAGTCAGCACTTAGTGTTTTCGTGACCGATCTGAGATTTTGGCTTGAATATATTGAGGTTTTTTGTTGCTTATGTATAGTTTTGGGAAAGCAATTGTTGTAAATATATTCCTCGAGATGAGATGGTACATGGTATGTACATTGTAAATCAGAATGTATATATTACTTTGGTTCTTCTTATCAGAGTTTCCTAGAAATGGATCTCTTTGCAAAAAGGTTTTAATTTTTAGTGATTTTTGTTATTCCGCTAATTATGGTTAATTCCACAATTAATTATGCAGTGACAGTCTGATTTGGTGTCGGGTTGTCATATTAAGATACTACAAGATGGCTTCTATTGGCCCACATTAGTCAAAGATGTCAATCTATTTGTAAAATCTTAGGATAGAAGTCAAAGAATAGGAGGTATATCTTGTCATGATGACATGCCCCTCAACTCTATCTTAGAGGTTGAGGTGTTTGATGTATGGGGACTGGATTACATGGGACCATTCCCATCCTTTGCAGGTACCAATACATTCTTGTTTCTTGTGAATATGTGTCCAAATGGATTGAAGCCATTCCAACCCAAGCACCAGATGCCAAATCAGTAGTAAAGCTTTTTCAAAAGATCATCTTTCCTCAGTTTTGAGTTCCTTGAGCCATAATTTCAGATGGAGGCACTGATTTTGCTGAAAAATAATTCAACAACCTTCTCTCTAAATATGGTGTAACTCATATGATCTTTACACCCTATCATCCTCAAACTTTTGGGCAGGTAGAAGTATCAAACCGACAGCTGAAAAACATCCTTGAAAAGACTATTTCTGGTTCAAGAAAAGATTGAGCTTTAAAGATTGATGATGCATTATGGGCGTACCGTACAGACTACAAGACTATCATAGGGACTACTCCGTTCAAGTTGATCTATGGCAAATCATGTCACCTTCCGCTAGAGTTGGAGCACCGTACTTTGTGGGCCATTAAATTCTTGAACTTTGATATGAAGAAGGCACGGGGGTAGCACCTTTTGTAGTTGTAGGAACTTGAGGAAATTTGCCTTGATGCTTATGAGAATGCAAGGTTTTACAAAGAAAGGACAAAATCTTGGCATGACATAATAATTCATAGGAAGGACTTCCAAGAAGGAGATAAAGTCTTGCTATTCCACTCTAGATTAAAGCTATTTCTAGGGAAGCTAAAATCAAAGAGGTCCGACCTGTTTCTTGTGCTAAAGATTTTCCCATATGAAGTTGTGGAACTCCAAGGCAAAGTCGACAACTTCAAAGTGAATGGACAGTGTTGCAAGCTTTATTCTTGTAGAGATGAAGTTGACAAGGGAGCCTCTTTCTCCCTCCAAGATGCTTGAAGGAATTGAAGAGTCTTACTCCTGACTCTAAATGGAGGACCTTGTGGGCGTTGACCCCACATTAGGATAGATTTATTTTAAAGGTTCTTCGAGTAAAAAACAATCTTTAATTTTGTCAATAAGCATGTCATCGATGAATGTAATAATTTAGACTTGATTTCTGCTATATCTATCTTTATTTCGTGTTGACGGACTGCTATTTTCTATAAAAATTCCAAAATGCAATGTGTGTCTTTATTTGACAAGGTGTGCACCTCATCAGAAAATATAATGTAATCAAGATACATCTCCAGGTACATGGTGTGTTTTTCGCCAACACGTTGTGTTCCATTCATGAATATGTTTCTGAAAACTAACACGTCGTGCATTAACTCGATGCACGTCATGCACCTAGAAGGGCTATAGAACACAGACACTTTCTGGAAAGTCACACGGCGTGCATGCACCGACGCACGCCGTGCACCTACGAGATGCAAATGTGAAATAAGTTACTAGAATCATGCACAACATGCATTTATTCGATGAACGTCATGCATCTATCTTTCAACTGAGCAGTAAGAATTTCTATAAACTCACACGACGTGCATTAATACATGCACACCGTGCATCTGGGCAAAAAGGCACATCAAAAAGAGAATTCAAAGAAGAACATATAGTGCATGCCTAGTACATGTCGTGCATCTGAGCGTAAAAGGCAGTTTGAAAAGAGGAAACTAAAGCGGAACACACCATGCATATTAAGTGCATGTCGTGTCTTTTTTTGTAAAGTTAGGGAAAAAAGGGGGGCGTGCGACCTAATTTCGCACTTGAGAAATGATTCGTGTGAGAGAAACACTAGCAGGTGTGCCTTCAACCGTGTGCCTCCATCTTCCTCCCTGCTCAAGTCATTCGCCCCTGCACGCCATCACAGCCATCCTCACGTCATGCATCGCCAAAGCAGCTCACACCTCCACTGACCTCTGTCATCTTCGCAAAGCTACTCCATCCTCCGCAAACACCCTCATGCTGTCACTTGCATCTCCATGCCCTAGCATCATCGACCAAGCAACGGCTGCCTCCGCGGCAACACCTTCTTCTCGATGCCGCCTAGCACTCCTAGCTCGACGCCACCCTAAGCAGCAACTACCAAGCTTGTCAAGGCAGCCACCAAGCACCTCATAGCAGTGCCATCATCACCAGCCTCGAGCCACCGTCAAAGCAACCATCGAGCAACCATCAACTAGCCGCCAACCTTGACCTCAATGCACTGCCAATGCTACCTTTTCACCAATTTTCTTCTCCACTCGTGGTACCGATTTTAGACTACAGGAAACTTCCAGGTGCACAGTGTTCCCCCATGTTGCACTCCATGCATTCAATCTTCAGGGTAAAATGAACACCTTCCAGGTGAATGTCGTGAACGTGATCTGCACACTGTGCACTACTACAGAAACAATGGCACCAATCAAGAGGGGTTCGGGCAGACGCCTTGGTGGAGCTTCATCTTCCACGACACCTTCTGAGGTGGAAACTTTTTTCTCTCCACCCAGTTCGGAGTCACCCCAGAGGAGGATGTAGACTACAAGTTTCTCATCACTAGGCGGGTATTACTTTCCCTCTACATTTTTGAAGAAGCTCTAGACAAGTTGGGCTTCATGAATGAGGTAATGGGGTATCTTCAGTTCTTAGGTCTCCATCTACTCTGCACTAGAGTTGCAAAGACCTACCCCCACCTCATTTATGAATTTTTGACCACCTATAAGGCAGAAGACGACCCCCAAAACCGTCATGAGACGTATCCGAAGATCAGTTTTCACCTTCTAAACAAATGTTTTGCTATGGATCTTCATCAGTTTTGTACTTCGCTTGGGTGAAACTATGGAGTCTATATTGACTATCCACCTGCCTTCCATAGTGATACTTTTTGTTCTAAAATTAGTAGTGAAAAGGTGCATAAAGCTAGGAAGGCATGAGCTTCTTCACTCCATCACCCAATTTTCAAAGTTGTGCATCGCCTTCTAAGCACTGGTCCTTTTTCCAAAAATAAAACTCAAGGGGTCATGAGCAAAACCGACCTTTTCTTCTTGTGGTGCATGGTCAAAAATGAGCAATCAGTTCTGGTTACTACATTGTCAATAAACTTCTAGAAGCCAATAAGAAGAAGTTGAGTGAGGCAGGTGATATCATGTGTGGTGGGATGCTCACTATATTTGCTATGCAGCTAGGGTTAGATGTGGCTACTCAAGAACCTGCACTGGGGGAAAACCTTGTAGACATCAATCATCTTATTTCTTGTGGCCTAATATCAAGGCATGGTGATAGCTCTAGCAAGTTCAAGGTTTTTCTTACAAATAAACAGTTCATTGTCATCCCCGATGCAGCCCGCAATGACCTCAGCAACAAAGCAAATTGGAAGGTTGAGTTACGACCTAAGGAAAAAGAGGAGGCACCCACCCATGGTGTCAGTAGTTCTACTGCAGCAGCAGCTACCACTACAACTACAACTCCACTTCCACCCTCTAGTAGTACTTAGACGGAGTGTGCTTGGGCGATGCCCGATATCTAGCAACCTTATGGATATGTCCTGCAATGGTTTGACCACATCGACGGCCGTTTGGACCGGATGAGCATGCAGTACACTGTGTTGCACGACATGGTCCACCATATGGACTCTTGGCATATCTCTTAGGGCCATTACTCCATCTTTTTGCAGTATCAGTCACCACTGCCACAGCAGCCCTAGTTTCCTCAGCAACATGACTCTGCGGACCAGTCGATGGACATTCTAGATCTCATGAGCCAGTTTTTCCCTGACTAGGAGGGTGGTGGCCCTCCATTTTGATATTTGATCCATGATAGGTACCTGGTTGTGAACTCCATAAGTTTGATTGATGCAGTGAGGACACTGTTGATTTCAAGCTTAGGGGGGGCACAACCGACCTGTAATTGTAGTTTTTATTTTGCATTCCTTTCATTTGAGTCAGTTGTGTCAGTTTGTTTTCTATTTTATTCCATGTTTAGTTTTCTTTGATGGCAATATTATTTTATTTGAGGCTACCATGTTAGAATGAAATCCATGCTTGATCTATTTTGTCCCTTGTATTTCTTGTGGCTATATGAAATGAATTTCAAAAGCATGCATGAATCAAATGAAAAAGGAATGCCCCCATGCACATGATCTTGTTTTGTGTTTTTGGTTTGAAATCTCAAATTTTTACATCTCTGATTTCTCAATACATGTAATGGTTCCACATTTTTGCAAATTAATCAACTTTGCAACACTTACTAGAATACAGGATAATTTTGACAAACCCTTAGTTCTTTTGCAATCATTTTTTTAGTGAATTTTTTTTCAAAAGAATGATTGCAATCTTGGTAGCCTTAACACTCTTGTTGACTCTTTGGTGTTGCACCATACTTGTGCTATCAATTGTTTACCTTTACCCAATAAAATATGGAAAATGGCCCACATATTATGCTAGCCTAGTATGAGTCTGATCTGGCAATGATGGTTAGGTGATATGAAATTCAAAAGAGGGTAAAAACAACACCCGAACTGGCATTCCATGTGAGCATAAGCCTAAATTAGCAGTCAAATGTCGAAAACCCAAAAATTTCCATCATCATATCCTTGAGAAAAAGAGTACAACTAAGTTTGTTAATGTTAGCACTGATTTCATCATCTTACATCCATACTAGCTGAAAATTTTGTAATGTACATGCATTCATTGTTTGGCTTGATTATCCAAATTCTATTTAGTGTTGTCTAGTTGATTATCTTGTTTGAATTTGGAACCACCACCATTGTTGAACTTAAATTCTCTATCTTATATGTCTAAACTGAGATGATAACAATGAGCACAGACACAATGTACATGGTTGGTTGAGCTGATTGCATATCTTCTTTTCATTTAATCCATGCATGAGCTTGATTATTCTTTCACCTTGAATGTAGCCTTGTTCTTTTTGATTGAGGATAAGAAATAGTTCAATCGTAGGGGGATTTGTTGAGTGTTTTCCACATCATCTTTTCACATGTTATTACACACAAATTTGATTCATTTTGATATCACTTAGCCTCTTTTCATATTACTTTTGCCATCTTTTCGTTACTTTACTTATCGCATAACTTGCATGGAACATATGTTCCAAGAAAGACTGAATTGCAGAGTTTAATTATGTTGAAACAGTAGAATGCACATCATACATGTTAAAGGCACGGCGTGCAATATTTCGTAAGAGTTTCAATTCACCCAGACAGTAAAACATACGGCATGTTCGGGCATTGAGCATGGCGTACGAGTTTCCAGAAAAGTGTAGAAAAGAAAATGCACAACGTGCACCTCGAGCGTCAAGCAAATCAAAATCTACTGGAAAGTCACACAGCGTGCATTACTTCAGCACATGTCATGCACAGTACATTCTGGAGCAACTGTCAAAGCTTTTGCACGACGTGCACTTTGGACACACGTCGTGACTCTGGTAGTTTCAACATTTTGAAAAATACGAGTTTTTGTTTAAAACAAAGAGGGAACTTAATGGGAGGTTATCCCCAATCATAATTGAAAGTTATCTCATCCCATAGCAAGTCTAGAGAAGAGGAGGGTGATTTTGATGAGAAATGAGGTGGTTTCTTGCCAAAGGTGCCCATTCTTTTCTTCTCTTCTTCTCCATTGTCTTCTCCAAGGTGCAGCCAAGCTTCCCCAACTTTGTGCAGCTTCTCGAGAGAGGAACTAGTTCATTTTAGAGTAGCTAAAGGAGGAGAATTTCATCCCCAAGTCGGAATTCCTCCTTCTTGTGGTTACATTTTTGGATCTCTTTGTTTTTCCTCCTCTAGATCATGTTAAAACCTGAATTTTCTATAGCAAATCTGCAAAGCATGATAATGGACGAGTAATTCCCTTTTCTTGGGCATGGGAGAGTAGCTCCCATGTCATATCATGTATGGAACAAGTTAATTTCATACTAAATACTTTGTTGCTTATTTTTCCACCATGCAAGTATTGGTTCTATCTTTTCTTGCATGTATTGTTGGCCACTTTATGTGCATGTGTTATGCTTTCTTGCTTGATCTGAGAAGATAGATAGGAATGTATGGAGGTGCTCTTCTTGGAAACTCTTTTTCTACTATGAGAGTGGAGATAAATGGGTTGAGGAATAGGTTGTGATCAAAAACAAAAGTTATGCATGAGAATGTGACTTTTAGTTGGGATCGTTGCACTTGCACTGGGAGGTGAAGTGCAACACAACCTTTCCTTTAAAACTAGTGCTTATGTATGTTTAAATTTTCATGTTCCTATGATGTGCTATGATATGTGATTGAAATTCTAATGTCCAAGATCCTTGATCTCTGAATCTAATCCTCTTTTAGTAAATGTTTTTGTTTTTTTTTAAGTCTAAATTTCTGTAATAGATAATCATTTACCATCCTTTTAAAAACTGATCTAGATTATTGAAATTTAGTGTTGTTGCACTCAATTAATTACTTAAGCTCCTTATGTTTGACCTTGACTACACTACCTCCATATACTTGCAGAGATTGGTTAAGTTGGGTAGACTTTCCTTGTTAGGATTGAAACTCATTAGCCTAAATAGCCAACAGTGCCTTATTTAGGTAGAGGACAACACACACTAAAACTGATACCCAAGCATTGCTCGTTACCCTGATATCGTCACACCATGCGTTGTTGTTTCCCGACAAGAGGTGTTGGTCGGCATCGTCACTTTGAGGTGTTGTGTCCTATACCGCATGATGTAAAACCCATACACCATCTTAGGTGACAGGACAATACCTTGGTGGTTCTCATAAGTATATGCTTAACCGATAACACCCCCCTTGGAGTAGTTGTCTGACACACTTAAGAACAAACTGATAGCCTATGATGGAACCCTAGTCGGTACCTTGTGGTGATGGTTGAGATACACCATGTTGATGTTAGTGCCACATGGCAAAGTGTAATACTCTATGGAGTAGGTGTAAGTATGATGTAAGGCTTATGTTCCTATAACCCTTATCTTATAACACATGTCATGATGATAAGGAAAGTTATAACCTAAGGGTGGTTGTTGTTTCAAGCTTGTAAACCCTAAACGGGTGAAGTGAAACCCCAATTGTTATGATGAAAATGTATGATGTAAATGTATAGCATGAGTTTTATGAGATGATGATGCTTTTTGTTCTTGTTATTAGTTTCTAACCATGCATGTAATACTAATTGATGTACATAGCTAGGTATGAGCTATGGTGGTTATGATCTAATGGACATTGGTCCTTGTGATGGACATTGGTCCTTATGTGAATATTGGTCCTTGTGATGGACATATGATGAATAACAGGCATAAAGTCACTATGAAAAATATGGTCTTTAACTACAAAAAAAATTGTAGCGAAAACCCCAAAATTTGTAGCTAAAAGATTTGGCTACATTTATCCTTACATTTATAATATATAGTTAATACATGTGTAGCTAATTGTTTAGCCTACATTTTTTAAAGTTGTAGTTAGTTATTCCTCTGGCTACAAATTCATATGTAACCCTAATTGTAGGTAAAAATATCCTTGAACATAAACATGTAGTTTCAATTGTAGCCAAATATATGACTACAATTCAATTTGTACCTATGATATGTAGGGAGAGATGACATTGGTTACAATTTGTATTTGTAGTTCATGTATAGCAAAAATTAGCACTTGCTATACATGTAATTATAGCTAGTGTGTAGTGAAAGACACCATGTACTATACATACATATGTAGTGAGAGACATTATGTATCTAGTTAGTCGCTTGCCAATATAGAGGGGTTTTCAATAAGAAAAAAGATGAATGTTAATCAATATCGAGTTGTGCTTACAATGTCAACAAAGATACCTTTATTTATATTTGAACAATGAATACACATGGGGAGGACATTAACCTGGCCCTTGTTTTACAATATGCATGGAAAAAAGACAAATGTATACAATATCTTCTTTTGACTACATCTATCCACTACAGACTACAAAGCACAATATAAAAAGGGCTAATCTCCCTTACTTCTTTCACCTAATTCACAATGAGTTCAACAACCCTATGAATCTCAGCTTTAGTAGTGAATCTTCCAATCCCAAACTAGGTTTGTGACATGTCCTCATCAATTCCCAGAGCTCTCAACACATAGGACTAAGCACAAGAGTTGCAGCCTTTCCTGTTGGCAACGTCATGTAGAGGTTCATGTATGTAGTTTTGGTTGGCGAATCCCCTGGATCAGAACATATTGGCATTTCTTCTCATAATCCATACGGTTTGTACTTTTGTATGTTGTGGATCTCAAGCGCCATCAAGTTGATAGTAGCATCCACTTTGTGCAAACCACCATGGATACCTACAAAGAAACATACAAGTTTTGAGATATAGCTCACGAAAGAAACAAGCAAACATAGTTTCTCCTACTCACAACATACCTATTACATAAGCCATCTTCTCCCAGTGAATGAGAAGTATGAAGTGAATGAGAAGTATCTATGGGATTCATGCCTTCAATTTTCTACAATTTAATAAATATTCTAGTTGCATTGATGACAATTTGTCAATTGTAAGAATTTAAATGGATACTAACTAGTCAGTAAAAGAAGATATGAATCGAATCAAGTAAATCCTTCAAATCAAAAGATAAGAGTCTTCAAATTGCTTCTATACATATGGAGGACGATATTTGTAGTACTTTGCAGAAATCATAATCATACTAAATTACAATAATTAGCATAATATAAACAAATAACTAACAATAACTTCAGAAAATGACCCAGAATGCCAGTAGGCCCATGCTATCCAGCAGGCCTGTGCTAGCCAGAGCCCAGCACAGCCATGCTAGCTAGCACAGTCATGATATCCAGCACGCATGTGCTAGATAGAGTCCAACACGGCTGTGCTAGACAACACGCCCGTGGTAGCCAGAGCCTAGCACGGACGTGCTAGCCAGCATGCCCGTGGTAGCCAGAGCACAGCACGGCTGTGCTAGCCAGCACGCCCGTGGTATCCAGAGCCCAACACAGCCGTGCTACACACAATTTTACTTGTCCCAAATTTCAATTGGTTCAAACATGTACATGAATGGTTTTCAACCTGTAAATGAATGTACGAATGCTTGCTATGAAAGGGTAGTCAAGGATCATGTGTTGATGTGTGAAAAAATAAGAGGAGGACTAGGATTCAGTGGTTTCAGGTACATTGAGATCATGTGTTGATATGTGCATAAGTTAGAAGCAATTGTTTAAATACCTCTAATCCATGGATCTAACCAAATATAATAACAATCTAACAAAGAGTAGTGTACTATGAAGCACAATATGAAACATGTGCACCTCTGATAGATAGATTTTAGACTACACATGTTCACATTGCAATAGATGGGGGACTCTTATCCACCAAGACCTTAAATAAAAAAATAGTCTTCAAACAAGTAGAAAGAATATAACAATATTTAAGAGTATGTCTTTTTGAAACAACCTTTAGCAAAGTTTTATCCATGAAGACTTTGCTAGCATGATTTTGTATTCTACGTTGATGTCCTCTTTTAGCTACCTTCATTTGTTGTAGGATCTAATCCAACTTGTTCCTCCATATTAAAATGCAATTTTAGACATATGCAATCAACTACAATGATGATTGAAGATAGATGACCATAGCTAAGAGTGATTTGCAGACTATCATTCCATCTTCTCGACACTGTAATAGATGCATGGTATAGAAGGTATAGAACACCTATCAAACCATCTTCTGAAAATTGTAATAGGGAAACATAACTGATTTTAGTCACAACAACCATCAAGCAAAACTACAACGCTTACATTGATAGAGAATAAATTTGGAGGAGCAACTCCTTAGGCCACCACCTAGACCAGACCAATAGAGAGACGATGTTGTTCAAAGGACTTGTAACCAAGGTCGATGGGTATAGAGTCCACTGAGGGATGATCGTACAACACCCATGAGTATCCATGATACAACTTATTTGGATTTAGTATTAGTATTGAATATTTTTCCTACATTAGAATAGTTTTATGCTATAATGAGCTTACCTCCTTTAAAATAACTCGGGAATGTGGACTGTTATGTTTCCATGCATGTTATTCATATCTTGGATGAGCAGCAACTTCCATTTCTAGTTATTAGAGTTAGTTTCTAACTAGATTTTCTCTAGCGGTGGGTTTTCTCATAGTCTGGGCTATGCTTTGTTTAAATTAGCTTTCAATATATTAGATAAGTAATTATGGTTATGGAGTTAAAGAAAAAGGTGATGGCCTCATGAGAACATTAGTAGTCTAATTGGAATACTAATAATATACATGAGGAATGGACATGTAGAAAGAATCCAACCTGAGATTTGGTAATCCGGTCACTAATCAATAATGGAACCTTTAAAAGGCATATTTCAGCCACCATACTCTTACACTACATGATTCTATTTGTATCATTCTTCCTTATCCACATATAGTGATCAAGGAAGTCATGCATGAGAAAAATAATAAGAATCTGATGTAAACATTATAAGTTAGAAATAATTAGAAGGAGAGGAAAGTTGATAGACAATGCAGTACCATAAAAAAGCCCATCTTCAAGTTCAACACCTATGCGCATAGTGTATGAAGGCTTCAAGTTGGCTACTGATATCATTTTCAGAAGAAAAAAAAATGAACATTCAGATGCTTCTCTCTGCAATGCTTCCAGAACAGAATTGGCATTAAGCATGTGCCATTGCATACTAACTATAGAAAAAGGTGTCATGCATCAAACAAAAATTATAATACCCAGCAAAAACCTAAAAATCCCATAACACCAATCAAAATGTTCTTCATATTAGCGTCAACTGAGTTCATATCATATCAAGATCTAGGGAGCAACTGATGGCCTCCATACTAGCATCAAGACAAGCTTGCAAGCAATCTGAATGGTCAGCGAACCCAAAATCAGTGTGTTGAGTTTGACTATAGTCACACAAATAGATAAAAACCTATCTACAATCATATAGCCATAACCATTAATTAATATGAAGGTATTGCATTTAAACTTAGTAGCAAGATTACCAATCGAGGTAGCTTTGTAAAACCTTTTGATGTGATTAGGGAGTTTGGGAAGTTGCATAATAGAACTTTTATCTCTTAGCCATTTTCTAGCCCTGAACATTTTCCAATCGACAACAAAATCTATGGCACAAAGAAGCATATCTAAGGGTTAAATAAGCATAAGTATCCTACACATCGTCTTGTTACAGAGCTTATAAATTCAATGGGTAATACACATTGGATGAAATCAGTAGTCAGGAGCTTGTCAACTCTCACTTTGAAAACCAAAAAGAGAGTTCTTAAAAAAGATGAACAAAACCAACAACTCTCACTTTCCTTCAGGTCGCCACCTACAGTTGCAATAGCAACATCTGGTAAACTTTGTGGCAATCATGGCATCTATTTTCTAGTCCTGATGTATACATTTATTATTTTCCTGTATTAGTCAAAATACTTAGAACATGTACGAAACAAACCTAGTGAGACAAAGTCAATGTAGATAGATTAAGTCCTTGAATAGTAAATGTGCAGTTGTAGAAAAACTCTTCAGGTTTTAGAATACAACTACCCTAACATTGAAAGAAATATTAATGTAGTTGCTTCAAGATCATTTGGGGTTACGGAAAATGTTGTTGACATGGTGACATCTGATCTTGACATGTAATTCTCCATACATACATTAAACTAGATAAATACCTTTGGTATGAGAATGTCTGAACATACTTCTAGTGAAAGTCTTAGACAAGAAGGTAGCCACATTCTCGCACTGCACAGACATACTACTACATTATGTCACCTTTTCTACATTCATCCTTATGCTCTGCCACTCACATTCTAGTGTCCCCTGTAAATGTAGGACCCCACCTAGACAAACTTGGATTGTTGTTATAGGTTAGGCAATGTAGGTGCCCGCCAATCTGTCTTATGTAGGCTAAGATAGACAAAACAAATAGACAAATCTTTATTGGTCCCAATATAGTAAATATTGTCATAGATATTTTAGTCTTGCTCATGGTTTCTTAAAAAAATAGATCAGATTATTAAAAAACTACTGCGACTATTGCACATGATATAATAGAATCAAATTTACCTGCCTTTTTGCAACATCTTCTCTATTTTCCTTGTCATCTACTACTCAGTATAGTGGGGTTAGTATCATCCATACCACCCCCCTCTGGTATGGGGCAAATTACAGTAGCCTGGGCCATTACACACACACCAGCTATACCTCATAGAAAAAATACTCAACACTACAAATCCAGCCAACTTAATGGGTATATATACATATCTCAAGAAAACCCACCTAATTCCAACAGTAGTAGGTTCTACTATGGGGTGGTATATGAGGGAACCAGTCAAAAAAATGTATCCCCTCTAGCTTTGAGGCAACCAGTAACTACAGAAAGAAAGGATAGAAACTTTGGAAGACCCATATATCCCTATAAAGGAACCTAACGGTTGCACATAAACTTAAAGTTAAAGGATCAAAGTCGAATACTAGATCTATCATGTATGACACTACTTTTAGGACCATGTAACTATGATAAAAATTGGAAAGTTGTTTCCATAATGATTATTTTATTCTTTCAAAAACGTTTTAAATAGATAGATTATTTAAAGCTTTACATGATGCTAGAGATTTCGTAGTTGTCTTCATGAATGGATCTTGTAATATCCAACAACCTATTAAAGTAAGTATATTAGTATAGCTATTGATTTTAGAACCAATACCACTACATTTGGGGCGTCATCCCCCTTGCACATCACCCATGGAACACCGGTTTTCAACATGACAATCATACTCATTGCCCACTATGTGAATGCCTTACTCAAAGACCTCAATCTTAGACTTTCTGGTGTATATTCATATTCGGTCAGAATTTAGTGTTAGGATGCATTGAGCTTACTCTTCTTCAAATTAAATAATTAACAACACACTCATAAACCGGTCTATCTCATAATAAATATATAACTTGAGCATGTCAGATGCAAATTCAGTCCCTTAACTACACAAAAGTGTTTATGAAACATGTAACCCTTTGAGAATGTTGATATGAAATTATTTGAATCACAAATAGACTTCATTCTTGCTTGATATCAACAAGTTTAACCAAGCGGTCAACCAAATACTAAGTCATGCATAGATATGCTTGCAATGTTGATATTAATCTTTTCAAAGAAGTAATCTAAGAAGATGATAGTGGAGCTGATGTGAAGGTTATGAATAACTCCTAAAATGTGTATTCTAAGAAGAGTTCTTCTCCTGGCTATACTTTTGGAACAACCTATGCCCACCTATCCTTTGACAAGGGCGTGACTGATTCCTTCACTCTAGCCTATGGGAAGTGGATGTTATGTGGAAGAAAAATATGGACCCTATGAAATGGTAGTTTAAAATGCTTACAAAAAGAAGTTGCAAAGGTGCCAGATTATGGTATGGCTGAGTGCTTCGACCAAGCCGGTATTCCCTTTTATGATAGAATATGCAATGGTATGTTGCATAATAGAAAACATAAATGTTTCTAATAGCTTAGATACTACCACATCTGAATTGAATTCACCATTTACACCTTTATCTAAACCAAATGATAATACTATATCGAAGTTAACATTCTCTTCTTCATCTTCCTACCAAGCTTCAATATTGACATCCAAGCACCATAATAAAAAAAATTGATGAAAATTCGTTATAGTCTGAATGAAAATTTCCTCTCTGTTGCTCCTCCAATAAACTTCACCATTCCTTATAATACTAAGCAAATACACTTCACGCAAGAAGTAAGTTTAGATGTTGGTGTTCTGTCAATATTATGGAGTGAAGATAAAAAAAATTGAAAACTCAATGGTAACAGAATAACCAGTACTGAAACATTCAGGCTAATCTATGTAGCAAGCCTCATACATCTTAAGAACTGGATCAGACAGTGTATAAGGCAGTAAATATCAAGAATACTGACATAAATGAAATCCTCATTTACAAAAAAAAAATCTTCTCTGATCGAATAAGTAATTTGGGTGAATGTATTTACCAGTTAAGCATCCTCTTATGATTAAATGAAAGCTTCAACATGAGTAACTGGTGGAGCGTTCCCTTGAGGACCTTGAATCTGGCAATGTTGATGCAACTGTCGTAGAGGAAGTTGTTACAGAGCGGTGGGGTGGGGTCTTCTCCCCTATTTGGTTTCCTCATAGGGCTTTCTGATTCTAGGATCTCATCTCTGTGAGGGTGCTAGCAGAGCGGAGGTGGATAGGATGGGAGGTTGGAGAAGGGGATGCGAGGGAGAGAGGGTGGGGAGAAGAGAGCGAGACAGAGAGAACACGATGTGGGGGAGGGGAGAAGAGAGTAAGATAGAGAAAACATGATGGGGGTCGGAGAAGAGAGTGACACAGAGAGAACACGGTGGGGGAAGGCAGAGGGGGAAGGTGGAGGGGGAAGGGGGTAGACGTAAACTACGGAGTACCGGTGCCATGGGGCAATGGTTTTGGTGAAGGGAGTAATGATCACACTAATAGTGGAATGAGGGAGTAGTGTGCGGTAAACTTGAATTTTTGGGCCTGTTGCTTAAGTGGAACGGGGAGGGAGAGAGGATTTTTAAGGAAATTTTGTAGTGGATGAATATGTGTAGTAAATTTTGTAGTTATTAGAATTTACTACAAATACTTTACTTATATCTATAAAATTTGTAAAGAGAGTTGTTGTTAGATATAATCACAATATATGTAGCTAGATTATGTGTAGCTAAATCAATCATTTTTTGTAGTGAGTGATGATGTAATGAGATCCCACCTACTATGTTTCAATTTGTTCTTGTGATGAGATATGCCCTATTTATGTAGATCTTATTTAGTGGTTATATATTATAACTTGATTGATCCTTAAAGATATTTAAATTGGTCTAATTAATCAAAGTGAAATCTAATAGTGTAGTTTCCGTATTCCATAGATCCATTCCAGTGTGAGCTTTGTTATTGGATGGTGAAACGAGTTTAACTCAGAGCACCTAGTTTTGAATACACATAGTACAAGTCGAGTAATTCCTTGTATCCTTAAATACATGATGTGTGAGATGACCATGCATGAGCCAATCTCGTTGTGATATGGAGGGCCATGCATGAGTCACTCCTTTTGTTAGAATGGTCATGAATGAGCCTATTCTTATAGTGTCATACATGTACCAAGGTGGGCTAATTATAATTATATATGTGGATGGCCATGTGTGAGCCAATCCCTAATCTTAGGTATACGTCATTGATTGTACTTGACTGATATGTCTGTACAATGTTTCCTCTTGTGTTGACCAAGAGGTGTGGTGAGGTCGTGGATTCCATCTCTTCCATTAGACCTTGTGTGGCACCGATTTTGACTTATCAAGTGATCGGTAGGCTTTCAATGGTATGACTCAAATCCTCAGGGCATAAGGAAATATGTAATCATTCGTGTAGTATAATTGTATAAGGATCAAATATGAAAGCATTGGTTGAGTCCTTTCTTGATCTTTATACAATGTTGTTGTTAGAAAATATGCATGCTCTTCATATTCCTTTTAAATTATTAAGATGTTTCATAATCAAATGGTAATTACCCTTCCTATCAATAATCATTATCTACTTGTCCTTACTTATATTCATATTTCTGCTTAGTTTATCTTATATGTGGTAATAGTAGAGTTGGTGGTGAGTTATATCTCCCTCTGAGATTTGGAATCTCACCCATGGGTTTCCCACACAATTTTTAGGTGGATGAGTATGAAGAGGTAGAGATCGTGTATAGGAGGTTGAGCAGAAGCCAGAGGAGCATTAGCTAATAAGGTTGGAGGTGATGTTGGATGTCTTTTGTTGATAGAGTCCCAGAGTCATCCCTATACACTCAGGTCTTTGGGAGAATTTTGTAGATGTTTCGCAAACGTGCTTTCTTTATGTGCCCTTTGTATATTAGATATGATGGAATCATGTATATATGTTCTAGAATAGTGTTTTCGTTGTAGGTTGACAGCATGCCTTGTGAATGCTTTGAGGCATTAAAGGACTTAGGTGTAAAAGGTTCTTGCTATATGGATGTTTTATGAAAAAGGTTTTAATTTTTAACATTTTCCCAGTAATCTGTTTGTTAATCTTTCTTTCATGGTTATGTTTTGAGAAATATCATTTTGTGTTGCGCGGGGCATCACAAGATAGGTTGGTATCACAGCTTTAGGTTTGCTGAGTCTATAGGGGTCTAGGACTAGGGTTTTTGTTTGTTATAGTGTCCTCCACTTTGTCTTATAATCACTTCTTCTTATACAGAAGAAGATAAGAAAACTTAAAGATATTTGGAGAACACGAAGAACATGTTGTCAATAGTAGTGTTGCTACATCAGATATTGGTTCAAAGAAGCAGGTATGAGAAGATTCAGGTGTCTGAAGTCCCCAGTTTGACCCATCCACGATAAAAAAAAATACTGCATTCCAATTCCTTTTTGGGTAGTTTATGGCAACAATAACTCATATGGCGGACATGATGCCTGCACCTCAGCCTAGGGCACCATTTCCCTATGCTAAATCTTCAGGTATTAGGAAGACTTTTGAGCAGCTTCATTGTGTTGGGGCGTTTGATTATCACTACTATAGAAATGGCTTATAATGACACTTTTAAAGGTGTCAATTGTAAGCAAATCTCAACGCCTAAACAATAAAGAGTCGGTTAAATAATTAAATCGACATATATCTGTGAAGGGCGACCAGACATGAGTATTACTTTTTATTTAGCGTTGATTCCTAAATTATAAACTGACGCTAAACATTGACCGCCAAATCCAATTTTTTGAGCGAAAAAAATTACCTCCAAAATTTAACATACAATGTCGATTATTAACAAAGAAACCGACGACTAAATGTTTTTTGCACAATAAAAATTTGGCCAATTTTTGTCGTCGATTCTTTTACAGTAACCGACACCGATGTGTTTCCACGCGCTTTACCGCAAAACTTTTTGCCACCATATAGCGTCAGGTTTTACACGAAAACTGACGAGTATGGTCTTAATTCGAGAACATTTATTTTTTGTTGGCATATATATAGACGTCAGTTTTTCTTGTTTGAACCGACGACTATAAGAGAATAAAAGTGTCCATTTTTTGTTGGTAATTGACGCCGATTGTTAACTTAACAGCACCCGCGCGAGCCAGACTCTTCCCCTTTCTCTATTTCATTCAATCTCGCGCAACGCAGGGTTTGCTCCGATGATTTTCTGCTCACCGCTGCTCGTTTCTCCTCTGCCCCCACCTCCGCTGCCACTTGCTCCGGTTGTTGCTCTGGCTCACTTGTTGGTCCTCTACCCACCTCCACCACCGCTTTCCCTCTGGCTCACTTGTTGCTCCAGCTCCGGCGCTGCCTGCTCTCCTGCTTCAGCGGCCTTCTCTCCTGCCCCAGCTCGCTGCTCTACCACTGTTGTTCTCCACGCTACTAGTTGCTCAACAAGTAGCCCTCTTCTTCTTCCTTCGTGCCCCTCTTCTTCTTCCTTCTCCCTCATTACCAACAGTAAGAACGGTCGTGGCTATGTTGGCCGACCATGGCCATGCTAGGCAGCACAGCCTTGGTTGGCCAACACAGCCACGGTCATGCTTATTGTTGGTAAGGAGGGAGAAGGAAGAAAAGAGGGTATTTTGTTCATTTATTTTTTTATATATTGCTTTGTATTTGTTTATCTACTGATTATATTTATTTATCTAATGCTTTGAATTTATATATTTAGATGTTGCTATTGTAAATCAACCTAGGATATGAACAAATCTTTTGCTTGCATATATTTGTGCTTCTAATCCTAATGCTTGACCTAATTCGGTAAATTTTGGTGCATGCTGAAATAAGATTTAAACGTGTCCATTCTAGCATCCTAATTTGATTTGATTAAACCCTAACATTGATGAAACCCTAACATCAATTGTGTTGAAACCCTAACATGTACATATCTATCATTATGTTTGTTGGCCTAGAAACTCGTACAAGATTTACTAATTAGGAGTAAATCTTGGATAGACCCCGATTTGGGACTGTTCTTGAACACCTAATCTCACTTAGGATGTAAGTGTATAATGTGTTTTGGGTTTTTGAGAAAATTTCGGCAGCATTTCCCCGTTTGTTCTCTAAGTACATATGTACTTAGAGAACAACGGGGAAATGCTGCCGAAATTTTCTTGAAAACCCAATACACATTATACACTTACTAGTGAGATTAGGTGTTCAAGAATGGGATAGGTAGTACACATTTATTATATATAAGAATGACATCACATGTATTTGTTGGCCTAGAAACTCATCCAAGATTTATTCATTAGGAGCAAATCTTGGATAGTCCCCGGTTTGGGACTGTTCTTGAACACCTAATCTTACTTAGGATGTAAGTGTATAATGTGTATTGGGTTTTCAAGAAAATTTTGGTAGCATTTCCCCATTTGTTCTCTAAGTACATATGTACTTGGAGAACAGTGGGGAAATGTTACCGAATTGTACTTGAAAACCCAATACACATTATACACTTACTAGTGAGATTAGGTGTTCAAAATGGGATAGGTGGTACACATTTATTATATATAAGAATGACAGCACATGTATTTGTTAACCCTAGACCCTAATCTTGTTGTAATATATACTTGTTTTCTCTTTGATCATAGAATGGATAGATCATGGATGTCCATTCGCAATCGCTGCACCCCAGCTTTTATTTTTGGTCTTTACCAGTTTATTAGATTTGCTGAGAAACATAGGAAACAACCTGGAGATAGGTTCTACTGTCCATGTAGGCATTGTGGTAAGAACTTGAAAGTCAACACTGGTGACGAAATCAAAAGTCATGTCATGTGCAACGGGATTGTACAAGGCTATACAGAATGGCACTGGCATGGAGAGATTTCAAACCCGGAACTAGTGGATGTTGATAGCAGTGCTTGTGTGGAAGAAGAAATTGCCTCTGATGATGTAGATGTGAATGAACCAGTTCCAGTAGACATCATTGATGTGATGCTGGATAGTTGTGGAGTAGAGCACACCGATCCACCTCCCATTTTTAGAAACATTGTGCATGATGTTGAGATACCGTTATACACAGGTTGTACTAAGTTTATGAAGCTTAGCGCTGTGTTGAGATTGTATAAGCTGAAAGCTAACAATAGATGGAGCGACAAAAGCTTCACGTCATTGTTGTCTTTGTTGAAAGAAATGCTTCCTGAAGGAAATGAGCTACCGATCTCAACATACCAGGTAAATAAATTGTTGTGCCCAATGGGAATGGAGGCCAAGAAGATACATGCATGCCCAAATAATTGTGTATTATTTCATAAGGACTATGTGGATTTGAAAGACTGTCCAAAATCTGGTGTGTCACGGTATAAATTGACGACTTAGGGGGAGTCCAAAACTGGTTCTCCTGCCAAGGGGATGTGGTATCTACCAATAATATCACAGTTTCAATGCTTGTTTGAAAATTCGATAGATGCAAAGAATTTGAGGTGTCATGCATATGTTAAGAAAAATAATGATGGGATCCTACGACATGTGTCTAATTCCCCATAGTGAACTTTACAATGTGAATTACTTTACAATGTGAATTACTTTACAATGTGCACTTTACAATGTGAATTACTTTACAATGTGAATGTGAACTTTACAATGTGAGCTTTACAATGTGAATTACTTTACAATGTGAACTTTATAATGTGAATGTGAACTTTCAGATGGCTGAACATTCTCTTGATGATCGTGTTGATGATTACCGTGAGGGTGAGGACATCAATGCGCCGCCTCACAATGTATGTTTTAAAAATATATCATATATTTATATCTATATGTCCATTTATAGTTATATCCAGTAAGTGTGTTTATTTTGTCAAATTTTAGGTTGATGATGCACATGTACCCTCTGAAGCACTTGAGGCACTTGATGAGCAACACCAAAAAGTTGACAAGAGAAGGGGCATCACTATGGTGAAGAAGTTAACAGCGCTAAGGGGCAATGGACCCAAACTTGTTGTGGATTTTGATAATGTAGGAAATGCAATTGGAGTGAATAGCAATTCGTTTATTTCATATCTTGGGTATGTTACTCGTAGCCATTATGGTTGTAAGATAGATTATTGGCATAAAGTTCCTAAGGGGAAGAAAGACGTAATATGGAAGGATTTATGCGTGAGTTATTATTAATTTGCAATTCTATTTTGTAGATTACTGATTTTTTGGATACTAGTTAATAGCTATTCTATTTTGCAGAGTATATTCACATTGGATGAAAAGTTGCATCGTAAATGTGTGATGCAACACTATGGGAGAGTCCTAAGGAACTATACGACAAATCTCACCTGAGAATACATAAAAGAAGGTGACAAGAGGAAGAAGACAACCACTAAACAGTGGAACTTCCTGGACCAAAAAGAATGGAACGCGTTTGTTGCTTCAAGAAAAACTGATGAATTCAAGGTATCAGGCATCACTCCCAATTTAATTAATATATGTTGTATTCACCTATTCAAGATTAACATTTAGTGTTACTAACCAAATCATTAATGTGCATACTAACTAGGCCCTCAGTGAGGCACAAAGAGCAAGGCGTGCACTGAATGTGGATGACCACACAATGGGTCCAAAGGGGTATGCAGGCATTCACCAAAGACTACAGGCTGAGTCTACTGCTCAGTCTGCTACTACTCAGGAGTCGTCTACTATAGGTACCACACCTCTGCCTCACCATGATGTCTGGATAGCTGGGAGGCAAAATAAGAAGGGAGAAATAAGGAAGCCCGCAAATGCTGAGGCATCTGCAAAAATGGTAAAATACAACACTTAGAGAAATCATTCGAATATTGATTATTTGTGGTGTTTACTTAATTACAATTTTTTTTTGGCGATTAGCAGGAGCTGCACGAGCTGAGGAAACAAGGCAAGTTCATCCCTGAGGGAATAAAGGATAAATTAACAGTTGCTTTGGGTAACCCAGAGCATCCTGGACGTGTTAGGGTTGTAGGCTCTGGTATGGGCATCAAAGCGTTCTTTGGGCCATCCCAGTGCAAACATGTCCCAAAAGCGGGAATTTTACAAGAAGAGGTAACCTATTGTTTCTTTAGAATATTACTGTAAAAGAGAATTCAATAATCAAAAGATAACATTTCTTTTATCCATGTATAGGTAGATAAGATAGTTGATAGGAGAGTCGATGAAGTAGTTGATAAGAGAATCAAGGAAGCAGTTGATAAGACACTCCATGAAGCAATCAACAAGTGGCAGGCATCTCTGACTACCACTCAGCAGACAGTACCTATGGCGTACCACTCTACTCCTACTACAGAGGTTGGGAGTAGTAATCTTGTAGACCCAGCACCTAGCACATCCGGTGTAAGTATTTTTATGACATAGTAACTAGTCTTTTCAAGATGATATGTATATATGTATATAACATTCTTTACACAAATTTGTAGGGGTTGAAGACATGTCGTCTAAAAAGTAAAGAATATGTCATTGCAAAGGCGTCGGCTTACCCATCCCTACCAGGGGAAATGTTTCATGGGTCTACATTACCATCTCGTTGGGTTTGTGTGAGCCTGCTACATATATTCCCCAAGTGGATGGATCTTCCATTGCCATATACCCACCCAGATTCTGAAACACTTGGTGAGGCAGAATGCAGAGTGATATTGTGGCCAAAAGAAGATGTCTTCTATACTGAAATTGTATGGTAAATTTACATTACGTTAAATTGTTAGTGTGTGTATATGATGTCAATTGATCTGAAATTATATATATATACATGTTAAAAAGACGACACCCATAGCATCTAGGCCTCCACCTCCACCTCCTACATTTCCAAGTTGGGTTCCACATGACCTACCCATCCCGTTAGGTCCTAATTGCAGGGGTATGGAAATATGGTTAGGCGAACATGATATAAATTGCCTTATAACTGTTTCTATAGATGTGGATGTTGCAGGTCAATCATATGAAAACAAACTATTTATACAAGATATTTTGGAGTTGTTTTGATATGATTGGCTGAATACATTTGTGATAGATCTATGGATAATGTGCGATCCTCTTTATACATCCATATACCTTGTGTAGGATCTGGTGATCTGGTTTCTTATATATTAATGCATATGTAATACATGTTTTGTAGCTACTTAGACAAGATATGTGCAGATTTTTCATTCGAACATGTAGGATTTTTGATTCCATCTTTGATTAGTCTAGTAGCTAAAGACCCTTCGTCAATTCAACAATATTTTTGTGATGCTTTTACAAATTTTTCTCAAAATAACAAGACGGTGATAATCGCTCCATTCAATGTGGAGTAATTTTAATTTGCTTATAATTTGGACTTAAGAAAATTGCATTTTATTGTGGATTTTGAGTTATTAATTTTTAACTTTTTTACCTCTAGGGGTATGCATTGGGAGTTACTAGTTATTGTCCCTGAGACGTTCATTGTCTATTATCTAGATCCTAAGGGGACTAAATTTAATTCAAAATATGGACACACAATGAAAATGGCATTATTCCGGTGAGAAATATTTCATTTTCAAATCCGTTAACATATGTTATTACATTACTATTTAATTATGTAATGTACTATGTTACATTAACATGTAGGGGTTTAGATGAGTTCAAAAAGGCTGGAGGAAAGGTCCACAGGAAAAAGAACCATCCAATAATTTGGAAGAACGTGGAAGTAAGTTCCCGACTGCAATGTATATATTATTTATGTGAATAGTGCTTAATTAGTTGTATTTTTTAATATTTTGTATGTTTCAATTTATAGTGTGCTACAAAAGACAACGGATGGGCATGTGCATACTATGTGATGCGATTTATGCACATGATTATCAAATATGCCGCAGTGGACATCGATACCATTCCTGAGGTATAATATATAGTCTCATTAGATAATATGAAATATATCAATCTTATTTATATATTATAAATTTTATATATACATCATTCTCTTTGCAGGTGTTTAAAACTGACCACACTACAAGAAAGGCCTTACTAGATGTACATGATCCCTATACGAAGGAAGAATTAAATGATGTAAGAGAAGAATGGGAAAAGCCATACATGTAGTGGGGTTTTTAAAATATAATTGGGATGTTGATAGAGAATAATGACTAAAGAATAATATTTTGTAAATGAATTTCTGAATTGTAATATATGTGAATGTTTCTACATGTCTAAATGTTTCTACATGTGTGAATGTGAAAATGAATGGAAATGTTGGTTGCTATATGAATGTTTCTACATATGTGAATGTGAAAATGAATGGAACTACATATTGCTACATGAATGTTTCTACATGTGTGACAATCGAATGGAACTACAGGTGAAAATTAATGTTGTTAATTTTGCAGGTTTGTGGTCGGTTGTTGGCTGATATCAATGGATGTCGTAAAACCTGCAGTTCATAACTGAACTACAGGTTTCTCATCATACGACCAACCACAGCAGGCCTACAGACTGATAAAAAATACATACAATAGGTGTTAGTTATTTGAAAAAACCGACGAAAAATGCTTACAGTGTTGGATAATAGCTAAAACCGACGACTAATGAGACCAGACACCATTGTCGTGCTGTCCAGCACGGCTGTGGTAGCAGGTGATATGGCGTCGGTTATCAGACATAAACTGACATTGATGGTGCCCTAAATGGCGCCCTTTCTGTAGCGCGAAGGTTTATGGCGTCAGTTTTCATAATAATAATCGGCACCTATATCCCCCTACTGGCGCATTTTTGGTGGCACGCAAAGGTTTCTGGCGTCGGTTTGGAAACTGACGCCTAACAGTTTGCCTTTTAGCGGCACCCACATAGGTGTCGCATTGAAACCGGCACTAAAGGTCTTAAATAACTGACACTAAATGTGGGTTATGTACCACTATATGCGGGAATAGCTAACCCGGCAGATGCAGATCAATGGCTGACTGAGCTTGAAAACTCTTTCAAGATCTTGAGTATCCCTTAATAGGATAAGGTGAAGCATACAATGTACCTTCTTGGAGGGAGTGTTGGCCATTGGTGAGCCAAAGAGGAGGAGAAGATATTCAGTGTTGTGGTTAGTTGGGAGGAGTTTTGACAAGAGTTCATGAGTCGGTATTTTCCTCAAATATATCTTGACGAGAAGATCAGTCAGTTTTAGAGGATTCGACAGGGGTCCATGACAAGCAATGAGTATGAGGCAATGTTATGGAGTTGTTGAGGCTCTATCCTCACATGGCTATGACGGAGGATGAGAGCATTCATCATTTTGAGAAGGGGTTGAATGTATAGTTGTCTACCCAAGTTGTCGCTTTGGAGAACCGACAGAGGTTTGTTGTGTTTGTGGAGTCTGCCTGGAGGATAGAACGATCTGTGAAGGAGAAGAGAGAGACAAATGCCAAGAATCAGTCCACACAATTTCAAGGGTAGTCATCAGGTGGCTTCAAGAAGCCAAGGTTTTCTGCACCTCCAGTGTTTCAGAGGTTTAGTGTGTAAGGAGGTGAGACCACCCCCTTACTAAAAACATTTGAAGAATAAAACACCCATTCAAAACACACTCAAAGGTATGTTGGAATAGGTATAAATTTTCCAAATTTATTATAATGGTATGCAAAATATCAAAGTATAGCAGCGAAATAAAAATAATGACTATATTCAATTTTCACAAAAGATTACAAAAGTACATCATAATATCCCATAAGGGTTTACATGTATGATACAACATAAGGATCTAAGTAGAGGGAAATCTAAACCATAACAACTTTGTTTCCGAGCTTTAAATCCTTAAGCTAGTCCAAAACTTCATGCCTTATCATCCAAGTCCTTCACCTAGGGTTGGAAGCATAACCCAGCAAGAAGAGAAAATAGATGACACCGACAATGGTTGGTATGTGCATACAAAATAGGAAATTGAGCAATATATGGAATAAAGGACATCAAGTATAAAAGGCTTCCCATAGAAAGGATAAGGACAACCCAAATGGGTATCAAGAGAAAAGGAATTGAAATCATATGATAAAAAAAGAATACTTTCCATTAATAAAACATAAACATTGTACCATACAAACACATGTAAGGAATTACGGCACACACCCCATATCATCAACCTGCATGCAAGTTAGATAAACATAGCCCTAAAACAATATAAACACAAAGGCAGCCAAGTCTCATAAACTTGAAACTTGATAGAGAAAGCAATACTACCAATCTCCCAAATATATAAAACATGGGCCAAGAGTCACACATCTTGCCTTGGGTGTGAGGTTCCTTTCCATCATAAAAGAGCAGGAAATATCACATCTGCTCAGCAGGAAATACCATGTCTGCTATGAAACCAATGTAGTTACACTACTCTAGTGTGACTGAATCACATAGCATGTTAAATGTAGAGGCAAGTAGAAAATATAGTCAAAATATGTAAACTAGTCACCACATAAGTGATCAACATATACA
This sequence comes from Alisma plantago-aquatica, assembly GCA_963693085.1. Taxonomy (NCBI): domain Eukaryota; kingdom Viridiplantae; phylum Streptophyta; class Magnoliopsida; order Alismatales; family Alismataceae; genus Alisma; species Alisma plantago-aquatica. The sequence goes on along the minus strand of OY856414.1, from coordinate 623,242,683 downwards.
TCCACCTCATAAGTGGGCAAAAGACATAACATGTCAATCTTTTAGAGTTCCATCATGAATAAAGCATAAGATAAGAGTTCAAAAGAATAACCATGATCACATGATCAATATCAAATAAGATATTTCACATGAACCATGATTTCAAAAGAAAAGACATTGTGTATAGGCTAATGTTTGTATGCTAAAGAGAATGAATAAGCATAGGTGAATTGCTCAACATAGAATAATAGGGGATACATCATACCTCAACTTCTGAGTCTAAATAGTCCAAGTCAGTCCTAGATCCAAGCCTAGGCCTCCAAAGAACATCTAGGAAAGGTGGACAGGTCCAATGAGTAAGGTTCCCAAGCTTAGAGAGGTTGGTTTCTCCAACAAAGCTCCTATCTCGAGCAAGAAGCACCTTCTCCACTTTAGAGGTGAAAAACCCTAACAAAAGAAGATGGAGATGGGGTTTTTAAAGGCTCTTGGTCAGGTTTCACCATGGAAGATTAGGGTTATGACCTGGAGGAAGGTGGAAGGAAGACTAAAAACATGAAAATAGCGAAGGAAAGGAGAAAACTTACCAGTTTTTGGTCAAAATAACCAAGGTGGAGCTTTAGAAACTCTAAATAGAGCAAATTTGGAACCCTTGGAGACTTCTTCACCAAGGTAGGCACCTTCTTTTACCATGCGATAAAACCTTCATGGAAAAATAGAACAGGAGTTATGCTCTAAGTTATAGGAAAGATAAAATAGAAAGATTTTTCGAATTTGGAGTTGGGAAGGGGTAGATATGGCTATATAAAGAAAAAGGTCAAGTATGAGGTGTCTATGGGACTTTCCATGTGTCCTTAGGCTAGGGCTTTATGGCCATGCAAGAGGACAGCTCATAGACTCTTCTTGTATATTAATGGTCAGTCCTAAAATCCCCTGGAGACTTCTAGGCCATCCCCACCATCCTTCAAACAAAGAAATAACCCCATTGGTTGATAACTTTTCAAGATAAGCTCATTTATAAAGAGGGTAATCCCTATCATTCCCTTGGAGAGAAAAACCATCAAACCAAGGTGAAACCAGGTTCCCCATGGTTCAAAACATCAAGAATGGTAAGGTAATATCAAAGGATTAAAATTCAGGTGATAATTTGCAAAGCAAACCTCCAAATTGGGAATTTTGCATAAAATTCCAAAATGTGCATATAATTTCATAACTTGCACAAACAACATCCAAATTGGACCAAACTTCATCCACAAGTTATATTTGATGTGTTGAATATGAATTTTCCATTATTTCCATATTTGAAGTTATATAATCACATTATTCAATACTTATGCCTTTTACTCATTTTCTCTGTCCTAAACTTATCCTAATATTTCAAGGTTGTCCAAATTAGATGAAATTTGACATGTAGGCTAATTTTGATATGTAGATTTAGAGTTTGAAGTTTTTTTTCACTTTTAAGACTTCTTTTTATGAGATATTTCATATGGCCCATTAATGGCCCATTATATAAATTTTTCATCCAATGAAATTTCTTATCTTCAAATTACCACCAAAATGAGTTATGTGGCATATTTTATGTATCCATTATAAACCAAATATTAATGTTAGAACATTAGGTTACATTAAGGTGATATATACATGCATTAGCTCATTGGGGTTATAATAAACATCTATTTAGGTCTAACCTCAAAATTTCCCATTAGGGTTTAATACAAGATACAACAAAAAAGAATCTAGATATGGGGAAGTCTAAACTACTTCAAATCTTATCTCCAGAGCAAAACCTCCAAGTCCTAGGTCCGTGCCCAAATCTATGTTCTATGGATTCAACTCAACATGTTGTCCTAACCTGGGTGGTTGGGAGAGCACCCAACAAAAGGGAAAGGAAAACAAAGTACGTGTCAGCATTATGAGCAAGTACAAGATATAAGTAAATAACATGAAACATAAAGATATTGAATCATCATAAGATGAGAAGGCCTAGAGAATGAGGCTCTCCTTTATTTCCTATAGCTTAGAGCATCATTCCTACTCTATTTTTTCAATGAAGGTGTTGTCCCAAGGTAAAAGTAGATGCCTACCTTGGTGAAGAAGGCTCCTAGGGTTCCAAATTTCTCTATTTAGGATTTCTTAAACTCCTCCTTGGTGATTTTGAGCAAAACTAGTAAGTATCCACCTTTCCTTCCCTATTTTCATGTTGTTAGTCTACCTTCCACCTTCCTCCAGGTCAAAACCATGGCTTTCCATGGTGAAGCCCCACCTAGAACCCATAAACACCTCATCTCCATGTTCTTTTGTTAGGGTTTTTCACCTCTAAAGTGGAGAAGGTGCTTCTTGCTCAAAATGGGAGCTTTTTTTGAGAAACCAGCCTCTCTTAGCTTGGGAACCTTACTTATTTAGCTTGTCCACCTTCCCTAGAGGTTCTTTGGTGGCCTAGGCTTGGTTCTAGGATTAACTTGGACTGTTTAGACTTTGAAGTTGAGGTATGATGTATCCCCCATTCTTCTATGTTGAGAAATTCGCCTATGCTTATTCTTTCTCTTTGTCCTATGGACATTAGCCTATACACAATGTCTTTTCTTTTAAAAATCATGGTTCATGTGAACTACCTTATTTGATATTGATCATGTGATCATGGATATTCTTTTGAACTCTTATCTTATGCTTTGTTTGTGATGGAACTCTAAAAGATGATATGTGATGTCTTTTTCCTACTTACAAGGTGGATGTATATGTTGGTCACTTATGTGGTGACTAGTTTGTATATTCTGACTATACTTGCTACTTGCCTCTACATTTAACATGCTATGTGATTCAATAGTGCTAGAGTAGTGTAATTGCATTGGTTTTTATTGCAGATGTGTTATTTCCTACCTATCAGATGTGATACTTCCTTCTCTTTTGGGATGGAAAGGAACCTCATACCCAGGGCAAGATGTGTGATTCTTGACCCATGTTTTATATATTTGGCAGATTGTAAGTATTCCTTTCTCTATCAGGTTTCAAGTTTATAAGACTTGGCCTCCTTTGTGTTTATATTGTTCTAGGGCTATTTTTATCTCACATGCATGTAGGTTGATGATATGGGGTGTGTGCCCTAATTCTTTACATGTGTGTGTGGCAAAAGCTTTATGTTTTATTAATGGCAAGTATTCTTTTGTTATCATATGATTTCAATTCATTTTCTCTTGATACCCATTTGGGTGGTCCTTATCCTTTCTACAGGAAGCCTTTTATATTTGATGTCCTTTATTCCATATATTACTCAATTTCCTATTTAGTATGCCCATACCAGCCTTTTTTGATGTCATCTATTTTCTCTTCTTGTTGGGGTATGCTTCCAACCCTAGGTGAAGGACTTGGATGATAAGGCGTGAAGTTTTGGACTATCTTAAGGATTTAAAGCTTGGAGACAAAGTTGTTATGGTTTAGATTTCCCACTACTTAGATCTTTATGTTGTATCATAAATGTAAACCCTTATGGGATATTATGATGTACTTTTGTAATCTTTTGTGAAAATTGAATATCGTCATTATTTTTATTACGCTGCTATACTTTTGTTGTTTTGAATACCATTATTGAACTTTGAAAATTTTGCACCTATTCTAACATACCTTTGAGTGAGTTTGGAATGGATGTTTTATTCTTCAAATATTGTTTTTAGTAAGGAGGTGATCCCGTCTCCTTACAACATGGTACCATTGCAACAACTAGTAAGTTTCCTTCTTTCCTTCCCTATTTTCATGTTTTTAGTCTTCCTTCCACCTTCCTCCAGGTCAAAACCATGGCCTTCCATGGTGAAATCCCAACTAGAACCTATAAACACCCCTTCCCCATGTTCTTTTGTCAGGGTTTTTCACCTCTAAAGTGGAGAAGGTGCTTCTTGCTCAAGATAGAAGTTTTGTTGGAGAAACCAACCTTTCTAAGCTTGGGAACCTTACTTATTGGACCTTTCCACCTTCCCTAGAGGTTCTTTGGAGGCCTAGCCTTGGATCTAGGACTCACTTGGATTGTTTAGACTCTGAAGTTGTGGTATGATTTATCCCCTATTCTTCTATTTTAAGCAATTCATCTATTCTAATTCATTCTCTTTGTCCTATGGACATTAGCCTATGCACAATGTCTTTTCTTTTGAAAATCATGGTTCATGTGAACTACCTTATTCGGTATTGATTATGTAATAATGGATATTTTTTGAACTCTTATCTTATGCTTTGTTCATGATGGAACTCTAAAAGATGACATGTAATGTCTTTTTCCCACTTATGAGGTGGATGTATATGTTGGTCACTTATGTGGTGACTAGTTTATATATTCTGACTATACTTCTCTACTTGCCTCTACATTTTACATGTTATTTGACTCAGTAGCACTAGAGTAGTGTAATTGCATTGGTCTATGTTTATGGCAGATGTGTAATTTCCTATCGAGAAGATGTGTAATTTCCTACTCTTTTGGGATGGAAAGGAACCTCATACCCAGGGCAATATGTGTGATTCTTGGACCATGTTTTATATATTTGGGAGATTGGTAGTATTCCTTTCTCTATCAGGTTACTAGTTTATTAGACTTGGCCTCCTTTGTGTTTATATTTTTCTAGGGCTATGTTTATCTCACATGCATGTAGGATGATGATATGGGTGTATGGCCTAATTCTTTACATGTTCTTGTGTGGCACAATCTCACTCTTTGAGAATTTTTCATAGAGTTGATTTTCTTCCAGTGTGTTGAGTACAATCTGAAGATGCTCATGATGTTTGTTCTAACATCTCAGAATAAACCAACACGACGTTGATAAACACAACCACGAACTTGTCTAGGTATGGGTGAAACACTTGGTTCATCAAGTCCATGAAGGTAGAAGGGGCATTTGTCAAGATGAAAGGCCTGACCATGAATTCATAATGCCCATAGCCAGTTATGAATGCCATCTTCAGGACATCATCATCCTTCACATGCATCTAGTAGTTTCCACTTTGTAGATCCATCTTGGAGAACATAGTGGCTGACTTCAGTTGGTCAAACAAGTCATTGATGTGAGGAAAAGGATAACAGTCATTCACTGTCACTTGGTTATGCATGCGGTAGTCCATACACATCCGCATCGAACCATCCTTCTTCTTCACAAATAGGATAGGGGCTCCCCAAGGTGAAACACTGGGGTGGATGAAGCCCATGTCGATAAGCTCTTCTAGTTGCTTATTCGCTTTGGTAAGCTCGGTAGGGGACAAGTGGTAAGATGGCTTCAATATTTGCAAAGTTCTGGGTACAAGCTCGATGGAGAACTCCACCTCACGAGTTGATGGAAAATCAGGTATCTCCTCAGGAAAGACATATGGGAAGTCCTTCACCACATCATAAGGATATAAGTAGAGGGAAATCTAAACCATGACAACTTTGTCTCCAAGCTTTAACTCCTTAAGCTAGTACAAAACTTCATGCATGATCATCCAAGTCCTTCGCCTAGGGTTGGAAGCATACTCCAACAAGAAGAGAAAATTAATGACATCAGCAAAGGCTGGTATGTGCATACTAAATAAGAAATTGAGCAATATATGGAATACATGACATCAAATATAAAAGGCTTCCCACAGAAAGGATAAGGACCACCCAAATGGGTATCAAGAGAAAAGGAATTGAAATCATATGATAACAAAAGAATACTTGCCATTAATAAAACATAAAGATTGTGCCACACAAGCACATGTAAAGAACTAGGGCACACACTCCATATCATCAATCTACATGCATGTGAGATAAACATAGCCCTAGAACAATATAAAGACAAAGGCGGCCAAGTCTCATAAACTTGAAACCTGATAGAGAATGGAATAATGCCAATCGCCCAAATATATAAAACACGGGCCAAGAATCACACATCTTGCCCTGGGTAAGAGGTTCCTTTCCATCACAAATGAGTAGGAAATATCACATCTACTCGATAGGAAATAATACATCGTCCATAAAAACCAATGCAATTAAACTACTCTAGTGCTAGTGAATCACAAAGAATGTTAAATGTAGAGGCAAGTAGAAAGTATAGTAAGAATATATAAACTAGTCACCACATAAGTGACCAACATATACATACACCTCATAAGTGGGCAAAAGACATCACATGTCATCTTTTAGAGTTCCATAATGAACAAAGAATAAGATAAGAGTTCAAAAGAATATCCATGACCACATGATCAATATCAAATAAGGTAGTTCACATGAACCATGATTTTCAAAAGAAAAGACATTGTGTATAGGCTAATGTAACATCTGGGCCCACTTCCCATGGCTCTAGTAGAGTTTCATGAATGATGAATGGCCCCACAGACCACCACTAGCCTTAACTGTGCGCTTTGTCCACTCACGTGCAAGCCAGGATCAACTTCCCAACTGGTCACCCATCCTAGTACTACTCCAAGCTGAGCACACTAAACTATGGAGTTCTTTAGTGATGGGCTCCCAGAAAAGGAGATGTACCTTGGTGATATGGGTAGTCCAATCATTCCTTTTAAGATCATGTTATCTGAGGTCTCAAATCCTGGGATGTTATAATCTCCCCCACTTAGACTTTTGACGTCCTCGTCAAGGCTCAACTATATGGCCTCATAATCAGACCCCATTTCAGTGCAGACCCGCAATGGCCCATGGACACCCAGCTCCCGATGACAGAATACCAGAGCAAGGGTGGCTACGTCAACCATTGACAACCCTTTCCTACATGCCTGGACCGTACAGCTCAAGATTGGCATGCCATGTCCATGCGGGCCCCACCTACTGGAGGGGTTATGGCTCTGATACCATTTGTAATGCTTGGGCCCACTGCCCATGTCTCTAGTAGAGTTTTAGGAATGATGACTGGCCCCACAGACCACTACTAGCCTTAACTGTGCGCTTTGTCCACTCACGCACAAGCCAGGATCAACTTCCCGACTGGTCACCCATCATAGTACTACTCCAAGCTGAGCATGCTTAACTATGGAGTTCTTTAGTGATGGGATCATGGAAAAGGAGATGCACCTTGGTGATATGGGTAGTCCAATCATTCCTTTTTAAGATCATGTTATCCGAGGTCTCAAATCTTGGGATGTTACAGCTAATGTCCATAGGTCAAAGAGAATGAATAAGAACATAGAAGAATAGGGGATACATCATACCTAAAATTTAGATTCTAAATAGTCCAAGTCAATCCTAGGCCTCCAAAGAACCTCTAGGGAAGGTGGATAGGTCCAATAAGTAAGGTTCCCAATCTTAGAGAGGTTGGTTTCTCTAACAAAGTTACTATCTCTAGCAAGAAGCACCTTCTCCACTTTAGAGGTCAAACATCCTAACTAAAGAACATGGAGATGATGATTTAGATCCTTAAATAAGCTTTCACTGAGGTATGTGTGCATAAACCCTTATATTGGAACAATTAGTGAATAAATGTTCACTAAACCACTATAAATTCCACTAATTAAACATGAACGACATAAAGGACAGAAATGAAAGGGAAACTTGGGAAAAGGTTTACATGGAGATCACATCTAAGATTCATTATGTTACAACACTCCACCCCTTTAAAAGGATTTTGTCCTCAAAATCTCAAGCAAAAAGAGAAGGGTGAGTATGTAACATTTCATCTCTCAACTCCCAAGTGGTTTCTTCAAGACCATGATATTTCCACAAAACTTTTACCAGCTCAATCTCTTCGTTCTTCAGCTTCTTTACTTGAGACTCAAGGATCGTCATAGGTAGCTCTTCATAGGTCAGATTCTCATGTATCTCTAAAGGCTCAACGGTAAGCACATGAGAAGAGTCCTTCACATACTTCTTCAGCATAGGGACATGGAACACATTATGAATCTTATCATAGGAAGGAGGTAAATCTAAGAGGTATGCATAGTCTCCAACCTTATCTAAGATTTCAAATGGTCCAACATAGTGGTTACTTAATTTGCCTTTAACTTTAGATCTAGCAATAGAAGGGATAGCCTTGATCTTCAGAAATGCAGAGTCACCCACTAGGAAGTTAACATCAGACCTTTTCTTGTCAGCATACATCTACTGTCAGTCTTGAGCATCTTTCATGCATTTATTTATGAATTGTACCTTTTCTATCATCATTTGCATGTCATCGGTCTTCACTAGAGAACTTTCACTGACATCATCCCAATGCAAAGGTGAATGACATGGTCTACCATAGAGAGCTTCAAAAGGTGGCATTCTAATACTAGCTTGGTATCTATTATTGTAAGAAACCTCAACTAATTGCAGATATTGATCCTATGCACCACCCCAATCAATCACACAAGCATGAAGCAAGTCCTTTAGAATCTAAACTATTCTCTCAGATTGACCATCAGTCTACAGGTGGTAAGAAGTACTGAAATGCAAGTCAGTACCCATCTCCTCCTGAATCTGACCCCATAAACGAGAAGTAAACTTTGGGTCACGATCAGAAACTATCACCTCAGATACTTCATGTAGGCATATGATCCACTCAACGTACAATTGAGCCATATCTACAACTTTGTAATTGGTTTTGAAAGGCAAGAAATGAGCAGATTTTGTAAGCCGATCACTAACCACCCAAACAACATCATAACCTTTCTTGGACTTTGGGAAACTAGTAATGAAGTCCATTGTGATCTTCTCCCACTTCCATTCTAGAATTTTAAGAGGGTGAAGAAGACCACCAGGTCATTTATGTTTGATGTTGACTTGCTAACATGTCAAGCACTTCACGACGAATAGAGTTATATCATTCTTCATGTTCTTCCACCAGACCCTTCATTATAAGTCTTTGTAAATTTTTTTTGTGCCAGGATAAATAGTGTACTTGAACCCATGTGCTTCACTTATCACCTTCTGTCTCAGATCACCCACCATCAGGAATCCACAACCTTTGTCTGAAGCGGATAACACCATCCACTCTGATAGAGAAGTGAGATAGATGTTTCTCAGTTAGGCCTTCATCTCTTCCATCTCAGAGATTTCCAATTGTGCATCAACGACTACAGATATCCAAGTCAGTGTAATAGTCAAACTAGCCATATGGACACACAACTTGTCTTCTTACACTGAATTGACAAGTTGAGGTCGCCAACTAGTCACATATTTGAGATTTTCCCACATCGAACATCTCATATCAGCATAAACGACATCCTTCTTGTGACTTAAAGCATCGGCTACAACATTTGCTTTATTGAGATGATAGGTGATGGTGAAGTCATAATCTTTCAGAAATTCCATCCACCTTTGTTGTCATAGGTTTAGATCCTTCTATGTCAACAGGTACCTCAAGCTTTAATGTTTGGAGAAAACTTCAAACTTCACACCATAGAGATAGTGTCACCATATTTTCAGAGCAAGAACGATGGCAGCAAGCTCTAAATCATGTGTAGGACAATTAGCTTCATTAGGTTTCAATTGGGGGGAAGCATAGGTGATCACCTTTCTGTCTTGCATCAAAACACACCCTAAGCCTTATTTAGAAGCATCAGTGTAGATGACATAGGGTATGCCTTCAACAAGCAAGGCAAGAATGGGAGCAGAAGTCAAACACTCCTTCAGCTTTTGGAAATTGTTCTCACATTTTGGTGTCTAAGAGAACTTGACCTCCTTTTGTGTCATCTTGGTTAAAGACAAGGCCAACTCAGAGAACCTCTTGATAAATCTTTGATAGTAACCTTCTAAGCATAGGAAACTACAGATCTCTGAGGGATTCTTCAAAGCTTTCCACTTGGTCACAACTTCTACCTTTACAGGATCAACAACTATATGTCTGACAGAAATCACATGACCCAGAAGCATCACTTCCTTTATCCAAAACTCACACTTTGAGAATTTTGCATAGAGTTGATTTTCTCGTAGTGTGTTGAGTACAATCTGCAGATGCTCACGATGTTGTTCTAATGTCTCAGAACAAACCAAAATGTCATCGATAAACACCACCACAAACTTGTCAAGGTATGGTCGAAACACTCAGTTCATCAAGTGCATGAAGGTAGTAGGGGCATTTGTCAAGCCGAAAGGCATGGCAATGAATTCATAATGCCCATAGTGAGTTATGAATGCTATCTTCGGGATATCATCATCCTTCAAGTGCATCTAGTAGTAGCCACTTCACATATTCATCTTAGAGAACACAGTGGCTGACTTCAGTTGGTTGAACAAGTCATCGATGTGAGTCAAAGGATAACGGTTTTTCATTGTCACTTGGTTAAGCTTGTGGTAGTCCATACACATCCGCATCGAACTATCCTTCTTCTTCATGAATAGGATAGGGGATCCCCAAGGTGAAACACTAGGGCGGATGAAGCCCATGTCGAGAAGCTTATTGCACATCTTTGCATGCCTTATAACAAGACTCAACAACATCACTTACATATAATACACCATATTAGCACAATATTGCATTATTGAGCTAGGAGATATTCATAAACCATCATAGAAGGGTTATATTAGCATTTAGAATATTCCTTTTTTACATAAACATGGAAGGAATCTAGATATGATTAACCCTCATCATATTCATAATGCACATGTTTAGCTTAAGAAAGTATCAACCATATGGCTATGATAAAAATCAATTAACACATTAATATTATGATCATATTAGCGAGATTATTTCACCAACATGCCATCATATTAGAAGGTTAAACATGAATACGCATCTTTATCTATTTGCATTAGAGTTAGGTTCAACGAGATAACTTATATCAATTTTACTAATCACCACTCATACCCAAACCCTAACTCAAGGCGTCCCCATTAGATCATGGATGCATAAGGTGAAGCATCATCATAACATTCCATAGTATTCTCAAGTATGAACCCACACATAAATCAAGGTGTAACCATCGAGTTATAGCATACTAGGGTTTCAACAACAATAAGAGAGTAATCCATGATTGTATTACTCATTCAAGGACTATCATACCCAATTGCCATCATTTAGTTATATTAAATCTAGGTATAACAAGGTATACCTCATTAGGGTTACATATCAACACAATATGGTTATCATCCCTTCTATTCATATGAGTCAATAGGTAAGGCTACCTTACTAAGGGTAACCCTCCATTGTTCCATCATCATTCAACCCATATCACCATACCACAATGTCACCCAAAACCATTAGATATTTAAAAGGTCAGACCATTGGTTGTTTACATAAGTAAACACCTTAGATAAAGCAACAATGAAGTCCTTGATTTGTTCTCTAGAAAGAGTCACCATCTAACCCTAGACATCCCTTGATTAACAACATAAAAAGTTCCATTGAGAGTAGGGTAAAACCCATAATCGACTATTCATTTAAAATAAGCCATCCATTATCAGCAAGTAAGCTCCTTAAGTTGGTCATATAAAGGAAACAATATAAATCAAATTATTAGGACCAAAATATTACATTATCCATCATTCCACTTTATTGGAGGAATAAACATTAGATCTTGACCATTGGGTTAAGTTCATATGTTAAAACCATCAATTACAGTAAATCTAATTCATATTTATTGAGACATACTTTGTTTTCCTTTCCCTTTTGATGGGTGTTTTCCCAACAACCCAGTTTAGGACAAGTTGTTGAGTTGAATCAGGAGAACATAGTTTTGGGAATGGACCTAGCACCTGGAGATGTTGCTCTGGAGACAATATTTGAAGTATTTTAGACTTCCCTCTATCTAGATCCTTTTTGTTGTATCATGTTCTAAACCCTATGGGAAACTTTGATGTACTTGTGTAATCTTTAGGGAAGTTGACATTTTGGACTTAGCAAAACAAGGTTGAAGGTTAGACCAAAATAGATGTTTAGTATAACCCCAATGAGCTAATGCATGTATAGATCACTTTAATATAACCTAATGTTCTAACATTAATCTTAGGTTTATAATGGATACATAAAATATGCCACAACTCATTTTGGTGGTAATGTGAAGATATGGAACTTAATTGGATGAATAGTTTAGATAATGGGTCGTTAATGGGCCATATCACATAAAAAAATCTCAAAAGTGGAAACAAACTTCAAATTCGAAATCTACATATCAAAATTAGCCTACATGTTAAATTTCATCTAATTTGGACAACCTTGAAATATTAGGATGAGTTAAGGAGAGAGAAAATGAGTAAAACGCATAAGTAATGAATATTTTGATTATATAACTTCAAAATATGAAAATAATGGCAAATTCATATTTAACACATTAAAGATAACTTGTGGATTATGTTTGGTCCAATTTGGATGTTGTTTGTGCAAGTTATGCAATTTTAGGTACATTCTGGACTTTTCTACAATTTACCCAATTGGGAGGTTTTTTTGTTTTGCAAATTGTCATGTGCATTATAATCCTTATATACTCCCTTACCATTCTTAATTTTTTGAACCATAGGGCGTCTAATTACACCTTGGTTTGAAGGTGTTTCTTTCCATGGGCATTTTAGGGATTACTCTCTTTATAAATGAGCATATCTTTAGAAGCTATCAACCAATGGGGTTATTTCTTTGATTTGAGGTCGGATGGGATGGCCTATAAATGTCCATAAACTCACATTTTATATTAAAGAAGCCTCTATGAGTTTTCCTCTTGCATGGCCATGAAATCCCTAGGTTAAGGACACATGGAAAGCTCCATGGACACCTCATGATTGACTTCTTCATTATCCATAAAGTTTTGCATGTCCATAGGCACCCTTAGAATTAGACACATGGAAACTAACTTGACACCTTGTGCTTGACTTCTTGCTTATCCATAAATTCTTGCATGTCCATTGACACCCTTATACATGACACATGGAAAGTCTCACAGACACATCATATTTGACCTCTTTCTGTATATAGCCATATCTACCCCTTCCAAACTCCCAATTTGAAAACTCTTGCTCTCCTTTATTCCCTATACATTAGAGCATCATTCCTACTCTATTTTTCCATGAAGGTTCTATCCCAAGGTAAAAGGAGGTTCCTACCTTAGTGAATAAGGATCCTAGGGTTCCAAATTTCTCCATATCAGATTTCTTAAGCTCCTCTATGGTGATTTTGACCAAAATTAGTATGTATCCTCCTTTCCTTCCATATTTGCATGTTGTTAGTCTTCCATCCACCTTCCTCAAGGTCATAACCATGGCCTTCCATGATGAAATCCCACTTAGAACCCATAAACACCTCATCTTTGTGTTCTATTGTTAGGGATTTTCACCTCTAAAGTGGAGAATGTGCTACTTGCTCGAGATAGGAGCTTTGTTGGAGAAACAAACCTCTCTAAGCTTGGGAACCTTAATTATTGGACCTTTCCACCTTCCCTAGAGGTTCTTTGGATGCCTATGCTTGGATCTAGGGCTGACTTGGACTATTTAGACTCTGAAGTTGAGGTATGATGTATCCCTTGTTCTTCTATGTTGAGCAATTCACCTATGCTTATTCATTCTCTTTGTCCTATGGACATTATCCTATACATAATGTCTTTTCTTTTGAAAATCATGGTTCATGTGAACTACCCTATTTTCAAGTGATCATGTGATAATGGGTATTCTTTTGAATTCTTATCTTATGCTTTGTTCATGATGGAACTCTAAAAGATGACATGTGATGTCTTTTGTCCACTTATGAGGTGGATGTATATCTTGGTCACTTATGTGGTGACTAGTTTATATATTATGACTATACTTTCTACTTGCCTCTACATTTAACATGCTTTGTGATTCGGTGGCACTAGAGTAGCGTAATTGCATTGGTTTTTATGGCAGATGTGTTATTTCCTGCCGAGCAGATGTGATATTTCTTACTCTTTTAGGATGGAAAGGAACCTCATACACAGGGCAAGATGTGTGATTCTTGGCCCATTTTTTATATATTTGAGATATTGGTAGTATTCCTTTCTCTATCAGGTTTCATGTTTATGATACTTGGTTGCCTTTGTGTTTATATTGTTCTAGGGCTATTTTTATCTCACATGCATACATATTGATGATATGGGGTGTGTGCCCTAATTTTTAAATGTGCTTGTGTGGCACAATCTTAATGTTTTATTAATGGCAAGTATTCTTTTTTTTGGTGAACCTAGCATGCATCATATTCCAACCCAAAAGAAGAGAGTAACAAGTGATCTAGAGTAGATCACCAAGAAAAAGAAAAAATGTACAGAACAAAAGAGAGAAAACTATCTATACAGACTATGCGTATCTTTTATGCTCAGATCCCAAATCGAATATGAACCTCCTCCAAAATTCAGAAAAATCCTACGGTTCCTTTCACGCCAGGTATAAAAGAGCACAAAAACAGCAGCAAGCTTCGCTTCCCCTTTGAGCATAAGAATGTCGGTCTTGGAGGAAGGACAGGAACCATAAGTGGAATAAAATTTCCTCCAAATAGCAGCAGTAAAACTGCACTTGAAAAACACGTGAGCAGCACCTTCAGCCTCCTCTTTGCAAAGGGAACACCTTGACACAAAACAGAAGCCCATTCTATTCAAATAATCCACCGTGGGCAGCTTTTCCAAGAAAAACTTCCATAAGAAAATAGAACACCTCCTGGGAACCTTTCCTTTCCAAACCCAATCATACCACACCACGCAAGGGCTTTGCTCTCTAACCAGATTCCACACATCTTTCAAACTAAAGGAAGCAGACGTCCCAACCAGCAAGGAGTCCACCCTACCATTCGGCCTAGGCAAACTTTTGAAGAAATCAACCAGCTTTTCCGAACCTCTAAACGTAGGAACAGACAAGTTCCTGTTACTGATGCAACAGCTAAGCTTCCTCCCATCTTCATTCCCCATATGAATCATCAGCTGTTGACAATCAAGCAAATCACGCAACTTCTTACCAGATGGAACCCAAGGATCCTTCCAAAGGTAGATGTCCTCACCATTACCAACCATGAAATTCACGTGAGGGATCAATAAGTGTCTATGACTGAGAAGTTTCTTGAACAGCCAAGTAAAATTAGTTTTAGCTTTGACCGACCAAATAGAATCACTTTCCAGGTACTTACTATGCACCCATCGGACCCAAAGAGACTCTTTATCCATCGCAATATTCCATAAATTCTTCAACACACCAGCCTTTGACCAGTCCTCCACCCTCCTAATCCCCAGGCCACCTTCTTTCTTAGGCCTGCAGATATACTCCCAAGACACAGTGTGAAGATGTTGCTTTTCTTCATTATCACCCCAAATGAAATCCCTCATCATCTTCTCAATAAGTAAAATCACAGATTTGGGAATAGGGAAAGACAAAATCCAAAAAATATGATACGAAGACAAAGTAGAGATAACCAGCTCAATTCTCCCAGCTTGAGATAAAAGCTTACACTTCCACGTATCCAACTTGCTCCTGATCTTGTCGAGAATAGGATTGCACATAGACTTCGTAATCCTGCCAGTAAAAAGGGGCAAACCAAGGTACCTCACAGGGAGAGAATAGATCTAAATGCTTAAACAATTTGAAATATCCCTTGCCAAATCCGTACTCATACTTTTGCTAACAAAAAGATGACTTTTCAAGTTATTCAACTTTAATCCAAAAATGTCTTGGAAGACCTGGAAAACCTCCTTGATCACATTAGCATTACTCATATCAGCCTTAGTGAAAAGTAACAAATCATCAGCGAACACAATGTGAGACACCTTCACCTCCTTCTGAGCATGACCAGAAATAAGACTGCCCTTAGACACATAGGAATTAATAAGAGCACTGAAGCCCTGCATAGCTATCACAAACAAATAAGGGGCCAAAGGGTCCCCCTGCTTAACACCATTAGAGGCAGAGAAGGGCGAGGACGGATTTCCATTAATCAAAACTCTATAAGAAGAAGTAGCAAAGCAAACATCAATCCAATTCAGCCATTTAGGAGGGAACCCCATACTTCTTAGAATGAAGTGAATGTAATCACGTCTTACAGAGTCATAGGCTTTAGCAAGGTCAGCCTTAATGCACAACTTACTAGAACCCTGGGCACACGAGAAGGAATTGAGAATATCATTTGCAAGGAGCATAGCATCACCAATAGACCTCCCTTTGATAAAAGCAAACTGACTCTTATCAATCAGTTCAGGAAAGATAGCACTCAGACGATTAGCAAGCACCTTCGTAATAATCTTATATATGATATTGCATAGGGAGATGGGTCGAAAATCATTAAGACAAGAAGCACCCTGACATTTTGGTATAAGGGTAATGAAGGTGTTATTGCATTCCTGAAGAAGTTTCCCAGTCTCAAAGAAACTCAAAATGGCTTTGCTAACATCATCACCAACTATATCCCAACAAGACTTAAAAAAGAGACCATTAAAACCATCAGGCCCGGGAGCCTTTTCCCCTTTCAAATTTTCCACCACAGAAACAATCTCATCCTTGGAAATATGTTTGTTCAAAATATCAAAATGAAGATCAGAAATTTTGGGTAGCATCCAGCAATCAGACCATTTAACATAAGTATCAGGAGCAGAATTAAACAACGAGGAGAAAAAACCTTCAATGTGGGAACTAATACCCTCTTGATCATAAACTTTAGCCCCATCAATAGTGAGACAGTGAATATTATTGAAAATCCTCCTTGTCTTAATCAAAGCATAAAAAAAGGAGGAATTCCTATCACCTTCCTTGAGCCATAACACCCTCGATTTCTGTTTAAGAAAGGATTCCTCATCCACGAGAGCTTTTTCAGCCTGCACTCTCAGCTCAATAAGCTTCAACTGAAGAGAATTATTGCGTGGATTCTTATCAACCTCCCTCTGGACCTGAACGGCCAAAGCCTCCAGCTCTTTAGACTTAGAACAGAAATTACCAACCGTCTTCATATTCCAATATAAAAGAGCCCCTTTAACAGCATGCAGCTTTCTGTAAACTTTGTACATGGGTGCTCCATCCGGAGAGATACTACCCCAAGCCTTCTTAACCACATCATGAAAATCAGGTTGAGTGACCCAAGCATTAATAAATATGTACGGTCCTCTTCTCTTCTTAACACTATTAAAGTGAACCCCAATAATACGATGATCACTAACATTGGTTGAAACAACCTCACCCCAAAGATTAGGGAACACATCAAGAAGCTGCAAGTTACCTAAGATTCTGTCAATTTTAGAAAAGGTGGACTCGCCTTTTTTTCTCCTACTATCCCAAGTGAAAAAGGGACCTTTAGGACCAATCTCAACAAGATTAGTATCAGAAAAGATATCATTAAAATCATTCATGCTCTTACTCGAGGGAGGATGCTTCCCCACTCTTTCTCTATTAAAGCGGACAGCATTAAAATCACCCACAAGACACCAAGGCTTATGAGTATGAACAGATCTAACAGTATCCCATAACACCATCCTGTCATTATCATCATTGGAACCATAGATAGCAGAGAGAAAAAGGAAGACTCACAGAAATCCACCCCACATTGAATAACCTGCTCATTCTCCAGGATTTTGTTGATAACAATGTTAAGATTGAGCCACAGAACAATAATGCGAGTGTATTTATAGAAACTGGAATTAGCTAAAAACTTCGAATTCGGCCACAAAGAATTAATAAAGACCTCAATCTCGCTGCTGCTGAGTCTAGATTCCAAAATAATATAGACATCAACTATATTTCTGTCTAACTCCTCCTTAACGTGAGAGATTTTATTATGGATCCCTCTCACGTTCCACGAAATCACTGTGAAGGAACTATCCATTTGGGGGAAGAGTAACAGCCTCCTCAACCCTCACATCCACAGTAGATGCGATCATAGCTTCCTTCTGTAAGTCAGAATCATCAAAGTTCGATAGGGGAGAATACTTGTTCAAAGCTTATGTAACCAACCTAGACGAATTTTTAGAAACAACCTTAGGAACAGCTTTCAGCCTCTTCCTGCTTGTTCTCCACTCTGCCTCAAGAGGGCTAACAAGAGTAACAGAAGACTTAGTACTTCCCTTATCTAGATTCCCGCCACCAGCCTCACTCATCTGAACAACAGCATTCTTCTCTGCCTCAACCGAAATGACAAGAACTGAAGGAGACTTACTGCTAACATTTATTTCACTACCCCCAGCACCTGAATTTTCAGTAGCCTCTGAGATGGCTTCAACAGCATCCTCGAAAACATCTGCTTCTCCATCCTCAACAGACTTCTTTGGAACCCAGGCTTTTGCGACTTTCTTTTTTGGAGCTCTCCCCTCCGTACTGCCTGAGCCACCACACAAGGAAGATTCATGACCATATAGACCACAGCTCGAACACTTTGAAGGCTGCCATTTGTATTCAAACTCAATAGTATCTGAATGCCCATCATCACTCTCAATCTGCAAATCCTTCGGGTAAGAGAAATCTGCAGGTATCACCACCTGGATCCTAGAATACTCAAGTCTTTGAAACTCCAATGTCATTTTATCTGGATGAAGAGGCCTTCCCAACACAGAGTCGATATAGTTAAACATCTCCACATCCCAGAGTTCAAGCGGAAGATTATAGATCTTGAGCCCAATCGGTATCTCCGTGAGCTTCATCTTCTCCAGGGGTTCCCCCCGTTCCCACTTCTTGATGATGAGCGGTTTCCCAGCCACGAACCACGGGCCTCCATCAATCGTAGTAGCCAAATCTTCACCATTTGAGAACATAAAAATGAAGAACCCCCTACCTCTAGATCTGAATTCAATGGAGCCCTTGACCTTCCACATAAGAGCAAGATGTCGCACGAGCGTCGGCCAATGAGGTTTAAGTCCCACAACATACCCTGCCGCCGTCCTACTCCACCTAGCTAGATTCCTTTCTGCAATGGATCTTAGGTATAGCATCTTCCCATCGACCAGCTTGAACTCCGTCTTGCATAGATTCACAGGCCCGATGTCTTCCTCCCCCTTAAAAATCTTGGACCAATCCAACGAACTCTGGGCAACAGAAACTCCAGCGGAGACCCCCTTGCTTAAACCTCGAGCGATGCTCCCATCCGAAGGCAAACCTGACGATTCCTCCCCCCGGCCAGGATCTGGAGGATCAGATGCCGCCGATGACGCTGCCATGGCCCCCTCACTCACCTGAGCAGTCGGTCGGTCAGTCGCCTAGACAGTCGCCCGGACAGTCGCCTAGACCTCCGCCTCCGTCATTTCTCACCTCCAAGGTATATCTGGCAAGTATTCTTTTGTTATCATATGATTTCAATTCCTTTTCTCTTGATACCCATTTGGGTGGTCCTTATCCTTTCTATGGGAAGTCTATTATATTTGATGTCATGTATTCCATATATTGCTCAATTTCCTATTTAGTATGCACATAACAGCCTTTGCTGATGTCATCTATTTTCTCTTCTTGTTGGCATATGCTTCCAACCCCAGCTGAAGGACTTCAATTATAAGGCATGAAGTTTTGGATTAGCTTAAGGAGTTAAATCTTGGAGACAAAGTTTTTATGGTTTAGATTTCCCTCTACTTAGATCCTTATGCTTGTGAGAACTTGTTACACTAAATGAGATTACTCAAAACATAAAACACAAGCAATCATCAATTAACCACATACACAAAAATATGGGTAAATTAAAACAGATTTCAACGTCAGCACTTGCTTAGAAACATTTGCATAAGAGCCCAACATATTTCTTTTATCCATACTACGACAAGAATTTGATACAAATTGTTCTATCACCTTAGACACAACATATATACAGATGATAACAATATTTGTATATGCCACACAAACAAGCATTAACATGCTAACAAAATTCTAATTTGTTTGAATCACCATATACAAACTTTTCCTGCCTGGACCTGAGAGTACAAGGATGACTCTAGGACACACTAGACATCTAATCAACTTTCCCAAAGATTCATTACTATAACTCCTCTTTAATTCTATGATTCTATTGTCGTTACTTCCAATTACCTAAAAATATGTGGCAAACCACAAGGGTGAGACCCTTGTCCCAGCAAGAGATATAACCTCCAATAACATTTCTTGATTCAAACCTTTTTAGGTAATGAGATAGTTGAAGCAGTTTAATCATATAAAACAAATAAGTTCAACAACACTGATGATTAACAAAATACATAAAGGGGCAGTTAATAACTATCTTCATTATCTAGACTATTCTCATATCCCTATTAACAATATAAGAGTTTAGCAGCCTGAGCATCTCTAACATCATGAATAAATCTAGTATTATATACATAGCTAACAACATCAACATGTCTAATAGGTTGAACATATCAACATCATAACAAGAGTTCACAACATAAGCACAACTATCTGGATAAGCATGATTAGAAGTATATGCATCTCTAGTTACAAAGGCATGGCTAGCATGCTAAACATAACTAACAACATGAGATACCTAGCATCATGATTATAATCAGTTGTAGCAATATAGTTATCAACATAAGCATAGCTATTGTATGTACACATCTACAATCTTAAGCATATCCACAACTTAAGTATATCTATTGTCTCTTAATTGCACTAAGAATCATATTTATGTAAAGATAACAAACAAGGGTTATCCGCCAATGTGAAATGGTGTATATAACCCTAAACAAATATGCTACACTGTTGTATTACATCTTTTATTAAACCATGAGGAATTTGAATATAGCACTCAAGCTCCAACTGACCATCGCTTGGTCAAAATCAATGCCATACAAGATCTAGAAAGAGTCTGACTCCTAAGATCTTCTTCGCCCCTAGTCAGTATGGGTCTACCACTGCGAAACATAAGATCAAGCTACTAACAGCCTAGTATGTCCTTGGTATAGGTCATGACACTAGTGAAAGGAAGTGGGTACGCATACCCTACCATCTGAGGTACAACCGCAGTTGTCCTCCAATCTAGTCACATATATAATCACTGAGACATGACCACAACCGTTCTCAAACTAAGGGCTAGGTATGACCGCAGTCATTCTCCCTAAACACTTGAATTCAGGATGACAAGAACCCCACATGGTCATCAGTATGCGCTCTGAGTTTCCCTTAGGAATAGTCATTTCACCATCTGGCAAGTTCTGACACTCAGATGGATCTATGGCACAGGGCACTACATGATTAGAGTTTCACTTGATTAGTTATTTCCAATTGGGTGAATTAAGGCTGCATCAAACAAATAGACATATAAACCCTAATTTACATCTAGCAAGCATATAAGTATCACAACTTCAAAAGTTATAAAATGTGTAAAACTCAATTTCTCATCATCACATGGTACTCTTCACTTTTCATTCATGAGACTACACTAGTCATCATATTATCACAAGATATAAATCCTTTTCACAATATCACAGGGTATCAACTCTTATCAACTCAAGAGGATTACACCTCATTCAGGGCTCAACCATGCCCAAAGGTCATTCAAGGGGGTGAAATATTTCAAAAAATTCCACTTATGGGTGAAAGGAAGGGTATATATACTTGAGGTTCATGAAAAAGTGTATATATGAGGTGTCATCTTTTAAGCTACTAGATGACACGTGTCCATGCATGGTTGACACCTGTCCTTTCATGCAATAATATTTATGTTTACATGAAAAACACTTGAGGATAATCTAGAGATGATATTTCAGCCATTAGTTATCTTGTTTGATAAGATATCTCATCTTTATCTCATAAATTATGCAAACCGATACAACTTTTACAAGGAGCATCTAAATCATCATGTATCACCTCCTTGAGGTGCTTATCTCGTCATGGACAAGGTCAAGAGTTCAAAAACTGATATGGTATCCCCTCCATGGCTCCTTAGCCGATAGGCATTCTCATATGGACTCTACAACCTGATATAAGCTCAAATTAGGGTTTCACATACAACACTTTCCTCGGTATTTTCATCACCAAGGGTATCATACTCAAATATTATTCAAACATGCATTATTTATCTCTCCTCTAAATGATACTAGAATGGAGTAGGGACACTCTAGAGGTGGTAATTTTCATATTAACCCTACATTTTGAGTAAATTACAACTTGCACCAAAATTGGTACACAATTCACTAGCATTATTCAAACAAGCTCAAACTTGGAATTTAGGCTTTCAACAAGCCACCACCAAGAATCATTCTCTTTCTTATGATCCTAAAACACTTAGGGCACATTCATCATGAGACAAATTGCAATATAACCCCTCATCTTGGTTAAATTGCATTTTGTTCTAAAATATGAGAACATTGCTCAAACATTATTCAAATAGAGTTAAATTTGAAACATAAGTTTGTCAACTAATAACAAAGCACTTTAGAGAATTATGTTAAATTTATAAGAAACTTATTTAGCCAAAAAATAGGGTTAACTCATAACCCAGTTTAGGGTCATTACACTTCCTTTCACATGCAAGTATCCCCTTCAGCTCCCTTATTTCTCTCTTCTTCCTTATGTTTGGCCTTGAGCTTGGTGGAGAAAGAAAAGGTGCTGACCTTGGAGCTTGGTGGCCAATCACCCCTTCATGTGGTGATCTAGGGCTTGATAATCTTCCTTGTGGAGGTTCTTAGTGATCCTTGACTTTGGTAAGTTGTTATCTTTCTATGATCTCATTTCCTTTGAACCCTATCTATTTCTTCCTTCTCTTGGCCATGATACTATGGGTTACCATGGTGTCTATCTTGAGGAACTTCTCTCCATAGAGGTTGAGAGTATGGTTTGATCATGGTAGTACCTAAGTGAGATGAAGTTTCCCTCTTTCTTCTTTCTTTTCGGACTAGGGTTTCTACCCTTTCTTTTTTGTGCTCCTTTGACCTTGGTGTGTTTTCTTCTCTTTAGGTGGTCTTTTTTGGATGTGGAGGTGGATCCAATCTTGGTTCTTTCCTTCTTTCTCTTGGAGCTCGTGGCTTGGATTTGATCTTCTTCAAGGTGGGTTATATAACTTTACCCTCTACTATTATTGCCCTCTATCTTTATTACATATCTAAAGTGTGATCATAAGTTGCTATATAATGCTAGATTGATTTAGGATTTAGGATTTTGAATTATTCTGGCATAGATTACTCTTTCTTCTAAACCCTAATTCACGTACCCAAAATGTTAGTGATGGTGGATGTTGTTTTCTCTTACATGCATCATGATTGTTGGTTTTGGCACCATTTGTGATGTTGGAGGTTTTGGATCTTTGGTTGCATGAGTATGTTGCATGGTTTTCCCTTTCGCATCATGGTTTTTCCATGTTTGCCCTTGTGACCCTTGTTTTAGGGTTTGATCTTCTCTTTCATGGTGTTTTCTCCTTAGTGACATTTGAGCTCTTGGTGATATGATTTTTATTTTGGTCAAAAAGTTTCCATGATTCTTTGAGGTCACTACCTATGATGGTCCTTATTGCGGTCGAAGTGTTATCAACCTTTTGTTGGTTTCTACCTTGGGTGGGTTGGTCTCTACCAAACCCTAACCCTGACCTATTTTGGTTACTATGTTGTGGTGGTCTCTGCTAGTGGTGGTGTTTCAGTCTCAACAAAGTGTTAACCACTTATGATCGCTACCTATGGTGTTGGTCTCTACCTTGACCCATGTGTTGTGGTCGCTAGATGTGGTGGGCTAACCCTAATGTCGCAACACATGGAGTGTGAAGTGGTCGTTGCACATGGTTGTACCATGTGGTCGCTACATGTGTTGAATCATGTACGGTCGCTATGTTTGCATTGATTGATGGTCGCTACATATGTTATAATGCTTAACCCTAATGTTCTCCAAGAATGTGGGAAGTGTTGTACCTAGGGTTTGATGTTGAAGGTTGTTATGATAACCCAACCCTAGTATGGACATATAATGTACTTTCTTAGCTCGTTTGAATGAATAGCATGTAATGAATATTTTCTTTCTCCTACTTGTGTAACTGTTGTGTTGGAGTATGAATATACATCATATCTGGTGATTGCTATGGTAAATCTTATATGGCATATGATGATGATTATGAACCTTGATGAAGCATGATGAGATAATGTTGTTATATAGGAACTATGTGATTGGATCCTAAGACCTGGAAAAGGCGTAATGCCTAATAATGTGAGGTGATACCCTCCAGTGATGTGATGAGGCACGGTTATCCTAGGATGATGTGATAATGGTGATAGCCTTGTATGGTTGTGATATCATGTGATGATGGGACAAGTTTATACCCCATTCATTTTATACCATCAGATGTTGCAACCTACCTTTATCTTTGTAGAGTTTGTTTTGGTTTTGTACATTGTAACTTGATTTATGCCCTAAAAGATACCCAAATGGCTTAACTAATCTAGTGAAACCCTAATCATGTAGGTTGCTTTGATCCATATATCCATATTTAGTGTTAGTACTTTTTGGATGGTGAAACGAGTAAATCGTGTAGGAAACTCAGATCGCATATTGTACTTGTTGGATGGTGAAACGAGTAATTCGTGCAGGAAACTCGGATTGCATATTGTTGAATATGTGGGGGTGCAAGTTGAGGATATATCCTTGCATCAACAAACACAATTTTGGAGGATGACTATGGTCATACCCTGGTAGGAGAATGGTTGAGGTCGTATCTCAGATGATGTTTTGAGGTATGGTTGCAATCATACTCTGATACGAGAATGGTTGTGGTCATATCTCACTAGTGTCATGCCTATATTCTAAGGCAGACTAGGTTGATTTGTAGTTTGACTTTATATGTCACTGTGGTGGACTCAGATGGACTGAGGGTGTGGGAGATCATAGGATTTTGGCTCTACTAGATCTCGTATGGCACTGATTTTGACTTAGTAGTGGTTAGTTGGAGCATGAGTGGTATACCTCATATCCACATGCCATAATAAAAGATGCAACACAGCCGCATAGTATATTTCCTTAGGGTCAAAATGCGATTCACATTGGATGGCCCCTTGCTTTTTTTCCTACACTGCTTAGATGTCACCTTGTATACATAATCTTCATATTCCATCAGAGAGGATGAGATGTTCTATTAATCATTGTAGATGTTTAAACTGCTTAATATGTGTTATCCAGTTTTACTTATATCATTTAACTAAATATGCTCATCCCGTTAATAGTATTATCTTTCTTCTTTATAATCTACCTATGTAAATAATAGTTGTTGGAGGAAAGTGACCGGCCTAAATCGCACTTCCAAAAGGAGCGGATTTGAAGTAGTCAGACTTTTAAATAACCCAACTCTTAGGCCCCCACAACGATGACGGGGTCTGAAGTAGAAATCGGGGTCGAACCATAGGGACAAGGGTGGTCATGCTAAGAACATGGAATCAACACTCTACACTCTGGTAAAAGAAGGGTAAGAAAAATGTTCCCAAGGGAACGGTAGATAAGGATCGGTAAAACAAAAGAAAAATATCTCCAACTAGAGTTACAAGGAAGATTAAGGTTTTGGCATTTATCAATTTTTAGGGGGTTTATGCAACAGAACCAGAGGAGATAACACTACTGCCTCGATAAGGAACGAAGGAGGAAATCTTAGGCATAACAAGCAGCAGAAGAAAACATCTAGTACCCCTTCTATCGAAAAGAGTACCTCCGACTAAGCACCAACACCCTCTCTCAAAGGTGGTGGACTTGGGTTGGAGTGGAAAGATAATCGAAGCAACTCTGACCCTGGGTACTCTCGTACTCCCTGACTGGACCAAACTCTAGAGTTACAACACCTCTCTTGAGGGAGATGTAACGGGAAACACGATTCGATAGCTAGTCAAAACATGATCCAAGCATACAAGCTAGAGTTCGGATGCTAGAAAGAAATCATCCAACAAAAGGGACCAAACTTAGAGCAACAGGTATTATAACTCCTCTAATTCCATTAGCATGAGCAATGTATAAAAGGTTTAGTTACATTGCGTAAATAAAGAAAGTAAATGACTGAAAAAGGGAAGATAGGTATCGCCTCCTTGATTTAGGAGGGTGACATACATCAGCAAACCCCTAAGGTGCCTCTAGCCCGATATCGGGCGGGAACTCTGGCCGACATGCTTGTGTCAGGTGACCAGCCCTGTCGGGTGGTATGCTGTGATGAACAAGCATATCGGTCAAGGCACCCTCCCTGATATTGTCGTGGTTAGGATACCACCCTCTCGGGCGACACACCGTGATAGGTATTCCGTATCGGGATCGATATCGTGTCGGGTAAGAGATGACTTAGGGTATCAGGTTCCTTGTATCAGGTGTAGAGGTGAGCTGTCTCGGATAGAGGCCCATCTAGGAACCCAGCACATTGGGTGGCCTCCTTGGTCGATATCGGTCTGCTGTGGCTACCGGGACAGATTCTAAGTGAACCACTCCCGCCCCTCTTGGGTTGGGGAAAAGCTCACCTAGTATCGCCTGGCATGCCTCTGGGACGCGGCACACTAGCTCCAAATGCTCTCTAAAGTTAGCCTTCATGAGATTCTGACCTGTCCCATCGAGGTCCTGTAGCTGCTATTTATAGGTAGCGGTTGGAAGAAGTCATGAATCTCTGGGCGCCACGTACCCCTTATCGACTCCGCATACATGGCTTCAAGAATCATTGACACATGCGTGTCATCCGGTGTAGCTTGTCTATCGCGTGCTGGGATATGGAGGTATCGAGCGCGACATGCAGCTGCTTTTGGTGAGTGGCTCGTATCGTGCAACATGTCGTAATGGGCTGATTTAGTTGTGGCGGGAAGAGCTCTCTGTCGGGTAAATGGCGTATCGCCCGTCAATGACCGCACCACGTGACTCACCCATGTCATATTGAGCCCCTATCGTCCAGCGTCTGTGATGGGTAATGGATGTGTCGTGTGGCTAGAAAAAGGCTAATTCTTTGTAAGTGGGTCGGTACGGGCTGTTTTGCTGATTTTGAGTGGAAAAGTGAGGAAAACTCTGTAAAAGATGATAAAAACGAGTGAAGAGCATAGCGTGGCGTGTTTATTCAAAAACATGACAAAATGGAGAGGAAAACAGTTTAAAAGGGCAGTTTTGACAACAAAACATGGGCCATAAATACCACAAAAATGGGTGTTATCAACTCCCCCAAATATAGCATTTTGATTTTCCTCAATCAATTTTAAGACTTTGTTTTGTGATACTTCTTCTCAACCCGATATAGTTTTCAGAAAAGGGGTTTGAGTGAGTATTGAGATGTCTTAAAGAGAATACTGCCCGACTACGAACAATGGACATTATTATTCCTGCCTTATTTAAGCAAAATTTTCTCTTTAGCTTCAGCGAGATTTGGGTGCATGATTTCGAAGTTAGCTTTCACACCAAATAGCTTTTGGGAATAAAAAGTTGTGTTTTTGGGGTACGCTTAAGGCTTTTTGGGTTTTTCTTATTTCCCATCAGTCCATCTAGGTATGGGTCTATTAACGGGCAAGTTGTCCCTACAGTCCAAGCCAGTTGGCTTTAGAGCAGTGATTTCACATCTTACGTACCACTGCCCCAGATCTACCATGCCTTAAGATGGGTACTTTTGGAAATACAAGAGTGTGTATATATATATATATATATATATATATATATATATTCATTTGGCACAACTCTCATGTTTTTATTCACTCTCATAAGGCTTTTCTCTCTTTTTGGGATTTTGTTGGGTAAGGGAAAACAAGAAATTTTTTTGCTATTTGGGTAGTTTTTTCCTTCTGCATACACATCTCTTAGCTGTTGCGAGATTATTTGTCGAATTTTTGGCGTGGAAAGTCATAGTCTTTTGTCGTTTTGAGACTGCATTTTCAGAAAGAGCATAAAAAAACCTGCACCACCTTAGACACAGAGAAAACAAGCTGGAAAGAAGTTGTATCAAGTTTTTACTACAGAGTGTCTTTGTACAATTGTATAGAGGCAAAATTTTGTATATGTGAAATTTTTGTATCAAGCATGTGTATGTATATGTACATAGGTTATGTTATAGGAAAAGAACAAAAGGTGAAGTTTGGAGGGCTTTTAGTACCTCCCTCACTGATACATAGTACCCCCAACAAACTTACCCCACACTCTGTCCCAGAGTTGTGAAATAGATAAGGTAGGGTAATATTAACTCAGTGGGGATTAGCAGGTGAGCGCGCCTTTGCCAAATAGAAGCTCCCACACATATTCTCCGTGTTTTCTATGATAGTCGATGTGGTGGAGTTGGTCAGGCTTTTCCTGGTTAGATATCCATTCCAGCACGAAGATGTTGCAATCGTTGGATAGTGGAATTTGTTGTGGGCTGCGGTGGCAGAACTGAAGCTCGTGCCATTTGCTCGCTACTGTCTCTAGGAATGGTTGGATCAGCGTCGCCACCTCATCATGGTATTTTCGTACTAAGTGCTCGAGGAGTGTCAACACTGTCGATGTACATTATACTGGATCATCTTTGTTGTTGTTCGAGTTGTTGTAGAATATTCATGCTCGTTGGTGAGTGTACATCATCAGGAGCATCCAGTGGTTGTAGTGCAAGATAGGTAGGAAGATGATGTGTGGAATCCTACTTTGTAACTCTTCCATAAAAGATTGTTTCGCTCCTGACTCATCAGCAAGGCAGATGTCATTGAACAACATTGGATGGGCTATGTATGCATGTTCACACTTTCTTTGTAGTATCTGGATGTAGGCGGCCGCCACTGATATCGCCAAACATCCTCCTTCTTTTACCATATCCCTTAAGTAGTCAACTAAGACTATGACACTTCTTTCCTCGTAGATGACGTCTACGGGGGTAGATTCAGCTAACTTCAGAAGAACTTCATTGACCTGCTCCTTTGTGAGTGTAGAACACAAGAAATGGTTGAAGTTGCTGATCATTTCCTCTGAGGTTTCAAGCAAAGTGGGGCCTTCAATTCCACATACTTCCCGCAAAATTTCTAACCGTTTATCTACCCCGTAAATGTCTGTGTCCATCTCATCTTATTTTTCTGGAGTGTTGTCAGGTTGTGAGGATTCATCTTCTTAGCCACTATCTTTCTGGTACCCCTGCGTCTTGGAAATAGCACTTGTCTTTGATCAGCAGCAAAGAGTAAGTGCTCCTAAGATGGAAGAAGTCTTGGCCCTGGAGATGTCGTATGTTTCCAAAGATGTTGAGCAGCTCCATGGCGCGTAAGACGACAAGGCGCTATTCCCACTTACTGATTCTACTTGGACGGGGAAGTCTCTGAAAGAGAATAAGTTCCAAACGTTGTTATGACGTTGGACTCCTTGCTTGATAACTCGGAGGAGACACAACAGGAGAAGCATGAGACGTTTGTCCTCTGGGTGAGTGAAAATAGGTCATAAGCGTGGGACCTCCTCGTTGCAACAGCTGAAGAGCTAGACGTCATGGTTCTAGAGGTCTGCCATGCACATGAACCAGTTATTGCGGTGCTTGTACGGGGCCAACACGAGGTTCGTGTTGTGTTCTTCAATCTACCGCAGCATGTTGGCAACCGCAACGGAGTCGGGTACTCCCATCATCAATCTTATTGCCAAGGTCGGGGTGGCGTTGTATATTATTTGTTGACCTATCCTGGTGCTGATATTCTCGATTATTTCACCCTCTAGGACCCTGAATAGCTTTTTTTCGACGACGGATGGCGAGCGAAACATGCTTCTCAGCACTCCCCGTCGTATAGAGAAGTAGTCGTCACTCCAGACGACATCTTCTTCATCAACCTGTGACCTCAGGACCTTATTCAACAGTTTCTAGTCCCTGATCGTCAGGTATCTGATGGCTCTTCTATTTAAGTCGGCCATCTCAAAGGAAGGTATCTGTGACGGCACAGAAAACGTGTTTGTCATCGATCTTCTTCCTCTGGGGGGGTGTCTTTTGTTAGCGGCATATATGTCCCCCCACCCTCTCCCTCTGATTCATTAGAAGAGTCCTCATCGATGCTGATTGATTCATCGTTGTCTTCAGCTTCGACCAGGGGGACTGAGGGAGCAACTTCCTCCATGTCGCGGGAGCTCGCTTGTCCTGTTGGCGCTCCGTCGGCTGACTTGTGTGTCATCCCTTCCTCGGGTGTTGTGGATGGCCCACTGGAGGAGGAAGTGGACGACGTCCTGGGCGAGAATACTGATGAGGAAGGTTGGGAGCCTGAGCCAGGAGGTGATGGAGACCTCCTTGGCTGCCTTGAACGTGGATGGTCATCCCTCCTACTCAGCCTCTCCTCGATCATGTCAAGGTGTTGGAGGGCCTGCTACAATGTCTTATTGAGTGCCTGTAGTTGTCCAGGAAGGCCAACTAGAGTCAGCAGTTGTCGCTCCTGGTTGTTTAGCCTCTGCTGGAAAATAGAAAACTTGCAGGTAAGCGAAGCAAAAGTAGTTTAGTGGTTGATTGTTACCTCCCATAAGTGGTCAAATTCTTGTCCCAGCATCTGTCCCAGTGACGGAGGGGCTGTATCAGATCTCCCTCTCATCCTCATGACACTCCTCACGTGTGAAGTTCGATCCAACGAGTGTGTGGCCTCACTCGGGGTTGTATCCATTTTGGATTGTTCGCGAGGGCGTCGCTTTGGGGTGAGGCGTCAGCACTTTCACAGTTGTCTCTACCTCGCCTATTTGGGGTGGTGGAGAAGGGTGAGGTGTGGGTGGATGTTACTCCACCTCTATGTTGTTGGTGACCTCCTCTGCAACCACCACTGGAGACATCGGCGGTGGTGTCAGCGTGGGCTGCACATCCCTGAGCTCCATCTTGAGGATCTCAGTGAATTCCCCATTGTTGGCGTCCGGCTACACCATTTCCTCCGCCACTGAAGACACAACAGAAGTCTTGGCAGTTGTGGCTGTCTCTCCCATGATAGCTTCCATCAGGGCTATCATCATTGTCTCAGCCCTGGTTGTCTCGGCGACACCATGATCGCCGTCACACTTTCTGTCATGACAGATGTTGTTGTGGCAGCCACGGATGGTATTGGAGAAGCAACGAAATCTCTATCAGTGGTTGTCACCAGTTGCTCTGGAGCGGTGGGTGGCTCGGCAGGAACTGTGGAAGATTTTCCCTGTCGAGCATTGAGAGGGATAGGTCTTCCTGTCGCGGATGCCCTCTCTTGTATCCTTGTGGTGGCGGCATAGGTGGCTTCGACTACCATAGCATCAATCTCTGTTGTGGTGAAGACCAGCTATTCTGCGTCGTAGGTGATGCAGCGTGGGAGCGGAAGGAGGGTGTTTGTTCTTGTGAATTTGTATAAGTAGCATCGTCCCTCCTTCTTGATGATGTTGGCCCTAATTAGGAACTTCAGGTCGATCTTGTCGTCACCCCTTGTCCTTGAAAGGCTACGTGGTTCCCTTGGGTATCCTAACCCTACCGCAATCAGATTCACCAATCTGTCCATGTTGTAGTCTTTGGTGGCATCCTTTATTAGATGAAGGCGGTTGAGGACGAACCGCCCCAGATTGATCTTGCGGCATTCCATCATATGCCACATGAGGTGTATCTCTTCAGTGTAAAGATTGCTCGATTCATACTTGCTAAAGAGCAAGCATTCCACGATTTTGTGCACTATCCTCTAGAAGTAGGAGTGCATTGCCGCCACCTTGCTTTCCAGCTTGAATGCTGACTCACCGGTTAGCTTTCTCCATAGCTCGACCGGGTTGAACCCGTCTCCTTCAGTGATTCTTACACTGTTGTTGAGCAGTTCTTTTTCTGCCTCGCTGGAAGAAAAGATTTCATTGAGCAGCTTTTGTGATATGTCATGCTCAACATTGTACAGTCGTCCTTGTAGTCTAACTGCTCCTCCAAATTCTTTGATTTCCTCTGGTTTATTTTGTACCCGACGGAGAGATGACATGAACTCCCTTGTGAGTTTTTTGTAAGAGGTGGAGTGGCTGAAGCAGATCTTCCTCAGCCCGACTGCCACTAGGATATTTTCCAGCCTGTCGAAAATGCCTATCTGGTGGAAGGACGACTGATGGAAGAACATGCTTGGTCTGTAGACCTTGGTTGCCAGTTCTGTGTATCGCCACTTGTACTCATCATCTCTGGGCATGAACCTACCTGGTGACTAATCCAGAGGTTCAGGTTCGGCAGCTGTGGTTGAAACAATTGTAGGGGTCGTTGCTTCTTCCATCCTTGGTCTCTTCTCGGTCGTGGATGGCCCAACTCCATCGGGATTCAGGCATTTCTGCCTGACGGTGGTAGCTTCTTTTGTGGCCTCAGTGTTGATCCTCTGACCTTGTTCATCTACTTGGACGATGGTTTGTTTGGTGTGGGTCATTTCTGTTATCATAAAACAAAAGTTTAGTAAGCATTAATTTTACTGAATGATTCACCTTGCCCAATATCGGGCGGCGAAGTGTGTCACCTGATATTGGATCGGTGATATATTTTGAAAACTAACAAAACCCGATAGTGTTAAGTCGATATCGGTGACAAAATCGATATAGCCTGACACAGTCTCAAATAGGTAAAATGCAAAGTTGTTTGCGCGATAAGTCAAAAGGCTATCCCGATATTAGAGCTGCCTGATACAATCGTATCAGGTGACAAAACTAGAAGATACAGTGCTTTGCCCGATATGCCTCTATCGGGCGACATGAAGTTCGGACCGATATCACCACAAGGCTATCGTGCAACACCAAGCGTCACCACGAACAACTATACTGCCCGATATGGTTTCTCTGAAAGTGGATGACGCCTGGCACTAGCAAGACGTGAGGCGATACAAAATAATAATATTTTATCAAGAACAAAATTGGGCGACACTGGTATCACCCGATATAAGGTATCGGGCGGGTGCGCGATATAAGTGCATTGCGCGACGCGGTCAAAAGGTAGGGTACCTGACATAAAAAGAACTAAAGCCTTGTTCCCAGTATGAGATGCGCAACACGGGAGCGTGTCGAGTAAGCGAAGCGATACGTGTATCGTGTTATACCTTTATCTTCTGAAGGTAGATGTGTGACATGGGAGCAGAAGCAAAGTTGGCCGATATGAGAGAAAATTGAGAGTTAAGTGCACAATACGGGAGTAGGTGAGAAAGTAAATGCCAGTGCCTAACACGGTTAAACCACAGTTACTATATATAGCAATTTAGGGCGGGGGTAAAATGGGTAAAACTGGGGCACGTGTCGCCCGAGGAGACAAATCATTCCTGAGATGAGCAGTAAAATCAGTCCCATATGTCTAATCAAGGGCCATTTACTCATGTTGCCCGATACGGATGTGCGCAGCTTGGTGTATCGCGCGACACGGCTCACCGCTAAGGTCTGATGCCTGATATCAAAGCCTGATAAGGGCACGTCACACGATACACCCAGGACCTTGCCCAATATCAGGAGAGAGAGCTTGGTATCGGCCAAGGCATCTCGGCCCAATACCAAGCTTCAAAGAAGAATAAAACAAGGTAAGAGATGAAAAACTAAAACTAAAGCAAAGGAAAAAGCAATTGATGTGTAAAACATCATTGGCCTAAAGTGAAACTCCCAACCTCATATAGTATTACTCATCAATGCTTATAAAACCAAGTCGTGGCCCATAAAATGGGGGAGTCTGAGCATGTGGCGCATGCACTGACTCGGGCCTTATTACAATCATAATGTTCATAATGTTTTTCTTACAGGAAAGGAAATAACGTCCTATTCTAAGAAAAGTAAAAAACTCAGGCTGCCTCCCAAGGAGCGTTGTAGTTAGCATCATCAGCTCGACAACTTTAGATCCTTCACTTTGTGCCTTCGGTTGTTTCAGCATCCTGTAAACTTATCTCTAGTCTTCTCACGAACGCTTCATCTTCATAGTACCTTTTCACTTTGTGCTCGTTCATTGGAAACACTTTTGCTGGATTGTCTTTGTCATACAGCTCCATCATTCCTGATGGATATATATTTTCCACGGTGAAGGGTCCAGACTACCTTGTTTGTAGCTTACCTGGAAAAAGACGGATAGAGGATTTAAATAACAAAACTTTATCACCTTCACTCACATCTTTTTTCTTCAGGTGGGCATCATGCCACACCTTGGTCCTCTACTTGTAAATCCTTACATTTTCGTATGCATGTATTCTCAGCTCTTCAAGATCATGTAGCTGTAGATATCTCTTTTCCCCTACCTTCTCCAGTTCCATATTTAGGAACTTAATCGCCTAAAGAGCCTTGTGTTCAAGCTCTAAGGGTAGATCACAGGATTTCCCATAAATCAATTTGTAAGGGGTAGTTCCAATGGGTACCTTGTATGCAGTTTTGTAGGCCCAAAGAGTATCATCGAGCTTCATTGACCAGTCTTTCCGTGTACGGCTGACAGTCTTTTCTAAAATATGCTTAATCTGTCTATTTGAAACATCCACCTGCCCAGAAGTTTGAGGGTGATAGGGTGTAGCAACTTTGTGCTTGACCCCATACTTCCTCAGAAGTGCTTCAAACTATTTCTCCCCAAAATGTGATCTGCCATCGCTTATCACAGTACAAGGTACTCCAAAGTGAGGAAAGATAGTTTTCTCAAATAGCTTGATCACAGACTTGGAGTTGCAAGTTAGGGTGGCAACATCTTCTACCCATTTAGACACGTAGTCCACTGTGACTAAAATGTATTGATATCCTTTTGATGGGGGAAATGGACCCATGTAGTCTATTCCCCAAACGTCAAAGACCTGGACTACAACCTAATTGGCCATAGGCATCTCGTTCCTTCTTCCAATATTTCCTGTCGATTAGCATTCTTTACAAACTTTTACATAATCTGCAGCATCCTTGAACAGCGAAGGCCAGTAAAATCCTAATTGCAGCACCTTAGTAGCAGTCCTTTCACTCCCCAGATGTCCTCCATAGGGTGAGGCATGGCATTTCTTCAGAATGTTTGGCACTTCTTCCTCAGTAATACACCTTCTATACAGATTATTCGCGCATCTTTTAAAGAGAAGGGGATCATCCCAATAGTAATTCTTTATATCAAAAAAGAGTTTCTTCTTTTGATTGTATGTTATTTCTGGAGGTAACTCCCCACAAGCAAGGTAATTACAAATATCTGCAAACCATGGCAAACTCTGATCTCTAGCTTCTACCATTAGCAAGGCCTCATCTGTATAGTTATCATTGATAGGTGGATCCCTCTTGTCTTCGAATGTAATCCTTGACAAGTGGTCGGCGACTATGTTTTCCGCACCTTTCTTATCAATGATCTCGTGATCGAACTCCTGGAGTAGTAAAGCCCACCTTAGCAATCTGGGCTTAGTGTCCTTTTTCTACATAAGGTATTGTATCACCCCATGGTCAGTGTAGACCTTTACCATTGTTCCAATCAGATAAGATCTGAACTTGTCGAAGTCGAAAACAATCGCAACCATCTCCTTCTCTGTTGTCGTGTAATTTACATGTGCTTTGTCAAGAGTACGGTTGGCATAGCAAATGACATAGTGCCTCTTGTTCTTCTTCTGTCCCATGATTTCCCCTACGGCATAGTCACTGGCATCGCACATTAGCTCAAAAGGTAGCTCCCAATCTAGAGCTTGAAGGATAGGTGGAGAAACAAGTGCATCTTTCAAAGCCTGAAAAGAATTTAGGCAATCGTTAGTGAAATCGAATTCAACATCCTTAACCAGAAGATTTGATAAAGGTTTTGAGATCTTCAAAAAGTCTTTTATGAATCTTCGATAATAACCAGCGTGCCCGAGAAAACTTTGCACTCCAGTTACAGACTTAGGTGGAGATAGTCTAGATATAGCTTCAACCTTGCTCACATCTACATCGATACCTCTCCTTGAGACTTTATGACCTAGCACTATGCCCTCTTGTACCATAAAGTGGCACTTCTCCTAGTTGAGGACCAAATTCTTTTCTTCACAGCATTGTAGGACTAAGGATAGGTTTTTCAGACAAGCATCGAAGTCCTTCCCATAGACAGAAAAATCATCCATGAAAACTTCAATTATGTCTTCCAAAATATCTGAAAACATCGAGATCATGCAACGCTAGAATGTTTCTGGAGCATTCCACAACCCAAACGACATTCTTTAGAAAGCATAAGTACCATAGAGACAAGTGAAAGTGGTTTTTTCCTGGTCGTCTAGTAAAATAGGGACTTGATAAAACCCAAAATAACCATCTAAAAAGTAGAAATAATCATGATGTGTTAATCTCTCTAGAACTTGATCGATGAAGGGAAGCGGGTAATGATCTTTCTTTGTGGCTTGATTCATCTTCCGATAATCTATGCACATTCTCCATCCGATGACAGTCTGGACCTCTACTTCATGCCTCCTTTCTTTGGTACCACATGTATGGGACTTACCCAGTTGCTATCGTTGCTTGGGTAGATAATTCCTGCATCTCTCAGCTTGATCACTTTCTTCTTCACAACCTCTTTTAACATCTGGTTCAGCTTTCTTTGGGGTTAGACCAGGATTTTAGCGGATTCTTCCAAATTTATGTGGTGCATGCATAGAGCAGGGCTAAGTCCCTTGATATCCTCTATTGAATAGCCTATAGCTTACTTATGGAGCCTCAACTCCTCGAGAAGTTTTTCCAATTGTTCTTTCATCATACTGACATTAACTATGATTGGATTTCTCCCTTCTTGATTTAGAAACTCATACTTTAAACCTTCCGGCAGCTATTTCAGCTCTGGTTTGGTCTTAGGTGTCTTTTCTTCTTCTGGTGTCATTTCTAGAGAAGAAAACTTGACTGTCTCTATAACCACCTCCTCATCTCTTAGATCTTCATCATTTTGATTTAGGTAACCGAGGATCTCAACAACCTCAGGATCTTCGGAATCAGAGTCATGATTGTTCAACGCCCTCATAAGAGGGTCTACCATTGCGATATCTTATTCTACTTCTTCACAAAATTGGTTGTAGCTATCCACGAAGTAGGCAGATTCTAGCAGGGATTGTCCTTTCATAGTGTCTTTCACCTTGAAATCTATGTGATCATTTCCGACCCTCAGAGTGATGATTCCTTCAACAACATCAATCAGCGTTCTTCCTGTATCCAAGAAAGGGTGCCCAAAGATGATAGGGCATTTAGGGTCTTCAACAGTGTCAATGACTACAATGTCACAAGGAATGAAGAATGTTCCTACACAAATCAGAACATCTTCAACGACTCCCATAGGCCTTTTGAAGGTATGGTATGCCAACTCGATCCTCATGTTGGTTCTGACCATAACAGTTAAACCCACTCGTTACGCAAGGCTTAAGGGAATAAGGCTTATACTAGCCCCTAAATCAGTAAGACCTTTTCGCTCGACATTATCTCCAACAGCAAAAGGAATAGTAAAGGCTCCTGGATCCTTCTTCTTGGTAGGTAAATCTATCTTCATGAAGGCAGATGACATACTGGCTAGGTGTACCATCTCCATCCTTCCTCCTCTTCTTTTCTTGGTGATCAAATCCTTGAAAAACTTGGCATAGGTCGACATTTCTTCCAAAGCATCCAGAAATGGCACTTCGAGGTGAAGCTTTTTGACCGACTCCATAAACCTTTTGTATCACTTTTTAAGATGTGCCTTTATGAGTTTGTATGGGAAAGACAACTTTGGAGAGTAAGGACTTCTTTTACCGAATAGGTCCTCCATAGGTTATGATTCTGGCTCCCTAACATTAGCTAGCTGGTTCTCTCCTTCAGCTGGGTTCTCTACCGCAACCCATGGTTCAGGTTCTTCAGGCCTGGCTGATTTAGGGCGTTCTACTGTCTTTCTTGACCTGAGTACTGCCATTTTGGCAGACTCTGTACTGGATGGTGTCTTACCTGAAGGATTCTTCATTAACTCGGCCATTTGAGCTAGATGTTGGTCTATCTGGCGTTGATGCATTTACATATCTACCATTTGGACCTGCATCGTATTCAGAATGTCTGAGTTGGACAACGCACTTTGCACCATCTGATTGTTTATAGTATCTTGTCTATTGACAAAGTTGAACAATTAGCCCACTAAGTCCAGTTGATCCAAGTTCTTTTCCTGACTCTGCTCCTTAGCTTGTCCCTGTCCTTGGCTACGGTTAGTAGCTTGGCAATTTTGGTACTTCCCTTGCCCTTGAAAGTTTGCCTTGTTTGATTGAAAATTGGTTGTTCTGGTGTACTGACCTTGTCTGCCTCTTTTCTCAAAACCTTGCGGTTGCTTGGGTGGATTATTCAACTGATGCGAGTTTTCCTCCGCATCCTTATTGCCATAACTAAAACCATGGTGGTTCGGTCTTTTGAAGTTGACAAAAGAAACGTTCTCAACTTCCTCTGCTTTGGATTTGCTTTCACTTGACTCATCGGGTTGGGTGTAAATGCAGTTACCAATAGCGTGTCCACCTTCTCCGCAAGTGACACACTTCATCACCTTCTCAATTTGTTTCTTTCCTTTCCCTCCTGATTCTTTTAACTATCTGACATCAGTGGCTATCTTTTGGATTTGAGTGGTGATTTCTTCAAGAGCCTTGGATTCGACTGGCGGTCCTTCATTAGCGGATTTCTTAGCATATCCTCTATCAGTCCTGTCGTAGTCAGTATCGGCTTGTAGTTCAACCATGTTTTCTATGATCTTTTTAGATCTACTAGGCTTCTTCCCAAGAAAATCGCTTCCTACAGCTACATTTAGCGATACTCTTTCTTCAGGGGTCAGACCATTGTAGAATGTTGTTATCAGGAAACCTTTCTTGTAGTTGTGGTGAGGGCAATCTCTCTGATACTCCTGGTATCTCTCCCAGGCTTCATGCAGGTTTTCTCCTGGCTTTTGGGTGAAAGATGTGATCTTCTGCCTGTTCCTAACGGTCTTCTCTGTAGGGTAGAACTTGTTTACTAAGGCATCCGCTAAAGAATTCCATCCATTCAGAGATTGATGTGGTAGTCCAAGGTACCATGACAGTGCCTTGTCCTCCAAGGAGAAGATGAAACCCTTATAGTAGATCACTTCTTGTGGCACTCCCCTCATTTTGATGGTATCACAGATATTTTTGAAAGCATCAAGGTGATGGTAGGGGTTGTCATTCTTGGAACTTCCCCTAAAGCTTTTATTTTGAACCATGGAGATCATGGTTGGCTTCAACTCAAAGTTTATAGCATCAAACCTTGGGATCACAACTAAGCATCTTGAGTTGTTGGCCTTCGTGGCAGCCAACTCCCGGAGGGTCTTTTCTTCTTCGTCGGAATCTTCATTGTTGTTGTTCATATCATTCTGGTCTTGATTATGGTGATTCCTTTTGTGCCTACGGCGATGACGATGTCTCTCGTGATGATGATCATCCCCGATTTGTTCTGATTCAGGTTCTTCTAGCTCTTCATGTAAATGATTGTTATTGTAACGGTCATCGTTCCCATGAGGAGGTGAGTGTGGTCCAACTCTAGTGTTTCTCTCATCCTCAGAAAGAGGTGCTTCCACGTGAGAAACGGTGCTCAACCGAGCAAAGTGCTTCTTCCCTGAGTACCTGAGTAGAACGTATAATCAAGTTAGAAAACTTGTGTTAATGAAACGAACTATTCTATACACATTCAGGTTAGAAGACTAAAAGAAACTATGTTGTTAAGCTTATTACTAAGATTGAGGCACGGGAGTGTAGTTAGTGGATTCAGGTTCGTTAACAGTACAGTTTTGCCTTGTCCCCGACAATGGTGCAAAAAAGTCGACCGGCCTAAATCACATGTCCAAAAGGAGCGGATTTGAAGTAGTCAGACTTTTAAATAACTCGACTCTTAGGCCCCTGCAACGATGACGGGGTCTGAAGTAGCAATCGGGGTCAAACCACAGGGACAAGTGTGGTTGTGCTAAGAACACGGAATCAACACTCTACACTCCGGTAAAAGAAGGGTAAGAAAAATGTTCCTAAGGGAACGGTAGATAAGGATCGGTAAAATAAAAGAAAACTATCTCCAACTAAAGTTACAAGGAAGATTAAGGTTTTGGCATTTATCAATTTTTAGGGGGTTTGTGCAATAGAACCAGAGGAGATAACACTACTACCTTGATAAGGAACAAAGGAGGAAAGCTTAGGCATAACAAGCGGCAGCAGAAAACATCGAGTACCCCTTCTCTCGAAAAGAGTACCTCCGACTAAGCACCAACACCCTCTCTCAAAGGTGATGGACTTGGGTTGGAGTGGAAAGATAACTAAAGCAACTCCGACCCTGGGTACTCTCGTACTCCCTGACCGGACCAAACTCTAGAGTTACAACACCTCACTCGAGGGAGCTATAATGGGAAACACGATTTGATAGCTAGTCCAAACATGATCCAAGCATACAAGCTAGAGTTCGGATTCTAGAAAGCAAGCATCCAATAAAAGGGACCAAACTTAGAGCAACATGTATTATAACTCCTTTAATTCCATTAGCATGAGTAATGTATAAAAGGTTTAGTTACATTGCTTAAATAAAGAAAGTAAATGACTGAAAAAGGGAAGATAGGTATGGCCTCCTTGATTTAGGAGGGCGACATACAACAGCAGACCCCTAAGGTGCCTCTATCTTGATATCGAGCGGGAGCTCTAGCCGACATGCTCATGTGAGGCGACCATCACTATCGGGCGGTATGCCATGATAGACAAGCATATCGGTCAAGGCACCCTCTGCGATACGGTCGTGGTCAGGATACCACCCTCTCGGGAGATACACCGTGACAGGTATTCTGTATCGGGATCGATATCGTGTCAGTAAAGAGATGACTTAGGGTATCGCGTTCCTTGTATCGGGTGTAGAGGCGAGTCGTCTCAGACAGGGGACCATCTAGGAACCCGAAACATTGGGTGGCCTCCTTGGTCGATATCAATCTGCTGCAGCTATCGGGACAGATTCTAAGTGAACCACTCCCGCCCCTCTCGGGTTGGGGAAGTGCTCACTTAGTATCGCTCGGGATGCCTCTGGGACACGACACACTAGCTCCAAATGCTCTCTAAATTTAGCCTTCGTGAGATTTCGACCCGTCCCCTCGAGGTCCTATAGATGCTATTTATAGGCAGCGGTTGGAAGAAGTTGTGAATCTCTAGGTGCCACGTACCCCTTATCGACTCTGCATATGTG
Source organism: Alisma plantago-aquatica (assembly GCA_963693085.1). Lineage (NCBI taxonomy): Eukaryota > Viridiplantae > Streptophyta > Magnoliopsida > Alismatales > Alismataceae > Alisma > Alisma plantago-aquatica. The sequence continues at coordinate 623,201,975 of OY856414.1, read as the reverse complement.
GCTTCGGGGATGATTTACGCGTGTGTGTCGTCTGGCATAGCTTGGCTATCGCATGCTGGGTTACAAAGGTATCAGGCGCGACAGGTGGATGCTTCCGGTGAGTGGCTCGTATCGCGTGACATGCCGTAACGGGATGATTTAATTTTGGCAGGCAGAGCTCTCTGTCGGGTAAATGGTGTATCGCCCGTCAGTGACCGCACCGTGCGACTCGCCCGTGTCAGGTTGAGCCCCTATCGGTCAGCGTCTGTGATGGGTAGTGGATGTGTCGTGTGGCTAGAAAAAGGTCAATTCTTTGTAAGTGGGCCGGGATGGGCCGTTTTGCTGATTTTGAGTGGAAAAGCGAGGAAAACTCTGTAAAAGATGATAAAAATGAGTTAAGAGCGTAGTGTGACTTGTTTATTCAAAAACATGACAAAATGGAGAGGAAAACAGTTTAAAAGGGCAGTTTTGACAACAAAATATGGGCCGTAAATACCACAAAAATGGGTGTTATCAGAAAGTTATATCTCTTGTTGGGACGTTGGCCTCACCCTATGGGTTTCCACATCTTTTAGGTTATCATGCACAATGAGGTAGAGATTGTGCAATTGAGGCTGAGCAGCAAGAGGAGTAGTAAAAGTTGAAGGTTGGATATACTGCTAGTGTTTTGTAGTAGAGTCCTATGTGTCATCCATGTACTCTCAGGTCCTTGGGTTTTTTTGTATATGTTGTACATCGATACAAGTTTTTGGCAGTATGCCATGGTTTCATAGATATGGCTTGTATATGTGAACTAATTATCATATGTAATAGATTGTGGCAAGTTAGCTAGTTAACAGTGATATGTAATATCTCTTGGTAGGTTATAATATATAGGTGGAACACGTTTGTGACTTCAGATGTAATATTTTTCAGCTTTTGTGGTTATATGAAATCAGTTTTAATTTACCGTGTTTTCTGGTAACCCAGATGTTTAATGTTAATTTTGTGCTTTTTTTTGAGTAATCTCACTTATGTGGCAGTGGGTTGTAACAAAACTGACTAGTGTAATTCAAGAAGAGATGCAATGGTATTAATTTGAAAACAAAAATCTTGAGTATTCAAAGTTGGTTAAAAAGATCAAAAAAATCCATTATCCCTGCCAATGGTGCCAAAATAAGACGTGTGTGATATTGTATGGGAAAATCTTGGTGGTAGTGCCTCCCTATAGTTTTCCTTAACCAATGTACAATAATCAACACCAGCAAGCCAACATATCTTAGTGCAGAGTAGTTCAGGATTGAACCCAAGGAACTATCATTTATGAATAGACTAATCAAAATAATTGAAGAAGAACTAGTATTTAACGAAAAAGTTGGATTTATTGACTATTTTGTGGTTGCAATTTAATAAAAGGGTCAAATTAAAGATTGATTATCAAATGATGGGAACACTAGGGTGGAATGGGTTTCACCACTACTAAATGCTCTTCACTCTTTCAATGTATCATATTAAGCATGAACACATATCTGTTGATGTCATGAAAACCCCTTTCGGAGTTTGGATTAAAACCCAGATAGATATCACTCCAAGCTTGTTGTCACGTTGCCAATACTAAGAGATCATACATATATCTCCCTAAGAAACCTATCTTAAGTTCTCATTAAGGGTTTAATAAGAATCAAACGATATCCTCGGTCATGGTATTAAATTCCTATACACCCAAGATTGTGATAAAAATGTTACTTCTTGATCTGACAAGCATAAAATGATTCATCTCCAAACATAAAATGGTCCATGGAAAAATAGATACCTATAAAATAAAAAAATCAAGGAGTGGATCTACTCCCCACACCCTAGCAAAGAAACTACTCAATGGCCTCATAACAAAAATAAAAAGGGAAGAAAGAGGGAAGGATATCATCATAGTAGAAGACGAAAGTAGAGCCATGATGTTTGGATGTTTGACTTCGAGATATGGAGTGATGGCATTTGGCACAAAAAAAAATCTACCACTGGACATTTGTCATAGGTGGACTTTGAGAATCATTTTTTCTTCTTCAAGATTGGATCTAGTCACTATCAAGAGAGAACATGCCAACAATGGGTGGAAGTAGTCATCAATCGATTAAATGTCGGTGTTGTCCTTTAGAACCTCCTTATAGGTTTGAATCTACAAGCCTTGACGGAGGTGGTAGGTCCTTCAGTTGACATTTGTCAATTGAAGGAAAAGTTCAATTGTTTATGGGTTTGAAGGTTAATGTAGGTAGTAGCATTCTGGCAGGTATGTAGTGGATCGCCTTTCTTAGAGGCAAAGGTCTTGTATTTATAGGTAGAGGGTAGAGTTTTCAACCCTCCCAACTACCTTGGAATTATTTTATGGTACATCCATGAAGGTAAAGAGACAACAGTGGTGTGAGGAAGATGATGTCAATCTACAGAACTTCCTTCCATAGGTGAAAAGTTGGGATGACCTTCAGTAGGTGAATGATCAGGTGGACCATAAAAATATGAGTGCGGAAGCTCCATCCAAAGGTTGAGCAAGAGAACCATTGGAAGGTGGAGTGCATTTCCTTGAGAAGGTGGATGATGGGATGCCATTAGTTATTGAGTGTAGGTCAATTATCAAAAGATAAATTCTACCTAACCATTAGTAGAAGAAGGTAGAGTTTCCATTGGAAGGCACGTGTAAGGTCTCCATTGGAAGGCAGGTGGTGGTTGTCCTTCAGTTGTTGAGTGGGTGTCCATCAAAAGGTAAGCATTGAGCTTCGTGCATTGTCAACTGAAGGAAGGACATAATCATGTAGCCTAATGTTTTGATAGATGTAATCCCACCCCATGGGGGGAGGGGGGCTATTGGCATAAGGTCAGTGTCTTGTTCTAATGGAGATTCTACCAAGGGAATGTCAATCGATGGAGGGGAAGACCAATGAAAATAGATTTCTTGGCATGTGTAATGCAAACTGATAGCTTCAAAAACTGATGAAGGAATATATCATAAATAATATGGTTCATTTATTCAAAAAAAAATTTATGCCCGTTAGTCGGTTAGCGCCACCACCTCCTCCTACACTCCTAGGATACAATGAAGTTCAATATTGCCATGAAAACTAGAAATTTTGGAATTGAACTTATAAATTATTGCAAAATTATAAAATTATGAGAACATAAATGCATGATAGTTTTAATAAATAATTATGTAGTTGAGTGCAAGAATAAGCTAAAATTGTGGTTGTATATGGGTGTGTGAGATTCCTCTCTCCTTAGGGAAGATCTTTTGAGAGAAATGCTCACAAAGAAAAAAGTTTGTTGGTCAAGTTTTAGGTCATGGTACATGACCATATATATATATATATATATATATATATATATATATATATATATATATATATGAATATATATATATATATATGAATGTGAAAGAAGAGTATTGGCCCAATTTTAGGTCGTGGTCTGGGACCCTATAGATGTACAAGTGAGAAAATGGTAATGGTCAAATTTTAGGTTATGTTTTGGGATGATACAAATGTGAATGTAAAGGCATGATGATGGCCCATTCTTAAGGTAGTGGTTAGAGACCGTTAGGATATGTGTGTGAAATCAATATGATGGTCTGGTATTAGGTCATAGTCCAACACCATATAGATATGGACATGAAAGTAGGGTAATGGCCCAATTTTAGATCATAGTCTGGGGCTGTATAGATGTGATAGTGCAAAAAAGAAATATTGCCCAATTTTGGGTTTTATCCAAGGCAATATAGATATGAGAAAGTATTCAAGTAGGGTGATGGCCTAGTTTTAGGTCATGGTCATCTTGGTTTGGGTGGGCAAAGATGTGTGGGCCACATGCTACTAGATGACACCTCAGTCAAGATGGAAAATGCATTGGATCAAATGGAGTTGTTATGATGAGGGTACAAGTTGATATTTTAGTCAAGATTTGGTAATTGAATCCAATATTTGAGGATTGAGTAGCCTCTCAAAACAAAGGTGAAGCTTTTCTTTGAAAGCATTAATGAGTTAGAAGCCCTTCAAGGAGGTAGTTGTTGAGTAAACATGGGCATGAGTAGCTCAAGGCTTGAGTGAATGATTCAAAGCTAGATGTGATTTGATCATGAGAGAGCATAGCTTATAGGCACAATGGGGCAGCCTTTTGGTACAAGCCTACAGATTTGTAAATGTAGGCCTTAAAAGGTCATTGTATTTTGTAGAAGATCCCCAAAAATGATGGCCCTTTTGTGTTGTCAAAGATATAGATTGAAGAGAATTTTGAGCGCCTCAATAAAATTTTACAGCATTTCGATAGATGTCAAAGGTTTCAGGCATGAGTGGTAGATCATGAGAAGAGACCATAATTGGGCAGCCTTTCAGCATGGATCAAGTCAAGAGGTTTTTGAAAAGGTTTCCCAAGTTTGAAAATATTTTCATTTCCTTCTGTTGAGCTTTGACAACACTTCTTAACATTTTTTATTTTCAAAACATGGTATAATTATGTTGATTTTTGAAAGCATTTTTCAACTTCTTTTCACTTTTAGTTTTAAAATATTTTTCAACTTTGTTTGTTTTTGAAAGAGGATTCAACTTTTGTTAATTTTCTTTTAAAAAGATTTAAAACTATTTTCTTTTTAAAGAGATTATTGTTTTGAAAATATTTTTTCCTTTGAAAAGATTGTTCATTTTGAAAATGGTTTTTCTTTGAAAAAAGATGTTCGTTTTGGAAAAGAAGTACACTTTTTGAAAATATTTGTTCATTTTTTAAAGTATTTTTCTTTTTTTATCTTTTTCAAAAAAAATTAAAAATAGATTTTAATGAGACTTTTTTTTGTTTGAAAAGACTATTTCTTTTGTTTGTTTGAAAAGACTTCTCTTTTTTGTTTTTGAAACGGTTTTTTTAAGAATTTAATATATTTTGAAAATATTTTTTTAAAAGAATGTTGATGTTTTTGTTTGGGGAAAGATTGTTGATATATTGTGCTTTGGAAAGATTGTTGAATTGCTTTTGTATTGGAAAAAATCTTATTTTATAAAGATTGTTTGAACAAGATTATTGATTGAATATTGTTGTATGAGAGAGATAATTTGAGATTGTTGAAGATCATTGAAATATTATCAAGTTTGAAAGGGTCATAGATCAAAGATTTTTGATGATTGAGATCATTTGGAGTCACTTGGGATCCCTTTACATCATGGATGTTGTTAATTTGAGATTGTTTGAGTTCATGTGAGATCACAAGGTTGTTGGTTGGAGATTGTTCTCTTGATAAGATTGTATTAAACATGATAATTTAGAAGAAAAAAAATCTATGTGTGATAACTACATCTTAAACCATAAATCTTTAACAATCTAGAAGTGTAAAAGCATGCAACAATCTTAAAAATTGTAAAATAAACAACCATAAGATGCATATTTGGAAAATAAGGTCCCCCTTTCTAGTCCATGAGTTTGTATGTGATTTTACACCATCACTCAAGTATTATGTACTTAGTAGGGGATGGTCCTTATCTTCTCTATGGTGTGATGAGGCTCATCATGGTGTAACCTAGGTTCTTTAAATGTTGGTACTGCTCTCAATACACCTTGTGACTACGGCGGCCGTAATCTACCGCAACTGCTAGGAGAGGGAGTTTTTTCAAGGCCTCTTGATGTCCAATTTAATATTCTGTTGGTACTCTTACTAACACTCTCGCGCCACTTTTAGGGATCCAACATGAGTGTTGGGACCCATTCCATGATGCATGGGTTTGTAGGTGTGCATTGTGCAATTGTATGAATTTAATATCTCCTAAAGCTAGCCCACATTAATAAAGTAAGGAACATAAATGATAGTCAAATTAGGAGATAATCCTGCAATTATTAAGAAAGTTAGAACTTTGCTCATCATGAATAATTCTCTCATCCTTTTCTCTCTTCCTTTATATTTATGAAAATATTCTAATTAAAAGGAAAAAAGAAAAATTAAGAAAAGTGGGAACTAACCCAGTGGAAACAACCTCTTGAAAGGAAGAGGAGGTTAACCCTAGAAATGGTGATTGATAGATATCATGGAAGTTTTAGTAGTTCCAAAAATAAAAACAATGGGATAACCAAAGAAGGGGGGAATTCACTAGCCGAACAAAAGATTTTACGGGCTTTACTAAGATTTAGGGAAACAAAAGGCAGCGATGTTTGCTTGCGTACAGAGTATTCTTTCATTTCCTTTTAGAGAATAAATTTGAGAATTTTTTACGGCAGATTATGCCAATTCGCTGCTGGGAAAAAAATGGAGAACTCCAGATTTTGGTGAAAATGGGGAAAAAGATAAAGAAATTGATGGTAAAACAAAAATCACAATTGATCGATAAAATATGAGATGCCAAAAGGAAAACACAACTCAAAATATCTAATTATTCCCAGTGGAGCAGCCAAAATGTTGTACCTAGCCTAAAAATCCAATGTATCCTCGGTTATTAAAATGATGACATAGAAGAAAAAGATAAATTTATAAAGCTCAAAGTCACCCTCCCAGTTTTATTCTAAAATAAGGAAAAATGAAGATAGGTGTTTAAATCAGCGGGAAAATACATAAACACTTGATTTTGAGTTGACCCAAGGGATGATAAGAAAGATATGCATAATTTTAGATATTGCAGTCAATTATCCTATTTTGATTGGGGAAGGTGTTAACACCCCTATCTCTCCCGATAATAGTATTACAACCTTATTAGTCATCTAGGATAAAAGAAACAATAGTAATTGAGGTTATTGTTAGATAAAATGGCTTAAAATGATAAAATGGTTTATGTTGGCAGACCTTTGGGGATCGAGACACACGTTGCTTTTCCATCATAGCTATAAAGGTCCAACGTTTTAGGTTTGTTGTGGTCTCAATCCCATCAGAACCTCCCACAACGGATATCCATCACTAGTCGTTAAGACTGGTAAATAGGAAGAGACTAGGAGACAGATGCGAGAGATATTTGATAGAGCCAGATCTCAGATATTTAAAGCAGTGTAAAAATATGAAAGTTATAATAGATCGAAGAAAGAAATAGTTTTTGATATAGATATAACAAAGGAAGTTGTTATTGAGCATCCTATTGACACTAATAGGAGTAGTTGGTGTCAAAAGATCCTCTAAAAATAAAAGAGATGGTGGTCATTTCTCTGGCTTCAGGAAAGATAAAAGACCCTTAGAACATGGATGATGCTAGGGTCTATTTATAGGTGGATCTTAGAATTTGGGGTTTCCGATTGGAAGATTCTGATGAGGTAGTAGATTGCACTGATGCACCGTGAGGCATGGAACACAAATTGAGGCAATTTACCATGTGGCACCGGTTGATTGCTTTGATCCACCCAGGCCATCTGCCGAGTGGCTTGGGCTGGGTAAAATCAATTTTTTTTATTTTCTAGTTATTTTAGGAATGTTCTAGAGAAAATCATGGAAAAGACGAATTCCAAATAGAATCAAATAAAATAACGAAGGAGAAACAAAACATCATTAATTTAGGATTATCCTCCATTATTATCCAAAAGATATGCATTTGGTGTGGGTAAAGGTAATTGAATAATATGTGCAGAATTAGGTGAATATTTAATTCAGGATAATTCAACTTTGTCAATTTATGAAAAAAGGCTTATAGAAAGCAGAATTGATGAAAAAATTACATTTATTTCAAAATTTATTGGAACTTTGACATAATTAGAGTTTTGAAAACTTTATTACTAAAGTATCAAAAGTGTAACAACAATTTAAAATAATTTGGGATTTTTAATAGAGTTTTTTACCACGGGGTCAAACTAATGACAACATTTTAATGCTATTTTTGGTTTTGGAAGGAGGGTTGTACCGAATAGTTGGTTTTTTCATTAATCTAAATTTTTAAATTGATGGTTTAGCAACAAGGAAAAAAATGTGACACCTTGATGCACTTGTACTATTTAGGAAACAATTTGTTGCATTACTAAGAATTTTTGAAATTATACATCTTGAAATGTTGTTATCGAAAGGAAAAATTACAGTAGCATTTTAACACTACTTTGGGTTTTGGGATTTTGTGAGTGCTTTTTGTCCCTTATTTTCATCATAGTAGGGGGAGTCTCAAATACCATTTTTTGATATTCATCCACAAAGCATGTGTGATACATGGTAAAGGAACTAAGGTGTGATAATCATGAGTTACAAAAGAGGGTCAACAATAAAAATAATTAAATTCCATGAAATAGAAAATCTTTTTGAGAAATTATCGTTTGATGGATTTGTATTTTTTATTGATTTTGTAGGCAAGGTAGGTTTTAGATTTGAATGCGGGTACATATGGACAACCTTTCCATAATTAAAACAAGATGAAGAACAGATGGGCTTTTTACTCAAATAGAAGTTGGGTGTGCTCTGAGGACACCTCGAATGTCTAGTCACCAAACACCTATGGCCCCTTCTCCCATGTTAAACAAAGAATAATGTTATCATGATAGGTGTGTCCCTATAGGATGATTAGTAGGTGAAGTCTGATGCAAACTGAGTGCACCCATGCATTTTTTGAATGAATTACATTAATCACTTAAGAAATAAACTCTTAAACATAACCCCAAATCCACACCCTAACTCCACAAAAATTACCCCCTAATCATCATTTATAGAGGTTCAAAACCCTATAACTTCAGAAACTTATTCTCTTATCTTTATCAACCTCTAAGACATTAAATGATGTTTCACCTTTAAAAGATGGGGTGGGTACACCCCTAGATTCTATAAATCTTAGGATGACAACTTAGGGTTCCTTAAGAATCATGATAACCTTGGATCCTACTAGTGGTGGCCTAAAGGTATTCAAAACTCCATGATGCCATCTTAAGTATGAGATTAGTTGAATTTTGAGGACGAAAATCCATATAAGGTGGGTGAATGTGAAGAACCTGGGTTCTGGGATTTGATACCTAATATACTAATTTAGGTATATAAATATTACTAGTTGATTAATCCCAAATAGTGGTAATTTTATTGAACTTTGGATTCTTTTGACTCACAAGTATGACTGTAATGACAATAGAGGATCACTAATTGTTTTCCAAGACCATTAATGTACATGGAGATGATTAATGCTAGTTGATATTGAGGACATATGAAGTGAAATATCCAAATGAAGTATTGCTTGGATTAATATGATTGAATAATGAACCATGGGACACATCATGACCATACAAAGTAAGTTGAAGTTGTGATGTTGATGTTTAAGGTACATTGATGTATAGTATAAGTTTTTCCTTATATAGGTAACCCTTTAGGGTATCTTGATTGAAGAGACAAACAATCAAGTTTGAGCATCAAAAGTATATCTAAATAGGAATGCACTATGCTGAATCTTAGGCCAAATTTTTTGGGTTAAAGCCCATCCATATCAGTAGTTATTGAGGTCTGTAATAAAAAAGGAATTTAAAGAACTTAGGTATTAATAATTCTTTGATTTTTATTAGGTGTTTATCTCAGGGCCATTGTTATGAGTTGGATGCATTGCCTTTCCCATCCATCTAGTGCAATGATCCATTTGGTTTGGATGGGAGGCTACGTGCAGCCTTAATAACTATAGATTTGGGTCCAACAATATCATAGTCTACCTCCGAACAAGACGGAGGATGACCGCATCAAGCATGACCATTTTTCCACTGAAACAGGTGAGTGTTGCCATTTGTTTTTGTTGTAAGGAAAGAGATAACAAAGTGAATGCAACCTGAACTACCCTTTCCATAAGCCTCTAGGAATCAAACAAAAGGATATCTAGCTTTTGTCCCCCTGTACCCCCTCAATCCATCTCACAGAAGTGGGTCGAGGGCAAAGGCTCGTCAAGGAAAAGCACACCTCATATCTCGACATTGATTCATGTGTTCTCATAGTTGAGGTGTCAAACTTGATCCTGGTCTTCAAAGAGGGTGGATGGAAGGAATGAAGGAAGATTCAAAGGGATTTGATGATGCATCCCTATTGATATAGAGAATCTCTACAAGTTTCTTGGATTGTTATACTTCCATGAGTATGAGAGATCCAAGTTCATAGATCCCACATCCTCATTTTCTTCCTCCTTGCAGTGTAGAGGGGACAATGGCCTAGAAAATTGGGGATGGTCAACTCTGTCCTAATATCCATGGCTTCGATGGTTTTGTACTGTGAAGTCAAGGCACCCCCATGTCTTCGAGGATGGTTCTACTAGCACGCCGAATTATGCACCCTTTTCCTTCTTCTTATCTCATCTTGGTTCATGCCCTGGTCATCATTCACATCGACATGGAACTGGAGGAGTCTACTGAGGTGAATGAATTCCAGAGTGACAGAGGAGGGAGAGATATTTTCAATCCTCACAACTTGCTTTGCTTGTGGCGGCAATCAACTGTAGAACTCATGGATTCATTGGTACAGGCGAGTCCAGACTCTCTTATGATTTTCAGATGCGGCATTATGCCCTATTAGAGGATAGAGTATCAAATAAGTGGTCATGATGTGGAGATCACGAGGAGTGGGAGAGTGATCTGACACGTAGGTCATCTTGCACCAATTCAAGGGAACTGACCGGTCTAAAGGTAGACCAAGACGGTGAGCATGTGTGACAAAGTGAAAATTAGCATAAATATGAATTAATTACTCTTTCACCCTCCTTTTTTTCACTCATGAACTCAAATTATTTTTCCTAGCTTCTAAATCAATATTGATGCTCAAAATTGAAATATGGTCACCAATGCGGATTTTATGGACACTTTGACACTACAAATTAGATTTATTCATATTTGTGTACAAAGAAGCAAATTTGTCCATCAAGCTTCATCTTTTGGTTCTCAAACTTTTTCTAAAAATTATATACTTTATTTTGAACCTATGTTCAAAACTTCATCTCATTTGGACATTCCTACAGCCGTCTATGAATTATTGAAATTTATGTATCAAAAACCACTTTATTTCCCTTTTATTAGCCCTTTTATTGGCTATGCCACATCACCGATCTGCTTAGAAAGGGAGGGGATGAACCCTATCCCTTGGATCTGCCTCACACGGATCCAAGCTTGATCCAGTGGCTATGAGGTTGTCATCAACCTCTCATAATCAGTGGGGAGGTGTCTTTATGACTGAGACTTGCAATTTCACGATCTTGACCTCATTTCAAATTTCTAACCGAGCCAAATCACTCCTCCCATGATTCCTCACTCATCAAGCCCCAATTTTCTAATTTTAATGATTATTTTCACCATAAAATTGTTTCCCTTGGCTAGACTTCTCACTCTAATGGCCATTGCTAAGAGCAAGAACTTATTAGCCCTAAAACCTATCTCCCAACACAATAGAAAGGGTCCATCATGCTCGCCAACATGACACCAATCTACAAACCCCATCCTTGCTCTCTCTTTCAGCCTTGGGTGGGCTAATTTTCTCTGTCCTTCACCTACTACTCAAAAGGCAATGCCACCTGGCCCTTTTGGGTGTTCCTTCTCCTCGCCCTCTCTCTTCAATCTGCCACCACCACCTCTATGGGGTCACGATGAACCAGAGTGGCACCTTGTCTGACTCCATCAGTCACTCCTTCTCCTATCTCCACTATGCACTGGTGACCCCTTCGCCCAACTTTTGGGCTCATGTGGATGTGCTACTCACATGACTACTGGGACGAGAAAGAAGGGCATGGATCACCTAGTCCAGAGAAGGAAGCCAACCAACCCAAATGAACCACAGTTGAACTGAGAAATCAAGTTGTGAACCAAAAATTTGAAGCAACAAAACCAGACCCCTATGCAAGTGAACCACCTCCCCCATGTGGCATGATGTAGTTTGTTCAATCGACATTGGATGATCAAGGGTTTACCCCTTTTCTGGTAATTTCTCCTTCTCTCTACTCAAAAATCAAATAAATGGACGAATTTTGCAAAAATCATACCTAATGCATCCTAGCTCCAAAAATTACAAGTAAATAGTTGATCTTGATCATAAAAATCCAATGAACTAATTAAAAATAATTATGGAGACTAAAACCTTATATATTTTACTAATAGCCCTGGATCTTATACTCTTACTTAATTATTTGTCAAATGACTCAATAATTGTGTTTGATGTCTTGAAACCCTAACTTAGACCCATCGCATTGGGGTGATGGAGTCACACCAAATATATAAGCATGCTTCTCGATTACAACATAATGGGAACTCGTAATAAAAATTGCATTGTTCGAAATAAATATCTTGTCGAATAGATATTGGATTTGGAAGAATAACTTGTTATACTTTTGAATATAAGTCTCATTAAGTATACTCTTTAGCTATAAACTATTTTACTTGATTTTGATAGTGTATCGTGTAATGACATGATTGTGTCTTGATTTTCTTGATTTAAGGAAAACAAATGAACCACTGACTAGATCACTTCCGCACTCGATATACTCTGATGACAAAGATAGATCTGCAATATCTCCTATTTTGGGTTAGTTTATTCTTTAAATCTCCTATTTTTGAGCTATTATTTCTTATTGTATATGCCAGTATGTCAGATCCTATTGGGCCACTCAGGGACGAGCGCTTCAATCCTTTTACCACTATCTAGGTAGTGAGATTGGGATTGGAGTAAGAATGGTTCCATGATAGTTGGTATTAGAGCATACACACTCCCATATATTTTAAGTAAATAATTTCTCGAGTCTCGTGAACCCCGAAAACCCCAAAATCCATACTGGTGAAAATTGAGGTGTCTAGGCTCAGGGTTTTGGCATAATTTCTCCTATCTGTCTTCACAGTGGTTGAGATTCCCCTCTCTACTTGGCCTTAATTGATACATAAATGGACCTAAAGATTCTCTGTTGAAAACATAGAGAGTCTTCTAGCATCTCATCTCTTTTTTAGGACTACCCTAAGCCACCCATGTAGATGAAAATAATGTAGTCTTCTAATCTCGTCATGTGGTCCTTCTCTTGTGGCCTTTTACCACATGATGTCTCAATTTTGGTTAACTTATGTATAAAAAATTTGTGAAAGTTGATGCCATGATCTTACCTTAACTTGAAAACTCAATTTTGATATGATGAGCATGGACCTAAATCATGCACCTATTTTCAAATTATATCTTGATCATGAAAGAAAGTGAATACAACTACGACCCCAACCTTGAAAAATATTGAACTAGTTGCCCTATTATGACCTTGAACTTTGATCTTATGCCCTTGATAATGGGTTTTGATGATTGATTTTCTCCCTAATTTAAAAAACTCAATGGATCGTGATTAATGTAGGTAATGTATTAGATTAGAGTGGTAGTTGATTCATGGCTCCCCTAACCTATGCCACATTCCTATTATGACTACCTCTAAAGTGTCACCTTGTTGATCATTTAGAGTGTGGAAAGGTATTCCCTTTCACCCAATTTGGATTGGTTGGCCTAAGGTTAATAGGTTAAATTTAGGATGATATTGATACTCAGTCTTGAATCTTGATTTTCATGAAATATGATAATGTTGACTATAGCTCATGATTGACTTCCTATATAGACCTACATATATATCATTCATCAACCTTGAATACCATGATAATGAAATCTTGATATGTTGCTTGAACATTGCTTGAATATTGTTGCTCGAAATTGAATATAGATGAGTGATCTCCCCTAAGGTCTAAATAGGAATATAGACCCTAGCTTTGGAATATTTATAAATATGATCTTGTTATTTAAACTTTAACTCTTGATATTGATGTACAAAATCTTAAACCATGATATGGATCTTGAGACCCCTCTTGATAGTGACTTTAATAATTCCGAATTTTGAAATTTTGAAATGATGATTGTTTTGACTCTCTCGATTTATAACTTAGGTTTTTGCTCTGATTAAGACTAGGGTGGGACCTCCCATTGATTTTGAGCTCAAAATCATGATATTGAAAGTATGACTTTTTCTCAAAATGTTAAAATATGAAATCTCAAATCATGGATGTATAACCCCACCTAGGCAAATGTAGAAGCTAGAACTGATAGATATTGGGATTGAAAGTCACCTTGTACACTTGACTAGAGAACTCTATTTGTTAGACCTAAAATATGAACTTTCCAAATTTGTGATCAATAGTATGCTTTCCATATTTGTGACTCATATGATGACTTTGGACAATATATGCATTGACCTTGATACTCAATTTCTCCATGGTGAAATGATGTTGGTACCAAGTTGGTTATGATATGGAACATGGAATCCCAATTATGATTGTTGGACTAGTTGAATTTTGAGGCATAATTTTGATTATATGGTTAAGGTTGATCCAATATTTGAGGATACAACTTTGATTGAATAGTCCCAATTTTGAGGTTGTTTTGAATTTTGGGGACAAAATTCCTTTTTAAGGAGGGAAGGATGTGACAAAGTGAAAATTTGCATAACAATGAATTAATTACTCTTTCACCCTCCTTTTGTTCACTCATGAACTCAAATTATTTTTCTTGGCTTCTAAATCAATATTGATACTCAAAATCAAAATATGGTGACCAATACGGATTTTATGGACATTACAACACCACAAATTGGATTTTTTCATCATTGTCTACAAAGAAGAAAATTTGTCCATCAAACTTCATCTGTTGGTTCTCAAGCATTTTCTAAAAGTTCTACACTTTATTTTGAACCTATGTTCCAAATTTCATATCATTTCGACATTCCTACAGTTGTTTACAAATTATTGAAGTTTATGTATAGAAAACCCCTTTCTTTCCCTTTTATTTGCCCTTTTATTGGCTATGCCATGTCACCGATCCGCTTGGAAAGGGAGGGGACAAACCCCATTCCTTGAATATGCCTCTCATGGAACCAAGCTTGATCTAGCGGCCATGAGGTCGTCACCAGCCTCCCACAATTAGTGGAAAGGTTTCTTTATGACCGAGACTTGCAATCTCGCACTCTTGACCTCATTTTGAATTTCTAAGCCAGCCACATCACGCCTCTCACGATTCCTCACTCATCAAGAACCAATTTAACCAACTTTAATGATTAGTTTCACCATAAAAGTGTTTCCCTTAGCTAGCCTTCTCACTCTGATGGCCATGGCTAAGAGTAAGAACTCGTTAGCCCTAAAACCTAGCCGCCAACACTCTAAAAAGGGTCCATCATGCTCGCCAACGCCACACCAAGCTACGAACCATGTCCTTGCTCTCTCTTTCAGCCTTGGGTGGCTTAATTTCTCCATCCTTCACCTTCTACTCATACGGCACCACCGCCTAGCCCTTTTGGGTGTTCCTTCTGCTCCCCCCCTCTCATCCATCTGCCGCCACCACCACCTTTGTGGGGTCATGATAGACCTGAGCAGCACCTTGTCTGCCTCCATCAGCCACTTCTTCCCCTATCTCCCCTATGCATTGGTGACCCCTAGCCCTACTTCTGGGTTCATGAGGATGTGCTTCTCGCACGACTACTGGGATGAGAAAGAAGGGCGCAGACCGCTTGGTCCATAGAAGGAAGCCAACTAACCCAAATGAACCATAGTAGAACTGAGAAATTAAGTTGTGAAGCAGCAATTTGAAGCAAGTAAACTGGACCCCTATGCAAGTGAACCACCTGGCCCAATTGGCATGATCTAGTCTATTCAATCGACATTAGATGATCCACAGTTTACCCATTTTCTATTAATTTCTCCTCCTCTCTACTTGAAAATCAAATAAATGGACGAATCTTGCAAAAATCATACCTAATGCATCCTAGCTCCAAAAATTACAGGTAAAAGTCGATCTTGATCAGAAAAATCCACTAAACTGATTAAAAATAATTGTGCAGCCTAAATCCTTATATATTTCACTAATATCCCTAGATCATAAACTCTTGCTTAGTTATTTGTCAAGTGACTCAATAATCGTGTTTGATCTCTAGAAACCCTAAATTATGACTTGATGATTATCTTGATACACAAAAATGTTGACTTGACTCATTAGTGATCTAGATCTATTTACTTGATTCAATCTTGAATATATTTTTTATGAATAATGAGTGATCTTGATATTGATCTTAATCTTATAAAACCCTTGATATACATTTGACCCATCAAACTAATATTGAATTCCAATTATGCTAAATACTTTGATGATGATTTACAAATGTGATAATGGATTGGATAATGATAATAAAGTAAGGTTTAATGCATTTTATTCTAGAAAACCTAGGTAAGTCATTCACACTCGAAAATGCTTAACAATTGAAATAATGTTGGACATATTGAAATATTGATTGATTATAAGTGAATGATCTAATACTATGGTTGACATAGCAAAATTGTAACCCTAATATCGAACATTAGAACATGATCTTCAAATATCATGATCTTGACCTTTGATCCAAACTTTGTGATTTAGCATCTGACTCGAAGGGTTGACCTATTACTGACTGTACTCTAAGTCCTCGGTGAAAGGTATGCTATTAAATCTCCTCCTTTGTTGTATTGAAGATACTTTTTATGTATCTCTTGACTGTATACTTAGTTATATAATTGGTTGAGCTATTGTTCCCTATGATTAGTCTTCCATTTTTCCTGCTTTATATTTTGAGAAAAACATGTGAACATAAATGATATTGCCCATTATGACTGCATGTATATTGATGATGATGATGATGATGATGATGATGATGATGATGATGATGATGATGATGATGATGATGATGATGATGATGATGATGATGATGATGATGATGATGATGATGATGATGATGATGATGATGATGATGATGATGATGATGATGATGATGATGATGATGATGATGATGATGATGATGATGATGATGATGATGATGATGATGATGATGATGATGATGATGATGATGATGATGATGATGATGATGATGATGATGATGATGATGATGATGATGATGATGATGATGATGATGATGATGATGATGATGATGATGATGATGATGATGATGATGATGATGATGATGATGATGTTGATATTGAGTGCAAGCGACCTCCTCATTCGTAGGTGGGACTTGTACATTGACCTCCTACCTCATATGGAGAGAAGGAGCCTGGTGACCTCCTCCATCGCCTTGAGGCGATGGGGTCACACCAAATATATAAGAATGCTTCTCAATTACAGCATAATGGGAACTCATAATAAAAATTGCATTGTTCAAAATAAACATCTTGTTGTATAAACATTGGATTTGGAAGAATTTCTTGTTATAATTTTGAATACAATTCCCTCCAAGTATACTCTTTTGATATAAACCATTTTGCTTGATTTTGATAGTGTACCGTGCAATTGCATGATTGTGTCTCAATTTTCTTGATTTTAGGCAAACAAATGGAACATTGACTAGATCACTTTCACAGTCAATATACTCAAATGACAAAGATATATCTACAATATCTCCTATTTTGGGTTAGTTTGTTCTTTAAATCTCCTATTTTTAGTTATTATTTCTTATTGTATATGCCAGTGTGTGTGATCCTATTAGGCCACTCAGGGACGGGCACTTCAATCCTTTTACACTATCTAAGAAGTGGGATTGGGATTGGGGTAAGAATGGTTCCACAATAGAGTCCCACTCTAATGTCTAGGTGGTGAGCACCCAGGAGATCACAAAGATGAGATCAACGTTCCAAACAAATCCCATGCAGGTATATATCTTCTAAATCTCAAAAAATGCCCTAATCTTGCATAAAACATAGAAAATAGATCCATTAGCCAAATAATTTCCCCAATATATCCCTAGACTTAGAAAAATTCCTACTTTAATATGAAACCACCATATCATACATTTGAGACCATATTACTGATGGGCTTCTATCTACAAGATATACTCCCTTTTAGGGTTCATCACATGAAATAAATAGTAACTAGTTGATATTAATTCTCAAAAAAATTACTTAGATCTCTAATGGTTATTGAAGTTTATTTTTAAACTCTGATATGAATATTAGAGCTAAATATTATGTCTTTCCTAATTAATGACCAATTAGGTGTTTTAATCTCATTTTCATTTTAGAAAATAGACCAATCATCAGAAAAATATGAAATTTGGATAACACCCTAAAAATGGCATCTTAATGAGTATAAAGATACTAGAGAAATATTTCATATTAATGACACCTAGATTTGATCTAAACCCTAAATTGGACCTAAATATCATTAAAAATGGTGAACCTTGTATTAACGATGAATATTTTTTTTGGGTGTAATTAACGATGAATATTTGTTATTAATCAGGAGATTGACCAGAGATGTTGATGGTCCAGAATATAAATAGGAATATCTAAACTCACGTACGTGGATTTTATCTAAGTATACGACTAGTTTTCTTGTGTGAAATAGATATGATGTATGGCTTGTTCTTATTTGACAATATTGCTTGGATGGACTATAATTATTATATCTTCGACATGTCACTAAGAACAACAATGAATATGGATGGTGTGTAGTTGCTAAGTGTCCACATTCTCTCTCTCTATCAAATTTGTCTCTCTCTCCTTGTAAATATAAGGTCAACACATCCCGTAGCCCAAGGGCATGGATCCCCGTAGCCCAAGGGGTGGGGAAAACTGAAGTGTCAGACCACTTAGTAGTACAAATACATCAAAAGACATCTAAAAATACGTCTTTACCTGATTATCACATTAAATAATGTTTTCTTTTATCTTTTCTTCTTTTTCAAAATCTTCAAGTATGCAAGCACAATATATATGTATCTTTCACCCAAGTGCACAACACATTGTGTTGAATCATTGTTTCATGTAATTTCTAGGTTCAGAGATAGCATGGGAGAAAAGACATGGAGTGAGAAGTGTTTAGGTTGTATCTTTTTTGTAGATATTGATTAGCATACATGTTCATAGACTTGTAAATCTTCTTTCAATATGTAATTGAAATTCATTTTGTAATATTTCATCTTTTAATAATTTTACATGTTGAATGTTGAGAAATGTTATGGTGTATGTTATGGTTGTAGGTTCATGTGTGTGTATTATGCTTTTGCATCTCTCTCTAAAACAATTAGCTAACGTTTTTGAGTTTGTCCTTTTGGGCCTTCTAAGTCTCGAGACAATAGAGTCTGGGGATGTTACAAGCACTAGACTCATCTCCTACCTTAAGTAGGAGACTAAGGATAGGAACTAGGATGTGTATTCTTCTCTGACCCTGATCTTCCACCACAAATTCCCTTTTGTAGAAGTTTCTTCACCATTGCAATCCTTGATGCCACTTCAACCCAACCATCCTTGGTTCATGCCGAATTTGTGAAACACCCTTTAGGGCTAGGACTTGCCTCACCGCCAAGGGTTCACAGAAGACTTTCTATACTTTCAAACCTATTTTTAAGGGGCTCAAATCAATAGAAAGATTTAGATAAATCCTCCTCTTATTCTAATTTTATCTCATGTGCCCTTAGAGAACCTCAGCCTACTCAATTTGTTCTTTGACAAACACCTTCCTAGAACGGCCTGATCTACTTCCTCTGGCCAAATTGAGTTCTACGATAAGCTTCTATGACTCTCCTTTCTCATTTTAACATCCTTGGTTCACCCTGGCTTTCCTTGAGTTGTTGTATCCTATAGCTACTTTTGACGTACTTGTTGTTGCTACATTACCATGGCAACTCAATAGTCATTCAAACATCATGAACTATCAGATGAGATCTCCAGGTTCATATGAAGGTTGTCTGATCTTAAAGTTTTGTGTTATGTGTTTGCAATCATTTTCTTTTATATCCCACTTCATTTCCCTATTTCTATCGATGCAACCTATTCTAGGGCCATGTAGGTCCTTTCACACCCACGATTGTAGATCTTGTTTTTTCGGTATCCCACAAATTGTATGCGACTATTTTGGGCTTTCATCCTTCCCGTTCTTGTAGGTTTTGTGTTTCCCATGTTCCACCTCCCTCCAAGCATGCTGGAGGTTAGATTGTGGCCTTCCGATCACTGTCTTATCTGAGGCATATGCTCTTGTGATCAGCACACTTCATAGATCTCAATAGTAGTTTACTCTAAGGTTGACTTTACCTAGTTTTGCATTGTAGATCACAAATTCATGGTTTGGTTCTCTGATCTTCATGCTTAGTTGAGCAAGAATAAGCCAAAGAACAAAATCCATGTGCTACCCATGATATCAGAATCAAACAATGAAATTCAAATGGGTATTTTCATCCTTCCACGCCGCTTTTTGTATTCTTAAACTGAGTAGATTTATGCGGGACTAAATGACCAATTTGCCATGTTACTCTGACTGGATATGTAGCATGCCTATGGTTTCATTATCTTTTCAAGTTTCATTTCATTGATTTTATTTTTGGTTTAATCAATATAACACATATGGTTTACTGAATTACGATTGGTCAATGTTAAACAAATTTGTAACTAATTACCTACTAATAAGATAAATATGATCAAGTACTCGTTGGAAAGGATTTTTGAAGTGGAACATGATTTTCTACCTTTTGAACCATAATTCCATCGTATCTGACCATGTTATAATAAAAGATCCAAATTATGATTTAGTATGGTACTTTAGGTGATAATTAATATAAATCATGTAGTTTTAGGAGACTTAGGATTAACTCCAAGACAGTGAAACTAACATAGGATCTTATTTTCTCCAATGTAAGAGGGTCCATGAACTTTGAGTATTAAATAATGGTTTTCAATCTCTTTAAGATTATAGTATCATGATGATCAAGTTAAATTGTTTGCATAGTTATGCATTCAGTTTTCAAAAATTATTGAATTAATGTTTCCCAAAAAGTTATTATATGATGCTTATGCTAACAAGTACTATTTCAAGAATTCATGTCATGTTAAATGTGAATCAATTCAAGTTAAATATTTGAAATTAATGATAAATCATGTAATTGGTTGTATTATTTTGTCTTCATCATGTTACTATTGATCCCTCGGGACTTATGAGTTCAAATGGAACATAGTGGCACTTATGTGAAAATCATGAGTTCAAATGGAACATAATGGCACTTATGTACAAATCATGAGCTCAATTGGAGCATTAATAATGGCACTTAGGTGCAAATCATGAGCTCAAGTAGAACATTAGTTGAGCCTACATGCCTTATGAGGATTGTTGGTGTGTAAGACTAGAGGACACTATAATCATCTACCAAGATCATATTATGAACATTGAATTTTTTTATTTAGTTATTTTAAGTTTCCTTATTGCCAAGTTATTATTTTATAACAATACTCAATGTCAGTTACTCTAATGTGTTTTTTTTCATTTTGAATGCATGGTTGGGGAAGTGATGTCCGTAGGAGGAAAGCATATGGGATCCTAACCAAGTAGCATATATCAAGGAAATTTTGAGAGTTTAGCCCTCGTGGGGTGCCAACTATCCTATGACATTTATTTTAGTTTTTATGGAGATACTAGTTTAGTTTAGATCAAAGTTTATGTTTTATATTGTGGAACTTGAGGCATGAGATTTGCAATTATTTTCTTGAGTGGGTTGAACAAAATTATATTTTTATAAAATGATTATCATTTTTGTTACATCTCAATGGGAATGAAGATTTTGCCCAATATTTTATATGTTTTATAAAATTGGGGTGTTACAATCTGGATCTTCGATGATAGGATCTAGAGTGATTTCCGTTAGGTCATCCACTTGGACCAAACCAGTGATTAGGTCTTAAATGTTGTTCTTAAGTCTATACATGAGTTTGTATTACGCCCCAAGATGCAGTAATAATCGCAGTGTCATTAGAATTGTAGATTTTTGGTAGGGGATTATGAGACTCCTTTATGGATGGAAAGTTTATAAGATGCTTTAACAATGTAAGAGACATACTGAGAGAGACCCCGACTCCTTTATGGTTAGGAAGTTCACAAGATGCTTAACTGATGGGAGAAACTTACTAAGAGAGACCCCGACTCCTTTATGGTTAGAAAGTTCACAAGATGCTTAACTGATGGGAGAAACTTACTAAGAGAGACCCCTAATGATATGAACTGATAAATGTGTATTTATCATTTTCGTTTACATCTTTTAGATAACTTTTTAGGATTATTTTGTTATTTATTTTCTTAGTTTTGTAATTAATTGTATTAGTTTAGATTTTTATATTAATTTGGAGTTTTAATTATATTTGGTTGATTTTTTTAAGAAAATTCTCAATGAATAATTTCCTTAGAAGATATTTTACACAAATTCTCGCAGTGCCTGATTTAAATATATACATTGCACTAAAATTGACATAGCTCTCACATCCCAAGACAAAATTTAATGGGCAAGTATGTGTTAGAAAGGGAATTAAATTATCTATAGGAAAATTATATTTTCATATCGTTTTGGAAGTTATTACTGACCCGAAAATTCACTTAAAATCACTATTGTGAGAATTTGCAGCAAAAAGAATACAAGCGGTCATCATAATTAAAAGCAATCAACTATTTTCTCTACTGATCAGATCCAAAAAGTTTTCAACTGACGTCTAGGAGTCTTCTAGATAATCTTGTATCTAGGGTTTCCACCCCTCCTTCCTCTATAAAAAGAGGGGGGACTCCACTAAGAAAAGGGCCCCCAAGTTCTTTTTGTACGCAATCAAAAGCAGAATTCTGTCGTTTTCATCTTAGTGTAATCTTCCTTTCAAAAGTAATAAAGATCAGTTCTTTCATAAAGTTATTTTTTTTTATTTTAGTTCTGGATCTCCTTTCTCTGGTTCTTCTTTTTCTATGTTTCTCTTGGAGCGGGAGAAAAAGCAAACGAGTCATTTAATCATCACCGCCTTAGACTCTACAGAGATCTAGAATTACGGTCTATGACTCCTTTGCTTTCTTTCCTAGTTTCTTCCATCCTCACCATGAGTAGAGAGTAGTTTCCTTATCGAGGCGAGGGGAATAACCCCTTAGCCATGTGTTAACCGTATCAAGCTCTTACATGACTATTTGTATGGATGGGTTTTGGTTTAGAAATTGCAGATTTAAATGACATAATTAATCATTTTTATCGCTTATTACTCTCGGTATATGCGACTGTGGAACTCGGGAGTTAGAACACCTAAACCGATTTCATGAGAACTTGGATGCGACCTTAGAAAAATTCTCTTTAGGATGAAGAACAAGGAAACGTGAACTCCAGGACTAATTGGTTCATGTGGAGTTCCTCTTTTATATTTTATTTACAAATAAAGTGCATTTCTGCTTCTTTCTTATTGTCATGTATCATTCGGTTTTATTTTCACAAGGGCTAAGGTGGTGAAACCACTAAGCCTTGATGCCTTCCTTCTTGATTTCAAACTGTTCTTAAACATTTGTGTTCAATTCACCTTTTAAATTTCAACACTTTACTTTTATTTAGATAATCTTGTGTGCTAACAATTTCCTTCTTTTACTCTTTCTTGTCTTAGAATAATCCTTTTTCTTTCTTTACATTAGTGTAGTCTTTTATTATTCTTGCAATTTACTTTCTTGCATTAGATAAACCGACCCCCTCAAATCAAACTTTATTTTCTGTTTGTTATTTTAAAATACCAAAAATAATTATTTTCAAAAGTCAATCGGGATTAAAAGAAAACAAGCTTAAAAACGTTTTCCTATGGGATTGACCCTTCTATACTACCTTTAACTGGAGAGTAAAAAAGGATTAGACTCTAAGATAATTGTTCTAGTGAATTGGTGTGCAAACAACGTGTATCAATTTTGGCACTGTTGTCGGGGACAACAGATCTTTTTTTCGAACCTCAAAATTTTTTGAAAAAACTTTCTTTTATTTTTTATGCCTTCCGAGTAACATTTCGGAAGTGCGGTCTCCTCTTTCTGCTGAGTTTCCATTCCAGCAGTATGTTTTTTCTGCACTCAATATTAACTATCATATTAACTGTGCATGCGACGCTCGTTGAACGTCGATTCTGTGCCACCATTTTTTAATCTAGAAATAGAGAGACTAAGGATGATTTTAATTGATGATGAGGAGGATGATTATATCATCTTCAATCAAGTAGAACCAACTCCAGTACCTAAAGCTCCATCAATCACTTCCATTGTGGATGTTAATTTACTTGATTCTAATTACTAATCTACTTCATTTGAACCCTTTCTCTATAATGAACTGTCACCCTTAGAAGAAGTCCAATGTGATATAATTGAGATTCCACACAACCTTGATCAGGAGATGGATAGGTGTTTTAAAGAAATTAAAGATGTCGCAAATGAAGAACTTTGTTTAGCTAGGGCCGCAGTTGTATGGGGCCCTAACTATCCATATAAGTCATAAAATGAGTGGATGGAGGCCTATGTTGATAAATTCATGAATCAAGAATCTTTTAACAAAAAGGTTAAAGATTGGTGGGCTCAAAGAACATCCCAAAAACCTAAGGCTCCACCACCCATCTCGGTTGTAGGCCCATATTTGGATGTTTGCAATAATCATCCCATCTTGGTTGAGCCTATTGTGACCAATGTACCATCACCTCCCCAACATGCACTGATGGATTCTTTTGAAAGGCTTCCTCATAAAGAACACTATGACCTCACTCAACCACCTCTTTTTCCACATCTAATTAAATCTGATGAGGTGATTCCACAACCGCAAGAACCTTACATTACATCATTATATTGTGAGTTGATCCCTTTTGAGCCCATTGAGTTGGGTACATGTCCTATAAAGGAATCTGATCTCCCCTTCAGCATAGTAAAGGATTCTAATGACTCCATAGACATCCATGTTGATGAGATCTTTTATGAAGAAGAGATGGAGAACTCCCCAACAGAGATGGAACAACCTAGATTGATCATTTTTATAATTATGATGACAATTATGGCATTTGTGAATCTTCCACACCAAATCCACTGGCTTCCATTTATGGGTCAAAGGATCCAGATGCACCTTGTTGTATAATCCACCAAGAAGACATACATCCCCATGTGATTGTTTACTCGGATAACAAATTGATTCTTCTTATACAAGCACCCTCTTCGCCACATGTAGATCCATGCGGTAAAAAGATACTCGAGCTAGATTCTCTGCCCGATCTTCCACATCTGAAACTACATTTGATACCCAACTGGCACCCGCCAATCTCCCCCAATCCACATTTATCTCCAACACTACTCTCACTACTGAAGGAAGATATGTGGATCCTACTCGAAGGACTGCGAAGTGATACACAACATCATTCAGAAAACCTCTTTTAACTTCCACGACTACCCATCTATTGGGTGTACCATTAAGATTCTCTATTCAAAACCCCAACCATCACCGACATTCCCTTCAGATGGACATATTTTGAGCTACCAGGGCCTCTTGGTGAACCCAGAAAATTTCTCCCCTCCATCTCAGGTTTGGGTTTTGCTCAGGACGAGAAAAAATCTAAGTCCGGGGTGGAGGTGGCTGTTATGTTTCTATTCCACCCCCTTATCTTTTTTATTCTTGCATTATTTTGACATTTTTTTTGTTTTGCATATAGTTGCTTTATTCATGGCCTTTATCTAGTCAGACATTTTTTCCTTAGTTGTAACAAGGCGATTATCTAGTCGACCCATTAAGTAGACATATATCATTGTACCCCAAATTGAATTTAGTAAACTTTTTCAAAGTCTATTACAAATTGCCATGTCTGAAACCACCATGTCACCTAGGACCCCTAATAACATCAATCCTTGGAATAGTTGGCAAGTCATTAGGATATTCTAACTAGAGCAATGACACTCTAAAAAAATGTTGAAAGTTGTAAGCACAAGATCATCTCTTCATTCCCTCTATTTTTCTTCTAGAAAAGAGAAGCAAAGAATCACCACCTGAAAAAAATCAAGTCCGGGGTGGCACGCTTCCCAAAAATAAATTCCATACCCCAAAAGGGGTGTACCATAAAAAGATACCAAAGCACATAAGAAAAAAAAATTGTGACCAATGTAGTCACAACTCCGTAAATCAAAGTCCCGATTTGAATAGAGCAGGGATCAAAGAAAAAAAATCTTTTATTATTTCTTGTTCACTTGTTCAGACTCCCTCTTTCTTCCTGTTCTTGTGCAAATAATTAAGAAAAAAATTCAGAAATTGAGAGTGTCAAAGCAACAAAAGAGGAAGCCTATTTTTTTTATAAAATCTTATTTTTGAAGCAAGATGTGACAATTATTTTGATAGAGAATATAGAACTTTATGCTACGTAGTTCTAGAAGATTGGGTCACTTGGTCAAAAATTGGAGGTAAGGATTACAGTGATGTTGAGGAATGACATATTGGGAGTATAAATTAGACTTTATTTGTAATTTTATTTGCTTGAGGACAAGAAAAGATTTAAGTCTGGGGTATTTTGATAAATGTGTATTTATCCTTTTCATTTACATCTTTTAGATATCTTTTTAGGATTATTTTGTTATTTATCTTATTAGTTTTATAATTAATTGTATTAGTTTATATTTTTATATTAATCTAGAGTTTTAATTATATTTAGTTGATTTTTTATAAGAAAATGCTCAATGAATAATTTCCTTGGAAGATATTTTGCACAAATTCCCGTAGTGCCTGATTTAAATATATATCTTGTACCAAAATTGCCATAACTCTCACATACCAAGGCATAATTTAATGGGCAAGTATGTGTTGGAAAGGGAATTGAATTATATACAGGAAAAATATATGTTTAGACCATTTTCGAAGTTATTACTGGCCCGAAAATTCACTTGAAATCACTATTGGGGGAATCTGTAGTAAAAAGAATGCAAGCGGTCATCATAATTAAAAGCAATCAAGTATTTTCTCTATTGATCAGATCTAAAAAGTTTTCAGTTGCTGGCTAGGAGTCTTCTAGATAGTCGTGTATCTAGGGTTTCCACCCCTCCTTCCCCTATAAAAGGAGGGGGACTCCATGAAGAAAAGGGCCCCCAAGTTTTTTTGGTACGCAATCAAAAGAAAAATTATGTCATTTTCATCTTAGTGTAATCTTCCTTTCAAAAGTAATAAAGATCCATTCTTTCATAAAGTTAGTTCTTTTATTTCAATTCTAGATCTCCTTTCTCTAGTTCTTCTTTTTCTGTGTTTCTCTTGGAGCGGGAGAAAAAGCAAATGAGTCATTTAATCATCACCGCCTTAGGCTCTATGGAGATCTGGAATTGCGGTCTATGACTCCTTTGCTTTCTTTTCTTGTTTCTCCCATCCTCGCCATGAGTAGTGAGTAGTTTCCTTATCAAGGTGAGGGGAATAGCCCCTTAGCCATGTGTTAACCGGATCAAGCTCTTACATGACTATTTGTATGGATGGGTTTTGGTTTAGAAATCACAGATTTAAATGACGTAATTAATCATTTTAATCGCTTGTTACTCCCAGTGGATGCGACCGTGGAACCCGAGAGTTAGAACGCCTAAACTGATTTCATGAGAATTTGGATGCGATCATAGAAAAATTCTCTTTAGGATGAAGAACAAGGATATGTGAACACCTGGACCAATGGATTCATGTAGAGTTCCTCTTTGGCATTTTATTGACAAATAAAGTGCATACCTACTTCTTTCTTATTTTTGTGTATCGTTCAATTTTATTTTCACAATGGCTAAGGTGGTGAAACCCCAAAGCCTCGATGCCTTCCTTTTTTATTTCAAATTGTTCTTAAACGTTTGTGTTCAATTCACCTTTTAAATGTCAACACTTTACTTTCTTTTAGATAATTTTGTGTGATAACAATTTCCTTCCTTTACTCTTTCTTGTCTTAGAATAATCCTTTTTCTTTCTTTACATTAGTGTAGTCTTTTATTATTCTTGCAATTTACTTTCTTGTATTAGATAAACCAATCCCCTCAAATCAAACTTTATTTTCCATTTTTGTTATTCAAAAATACCAACAAAATTATTTTCAAAAACCAATCGGGATTAAAAGAAAACAATCTTAAAAACGTTGTCCTATGTGATCGACCCTTCTATACTACCCTTAACTAGAAAGTAAAAAAGGATTAAACTCTAGGATAATTATTCTAGTGAATTGGTGTGCAAACGATGTGTATCATGAACCTTCTCTTTTGTTTCTGCACGGGTATCTTCCTTTTTGTGATGGTGGGAGTAATAGTTGCTTTGGAAAATGTAACTCAAGTTATTCGATATTTTAGTGGTGAATCTGAAGGTTTCCATCTCTACTATATTGACCTCTAGATCTCACAATTTTTTAGGACTTCTCTTGTATTGTGATCAACAATGTGTCGAATCTCTAAGTGAACTAGTTATCAATGTTGTAACTAAGCATAGTTGAGGTGAGTACCTATAAGGTCCTAGAACTAGAGGATAGTTCCAAGGTGGAAATGAAGTGTACATTGTGGGATTCACTACATAGAAACTCTTCTTCTATGCTAGAAAATAAAATTCCTAACTAATAAAAGTTGGTTAAAAGATCAAAAAATTCAATTATTCCTAGCAACGGCGCCAAAATTTGACGTGTGTGATATTGCACATGAAAACTTTGGTGGTAGTTCCTCCCTATTGTTTACCTTAACCAACGTATAATAATCACCAACCACAAGAGGATCGATCTTAGTGCATTACAGTTAAGGATCAAACCCAATGAGCAACATATTTAAGAATCAATTGATCAATGTAATTGAACAAGAACTAGGATTTAGCACAAATTTTGGATTGACATATTATACTATGGCTGCAATTAATAAAAGGACTTAATTAAAGCTAGGAAAAATCCCCTTTTTGAAGTTAGGATTAAAACTCAGACAAATATCACTCCAAGCTTGTTTTCGTGT
The DNA here is from genome assembly GCA_963693085.1 of Alisma plantago-aquatica. Lineage (NCBI taxonomy): Eukaryota > Viridiplantae > Streptophyta > Magnoliopsida > Alismatales > Alismataceae > Alisma > Alisma plantago-aquatica. Next base: position 623,173,366 of record OY856414.1, on the reverse strand, counting down.
TACCTAGAGATCATAAATCTATTATGATGATGGCCTTCTCTCTTTCTTCTCTTGAGTGTCATTCTTCCTTCTTTAGGGTTGGATTTAGTCACTATTAGGAGAGAGTAGGTCATCAATGGGTGAAAGTAATCATCAACCAATGGAATGAGGGAATCATCCTTCATAACCTCCTTTGAGGTCAAAACCTTCAAGCCTTGATGGAGGTGGTAGGTCCTTAGGTTTATGTTCGTCAATAGAAGGAAAAGGTTGGTAGTTTCTGGAGGTCAAAGTTGAGTGCATATGGTAGTAGTCTGTCGGCATCAATCACAGATACCCTTTCTTGGAACCAAAGGCCTTGTATTTATCGGTGGAGGATAGGGTTTGTAACCCTCCCAGACACCTTGGATTTAAATTGTTGTACCTCCATGAAGGTGAATAAACAACATTGGTGTGAGGAAGATGATGAGTTGTCCATCTAAAGAACTTCATTTAGTAGGTGCAAAGACATGAGGACTTTTGATATGTGAACAGTTAGGTGGACCATCATAAGACGAGTGAGATATGCTGGAAGGCTTAGTAGGAGAACCATCAGAAGTTGGAGTAGCATTTCCTTCGAAAGGTGTACTCTTGGATTATATTGGTTATTGAGTAAAGGGAGGTTGTCATAATATAGATTCTGGAAGACCATCAGTAGGCGATGGTAGAATTTACATTGGAAGATGTGTTCACAGTCTCCATTAGAAGGTAGGTGGTGATAGTCCTTCGGTTGTTGAGTGGGCCAGCCATTAGAAGGAAAGCATTGGGCTTCCTTTGGTTTTGAATTGAATGAAGTACTCACTGATGTAATATGATGGTTTTATAGATGTAAGCCCACCCCTGTGGGGCTATTAGCGTAAGTCCAATGTCTTGCGTTGATGGAGTTTCTATTGAAGGAATGACAACTGATTGAGGGGGAGATAAATGAAAACTAATGGCTTGTTAGGTGTAATGCAAACCAATGGCTTCAAAAACCTATGAAGGAACAGATCACCAAAAATATGGTCCTTTTATTCAAAAATTTCTTATGCCTTTTAGTCAGTTAGCCGGTCCATTGCCTCCGACACTCCTCACATGTAATGAAGTTCAATCCTGTCATGAAAACCAAGAATTTAGGATCAAAACCTTATAAAATATCATACAATTACGAAAACATATATACAAACTAATTCTAAAATAAAAGCATGTAATTAAGTGCAAATCTAGTTAAGAATGCAAATACAATAGGGATGAATATGCATTCATCAAACAACCCTAAACTTAAAAGTTGCTTGTCCCCAGTAACACCAAATTTGAAATAGTTATGAAATGAATACTTTCAATCCATGTGATTTCCCCACCTTCACATCATGCTCATTTCCACACCACCTAATATGGATGAGTATCTAATATCCTAAGATCACATAACACATCTATCCATGTCTTCATTTCCATTTTTTCTTCCCAAAATTACTTCCTCATTGATATCCTCAATACCAGGCACATCAAAGAGTTTTCATGAGCATTCTGAGAATCATGTTGAATAACAAGTATGCATATGATCTGACATTGGGGTGCATGAAAAGGATATCAAAATGAGGCATTCATTGTTTCCCTAGGTGGAAAATAGATAGAAGGGGCTTGTGGAAGTAAGATGAAAATATCTATGATATTCGATGTGATATTGCATTTATTTGTGCAAATAAATATATTGTGACTATTTTTTCCTTTGTGCACATTATCATTTTTTTGTGGTCACCCCTATTACATAGAGAGGGGAATGGAAGAAGTAGATAGAGTAGGGAGGGGAGTGCCACCCCCAACTCTCCAAACTTGGAGTTTGGTACTTTTTTATGACTTCTTCTTTTCTTTTTATGGATGGAAGATAAAATCATGCAAGAAGAATCATAGAAGAGATGTTAGATAAATATGCAACTTGATTTGCAATTAAGTGTACCACATTGTTCTCCTAGTCTCACTTGGTAAAATAATGACATGATAAGGGAAAAATTTAGAATTTCATGAATTTATTTAATCTGTTAGAAGAATGATGTTTTTGATCCCTCTTAGTTCCTCAAATACCTATCATCAATTCTATACAAAGATTGTTTCAAAAATTGGTCAATTTGAAGAAAGGGAAAAAATGAAGAAAAAATTAAGCATATGTGATGCATGAATGCAATGATAAGACTAAAGTTACAAACAAATAGGTGTGGTATAAATTAGAATACGTACAACCCACCCTCCACCCCGAACTTAGGTATTTGCTCATCCTCGAGAAAACACTAAATTCAAGATGTAGGGGAAGAGATTTGGTGGTTGTTCCATCGGTTGTGGTTTCTTTCTTTTAGCAAAAGTCATTCACCTACAATCAAAATTGTTAGAACTAGTGATCTTATCATGAGATGCACTGACTTACTAAAATACAATATGAAATGAGATGTAAAAGTAACCAGCATTGAAAGTAATATTGGGGTTGCCTTCTAAGAAGCACCTTTGCTAAATGTCAGCGGCTTGACACATATATCTCAATCATGATATGTTGGAAGGAGAAGTGGGAGTTGTTGGTTGGCCTGCATATCAATGGTACTAAAATAACGTTTCCATCATTCACCACTGACTATGAATTATCTAATCTTTTTGTACCAAATTATAATAGCTCCATGAGGGAAGATATACTTAACAATGAATGGACCCAACCATATGGTCTTGAGATTTCCTGGAAAGATTCCAAGACAAGAATTGTGTATTAACACTTAGTTTCCAACCTAAATATTTTTCCTTTTTAGGTGGCAATCATGCCACATTTTTGTGCAGTCCTTGTATATACGTGTATTTTCTTAAGTTGCCATCCATAACTCTTGCAGCTCTTATAGTTGAAGTAGATGGTTTTCCCTTGTTGTATAGAGGTTGAAATTGAGCTACTTGACATCCCATTGAGCTTTGTGTTCAATATACACTGGTAAGTGACATGACTTCCAAAGACTAAGAAAAAAGGCGTAGTGTCAAGGGGAGTCTTGTAGGCAGTTATGTATGCCCAGTGTGTGTCATTCAGCTTGTTAGCCCAATCTTGCCTTATCCTGCTCACTGTCTTCTAATGAATGGATTTTATTTGGTGGATAGAAGCTTCTTCTTGGCCACTCATTTGACACATGATGAGATACACCATACTTGCAAAGGAGTGCTTCAAAGATATGTTCAAGAATGTAGGATACCCCACGAGAAATGATAGTTCAACAGACTCCAAATCATGGAAAGATAATATATTTGAATAGTTTGATTACTGGCTTAGATTCACTATAATTTGTGAGGATATCTTTGACCCATTTGGATACATAATTTACAAATACCATGATGTAAGGGAAGCCACAAATGGAGGGAAACAGACCCATGTAGTATGCACCCCAAATGTAAAAAATCTCAACTTCTTGCCCAACATTGAGGGGCATCTCATCCCTCTTGGTAATATTACTAGATCACTAGCACTAGTCACAGGAATTGACAAATATATGGTCATCCTTGAAGATAGAGGTCCAGAAGAAACCACATTGCATGAATTTGAATGTTGTCTTCTTAGAGCTCATGTGACCCCCAGTTGGACCAGAGTGTCATTGTTGTAGTATATGATGAACATCACATTCAGAGATGCAGTGACGGTAAAGAATATCATAGCATAGACGAAATAGATAAGGCTCATCCTAACAGATTTATTGAATGTTAGACATAAAATTCTTCTTTTTATTTCCTATGCAATCTAGATGAAGGACTCCTATTTTGAGATAGTTCACACAATTCACATACCACAAAATAAATGTGGATATCTTCAATAAATGGTCATTTGAAAGGAAATCATAGATAGGGATAGATCACTATCCCAAATATGCAAACGGATGAGGTGATCATTAACAACATTCTCATGTGACTTCTTGTCTTTGATTTCTTGATCAAATTCTTATAGCAGCAGATTCAACCTAATGAGTCTAGGCTTTACATCCTTCTTTGACAGTAGATATCTGATGGCAGCATGATCAACGTAGATGATCACTTGGAAACCTATTAGATAGGAGTTAAACTTGTCAAAGGCAAAGAAAATGGAGAGAAGCTCCTTTTTAAGTGGTAGCATAAATCATCTGTGTGTTTTCCAATGTCTTGTTGGCATAGTAGATGACATGGTGTTTCTTGTTGATGTGTTTCCCTACAAATACACCTAGGGTGTAGTCACTGGAATCACACATGATCTCAAAGGGGAGAGATCAATCTGGGGCATGAAGGATTTGGGAATATATGGGAGCTTCCTTCAGAGTGTTAAAGCTCTCATGCAGATAGAATCGAAGTTGAAGTCCACATCCTTATAGAGAAGGTTTGTAAGAGGCATGGTGATCTGACGGAAGTCACGAATAAACCTCCTATAGAATCTAGTATGTCTCATTAATGCCCTGACTTCTTTGACAATAGTTGGAGGAGATAGCTTGGTGATCATTTCTATCTTTGTTTTGTCAACTTAAATGCCTCTAAATGTAACACAGTGTTGTAGAATAAGGCCCTCCTTCACCATAAGGTGCCATTTTTATCAATTAAGCAATGGATGTGCTTCTTTACAATGTACAAGGACAAAGGACATATGGTGTAGGCATGATTCAAAACAAACTCCATAGACTAAGAAGTCATCCATGATAATTTCCCTTAGTCTCAGTAAGGTCGGTCAAGATGGCAGACATGCAACATTTAAACGTGGAAGTTGTGTTTCATAATCCAAAGGGCATATGGAAGAAAGTGTATGTGCCAAAGGGACACATGAAGGTGGTCTTATATTGATCACTGGTGTGGATGGGTATCTAGTAAAAGCTAGAGTATACATATACATAGCAGAAGAATTCCTAGTGTGTGAGTCTCTCTAGCACTTGATCAAAAAAGGGAAGGGGGAGGTGGTCCTTCTGATTTGCATTGATTAGCTTGTGATAATCTATGAATATGTGTCACTCGGTTGTAGTGTGGGTGGAAATAAGCATGTTCTTCTCATTGAAAACAATGGTAGTACCCCCCTTCTTTAGCACTACTTGTACATGACTATCCACAGTGAATTAGTGATAGGATATATGATCCCAGAAAGTAGTAGCTTAATCACCTCTTTGTGCAGGACTTCCTTTAGTATATGGATCAGATTGTGTTTTGGCTCAATGGAGGTCTTGTATTTATTGAACATTTTGATGTGATGCATGCAAAGGGCCTGGCTAACCCTTATTAGGTTAATCATTTTATAATCTAAGGCCTTATACCTCTTCCTCAGTTTGTTCAACAGCTTGTCTTCTTGGTCACTAGTCATATTTGCATTGATGGTGACTGGGTAGGTTTTCTTCTTATCTAGGAAGACATATTTGAGTCCCTCAGGTAGAGGCTTCATATCTGGTGTGATCATTTTTGTATTATTTTTTGTTGACAAAGACAGAATTAAGCTCTTCAAATTGCTACAAGGTCTTCCTTAGCATTGTTTAGGTGGAAGAGGAATCTCTCCACATGCTCATCATTAAGTTCATGAGTGTTTGGGTTGATGATTGTTGTCCTCAGAAATAGAATTCTCCTTCCATAGTTGTTCCATTTTGTTAATGTACTCAATGAGGTAGCATCGCTCCTAGAAAGAGGGACCCTTGAGACTCTCTAATACCTTGAAGTCTATAGTTTCATTTCCTAGTCCCAACATCAGGATCCCAGCTTCAACATCAATGAGAGATATGTTGTAAGGAATAGATGCCCAAACATTAATGAGAGACCTATCCTTACAGTAGTAGGATATTCTCACTCCTTTACAAACTGACCATGCACAAAATTTCTTGAGGGTTGTTCCTATTGATGGCCTTGGTCTATCTATGTCACCCATTGAGTATCGAGGTATCCTTCAGTATCGGCTTATGATTCCCTTGTATCCAGGTGATGAACGTTGTCCAGTTTGCAACATCAATGATCTTGATGCCTTTGATGATCATTCAGTGCACTGTCACTCATGGCCTCGTTATAAGTTTCATCAAGATGTTGTTTGGGATGCTCTCTTCAACATTATCTCTCGAGTTGGGTTAAAGGTTTTGAAAGAAGCTCCTTGGGCCTTTCTTGGCACTCAATCTGATGGTGTCCATTCGTTGTGACCTGCATACATTCTTTTATTTGACTGGATAAATGGAAAACATGCCTATTTTGACCTTACAGGAGTTTCTCCCTTATTAGGTATCCTTTCAAAAAAACTCTAAAGTAGGGCAGGCAGCGTCTGAGGCAGCGGTACAAAAATTCATAAACATGGAGAAGCTTGTGAGGCCAAACAACATCATTTTCTACCTTTCACCTTTGACACCTTTGGGGTTCTTGCCGACGATACAATTGCTCTTCTTCGACGCCTTCAACATATAATAAATAGGAATCTTATGATGCCTTCATCTACTTGTAATGATTTTATTTTTGGGTCCTTGGGTTTTGCCATCCAAAAAGGATTGGCAACCCAGTTTGTTGCTCGCACTTATGTGAGAGCATTTATGTAATTTTTGTTATATTGAATAATTTACATTCATCCATGTGCTTTTAGGAATGTTCTAGAGAAAATCATGAAAAAGGAAAATTCCAAATAAAATCAAATAAAATAACAAAGGAGAAAGAAAACATCATTAATTTAGGATCATCATCAATTATTATCCAAAAGATATGTATTTTTGTGTGGATAAAGATAATTGAATAATCTATGCGGAAATAGGGGAATATTTAATTCAAGATAATTCAACTTTGTTAATTATGAGAAAAGGCTTATAGAAAGCAGAATTGTTGAATATATTACATCTATGTCAAAACTTATTGGAACTTTGACATAATTAGAGTTTTTAAAACTTTATTACTAAAATATCAAAAGTGTGACAATAGTTTAAAATTATTTGGTATTCTAATAGAGATTCTTACCAAATTGTCAAACTAATGACAACATTTTAACACTATTTTTGGTTTTGGAATGAGGGTTGTACCGAATAGTTAGTTTTTTCATTTTTCTAGGTTTTGAAATGGATGGTTTAGAAATAAGGAAAAAAAACATGTGACACCTTGATGCACTTATAGGATTTAGGAAAAAAGTTGTCGCATTACTTAATTTTTTCTAAGAACTTTTGAAATTATACATCTTCAAATATTGTTATCGAAAGGTACAATTATAGTAGCATTTTGACACTACTTTGGGTTTTGGAATTTTGTGAGTGCTTTCTGTCCCTTATTTGCATCATAGTATGGGGTGTATCAAATGCCATTTGTTGATCTTCATCCAGAAAGCATGTGTGATACATGGTAAAGGAACTAAGGTGTGATAATCTACAGTTACAAAAGAGTGTCAACAATGAAAATAATTAAATTCCACAAAATAGCAAATCTTTATGAGAAATAATTGTTTGATGGGTTCGTATTTTTGTTGATTGTGCATGCAAGGTAGGTTTTAGATTTGAATGCAGGTACATAGGGACAACCTTTCCATAATTAAAACAAGATGAAGAATAGATGGGCCTTTCAGTCAAATAGAAGTTGGGTGTTCTCTCTGATGACACATGCATGTAAGACTTAGAAGAGGTGAAGGAATCCACAATGCCTTCTAGGTAGGAGTGTTGTGAGCATATGCCACCCTTAGCTCGAATGTCTAGTCACCAAACACATATGGCCCCTTCTCCCATGTTAAATAAAGAATAATATTTTCATGATAGGTGTGTCCCTATAGGATGATTAGTAGGTGAAGTCTGATGTAAATTGAGTGCACCCATGCATTTTTTTAACGAATTACATTAATCATTTAAGAAATAAACTCTTAAACATAATCCCAAATCCACACCCTAACTCCACAAAAATTACCCCCTAATCATCATTTATATAGGTTCAAAACCCTAGAACTTCATAAACTTATTCTCTTCTCTATATGACCCTCTAACTTAGAAATCCTAGAGAGGCCCCAAAGGTTAGCAACTTGTATGATTGGTGATGAAAACCATCCTTCTAGGTGTTCCTAATCCCCCATCCTTGGTGACGAATGCAGGAGGAAGAACTTCCATCATCTCCATAATTTCCAAGAAAGGTATATAATATGTCAACACAATGTACACCATTCCCTTTTCCTACTTTTCTGATCCTAAAGCATTGCTGAGATATGAGCACCCATGACCACATATTCCTTATATAATATTATTTTGTAGCTTTTTTTTTCAATTACATTTTAACTTATAAAAAGAACCTCTATTTCAAACTCTTATTTACACATGCACAAATATCTAAGTTTGATCTCATGATACATTTCTTTTTCAATAAGTTGGTTGTTTGTTTCCTCACTCGGGCATGAATTACTAATTTTTAAGCGTGTGGGAGTGGTTAAAATTCTCCCACACATAAATTGGTGTCTTACCTTGATCTCGGGTCATATATCTTCCCTTATCTGATTACTTTTAGAAGGCTTAGAATAAATTTTTCTGTTTTCCCCATAAACATGGCAATGACTCCATCTTATGATTCCATCCTCTGCATTGCATAGATTGATGATGAGCTTAACCCACATTTTCAAAAATAAAACAAATAATAATGAGTGGTGACTCTACTAGGGTTTGGAACCAACTTTTGTACACTTCCTAAGAGTCCAATAATATTCACTCATGAAGCTATCATAACTAAAATACCCCTCTACATACCCATAAAATTCATTTGGCTTTGTGCATGCATCACGTAAATGATTTTTCAGTTTGTGCTTTCTTTGAAGTTTTAGGTAGGCACCTTGTCATGGAGCACCTATAATAAAACTAAGACTTTTTGTACACCATAATAAGAATGTGTGCACTATTTTTTATCACATGAACATGTAAGGTAGGACGTTATCTTACAATGAATCCCTCTTAGTAAGATGAGATGGTCATCATGTTGCTTCATTCTCACTCTATTGATTCTCACTTGCGTGTCATGTTAGGACGAACCTACTACCATTTATATGTTCTCAACTTCATATCATGAGCAGAGATCACATTCATGATGATCATACATCTGGGCTAAGGGTTGGGTGTTTGCATAATGCACATGTCTAGATGTCATGGTTATTATTCAAATAATTAATGAGGATCACATTCTCTGAAACGGCCTAAGTAGAGGCACACACTTAGGGAATGGCCACATGGCTATTCAATATGATTTTGGGATGATAAGGGGATAATGACTAGCATTTCCTGGTGTGATTTGATGAATCCAAATCCAAGCAAATCCTTATAGGATGCTTACTCTAACCTCATCCTGTTGGAAAAAAATGTGAGGTTGGTGTTGCATATGGATCTACATGAAGAATGTGACTCCCATGAAGGCACATTCCGCGGTCGTGTCATCTTTGATTTTGGGTTTTAGGAGGTGATTGGGGTTAATTTCGTGGTTTTTATAAGCTTTTTCTAGTAGAGTTGGGTTTGAATTTTTTAAGCTAGGGTCATGTATACTTCTGATGGTTATGTTCTACAAGTTATTATGCGATGGAGTAACAAGATGTTTTCTCTCAGATTGATGCTTATACATGGCGGGAAATAATAATCAAAGCTTGTAAGTTTGAGTTTAATCATAGAAGAGATCATGATCATTATTTGAACAACTCATTGAATGATTATCAATAGTTCTAGTTTTGGAATCATTATGTATCATATTGTGTTTGATCATAAATCTCATTCCTTGTTGTATTTATGAGCATTGCATAGAATCATCTTATCATTCCCTTGCATCCCTTGGGATGCGTCCATAGATTTTAAAAATCTTAGTATTTTCTCACAATTCCATGCAACCTTTAGTGCCTTATAGATAGATTTAGGGAACAAAGGTGACACCCTTATTTCATTGTTAAATATGTTCCATTTGAACATGTTCAGATATTTTGATTGAATTTTTGTCACTTTTTTTTGAAAGAAAATTTGTTGTCACTTGGTTGATACGTACAAATGCACTATATCATTTTATTTATATCTAGACCTGAGTGTGTCAATTTGATAATTTTGAGCAGACCAAAAATGAGTTATCAACAAGTTTTTCAAAACAATGTTTGATTTTTGTCCCCCATTTCTCACTTGTGAAACAAATGATGAACGTTCTAAGTGAGTGTTCTATCAAGCTCTTGCTGACTTGCTAGTGTATATGATTTTGGGCCTTTTTACTTGGGCATTTGACATTTGCTTCGAGTATTAGTCAAGAAACGAGAACTTCTTCTACTACTTCCATTATTTTTCTGTCTTCCTTTATTGTCACTTATCTTTAGTTGTATTGTTACAATTGTGTTATTGGAGGCTTCCTTTACGGGCAAACAAATGAGTTTGACATAGTTTCCTCACTAGCATCAAGTGGTTGTATTAGAATTGAGATGATTTTACGTTTGGGATTGAGAGCTTAGAAGCTTGTGCACCATAGAAGTGAAATGTGGCATTAGATAACTGTAACATCCCTGACCTGGGTTATGAACTAACCCTAGGTGTTTTGCCTAAATATGTAATTAAACCCTGGTGTTTTCTTTTGACATGTAATTAAGTTCCTAAGGAACATACATTTTCATTTCTGTCCTTTTAAAACAATGTTGTAGAATTATTTGGTAATGCAGGGGCCTATGTGAAAATTACCCAGTTAAAGGGTGTAACTTGCAAATTTCACAATTTAAGATGTTCCTCTGGTGATGAGACATCATATGAGTAAATATGATGAGGTAAGATGGATTTCCCAAGCTTGGGCATCAAGATACAGCTTGTGGAATGATCCTTGTGCTTAAAAACCCTATTTTGGATTAAAGTGCAATTCACCCAAATATGGGGTGCAACTTATAAAATACACCATCTAGAACATCTTTTATGACTTTTGACATAATTTAGAGTAATAATGATGCAGGGGGCACTTCCTCTGAATAATCATATAATGAGGAACACCTTTGTAATTAAATCATCAAGATGTAAGTAAGGAGACCCTTATGTACATATGTACCTTAGTGATAAGTTGACCTTCCTTGCCTTTAGTTCTTAGTTTTAGAAGGAGTTTTATCTTATAAGAAGAGGAGGGACGTGCCTAAAAGAAAGGAAGGACCAAGTTGTGAAAAGGAGAAACTAGTTGTCCTTATGTTGGAAATGACCCCAAGATATATATACACCCTTCCTTTGTTTGTAAAGGAACGTTTCCTTCACTTCCTTTCTTATTTCCTTTCTTAGACCGACTTAGGACAGAGCTCTGGAGAAGAGGAGAACGGACAAGCAGTTCTAGGTAATCTTTGATCATCATCTTGCTCAAATTCATGGAGGGTATCATGTTACAAGGTTGGTTTGCTAGTTTTCTTACTTAGCTTTCTCGTTCTAGCCATCTTTTCCCAACCTTTCCTTGGAGAAAAACCCTTGGCCGACCTGTGGAGCTCAAGACACCATTAAATACTTGAAGCTTGGAAGCTTGGAGCTCAAGGAACGACCTTAAGGCGGGTTTTATAATTCTAAACCTTTTACCTTGTTATGCATACTTTTATTCGTGCAAACATAGTTGGTTCTTCTTCTTCCCCGTCCTTCTTTGCACCCTTGCAAGCTTTTTCGTGAAGAACAGACCTTGGTTTCAAGGTTGAAGACAAAGGGTGTTAATACCTATGTTGGTCCTTATCCAACTTTACTAAATGATCTTGGACCAATAGGTCAAACGATCTCACACTCGTTTCAATCCAAACGGGTTCAATAGGTCGGTTTGGCCAAACGGGTTCCAACCCGTTTGAAGGAGTTGACCAAGCGTTGACCATTTGGGATTTCTGTTCACAATTATGTAGGTTAATGACCCACCAAATTTGAGGGGTTAACTCTAAAGGAATCATAGGTTGAAGGCCAATCAATTAGGCAATTGAATTGAATTAAGTGCTGTTTTTCTAAACTGATTAACTTGAATCTTTGGGCAAACGGGTTCCAACCCGTTTGAAGGAGTTGACCAAGCATTGACCGTTTGGGATTCCTGTTCATAATATATTTAATTTCATTTCTACCAAGAATAATGATCTAATTCCTAACCAATTAAGAGTTGAAGACATTTCAACACCCTAACCCTAATCGGGTTAAATTTGCTGTTTTTCATATAGTTTTTGTTGAGTGTTGGGTTGAAGGACCCAAACGAGTTCAAACCCATTTGGGGGTTCATCCAAACGATCTCACACTCGTTTAGTGACACCCCAAGACCGTTTGAAGGTCTAGGTTTAAAGAATGTGATGGTTTGAGGGTCCAATCATAAGATATTGATAAATTGATGAAAAGTGCTGATTTGTAATTTAATTAGGACTCAACCCTTATCAAATCAACTTATTTTTTGGTCAAACTTTGGGAAAACGGTCTCAAGATCATTTGGAGATCATCCAAATGATATCAAGACCGTTTGGGCCAAGTTTGGGCCCAATTGGAGTTCAATTGATAGGTTCAACCTTGTTTTGATTCACATTGTTGAAAATTGATGAGTAGCCGATTAGAAACCTTAATTGAGTTAGACTTAACCATAATTGGCTTTCAATTGAAGGTCAAATTGGTGCCCAATTGGTTGAGGCTCATCCTATTTTGACCCAATTTGTAAGTGGTTAACATGGCTTGGGCCAATTGAAGGCTTCAACTTAAGAAATGCTTTTCAATCATAACCTATGTGTCACTTTTTATGTTTATGCGGTTTGAAACCAAGTTGGTCCACACTCATTTGAGTCCAAACGAGTCCACACTCGTTTGAGTCCAAACGTGTCCACACTCGTTTGAGTCCAAACGAGTCCACACTCGTTTGAGTCCAAACGAGTCCACACTCATTTGAATCCAAACGAGTCCACACTCGTATAAGCCCAAACGAGTCCACACTCGTTTGACCTCAAATAGGTTCACACTCGTTTGACCTCAAACGGGTTCACACCCGTTTAGACTCCTTTGGGTTCACACCCGTTTAGACTCCTTTGGGTTCACACCCGTTTAGACTTAAGAGGGTCCACACTCGTTTAAGTCCCAAATGGGTTCTAGGTCGTTTGAGGTTAAACGAGTTCAAGGTCATCTAAGAATCAAATGGGTTGAAGGTTGAAGGTCAAACCCTAAACCAGTTAGAGGTTTTCAAGGTTGATTATACTTAATCACTTGAAGGTGTAAATGGTCCAATGATGATCTTATTTAAACCATAATGGTAACTCAAGATATTAAGGGACCAAGTGATTAATGAATTGACCCATGATGATGATCAATTGGTAAATTACCAAAATGCCCCTAAGAGGTTCAATTGAGTGATACCTTGTTTTAATCAAACCCTAATCATGTGATAGTGATGAGTTGACTTGTGTTAATCAATGAGGACTTAACCCAACCTAATCTAGAGTGGTGTAATCACCATCTACTAGTAAGAGGAGAGAGAAAGTACCAATTATGATGGAAACTCAAGTAAAATACCTTCAATATATATATGAATGTGCATGATTAGGGTATGATCCACCAGACGAGGTCATGGAAACCCTAAATATGATAATTGATGAATCTTAATCTTATCTGAGGACTTTAATGATGATGTTTCTCATACATAGTGATGTTAAGAGATCAATTCACCAATATGTGAATAGTAAACCCTAAATCTAGGATAGTAAACCCTAATTCTAGGGTAAAGACATGTAATGTGAATAGTAAACCCTAATTCTAGGGTGAAGACATGTAATGTGAATAGTAAACCCTAATTCTAGGGTGAAGACATGTAATGTGAATAGTAAACCCTTATTGATGAAAACTAGGGAAACCTAACTCTTGAATAATTAAGGAGATACAAATTCTTTAAATAAGTTATTTACTGTTATCAGTTGATTTAACCATGCAGGTTTCTTCATAAGAATGATCATATCCAGGTATGGATGATAATACTATATTCATTGAAAGCATGTTGTTAGCTTTATGAATAGTGATATATCCTGATGCCTTGTTAATAGCATCTTATGAGATTGATAGGATGTGAGGGCCATGAATACCATCAAGGTCATGCTTAAGAGATGACTTGTGATGAGAATATTGAGAAATGACAATTGATGAGTGTTAGGCTTGTTACATTTAGTATTCTTCCTTCATAGCTGCTATGCTAATGATTAATGTTTGAAAACATGTATGATGATAAAAGAATATTGAAATGTACCTAATAATCAAGTTTAATCATACCATGTAAAGCCTTGATCATAGATCCATCATTGTCAGAATTTAAATGATGGTAAAACAGGTTTTCCTAAGGGAACTCCTGGATCACATACTTTAGAGTATGTGGGGGAATATGGATGTGTATATCCTTACATCCTAGTGTAGGAGTTGATGTTGATGTATCTTAATCCATCAATCCTTCACTATGTGTTTATGCCGGGGTGATGTAACACTAATCTCCTGAGGAAATCTTTTACACCGCATCGATGAGAGATAAACAAGAAATCTTTCGATGGCGAAGAGAGTACAGAATGCCACTGTGACTCTAATAGCGAAGTACCATAATACCCTGGTAAGCTATTGTAACAGAGACACTAGATGTCTTGCATGTTGATCCTCATACTGACTGAGGAAGATGAGGTCATAAGAATCCGGCTCTTTTGATGACCTATGTATGATACCGATGCGACTTAATAGTGATCGGTTGGAGTATGAGCGGTATACCTCATCTCCGCAGGGCATAATGATGTTTGTAAAACATAATCAACCGCGTAGCATATCTGCTTAGGTTGAACCACGAAATACATTGGTTGATGATACATTACTTAGTATATATGTTTTTCATATTCCTTAAATGTTGTTGTTCTAATTAATAACAATCTGTTGCTGATTACCTTAGAGCTTTTATTGCTTATGTTATTCTTGGTTGCTATATAAAGCTTCTGGCGAAGAGTTATAACTCTCGCTGGGACAATTATTTAAAATTGTCTCACCCCGTAGATTTCTATCTTTAGGTGGACGTCGAGGTCGAAGGAACCGATCTGCAGGAGGACAGCAGCAACAGCAGTGAATTCAGGAGCAGCAGTGATTTCAGGTGGAAACACTGTGCTGTCTAGTCTTGTAGTTAGAATGGTCTTATGTCATCTCTGTACACTCAGGTCCTAGGAGTTTGTTGATCTGAGAATTGTGAAATCTTGAGATTTTGTATCATGACGTATATAATCACTCGAGAAGTGATTTATCAGAGATGTAAACAGTTCATCTTACTTTTATAAAAGGAGTTTCAAGTTTTTAAGATCTTGTTTTCGAAAAGTTTTAATTTCTCGTGATTTTCGTATTCCGCTGATTAATCGAATCGCTTCCGCTATGTTTATCTTGTGTTTTGGAGATCAGAGCCCACAATAACAGATTAATAAACAAGCCTTCTCTTCATACTTTAGAGTTGTCTTCCTACTTTAGACTATGTTTTTTCACGTTCTTTGTTGGTTGTTTGCCATTGAGTATCCAATTAACGGGCATAACACTAATAGCCATTTCTCCTGCGCACCATGGTTATCGCTCCAACATGACGACTTAATGATACATCCGGGACTCTGCCTTCCGAGTACCGTGCTTTCTAGGATAAACTGATTAGCATTAACAAGGGACAGTCGATTGTCGGAGAGTTGATTAGGCAGAACACAAAGACAACATGGAAAATAACATCAATCATAATACTGCAAAGGACAACAAGGATAGATGAAGAAAAAACTAGATAGGGGGAACATGCACCAAAGAATGATCGACGAGAGCAGCAGCCGGCCGGCCGAGGGTGATAACAACCGATGTAAATGACAGGAATAGATGCCATACAATCACCCTAGATGTCATTTTCCATAGAAGGGCAATCAGGATTTAATTGTTCGTTATACGATTCGGAAATCATAATATATGTGTCAGGTATGCGTCTCATTCTGACAATTATTCTTTGTTGTATTTCTGTTCATCATTTATTCCAAGGATTGAATTCGACAACTACCTCACGATATTTTAGAAGAAAGAAACGAAAATAATGACCGTCTGACGACAACGTCATGTCAACATGGTCTTCCGTCGGCATTAGAATATAACATGTAGCCACGCGTGAATATCGAAAGTGTATGCATGCATAATGCATTCATACTTGAAACTAGAGGATGGCAATACGAATTTGTGGCTGTGAAAAATATGGGAATCGGCATGGTGATCTGAGAGGAGCTCAGCCAGCCAGCACCAGCAGCAGCAGGCAGCAGCTTCGTTCAGTTGGGCAGCCGGCAGCGTACGTGGTATGTGACAGGCTGACGCCGTAATCTGCGCTGGACTGTAGCAGAACAGGTTGGTGAAAAGGACGTCTCAGCTTTTAGCTTTCGGCATCGTCCTTTGGGACCAACCACGGGCGTGGGCCGTAGACCGTGACGTGTAAAAGGATCTGACCGCAATACTGGAGGACCCTATAGCTAGCGCCTATCGGTTGCATCTCCGACGTGGTATGGTGTAAGCGGAATACGTATACGGCCCATACAGGTAAAGCGCTGTGCAGCCCACTGGAGTAAACACTGGGTGTACAACCTTGGCTGGTATCCAGCTTACATTTTGTGGGTCGTGATTTCGCTATTTGAGTCAGAGTCCGCAAGGAGTATATGGCCCTGTTTCTTTCGGGATAGGCCCTGTTTCTTTCCGTATCTAGTTGGGACCAAGTTTTCTCCATTTGTACTACGTAGGTGTAAATTTTGACCAACTCAGTTCTTATCTGACCATTTTTGTTAACAAAAATGAGACTAATAGAGTCCTTTTCGAATTCCTCAATTCTTTTATCCAAACTAAGTAAGTCTTCCTTTTAGCAAGATTACGATATTCCAGTCTGGATTTAGCTCTTGTTTTATATGCGACACTAAGAAACACTGATGTTGAGTCTGGTCCAATCCAATAATTGCCTATGATGCGATTGAGTTGTCAAATGAAATCGGAACATCCAGATAAAACTAATCCATATTTTTTGACTAATCTAGTCTCGGCTTCATGATTAAGATTTTGAACCAAACAGAAGCTATGTGTAATGACCCTGACCTGGGATATGAGTTAACCCTATTTATTTTGGCTAAGTAAGTTGCTTAGAACTTTAATATAATCCTCTAAGGTGTTTTGTTATCATGTGACACACTTATATTTCAAGTTCGATCCTGATTGAATGTTGTTTGAGCAATGTTCCTTTGTTTTGGACTAAAGTAATTTACCCAAGATGAGGGGTTATATTGCAAAATATCACATGTTAAATGTGCCTTAAGTGTTTTAGCATCATAATAGAGAGAACGATGCTAAGTAATGGCTTGCGGAAAGCCTAAATGCCAAGTTTGAATTTGTTTGAATAATGCTAGTACCTAGTGCACCAATTTTGGTACAAATTATAAATTACCCAAAATGTAGGGTTGATATGCAAATTACCACCTCTAGAGCATTCCTACTTCCTCTATGTATCATTTAGAGGAGAGAGAATGAATGAGACACCATGTTTGAATCATTTATGAGTGGTAGTATTCTTGGTGATGAAAAGACCAAGAAAGGGGTTGAATGGAAACCCTAATTTGAGCTTGTATTGAGTGTATCATGTTGTAGTATTAAATGGGAGTCCCTATCGGCCAAGGAGCCAAAGAGGAGACCCCCATATCGTGTTGTTAACTATTTTCCTTTGCAAAAACAAGCTAAGCACCTCAATAAAGCAATGGATAACGACTTGCAACTTTCCTTGGGGAAGGTTGCATTGAATTGTGAATATAATAATAATGTGAGTGGAAGTGGCTTGCCCTAAAACATAATCAAAGGGGGGCGACCCTTATCCCTTGGATTATCCTCAATTTTTTATTTTGCAAGGAAAGATAAAGATGGAATGCATGCAAGTACATGTGTCAATCCATGCATGGCCATGTGGCACCTACTAATAGTAAGGTGATGACACCTCTTACTCTCTCTCCCATGAACCTCAAGGATATATACCCTTCCTTTCACCTACTAGTGAATCTTTTCGACCCCTATCACTCTCTTACTCTTAGATATTGTGCATAGTAGCTCAACGAGCAAGGGGAGCTTCACCACCAAGCTTAAGGTGAGGCCATGGTCATCTTCAACCTTGGTTCAAGCATGGATCTCGATTGTAATTCTTTCCTTTCTTTCCTTATTCACCAAGTTCTTAACTATGGTGATTCCTTATATATGGAGGGTTGGTGAACGAGCCTTGGGATTTTAATAAGTCATCTTCAACCATTAGGAATGTCGATCTTTGGAGCTTGCAACTTTTAATTAAGACGGGTTATATAACTTGAACCCAAACATGTTATTATTCACCATTTTTCTTGCTATACATGATGATCTACTTTCAATTCTGAAATTTTCTTGAATACTTGATATATCTATGAGTTCTAGTAGTTGTTTGGACCTCTTATCCTTGTACTAGAATAAGTAGAACGAAGGTCTATAGCTTGAATATGATGGTATCACCTTACATAGTGATATCGGGTTCAAGCACATAAGCAAGCACCTCTAACCCGATATGGTGATGCACCTACACCACTAAAATGATATGGATATGAGTTTAGAGTTCCATGCTCGATATGGTGATGTAGTATACACCTCTTGTAGGATATGAGGTCAAATATACCCCTTAGGCACAATATGATGTCAAGAACATACACATTTCTAACCCGATATGGTGTTGAAGGATATACATCTTGCACGATATGATGTTGAAACTCTAGATGATGATGGTTATACACCTCTATAATGATATGGAGATGAGCATAAATCTTATGCATGATATGGTGACACACACACACCTCATGAATGATATGGTGATCAAGATACACCTCATAGGCAATATGGAAGCATACACACACCTCTTTGCCCGATATGGTATGAAGCACACACACACCTCTTTGCCTCATATGGTGTGAAGCACACACACCTCTTTGCCCGATATGGTGTGAAGCACACACACCTCTTTGCCCGATATGGTGTGAAGCACACACACCTCTTTGCTCGATATGATGTGAAGCACACATACACATCTAATGTGATATGGTAAGCAAGCATACACCTCTTGCCCAATATGGTAAGCACACATACACCTCTAAGTTGATATGGTAAGTAAGCATACACCTCTAAACCGATATTGGGTTAAGCATACACCTCTTGGACGATATGGTGTTGAGCACACATCTCAAAAACGATATGGTGGGTAACCCAACACACTAGATGACAAAAGTGGTAAGGTGATTAATACCCTAGCACATGTGATGGCCAATACACTAAAGTATGGTGTGGCCAATATCTTCAAGTGTGGTGAGGATGTTACACCGATGTAGGGTGAGGGTGATACACCATATGATTGGTAAGGTTGATACCTTGATGGGAAAGGGTATGAGGGTATGACGATGCCTAGTTTGATATACACCTAACCCAATACATGTGTTCAACTTGACATACATGATTCAATTCGATACACCTTGTAAAGGTGAGGACAAAACACTCTTAGGAGTGATGAGCGTAACACCAAGTAATGGTGTGACTAATACCTTGATAGGTGAAACACCTAAAGTGATTGATAATGGTCAACCCTATATCAAAAATGCCTTAACCCGAGGTGAGTCCATATCACTTGATGATAATTGGATAATTAAAGTGTGTGACTTATGGTCAATACACTACAGGATAAATGTGATGAGTTAGTGCATAAATTATTAGGATGGGAGATACCCTAATACAAGATAAGTTGATGAACTTAAGTAAGTTAAAAGTGATGAGGCAAGTGATACACCAAGGCATGATAAACATCACATCCAACACCTCAAGGTTGGTACACCTTGATGCACCTCAAATCCAATATACTTGGATGAGTAACACATGAAGTGTGTCATGTCAATTGTTACATTAGGATGTAATGAGTTTACTGCACTTTGATAAGTGTAGGCTAACATACCTTGAGAAAGGGTTAAGTCAAGATAATAAAGTATGATGTAATCGATATCTTAATGAGGATGAGAGAGAAACTCATACTTTGTGTTGATAATCATTTAATGATAAATGATGAGAATAAATAAGTATGATTGAATACTTATGATATCAATATATGATCCTAGATGTGTAGAGCAATGAATTAGGGTTTGGATTGATAATATGAACTTGAAACCCTATTCGGCTGTAAAGGGAAACCCTAACCCTAATAATGGGAAGGTTGCATTTCTCTTATTGCATAAGCCTTGTGAGACATGTTAAATACTTGTATAAAAAGTATAAGGTTTATGTGGTTTGATGACCTAAAAGATATTTGTTCCCTAGTGAGAGGTGACAAGATGTTTAATGGGCCTTGTGAGCCATGTGAATAGTTGTTTCCTAGTGAGAGTTGACAAGACATTTAAATGGGCCTTGTGAGCCATGTGAGATGCTTGTGCAACTAGTATCATGTTTACCTTGGTCTGAGGACCTAGAGGTATTAGTTTCCTGATAAGTGGTAACAATGTTCAGTACTGAACTAAGGGTTTGAATACCCAGATCTAGTAATCATGATGATGATAATATTAAGAGATGATAATTCCCAGTAATGTGATAAGGGACTGAGATCCCAAGTTTTATGCATTCAAAGTGTTCCTAAGGTTATAAAAGTACTTGTTAAATGTATTACACCTTTCTTTGTAGCATCTATTATAATTCATGTTTGAAACTTGTTTGATGCTAAAAGATATTGTAATGCACATAATTAATCAAGTAGAATTTCATCGTGTAGTGCCCAGACCATAGATCCATCCACGTCAATAGCTTCTGAATGGTGAAATAGGTCTTCCCACATGATTTCTTGGAGCACATATTTTTAAATATGTGGGGGCGATGGGATCCAATATCCAGACGTCCTAATGAGGGATTGATGTGAGATCTCCTTCATTATAATTCCGGGATGGATGTATCATAATCTGCCGATGATGATGAATGTTGGGGATGGATAACTGAAATCTCCCTGAAGAGAGTGCATGTGTGGATGTAGCTCTATAGAGAAGATACTAATATACCATGGTAAGCTAATTGTAGTTGACACGAGATGACCTGCTAGTGGTCTCGCACTGACCGAGATGACAGAGGTCATGGTAGTCGGTTCTTCCATTTACCTTGTATGGTATCGATGCTTTACGTAGTCGTGGTCAGTTGGAGCATGAGCAGTATTGTGATGACAAAATACAAACAGAGGATAATGATAAATGTGGAAGTGAACATTAACAGCGAATTACTAAAAATCACTAAAAATTAAAACCATTTACAAATAGATCCAAACATAAGAAAATTCTTTTATCCAGAACCAATGTATTTTATTTACATCCTGGTTCATAAGTACATATCCTGTACCATCCCTTCTCAAGGATTACAAACACCAACTGCTATGTTAAAACTATACACATGCAGCATAAGAACCTTGAGGCATCAAGCCAAAATCTCATATGGATTCATTAAAAATACTAACTACTAACTCCGAGGACCTGAGAGTACAGAGACAACACATAGGACTTTGTATAGAAAATATGACAGCCAGTGCCTCCACCTGGATTATTACTACTATCTCTATTGCTGTTGCTGCTACTCTTCCCCTACTATAGGGTTTGTTCCTCTTCTTCCACATCTACCTAAAAAGGTTGGAACCCACGGGGATGAGACAATTGAAAATGTCCCAACGAGAGATATAACTCTCTACCAGAAACATTATTATTGTAGTTTGATAAAATAAAACTGAGCAGAGGAATCATATATATTCAACATTAGATAAATCAATGTCCAAATAGATTAGAGCAATATTCTTATTTAAAGCATTTCAGCTATAACTTGATAAAGCAACATGTCACTTATCCAATAAGGAAATGAAGAACATATATAACATTTATCCATCTAGGATATGCTAAGAAAGGTAACATCAACTGATGATTCTTGTATTTCAACCTTAAGCAAATACACTACATGGTTGATTACATTTTAAAATCATACTTAAGCCCTGAGGAGATGAGGTATACCGCTCATACTCCAACTGACCATTGCAAAGTCGAAATCGATGCCATACAAGGTCAATGGAAGAGTCGGCTACCATGACCTCCCTTATCTCGGTCAGTACGAGATTCCATGCAAGAGATCTTGTGTCTCTGCTAAATATCTTTCCAAAGTATAGGGGCAACTTCACTATAGAGTTATAGTGGCGGTTGTACTCTCTTCACAATCGAGAGATTTCATGTTTATCTCACATCGATCCGGCATTAAAATTATTGGGAGATTTGTGATACATCCATCCCGACATCGGGGAATTAATGATACATCCACCCGACATATATAATGAAGGATTGAGAGATTTAATATTTATCTCACATCAATTCCTCCATTAGGACGTAAGGATATCCGTGCCCATCACCCCCACATATTCCAAAATATGCCCTTCGGGTTATGCCGCGGAGAAACCTGTTTCACCATTCAGCAAATTCTGACGCTGATGGATTTATGGCCAAGGCACTACATGATGAGATTTCACTTGGTTAATTAAGTACATTACCGTATTCTTTTAGCATCAGTCAAGTTTCAAACAAGAATTATTATAACAGATGCTACACAAAAAAGTATAAAACATCTATCAAGTAATTTTCAAAACTTTATAAAACATTGGGATCTCAATCCTTTATCTCATTTCTAGGAATTCACATCCCTCAACATCATCATCATGTTTACTAGATCTGGGTATTCAAACCCTTAGTTCATTACTGAAGATGGTTACCACTTATCAGGTAACTATTACCTTCAGGTCATCTGATCAAGGTAAACATGATACTTGCTACACAAGCATCTCACATGGCTCATAGGCCCATTAAGTATCTTGTCACCTCTCACTAGGCAACAAATTATCACCATTCACATGGCTTCACAAGGCCATTGCACATTATACTATTATTCAAGTATTTAACATGCCTTACAAGATTTATACAACAAAA
The DNA here is from genome assembly GCA_963693085.1 of Alisma plantago-aquatica. Classification (NCBI taxonomy): domain Eukaryota; kingdom Viridiplantae; phylum Streptophyta; class Magnoliopsida; order Alismatales; family Alismataceae; genus Alisma; species Alisma plantago-aquatica. The sequence continues at coordinate 623,150,430 of OY856414.1, read as the reverse complement.
GAATTACAACCTTCCATCATTAGGGTTAGGGATTTTCCTTCCTTATCGATTAGGGTTTCTCTTAAATATCATCACCCTTCATTAGGTTTAGGGTTTTCCATTATTACCCATTTAGGTTCTCAAGATCATATTATTAGTAATGATCAAGCCCTAATTCATTACTCCACACAGCTAGGAGCCAACATTGATAACAGAAGTATTCAATCATGCTTATTTATTCTCATCATTTATCATTAAATGAATTATCAACACAAGATATGAGTTCCTCTCTCAACTTTACCAGAATATGATTACATCATACTTTATTAACTTGGCTTAACCTTTTCTTAAGGTACGTTAGCCTACACTCATCAAGTGCATTTCATATCAATGTAATAATTGACATGACACACTTCATGTGTTACTCATCCAAGTATATTAGATTTAGGATACATCAAGGTATATCAACCTTGAGGTGTTGAATATGATATCTATCATGTCTTGATGTATCACTTTCCTCATCACTTTTATCTTACTTAAGTTCTTCAACTTATCTTGTATTAGGATATTTCCCATCCTAATACTTTATGCACCAGTTCATCACATTTATCATGTAATGTATTGGTCATAAGTCACTTATTTGAATTATTCAACCATTATGAATGATATGGACCCATCTCGGGTTAAGGCATTATTGATATAAGATTATCCATTATCAACCACTTTAGGTGTTTCACTTATCAATATATTAGTCACTATTCCATTATTAGGAATAGGGTTTCCCATCTTTATCAATTAGGGTTTACATAACATCGCCCTATATTAGGGTTTCACATAACATCACCTTACATTAGGATTTCACATAACATCATCCTATATTAGGGTTTCACATAGCATTACCTGAAATTATGGTTTCTCAACCCTTAGCCCAAAATTAGGGTTATGGTTTATCATCATATTGCCCAAGATTAGGGTTTCATGCACTACAACCCAAAATTAGGGTTTCACATACCTTCACCCTTTATTAGGGTTAGGATTTCATATACCTTTACATAGCATCACCCTGGATTAGGGTTTAACATGTCATTATCTTGAATTAAGGTTCCTTATAATTGTTCCCCAAATTAGGGTTTCATGTAACTTTACCCAAAATTAGGGTTTCATGAAGCATCCTCTTAAATTAGGGTTTTCCATTATATTACCCTGAATTGGAATTTCTCATATCATCACCCTAGATTAGGGTTACACCATTACCCTAGATTAGGGTTTCACCTAGTATTGCCCTAAATTAGGGTTAGGGCTCATCAACCTTCTCGATTAGGGTTTCATAATTTCTTTATCAAGGATCATACCCTAATTACATATTTCATTCATGTTGGGAGTGTTGAGGCTTAACCACTACATGATTATTATACATGTATGAATTCCTCTCTCTCTCTCATCCTCTCTAGGATGCTGATTACTTCAAGCTTGATTAGATTAGGTCAACCCTTCAATCAAGTACAAACATTTAAGGTTAGCATAGTGTATTGAGATATTGCTTCCATAAGCATCAAAGGTTAACCCCTCTAAGGGTACTAATCACCCTAGTACCTTAAAGGTACAACCATTGTAATTATTTTTGATATACATCATTAACAATCATGGGGTTAATTGATTTTCATTGCATTAGGTCTTCAAACGGTTTTGGTTGCATTGAACCGCCATACAGTTTTGACCCCTCAACCTCCAAACGGTTTTGAGACCGTTTTCCCTCCAAATGGTCTTGAGACTATTTGGGCATCTATGGTTGAGACCGTTTGCCCTCCAAATGGTCTTGAGACCATTTGGGCATCTATGGTTGAGACTGTTTGCCCTCCAAATGGTCTTGGGACCATTTGGGCACTCAACCTTTGAGACCGTTTGATCACATTAACTTTGAAACCGAATGAACAATCCATCATTGAAACTGATTGAACATCAAACGGTTTGAGACCATTTGCCCTCTAAATGGTCTTGAAGACCGTTTGATCCTAAAAGGTCTCAAGACCATTTGGACTCAAACAGACTCAAGACCGTTTGGTCCAAACTACCTTGAAACCAAAAGGATCATCTAGGGTTTCCTTCAACCAATCAATTATGGTTTGCTTCATTGATTCATTTATCAATTGGACCATTGAGTGTACATCAAATTACAACCATTGGATCTCCAACCATACATCATAGCCCTTGACCTCCAAACGGTCTTGAGACCATTCGGGCCATTCAACATAGAAATTGACTCCATCAAATTAGGGTTTCAACCAATCAATCCGATTAGGGTTTGTAATCAATGGATCATCCATTCTTGAAACCATTGTAATTAGATCAATTTGAACCATTGGATCTTCATTCAACCACATCAGCAATTGACCCCAAATGGTCTTGAGACCATTTAACTTCAAACGGACTTGAGACCATTTGCCTTCAAATAGTCTTGCCACCGTTTGATCACCAAATGGTCTTGAGACCATTTGGTCATCAAAATTGAAGACCGTATGCTCATGATTTTTGTTGAGGTGTGTGCTAAGATGACATCATCATCTTCAAGCTACAAACCTTCAAATTTTGTTGTGATCTTTGTGGTGATTTCAAAAATTAATCAAAAGGAAATTCGGGAAAGAAAAAGGAATCAACATACGATGAAGAAATGAAATCAATAATAACATTTAAGGGTTCAAGTTATATAACCCGCCTTCAAAGTTGATTCCAAGCTTCAAGCCTCACGTCTCCAATGGTAAATGAAGCTTTCTCAACTGTCTAAGGTCCGTTCTCAAGTCTTTGGATGCAAAGGATGATCAAGGTTGAGCATTGAATTGAGAAAACAAGAGAATGAGCATTGAATTTCGACTTCTACCATCAAATCACGGTTGAATTTCGATTAAAGGGTGAATAATGCACATCGAGGGGAGTGTGGGGAGCGGCGGCGCAATAGGCGTTTCGTGTTCAACCCTAGAAGATGATGGTGGGGGAACAAGAAACAAAGGCTCTAGATCTACACCGTCCTCGAACTCGTCCAAGCTAACAGGTCAGGCGAACCTACAGAAGGTTGGTATCAACTTAACGTACAAGGGGATGCGAGGGGAAAGATCTAACGAGAGGATAGAAGACAGCAACCAGATAGAAGTGGATCAGACCACACACGACGATGGAGACCCTATCTCGCTGGGCGAAGCAATAGTAGTCAAGAAATCCTGCAAACAAACCATCACGGGGAACAGCGGAGGCGCAACAATAGATCCGTTCTACATAGACGATGAACCGGAGGAGACTATAAACCCAAAAGATTTTGAACTTGTCTACGAGAGAGGCGTTCCTGAGATCTATGTTGCACTGGAAGCGGAAGAAATTATGAGCAGGCCTTTCAAGTATGCTGTCATAGTCAAACTTATCGATAGGCATGTCGGATTTCTCACCATGGCAGAAAGACTGAAACTTCTCTGGAAACCGGCGGGTCGATTCGAACTCTATGAACTTGCTGAGCAACATTATGTGGTGCAGTTTTACAACAGATTGGATCAAGAAAACGTCCTCACAAAAGGACTGTGGTCGTTGTTTGGAAGCTATTGGCAGATCTGGCCTTGGGACGGGTACTTTGAACCCTCTAAGGGGCTGCCGAATCAGATCGTAACATGGATCCATGTCACGGGTCTTCCTATCCATTACTATAATACAGAGATCTTTCAAAGAATAGGCCAAGCTTTCAGAAGACTAGTGAGAGTAGATGATCATTCCACTAATCAAACTAGAAGCAGATTTGCTAGATTAGCAGTTGAAATTGAAACAGATAAACCTATTCACCCTACAATAATTATCAATGGTCGAGAGTACAAGATTGAATATGAATCGCTGCCAAACATGTGCTTCAAGTGTGGGAGACTTGGGCATGACACAGTAGACTGTGAGGGTGCTAATAAAGAACCATCTAATCCTAATGTTAACCCCTCCGAAGATGAAGCCAGGGTCAGAAGGTTAGAGGAAGAAGAGAAATGGCAAGTTTACTATGGCAAAAATGTTAAAACCCAAAGGCCACCTCGAAACAAGGACCTGAAAAAAAACCAGGCTAGAGACTCGAGAAACAAATTTCAAGCCCTGGAAGAGGATGATGAAGGGAAGATCATTGATGTTGAGGAAAGGGACGATATTCACACAACTCAGGTTAACACTGATGATGCTCGCTGACCTAAAATCTTGAGGAAGAAGCAAAGAAGGAATGAAGATGTTGATGTATCTACCAAAAAGGGAGTGGAAATGCCATCAGGCTCTAAAGATATCCAAGATCCCCCGACTGCGCCAAGCCAACCCAACGATGCACCCAAACATACTATTGTTACACCAGTAGGCAATGAAGTTAATGAAGGAAGACCAGATAACAACAATGCAGCAACATCTACATCTGCCAATGAGGGAAATAGTATCATTCCTACGGACAACAACAAAACCAATGACGGGGCAAAGAAACTTGTGATTCAAGGTAGGAAAGCGAAAGAGATGTCATCCTAGTCAGGGCTAGGCAGCCCACAAAATGAGCACCCATATGTCACAAGAGGTAGAATGAGGAAAGGTTCTGAGGACAATGAAGGAGGAACTCCCCCACCTAGATAATACCAGTTTCTTCATGATCAACACAATAAGCTGGAATATAAGGGGTGCCGACAAGAGGAAAGCCAGGCACTTCCTCAAACACCTAGTTGCTGAACACAAAGTAAAGCTTGTATCTATTGTTGAACCCTACATTTCAGGGAAGGAGGCACAAACTGCCATCAACAAAATTGGTTTCTCTAGCTCACACAGAGTAGAGGATAATGGTTTTTCTTGAGGAATATGGGTGTTGTGGAATGAGGATGAATGTGATATCCAGATTCTGGAAAGCCACAAATATTTTGTTCATTGTTGTATCAATGGGGACACCCTTTGCACGTTCATATATGCATCACCCAATCCCGCAGGCCGTCCCATTCTTTGGGATCACTTAATAAGGCTGAGCCACAATATAAGTATGCCTTGGATTACTATGGGAGACTTTAACTGCATGTTAAACCCAGATGAGAAGCTGGGCAGCAATAGGTTTAATATGAATGAGGCTGCACGTTTCAGAAATGCACTCATTCAAGCTGGTATTTCTGAAATAGGCAGCACTGGATATGCGTTCACCTACAAGAAAGGGTTGCTGCATGAAAAGCTTGATCGTGATTTGGCCAATAAGGAGTGGATACAACACTACCCAAATTTTATTTGTGAGAATCTTCCTCGGTTCGGATCCGATCACAACCCCATTGCTTTACTTAGCTCGAATAAACCAAAGCAGGATGCCAGATTCAGAACTCGCGCATCATGGAGTATTGATCCTACTTTCCACAACATTATGGAACTACATTGGGATCCTAACATCCATTTTCACACGGCCCTTAAAAAAGCAAAAGGTTTCATTACCAAGTGGGATACCGGATCTAGGCGGTCCCAAGGCAAAGTTAAACAACAACTCATAAGTCAAATAATTCATACCCAATGATCTATGGAAATAATTTATACTGAAATGAGAGATCGGGAATGCATTAATCTCAAAGGCCAGTTGGAAGACATCCTCTGGAAAGAAGAAGAGGACTGGAAACAAAAAAGCCATATCAACTGGCTCGTGGATGGGGACAATAATACTAGATTTTATCACACCTATGTCAACAATAGGAGAAGAGTGAACAATGTCAGAAGTCTCAAAATTGGCCAAGGGCAGTGGGTTTCGGACAACGCCGAAGTAAAAAAGCTTATTTTCAGTCACTTTGAAAACATGTTGGCAGAAACACATCCTCCTACCATTCCAGCGATGGACAACATTCCTACCTATTTTAAACTGCTCCATGTGAATAAATTCAAAGATTAGGGGAAGATGCTACTGAAAATGAAGTTTGGAAGACTGTTAAAGCATCTGATCCATTTAAAACTACCAGCCATGACGACGCTGATATGTATTTCATCAAGACAAACTGGAAGCGTATCCGAAATTCTGTTTTACTCCTTATCAGAAGTATGCTAAATGGCAATAAAATCCCAGATGCGGTAGCTGACGCTAGCATTGATCTCATTCCTAAGGTAAAGCACTCGACTAAATGTAGTGATTTCAGACCCATTACTCTTAACAACGTATGCCTTAAACTAGCATCTAAGGTTGTCGTGGGAAGAGTTAAAAAATTCATCCCTCAATGGATATCACCTGTACAAGCCAGCTTCATTCCGGGAAGATGCATTTCTGATAACATTGTCATCGTCCAGGAAATTATACACAACTTGAGATGAAAATCCAGTACTCCTTACATGGCTATAAAAGTCGATCTTTCTAAAGCTTATGATTGCATGTCCTGGAAGTTCATTGAGAACACTCTCAACAAAATGACTTGGCCTCCTAACATTGCATCTTATATCATTAATTCCATTTCCACGGGTAGCACGAGTATCTGCCTTAATGGTGAATCTCTTCCTCCTTTCAAGACTTCCAGGGGAATCTAGAAGGGAGACCCACTATCACCATATCTCTTTGTTATCTACATGGAATGCCTAACCCAACTCATCAACCACTATGTTGCTACTAAACAATGGACACCGATCAAAATGTCTTAACAAGGTCCACATATCTCCCACATTAATTTGTAGATGACATAGTTATCTTCACCAAGGCATCACTGGAACAGATCGTGGCCATCACCTAATGCTTCAAAATGTTTAAGGAGGCTTCGGGACAACAAATCTCTGTAGATAAATCAAAAATCTTTTTTGCTGCCTCAGTCGATAGAGCTACACAAGCAACCATTTGCGGAGCCAGTGGTATCATGGAAACTGATGACTTAGGTAGATACTTGGGAGTACCACTATTACACAAAAGAGTTACCAGGCATATTTATTCTTTTATAATCAACAATATGGAGGAAAAAATCAATGGTTGGACTGTGAAATCTCTGTCCTTGGTAGGACGCATTTGTCTAGCCAAATCCGTCCTGGTATCCTTACCTACATATGTTATGCAAACAGCCAGTATACCAACTCTCACGTGTAAGAGACTTGACAGATCCATTCGGAACTTCATTTGGGGAGGAGGTAAAAAAGAAAAACCTATTTCTTTAGTCAATTGGAGCAAAGTTTGTACCAACATTAACAATGGAGGCCTAGGTATCAAGTCCCTGTTGGTTTGGAACAAAGCTCTCCTATGGAAAAATACGTGGAAGCTTCTCAACAACAAACACTCACTGTGGGCCAAGGGACTAAATTACAAGTATAAGAATTTCAATGCAACCTCAAGTACTAGAGCCACACCTTTTTGGAGAGGTGTCCATTCGGGAATGGAGTTCATCAAAGGTAACTGTATTAAAATAGTTAACAATGGGAGTACTACCCTCGTCTGGACTGATCACTGGGTCCCAGGATTTAGAAATCTGCGATCCCTGAGTATCAAACCAATCTGCACTGAGGTATCTGATATCACAGTGGGATGTGTGTGTAACTTAAGTGGCGAGTGGGATATAGAGTTCCTCCTGAATTATCTTCCCGGCCATTACGTCTGAGGCATTGTTGACCTGCCCGTCCCAAAAGAAAGCAAGGGCGACGACATCTAGAGCTGGGTGCATAGAGATAGTGGTAGTTACACCACCTCCTCAGCCTATGAACTGATCAACGACGAGATTCAGTTTCCTATGAATAAACTCTGGACGGCTATTTGGGACCTGCAGGTGCCCAACAAAGTTAAAATTTTTATCTGGCTCACTGCACATGAAGCAATCATGACCAATGGTAGGCGCAAGCTACGTACCTTTACAGACTGTGCCATATGCCCGAGGTGTGAGGAAGTAGAGGAGGATACCCTTCATGTCTTATGGTCTTGTTCTTATACGCAAGATGTATGGCTGAAGCTCAACATTAACACGGGAGATAACTCCCTCAATACAACCATTCAGCAATGGCTTATGAAGTACCTGAAGGGTAAGCATGAAGACACTATCCTATTTGCTGCTTCCTGTTGGATAATCTGGAAGGTGAGAAATACAATAGTTTTCGACAATATCTCCACCAACACTGTACAACAAGTTAGTCAAATTGATAACCTCTGCAGCAAATTTGAAAAAGGTAGACATATTAAAATTAAGGTGACTCACCAGCACCACCAGCCGGATGAAGAAATGACACACCACCTTGTTGGAAATAATATGGTTTATGTAGATGCTGCTGTAAAGGATAAACGGGCTGCTATTGCTATGGTTGTCCTAAAAGAGAACAAAACCTGGATAGGAGGTGTAGCCTTGAACACTCAAGTTGAATCTGTTACTGAAGCTGAACTTCGAGCCATAGATCTTGCACTGAAAGTCAGAAATGTTGTTGGGAGAGATTCTACAATAGTAGTCACAGACAACGCTCAAGCCATCAAAGGTATTGAGGGAAATCCTGATCGGTATCCAGCTTTTAACACTTGGACTCAATCTATTAACAAAGTCATAAACAGGAATCCTGGTGTATAGATTGTTAATCTTCCTAGAGAAAACAATGCTTTAGTCGATGCCCTGGCTAAGCATCACCTAAAAACCTTCAAGGAGGGTCGTACCCACACGAACCCTCCACTCGACCTTGTGGGTCATCACCCTATCTCCTTCCCCCTCTGTAATGGTAGGAGTCCTACCAAATTTATTTTTCTAGCTGATAATGTTCTAAACTCTGAGTTGATGCCTGCAAGAGGAGAACGGGATGAATAAATGATCTCCTGACTTACCTAAAAAAAGGTTGAAGATGATTAAGGAGCTCACCTACAGGTTGGGGTACGTCCTCCTTTTGCTCCTAAGCTCCCTTGTGCTTGGCCAAAGCAAAGAAAGAAAGTAGATTAAAAAAAGAGTCTTTCATGTGGGTGGAAAATGGGGTATATGTAAGGGAATTTCAAGAGAGAGAAAGTTTTATTAAAATCCTTCAATTCCCAAATTTGGTGGCACTTATCCCCCTCAATTCCTTGCATACGAAGCCATCATCCTCCCCTTTAAAATACTCTTCTTTATCCATTAATTAAAAGAAAACAAATTAAGCACCTTAATCAATATAATAATAATATAAAAAATGAGTGAATATTACTTTTTCTTTAACTAATGTGAGTGGGCTCTCCACTCACTTTAGATATTTCGGTTCCATTGCAAGGCACAAGGACGTCCATACTTATACAAATTCAACCATCATATTTTTGGTTGAAGACTTCCATTGAATATATTTATTTTTGCATTAATATTGAATTAGGGTTTCAATTATGCTTAAATCTTGATTATTTTAATATCAAGATTCTCTCTCCCCAAAAGAGATTCAAATGAGATGCCCCTTTGATTTTCTTGTCTCTAATTGATACCAAGAAACATTAGGGACTCTTAAAAGTGGTATTTTGCATATTGAACCCTAGGTTTTGGGTAAATTGCACATTACACCAAAACTAGGTTTTAATGCACAAACATTGCTTAATAAACTCTTTCTTGGTGCTCAGCCTTATGGAAGCCATACCTTTGCATCATTTTCATTCTTATGATGCTTCAACACTTGTGTAACATTTATCATGTAACATTTGCAAGGTAACCCCTCAAATTGGGTAAATTGCACTTTAGTCCAAAACAAGTAATACATTGTTTCAACATTATTAAAAAAGGACTAAAATTGAAACATAAGTTCCTCTTGAGCCTTAATTACTTTTAAAAGGATAAGGACAAGAGTCTAAATGACTTACTTAAGCATAAATTATGGGGTTAAGGCATAACCCAAGACAGGGATGTTACAGGTATACCTCATCTCCTCAGGGCATAAGTGTGATTGTAAATATGTAATCAGTGTGTAGCATATTTGCTTAGGGATTGAATACAGAAAATATTGGTTGATGTTAAATTTCTTTTATACATCTTAAATGGATAGATGTTATACATGTTCTTCATATCCCTTATAAAATGAATAGATGATTTACTACTTTATCATATATAGTTGCAATGCATTAGAAGATGATATTGCTCTACTCTTCTTAAATAGTGATTAAAGCCTATTTATTAATGTAAGAGAATCATATGCCCAGTTTTATACTATTTAACTATGATAATAATATTGTTGGCAGAGAGTTATATCTCTCACTGGGACATGGGTCTCACCCCATTGGTCACAAACATTTTGAGGTGGACACGGACGAGGAGGTAGAGACCATATTACAGAGGTACATCAACAATGGCAGGGACAACAATAATAGCTCAAGTTGAGTATACTATCTGTCGTGTCTTATAGATAGAATTCTTATGTGTCGTCTCTGACTCTCAAGTTTTTGGAGTTAGAACGTGACGGTTTTATAAACAATCTGAGATTTTGGCTTGTAATCCTCGAAGTTTTATGTTGCTTCAGTATATGTTTTGACAAGCAACTATTATATGTTATCCTCGAGTTGAGATGGTACAATGTATGTACAATGTGAACCCTGATGTATATAAAGTTTTGGTCTTTTCATTAAGAGTTTCCTGGAAGAGAATCTCTTTGCAAAATGATTTTAATTTTAGTGATTTTGTTAATCCGTTGCTTATGGTTATTCCACAATTATATCACTGGTGACGATTTGTTTTGATATCGAGTCGTCACAAAGTTTTGGTATCAGAGCTTAAGGTTCACCGAGTCTACAGAGACATAGGACCAAGGTGTTGAGTCTATGTTAGTGTCCTCCAGTATACCCTATAGTGACTTATTCTTATGCAGAAGAAAGGGTGAAGTTTAAAAATGACCAGAGAACACGAGGAACACATTGTTGAGAGCAATGTTGCTGCACCAGGAGAGGGTGCAAGAGATCAGGAAAGAGAAGCATGAGTGCCTAAGAATTCCCATCTTGACCCAATCAGGATATAGAATCCTACTTTTTATGCTCTTGTTGGATAGGTTAGGATAATAGTGATGCAAATAGTAGACTGGATACTAGCATTACAACCTAGGTTACCAATCCTCAATGTAGAAACTTTGGGTTCTGAAAGGGCTCCTGAATGACATAGTCATGTTGGAATAGTGGAAAATGTGGGAAGTATTAACATATGGAAAGAAAATTTACTCTACCATAAGTATAGACAGATAGTACATCTATGATGACAATGCCCAAAGAAGGGCAACAAGCTGAGAATTAAGGAAAGGTCTCTACAATTCTAGAAACAGTTGCTTAGTTGTTCTAAAAAGTCAAAGGTTTTGGTGCCACCAGTACAATAAATGCCTAGTGCACCAGGGCAGTAGTCACTAAGTAAAGGAAAAAGTCCTAACTTTCCACATGTAAGAACTCCTAGCTTAGCATCTACATCAGTAATAAGATTGATAAGACCATGGTACGAGGACAAGACATGTTATAGATATTGACATGTTGAGCATATTAAACCCTTTTATTCAAAAAGAAAGGAGGAAATGATCCAACAATTGAGGCAGACTCGGCAGGGCTTACGACAGTTACATCCCAATAGTATAAAAAGGCAAAAGAAACTACATGAAACATCTAGACTCTATGTTTTGAGTCAACCTGAAGTGGTAGATGACCACGAGGGGTGACAGTCAGATAGAGCTTTTTCATTCTGATATGTCTTCTCTTGATTTTTATCTGATAATCATAAGAAGGATTGTTGTTGTTGACTTCCCTTTGGTTGTCCAATGGGAACATGGGGAAGAAATGATGAGGACTAGAATTTATATTTTGTCCAGTATTCTTTTAAATACTTTATAATTACTTTTGTCCATATAAATGAGGCAGAGATGTAAAAGAGATGCCTAGAGAAATTCAGGGATATTAAGTTCTATGATTTGGATGATATGAAAAGTAAGGTATATGATACAAATAAGATGCATACTACCTAATCTCAGTACTTGTATACCCTATCCAAGTATTCAACTATTGAAGGTAGGGTAAGTATGGAACTCTTAGATTGCTATCTTTCTGATTACTCTAATCAAGTAATCATTTTGAGACAATATTCTAAAGAGCATAATGAAATTCAAAATATGGTATGGACATTTCTATCACATCATAAGTGCAATAAAATGGAATATGAATGTAACATCCCTAATTTTAAGAGTAAAATAAAACATTTTATGTAGTTTTCTTTAAATAATATTTTGTTAAGAGTCTTAATGCAATTTTCCCAAATTAGTTTTATTTCTAGGATTTTAATACAAAGAGAAATAAGAAAGAGCTCCAAATAAGTTTCTATTATATTAATGTGTTGCAAATAGGTGTAATAATGATAATATGTCTTACCCTTTTCTTTTATTAAATAAATATAAAAGTAAGGGAAGAGAAAGAGAAAGAGGAAGAATAAAGAAATTCGAAATTTAAACCACTTGGACAACAAGTATGCCTTTCCTTTTTATATATTTCAAGATAAAAACCTTTAATGTTCATTTTTCTCTCTCCTCCAAATAAAGTACACAAGAAGGCAATAAAGAGGTATGGAATGATTTTGAAAGAGACAAATATTGTTTATCTCGTAATTTGGAGCAAGAACTCATAAAGGAAACCTTTATATTAATTATTTAATTAGTTTGTAAACTTTTTTTGGTCCTCAATTAGTTTGTAAACTTAAATTAAGATAAGAAATGAAAATAGAAAATGTGGACCAAACGTTGAGGAAACTTAAATCTAATTGTCTAGGAATATTCTAGACCCTATAATTGGTCATTGGTCCAAATTTGGACTCATTTGGAATTTGTTTGACCCTCCAATTTAAAATAGGAAAGTTTTGTATTTAATTTGATGTGATTTATAGTCAATACGTTTGATTTTATAAAGTCTGAATTTAAATCACTGTCACGCGTCCATTTTCTTGGTTTTCCTTCTTGAGCGTGATCGGATGGCCCACGTTTATTTGACTCAAGATCTGACGCTCAAAAACTCATCTTCTTCCCCGATTTTTCCGCTGGTCTGCAACCAATTTGACGCCTTCCCTTCCTCGATTGATTTCTCCCTCCTCAATGATCGGTTTCACAAAATTTTTGTTGCGTCGGCTTCCTCTCTCTCGTGCGCACACAATGAGCCCTTGCTCATCTTCTGTCGTGGACCACAGATAAAACACCCATTAGGGCTGGACTCTCCCCCTCCGCCGATTTGCACAGCCGCCAACCTAGCCCTCCTCACTGCGCTTTTAAGCTACCAAAAGGACCGCCAGCCGCCGTATTGCTCTCCTCAACCTCCAATTTGATTGGAGACGCTCCCGAACTCCCCGGCCTACTCGAGTTGTCATCTCCGGTGACCTTGAGTTCTCCTGGTCTCCTCCATCCACTTCAGCTCAATCGGGAACGTGGTGAGCACCCTCGACCTCCGTCCGTCCTGGTTGTATCGCCATTTTGGCTCGCCGTGCCCTTGATCGTTGTACCCTGTAGGGACGTTTTCCCCTCCCTCGCTGGCGCATACCTCCATGGCACGTCAGTGGGTCTTCGACCCTGGTATCAATTCTGTCCGCCTCGCCGCGCCTCCTAGGATGGTTCTCGACTGCTTTTGGGTGCTTTGCCACCTACTGTGTCATGGTCTTCACGACGGGTCGTTTTCCCCTGTTTCTCGCTGTGTTGCTGGTGTCCATCGCTACGCCAAGACGCACCCGCCTCCTATCTGCCGCTCTTATTCCGACGAACTCACGCAAGGCCTCTATTGACTTTGTGATTTCGTTTTGTTACCCTTTTGTGCAGTTTCGTCAGTCATGTTTGGGTGGTGTTTTTCCGACCGTGTTCAAGCCACCTCGGCACCTTTGAGCATGGAAGAGCTGTCTCAATGGCTCGTTGGCCTCGACGCCGTGCAAGCAGATCGTGAGGGACCTCAGGTTCCCATGCTTGGCCTCCAGTGGCCGATCTGACCGGAAGCAGGAGCTTCGAGGTCTGCCCATCGGGGCCATGGCGGGGTGGAAGATGCTTGGTCATTGAATGACCAAAGTACCCCCCTCGCAAGGTTAATTCATTTGTTACTCACAAGGGTAATTTTGGTTTTTCACATCATTTCTATCCTTTGACCGCTAATCCACCTGGGCGAGACCGCGCCTATGTGGCGGGCTCTCATTGGCCCATGTGGCATATTTCTAATTTTTGATTGGTCTATTTTTATTAATTCGTAGTAAATCGCTCGATGCTCAGAAAAATGAGCAAAAATATGTTTTGGAAAGGATTTTTCAAGAGGAATCCGAGTATGTGGTTTTTAGAGTCTGATTCTAAATCGACATCACTTGATTTTGTAGAAATGAATCTAGGGTTTAATATTATGAATAATATATATATTTGATGTGACATATCTTATGAACAGGGAAATTAGGGTTCTTTAGACCCACAGAGTGGTTAAGACTCACTCAACCTAGGAAGAGAGAGAGTTCACTCTCCAAGTGAAAAAGTAAGTGGTCCATTCAATTGAACATATAATTATCTTCTTTTGAATTTTTATGCATGTATGGATTTCAATGGATGTCACGTTTATGTTATTTACTGTTCTTAATTGCTAAAGTCAGTAAAGTGGAGATAAATTGAATTACATATTATGTATAGTATCATCTTCATGAATCTTAATGATAAAGCTCCAAATAAAGTTAAGTGTAAAGTTAAGAGCTTTAAGAGAAAGAAGAAAATGTAAATGTTAAGCTTATATAAGTACCTCACAAGAGAAGAGGCACTTTGGTGCATAAGAGAAGAGGCACTTCGGTGCAACCTAAGAGGCACTTCGGTGCATAAGAGAAGAGGCACATTTGTGCAACCCGAGGTTACTTCTGTAAGTTAAGATAAAAGAAATTGATCTAAAAGAAAATGCATGTCTTTTTAATGTTTAATGCTAATGCTTATTTTCAGTTTTCAAGTTTCTTATATTATAACATGTTCAATCCACTTACCATTTGTTTGATGCATGGTTGGGGGCGTGATGCCCACAGGTTGGAAGCTAGCTAAGGAGGGAAGTCCATCTAAGGAGGAAACCCTAGCTCAAGGACCTACAAGGAGAAAAGCTTTGGTGGGGCGCCAACCATACCCAGTTTATAGATCTTTTTCCTTTTACCATATGTATGCACATGTAAACTTTGTTAAGGTTTGAGAATGAAAAATTGTAATCTTGATCCTGTGATGGTTTATTTAAACTCTATTTTGTGCAATGAATATCATGGTTGTGATAATCCCTCCCCAAAATGCCAAGTACCCCACATTATGGATAATGTTGGGGATTAGGCTGTGCTTCCGCTGGTTATGTATGTAACCCTAGGGAGGGGTGTTACAATGAAATTATCTCAGATCGATATGTGAGTATGAGAAAGTACAAAGTACAATTCTCATGATAAGTGAAAGGGTCAAATAAATAATATGTGAAGGATAATGATCTCTTCCATAATGTGAAAATGAGAAATGTGATAAAATCATAAAATGTTCATGAACATGTTAGACAATAACAAATAAAGGAGTGATGACATGTAATCATCCATATAATTCCAATGTTGATGATAAGGAACTTAGGATGAAACTAGAGTAAATGACTCATGAACAGTTGAAAGTTCATGCAATAATTAGATGAGATGATAATTTCTTCTCTTTGATAAACAACCCTGGGTGATGATGGGGTGATAAGAGGAATATGTTTCTTTGTGTTCTTTCCTTTCAGGGATATGGCAATCAAGTGAGTCTTATGACACTTGATGTGCATGAGTTAGAAGTGTTCTTTTGATGGATACATAGAAAAGTATCAGTTCATCTTGGACTTTGGTTCCAAGATAAAGATATGTGTAATAAGTAATGTCCCAAGATGAAATATAGATCCTTTTTTATGTTTGTCTTTAGTAACAACAATAGAGAGATGAAAATGATGAGGATGTGATGTGTTTTCAACACATGTGACAAATACCAAGGTAAGGAATTCTGGTATCCAAGAAGTTCCAGGTGGTATGGGAAAGTGAGAACATGACTCCTGATAAGATGATTAATGTTTCATTACCTAGAAGGGCCAACTTTGAGATCAGTTTAGTTACATACTATAGTATGGATATCATGTGTTAGGGATTTATGCTCTGCATAAACATAACGTATATAAGGATGTATCAATTGAAGGAACAATTGTAGAATCATCTTGGGAAAAGCTTATAAGCTAAATATAATTCCTTAGAATATCCCTACCAAGACCTATTGAAGAAGCTTATACAAATAACATCTAGAGATACCTCTGAGATAAGTTATTCTTTGACAAGTAGCCTCTCCTTATGACAAGAAAATAAATAGCTAACATGATAGTTGGTATAAGTCATAAGAAAGTTTAGTGTTGTGTCAGCAAATTAGAATGGCACACCAGATGTATGATAAGACTTGTAGTTCCAAGTGGGTGACAGAATGTAACTTTGGTCTTTCCTTGGAGGTGAAATGCTAAAATAAATGAGGAGTATCGAAGACTCCCAAGGTCAAGGATATTATCACATAAGTTGTAATTTGAGAAGGTGGAAAGTCAGTCGGGTTTGACACTTGAGTTAAATAAGGTATGTATAATGCTTCTCTAACTAAGAAAAGTGTTACCTGACACAGAGTCGACACTACAGTCATTAATGGGAAAGATAGTTGAGTATGTGTCCTGTATGACAAATTCTATGATGACTCTAAATGGAAGGACTTTGTGTTGGTCAAAGTTCTATGGAATCTCAATGACATCAAGATGTTATGTGGAGACCTGATGATATGATGAATGAATAATACCTGTCTCCCTTCATCTGGGATTTTGGGGACAAAATCCTTGTTAGGGGTTTATAACTTGTAATGAGCCTGACCTGGGTTATGAGTTAACCCTATTTGTTTTGTCTATGTAAGTTGCTTAGAACTTTAATATAATCCTCTAAGGTGTTTTGTTATCATGTGATACACTTATGTTTCAAGTTTGGTCCCGATTGAATGTTGTTTGAGCAATGTTCATTTGTTTTGGACCAAAGTGCAATTTACCCAAGATGAGGGGTTATATTGCAAAATTTCACATATTGAATGTGAATTAAGTGTTTTAGAATCATAATAGAAAGAATTATGATAAGTGGTGGCTTTTTGAAAGCCTAAATGCCAAGTTTGAACTTGTTTGAATAATGCTAGTACCTTGTGCACCAATTTTTGTACAAATTGTAAATTACCCAAAATGTAGGGTTGATATATAAATTACCACCTCTAGAGTGTTCCTACTTACTTTATGTATCATTTAGAGGAGATAAAATTAATGAGACACCATGTTTTAATCATTTATGAGTGGTAGTATTCTTGGTGATGAAAAGACCAAGAAAGGGGTTGAATGGAAACCCAAATTTGAGCTTGTATTGAGTGAATCGGGTTGTAGTGTTAAATGGGAGTCCCTATCGGCCAAGGAGCCAAAGAGGATACCCCCATATCATGTTGTTAACTATTTTCCTTTGCAAAAACGAGCTAAGCACCTCAATAAAGAAATGGATATCGTCTTGCAACTTTCCTTGCGAAAAGTTGCATTGAATTGTGAATATAATAATAATGTGAGTGAAAGTGGCTTGCCCTAAAAGATAACCAAGGGGGCCGACCCTTCTCCCTTGCATTATCCTTAAGTTTTTATTTTTCATGGCAAGATAAATATGTAATGCATGCAATTACATGTGGCAATCCATGCATGGCCATGTGGCACCTACTAGTAGTAAGGTGATGACACATCTTACTCTCTCTCCCATGAACCTCAAGGATATATACCCTTCCTTTCACCTACTAGTGAATATTTTCGACCCCTATCACTCTCTTACTCGTAGATATCGTGCATATTAGATCAAGGAGCAAGGGGAGCTCGAGCACCAAGCTTAAGGTGAGGCCATGGTCATCTTCAACCTTGGTTCAAGCATGAATTTGGTTGTAATTCTTTCATTTCTTTTCTTCTTCACCAAGTTCTTAATTATGGTGATTCCTTGTATATGGAGGAGTGGTGAGCCAGCCTTGGGATTTTG
The DNA here is from genome assembly GCA_963693085.1 of Alisma plantago-aquatica. Lineage (NCBI taxonomy): Eukaryota > Viridiplantae > Streptophyta > Magnoliopsida > Alismatales > Alismataceae > Alisma > Alisma plantago-aquatica. The sequence goes on along the minus strand of OY856414.1, from coordinate 623,132,500 downwards.
ATAAGTCATCTTAAACCATTAGGAACGTGGAGCTCTAGATCTTGGAGGTTTTAAGATGTTCTTAAGGTGGGTTATATAACTTGAACCCAAACATGTTATTATTCACCATCTTTCTTGCTATACATGATGATCTACTTTCAATTCCGAAATTTTCTTGAATACTTGATATATCTATGAGTTCTAGTAGTTTCTTAGACCTGTTATCCTTGTACTATAACAAGTAGAACGAAGGTATATAGCTTGAAGATGATGGTATCACCTTACAAAAGTGATATTGGGCTCAAGCACATAAGCAAGCACCTCTAACCCGATATGGTGATGCATATACACCACTAAAACGATATGGATATGAGTTTATACTTCTTTGCACGATATGGTGATGTAGTATACACATCTTTCACGATATGAGGTCAAAGATACCCCTTAGGAACAATATGATCTCAAGCACATACACATTTCTAACCCGATATGGTGTTGAAGGATATACCTCCTGCACGATATGATGTTAAGACCCTACATGGTGATGGTTATACACCTAAGAACAATATGGTGATGAGCATAAATCTTATGCAAGATATGGTGACACACATACACCTCATGAATGATATGGTGATCAAGATACACCTCATGGGCAATATGGAAGCATATGCACACCTCTTTGTCCGATATGGTGTGAAGCACACACACACACCTCTTTACCTTGATATGTGAAACACTTAAAGTGGTTGATAATGCTCAACCATATATCTACAATGCCTTAACCCAATGTGAGTCCATATCACTTCATGATAATTGGGTAATTCAAGTGTGTGACTTATGGTCAATACACTACATGATAAATGTGATGAGTTAATGCATAAATTATTAGTATGGGAGATACCCTAATACAAGATAAGTTGATGAACTTAAGTAAGTTAAAAATGATAAGGGAAGTGATACACCAAGGCATGATAAACATCACATCCAGCAGCTCAAGGTTGGTACACCTTGATGCACCTCAAATCCACTATACTTGGATGAGTAACACATGAAGTGTGTCATGTCAATTGTTACATTAATATGTAATGAGTTTAATGCACTTTGATAAGTGTAGGCTAACATACCTTGAGAAAGGGTTAAGCCAAGATAATAAAGTATGATGTAATAAATATCCTAGTAAGGATGAGAGAGAAACTCATACTTTTTGTTGATAATCATTTAATGATAAATGATGAGAATAAATAAGTATGATTGAATACTTTGTTGACTCAAGGTCAATTAGGTCAATGTTGACTCACGTCTAAATTGACTAAACCCGTGTTTTGATGATGACTAACCATTCCACATATTGGTGTCTAATGTCTCTACTTGAGTGATTTCAGATTAGGTATAGACACACTCCAAATGCCCTAACTTGCGCATATCAAATTGGAGAAAAGACAAGTCAAAGTCATACAAGTGGACGTTTTTGTAATATGATGTATATCCATTAGAATCATGTTGTAAATCACTTGTAATGATTGTATGACTTGTAATTAAGCTTAGAAAAATATCAGGAGCACTTAGATCGAAAATTAGAGCACTTTAGATGCATCTTTGAAAATCAATTACAGGCACTTGGTCGGTCAAGTTTCCCACCCTGAAACTCGACCGATCAACCTTGGTCGATTTTCTGAAGATTGCATCGGTCGAGTTGTGCACCCACAGAACTCGACCGATCGGGTAGCAGGCCATTTCCAGTTGAGATGGTCGGTCGAGTTTCCTCAGGACAAACTCGACCGATCATCTGAATATCGGTTTTCCTATTACTTGACCGGTCGAGTTACACTTATAGAAACTCGACCGATTGCACTGTACGGAAAAGTGCAGAAAAGTGTTTCTAGCCGTTGTGGAGTTGCAACAAGTGAAAATAGATCTATTGCAAGCCACAAAATGGCTAGTTTTCGTTCAAAAGTGTTCCCAAAGGCTAAGAGGCATCCCCAGCTATAAATAGGACCCCTTGGGCTTCATTCCAAGGTTGAGCATTCATTGCAAACTCTTTGTGAGGTTCCTATTCTATAGTTGAGTGCTTCCTACAGCCTCCTCTCTCTCTAAGCTTAATCACTTGCTACATCCATTAGAGTGAGTAGGAAATCTATAAGAGAGCTAGTCATATATGTATATCTTGTGAGGCTCTCACTTCCACCACCTCCCCATCTCTCATTTGCTATCTTGAAGATGAAGGTTCTCTCTCTTGTCCAAGAGAGGTGAAGAAGAACAAGGGAAGGAGTCCCTTGGTGAAGATCAAGGAAGAAGACTTGGAGCTAGAGTGGGTAAGCCCTTGGAGAAGGCAAAAGACTCAAGCTCAAGTAGGTAAGACCTTGGTGGAAAGCTTCTCCGAGTGAAGGTGAAGTCAAAGGCGGAAGATCCAAGAAGAGTGGGTAATTCCTGCAAGGCCGAAGACTTGTGCAAGAGTGGGTAAGTCCTTGGAGAAGGCCGAAGACTCTTGCAAAGTGGGTAAGTCCTTGGTAAGGTTGAAGACTCTTTGTATTGGATAGGTAAGTCCTTTGTTGGTCATGTATTGTATGTCTTATTAATGAATATAAGAGTGCAATTGGTTGAAGTCTTAGAGGTTGACCTCTCTAGGCAAGTGGACTGACACACTTCTAGTTTGAAGTGTGAAACCACTCTAAATAGCTTGTCTAATTGGTGCATGTTCAATCTCTCTTATCCTTGCTATGCTTGATTTAGTTGCACTCAAATTACCTATTTAGCAACCTTATCTTGTCATATATTTTGAAGGTTTAATGAATTTTGTGTAAGTGCTTTCAGCTCTATTCACCCCCCTCTAGAGCATCTAATCACCCATCTAGGATCCAACAAGTGGTATCAGAGCGGGTCTTCTCCAAGCATACTTCAACAAGTAGGAGAAGATGGGTGACTACCTAGGAGGGAGACTCTTGACCAGCCTTCCAATCTTTGATGGGGGCAATTTCCTCTATTGGAGAAGAAGACTTCAATTCTACATCCAAGGATTAAGTCTCGAGATGTGGCAAATGGTGAACAGCCCATACATTCTACCAAAGACAAATATTGAAGAATGGGATGAAGCCACCTTGATGAAAGCAACCTTGAATGCTAGAGCCATGCACATCCTTTATGCCTCCATGACCCCCACCGAGTTCAACCGGATTTCCTCTTGTGAGACGGCCTATGAGGTATGGAGAAAGCTTTGCATCACTTATGAAGGGACAGATCAAGTGAAGGAAAGAAAAGTCTACATGCTCAAAGGGTTGCTTGAGAACTTCAAGATGGGAAAGGAGGAGAGCATAGCCAACATGTACTCAAGGCTCAACACCATCTTGAATGGTCTTGCTGTTCTAGGACATCATATGTCTAGTGGAGAGATTAAATCAAAGATCCTTAGAACTCTCCCCAAGAGATGGGAATCCAAGGTGACTTCCATTGAAGAAGCAAGGTCTCTTAGGGATATTCCTATTGAAGAGCTCATTGGAAATCTACAAGCACATGAAGCTACACTTGACAAGAGGGAGGAATTAGAAAGACAAGAGGAGAAAGAACTCAACAGAATGAAGAAGGCTGAAATCAAAGCTCAAATCAAGGCTATTGTTGGTCAAGCCTCTCCATCCTCTCAAGTTGAAGAAGATGCCGTGTACTCCAAGGGTAGACTCTACAAAGGCAAGTCCTCCTCTATCTGGTGCTTCACATGTGGAAAGAAGGGTCACTACAAGGAAGATTGCCCACAAGGCAAAAAGACCCATCTTCACAAGAAGAAATGGCAATCAAGCTCAAGTGGCTCCTCCAACTCAAGCTCAAATGAAGATTCATGTGAAGGATCAAGCTCAAGCTCTAGTGATGAAGGAGAATGCCATTTTGCTCTTATATCATCAACAAGCGAAGACTCAAATGAGGTAAATCTAGACTCTTTAGATAAAGAATCTTTAATTGCTATTATTCATGATATTTGTGCCTCTTATAAGTCTTCTAAAAAGAAAAAGAAAAAGCTTGCTAAAATTGTTGATAATTTGCATATAGAACTAGATGATCTTGAATATGCAAATTCTTGCTTACTTATTGATAAAAATGATTGTCTTAGCCAAGTAGACTCTCTTAAACTTGAAAATGCTAGTTTACTTGATAAGATTAAATTTCTAGAAGCTCAACCTCTCATGCCTAGTTCAAATGAAGAGCATACTTTAATTGTTGATTCTCTCATGCATGACATTGATGTTCTTAAATCTGAAAACAAGGACAAAGATTTTGTTTTGCATGAATTAGAAATAGAAAATGCCTCCTTGCTTGCTAAAATCAATGGGCATGAATATTGTTCTAGTTCTACAAATAGAGAGAATGATGTTGCTGCTCTTCATATTGATAGAGATTCTTATTTAACTAAAACTCTTTGCTTAGAAAATGATCTTCTGCATGCTAGAGATAATATAGATCATTTGTCTTCTACTATTGCTTCTCTTAAGCATGATAATGATAGTTTGAGATCATCTTTGCAAAGATTCTTAGTTGGTAAAAAGAATCTTAATGATATCCTACACCATACTACTAAACAAATTGGTAGACATGGTTTAGGGTATGATAGTAGTCAAGGGAACAACAAAGATAAAGGACCTCCAATATTCCATGGAGAATCCTCTAGTTCCAAGACTATGGGCACATGCAACTACTGCAATGAATCTGGTCATTACTCTAATTGTTGTCCTTTTAGGAAAGCACCCAAGAGCAATAGGATTTGGGTTGCAAAACTAACCCCTCCGGACCCAAAAAATGATTGGGGACCATTTCATCTTTCTTCTTGTAGGTACTTACAAATGGATTGATTTGAGCTATTGAATTGCAAATTGACTTCTCAATCCACATCAAAGAAGAAAGGTGAGATGTGTAGAGGGTGACAACAAATGGAAAAGGAATGGTAAGCACAAAGGTAATGTTTCTCTTGCTTATAACCTACCCTAACTTGTTTTTGTCAAGTTAGTATGCACTATACATATGGTTTTTGAGTCAAAAGTGGCATTTTGTGATTCTCTTCACACTCTTGCTCAAAAACTATTTCTAATGCTTCTATAGTGCATTACTAACTTACTTAGACATGTTTGGATATGGTTTGTATTTTAAGCATGCCTTTAAATATGTTTTTATGATATATATGTGCTTTTTGACAGCTGGTCTGTCGGTCGAGTTTGCCCTAGTGAAACTCGACCGATAGGCACCAATGGGTGTTGCCAGCATTTGTCATCGGTCGAGTTGCCAATGCACAGAACTCGACCGAAAACACTGTGCACAGAATATACATGTGGCTTATTGAGTGAGAATTTCCCTCTCAACTAGATTTTCTCAACCAATAGCCTTATTCTTTAGCACTCTCATTTGGTACCTTTATATATGCATATTGCCATGTTCTAAATTTCCTATCTTGCTTACAACTCTATCTCTCTAATTGCTCTAAATTGGTATATCTATATGTTGCAATTACTTTCTTTCAGTTGTTTTGCAGGTTTTGATGATGATCTCTTTGGATCTCTTGGTTGTGTCTTAAATTGCTTCCGTTGTGCTCTAACTTGCTACATCTATCTAGGTGTATATCTTGTTTTGATACAACCTTGAGGTTCTTAGGGGTAATCATCTTTTGGTAAGGATGCATATCTTGTGAGTTATATCCTGTCATGCTTCTAAAATTGCATATCTCTTTGTTTGGATATATCTCTACATCTAATCATAGCTTGCTTTATCGTGTGTATCTTTTGGTATCTCTTGCTATGATCTAGATCCTACTAGTAGTCCTAACTTGTGATATCATCTACTAGTAGTTCATATACATGTAGTTCTAACCTTGTTTACAAATTGCCATCTTTGATCATCTATATGTTATGCTTGTATCTTATCTCATACATGCTCAAGATTGTTCCTTGAATTGCATATCTACTATCTTGAGTTGTTTGCATAAAATTGTGATGCAGGGCACATAGAGCTACAGTATATGTAGAAATTGGAGTATTTTTGGATTTTATGCAGGTTTTGCTCCAATTTCAGTTTTTGCTGCAAGTATAGTGTTTTTTATGCAGAAACACCCTTCTGAGCAAGACTCATTGCTTCACCATGAGCTCCGATGGTTTTTTGTCAAATTCCATCATCTTGAGGGTCAAAATTGTGATTTATTGTTTTTCTACAGCACTTTATCTTGCATTTTTGGGTTGTTCAAGTATATGCTTTAACTTGCTTTTCTTTCTATGCTTGGACAAGACCCTATCTGTGCTCTTCTACTCTCCTTATATATATTTGTGTTATCTCCTTTCTCTTAACAAGTGATGTTTCTCATTTCTTCATAACCCCACTTTTTGATATGACAAAGGGGGAGAAAGGTATGTCTTCTTTTAAAAGAGGAAGAAGGCATGTCTTACATGAAGAGATGAAGTATGTCCATGTAAAGGGGAGAAGGTAAAAGGGAGAAGACATATATTTGGAGAACATATATGAGTAGAAGACATAGTTTCTATAAATGTTATGAAAGCTAACCATGCAGGAGAAATATCATCAATTGAGGGGGAGTATGAAAACTCCATGCGCATCAATTGAGAGGGAGCATATGAACTCAACTCTATTGAAACCCCTAGGCTTCTCCAAAGGTATGAATTTACTTAAATGCTTTCAATACATTTATGGAATGGTTTGTCATCTTCAAAAAGGGGGAGAATGTTGACTCAAGGTCAATTAGGTCAATGTTGACTCACGTCAAAATTGACTAAACCCGTGTTTTGATGATGACTAACCATTCCACATATTGGTGTCTAATGTCTCTACTTGAGTGATTTCAGATTAGGTATAGACACACTCCAAATGCCCTAACTTGCGTATATCAAATTGGAGAAAAGACAAGTCAAAGTCATACAAGTGGACGTTTTTGTAATATGATGTATATCCATTAGAATCATGTTGTAAATCACTTGTAATGATTGTATGACTTGTAATTAAGCTTAGAAAAATATCAGGAGCACTTAGATCGAAAATTAGAGCACTTTAGATGCATCTTTGAAAATTAATTACAGGCACTTGGTCGGTCGAGTTTCCCACCCTAAAACTCGACCGATCAACCTTGATCAATTTTCTGAAGATTGCATCGGTCGAGTTGTGCACCCACATAACTCGACCGATCGGGTAGCAGGCCATTTCCAGTTGAGATGGTCGGTCGAGTTTCCTCAGGACAAACTCGACCGATCATCTGAATATCGGTTTTCCTGTTACTTGATCGGTCGAGTTACACTTATAGAAACTCGACCGATTGCACTGTACGGAAAAGTGCAGAAAAGTGTTTCTAGCCATTGTGGAGTTGCAACAAGTGAAAATAGATCCGTTGCAAGCCACAAAATGGCTAGTTTTCGTTCACAAGTGTTCCCAAAGGCTAAGAGGCATCCCCAGCTATAAATAGGACCCCTTGGGCTTCATTCCAAGGTTGAGCATTCATTGCAAACTCTTTGTGAGGTTCCTATTCTATAGTTGAGTGCTTCCTACAGCCTCCTCTCTCTGTCTAAGCTTAATCACTTGCTACATCCATTAGAGTGAGTAGGAAATCTGTAAGAGAGCTAGTCATATATGTATATCTTGTGAGGCTCTCACTTCCACCACCTCCCCATCTCTCATTTGCTATCTTGAAGATGAAGGTTCTCTCTCTTGTCCAAGAGAGGTGAAGAAGAACAAGGGAAGGAGTCCCTTGGTGAAGATCAAGGAAGAAGACTTGGAGCTAGAGTGGGTAAGCCCTTGGAGAAGGCAAAAGACTCAAGCTCAAGTAGGTAAGACCTTGGTGGAAAGCTTCTCCGAGTGAAGGTGAAGTCAAAGGCGGAAGATCCAAGAAGAGTGGGTAATTCCTGCAAGGCCGAAGACTTGTGCAAGAGTGGGTAAGTCCTTGGAGAAGGCCGAAGACTCTTGCAAAGTGGGTAAGTCCTTGGTAAGGTTGAAGACTCTTTGTATTAGATAGGTAAGTCCTTTGTTGGTCATGTATTGTATGTCTTATTAATGAATATAAGAGTGCAATTGGTTGAAGTCCTAGAGGTTGACCTCTCTAGGCAAGTGGACTGACACACTTCTAGTTTGAAGTGTGGAACCACTCTAAATAGCTTGTCTAATTGGTGCATGTTCAATCTCTCTTATCCTTGCTATGCTTGATTTAGTTGCACTCAAATTACTTATTTAGCAACCTTATCTTATCATATATTTTGAAGGTTTAATGAATTTTGTGTAAGTGCTTTCAGCTCTATTCACCCCCCCTCTAGAGCATCTAATCACCCATCTAGGATCCAACATACTTATGATATCAATGTATGCTCCTAGATGTGTGGAGCAATGAATTAGGGTTTGGATTGATAATATGAACTTGAAACCCTATTCGAATGTAAAGGGAAACCCTAACCCTAATAATGGGAAGGTTGTATTTCTCTTATTGCATAAGCCTTGTGAGACATGTTAAATACTTGTATAAAAAGTATAAGGTTTATATGGTCTGATGACCTAAAAGGTATGTGTTTCCTAGTGAGAGGTGATAAGATGTTTAATGGGCCTTGTGAGCCATGTGAATAGTTGTTGCCTAGTGAGAGGTGACAAGACATTTAAATGGGCCTTGTGAGCCATGTGAGATGCTTGTGCAACAAGTATCATGTATACCTTGGTCTGAGGGCCTAGAGGTATTAGTTACCTAATAAGTGGTAACAATGTTCAATAATGAACTAAGGGTTTGAATACCCAGATCTAGTAATCATGATGATGATAATATTTAGAAATGAGAATTCCCAGTAATGTGATAAGGGACTAAGATCCCAAGTGTTATGCATTCAAAGTGTTCCTAAGGTTATAAAAGTACTTGTTAAATGTATTACACCTTTCTTTGTATCATATGTTATCATTCATGTTTGAAACTTGTTTGATGCTAAATGATATTGTAATGCACCTAATTAATCAAGTAGAATTTCATCATGTAGTGCCCTGACCAGAGTTTCATCAGCGTCAACAGATGTTGAATGGTGAAACAGGTCTTCCCATGGGATTTCCTAGAGTATATATTTTTGAATATGTGGGGGCGATGGGTGCCAATATCCAGACGTCCTAATGAGGGATTGATGTGAGATCTCCTTCATTATAATTTTAGGATGGATGTATTATAATCTCCCGATGATGATGAATGTCGGGGATGGATAACTAAAATCTCCCTGAAGAGAGTGCATGCTGCGGCTGTATCTCTATAGTGAAGATACCAGTATACCCTAGTAAGCTAATTGTAGCTTACACGAGATGTCCTGCTAGTGGTCTCGCACTGACCGAGATGATAGAGGTCATGGCAGCCGGCTCTTCCATTGACCTTGTATGGTATCGATGATTTACGTAGCCATGGTCGGTTGGAGCATAAGCGGTATACCTCATCTCCTCAGGGCATAAGTGTCATTGTAAATAGGTAATCAGCCGTGTAGCATATTCGCTTAAGGATTGAATACGGAAAATACTGGTTGATGTTACATTTATTTTATACATCTTAAATGGATAGATGCTATACATGTTCTTCATATCCCTTATAAAATGAATAGATGATTTACTACTTTATCATATATAGCTACAATGCTTTAGAAGATGATATTTCTCTACTCTGCTTAAACAATGATTAAATCCTACTTATTAATGTAAAAGAATCCTCTTCCCAGTTTTATACTGTTTAACTTTGATAATAATATTGTTGGCAGAGAGTTATATCTCTCGCTGGGACATGGGTCTCACCCCATTGGTCACCATCATTTTTAGGTGGATGCGGATGAGGAGGTAGAGACCATATTGTAGAGGTACATCAACAACATCAGGGACAACAGTAATAACTTAGGTTGAGTATACTATCTATGGTGTCTTATAGATAGAAGTCCTATGTATCATCTCTGTACTCTCAGGTCCTTGGAGTTAGAACGTGACGGTTTTATAAACAATTTGAGATTTTGGCTTGTAATCCTCGAAGTTTTTTGTTACTTCAGTATATGTTTTGACAAGCAACTGTTATATGCTATCCTCCAGTTGAGATGGTACAATGTATATACAATGTGAATCCTGATGTATATAAACTTTTGGTTCTTTCATTAAGAGTTTCCTGGAAGTGGATCTCTTTACAAAATGGTTTTAATTTCTAGTGATTTTGTTATTCCGCTGCTTATGGTTATTCCTCAATTATATCACTAGTGACGGTTTGATTTGATATCGAGTCATCATACTAAGTGTCCATTCCCACTCTCCATGACCCAACACATAGTGTTGTTCAGACGGATCTTGTCTACCATTAGTGGCAGATCCAACCTCCTTATGAAGGAGGGGCACATATAGAAATGGAATTAAGATTGATATTATTTTTGTTTCACATCAAATGTAAATAGAATTTCAATTGTTATCATAAGGAAAAAAGAGTGTCGACATGTCTCAAAAATATGTTATTTACACATTTACTTAGATCCATATAAGAAAATAAATGGATCTTATACCAACCAATTTTTGTTGAAAATATAGCTTCACTCTTAGTTGACTACCTAATTTTTAGATCCAATTAAAACCTATAGATATGTATTATTACATGAGAATGTGTATCTTATAACATTCTACGTATTTAAATTTTTTTAAATATTTAAGATTAGTTCATAGGGACAACCAGTAACAGAGAAAAGATTCTGTTGTTCTTGCAAGAGACCATCTACTACTTTAATATTTTTCTTCATCAAGTTTGTCATTTGACAAAATCACATAAATTTGATGTTCAACATTGATTAGGAATATTTTTTTTTTTAGATAACACAAGTAATATTATATGTGACAAGTTTGACAAGTCTAGTAATTAAAAGGTAACATAGAGTTAAACAAAATTGAAATATATTAGTAGTACCATGTAAAAGTTATTATTACATATAAGTCAATAAAGAAACATTATAGTCATTGAGTTGAAATAATATAGCCATCGTCATGTTGAACTTATTTGTAAATTCTACCTAATAAACTAATTAATAAAATGATAATTTACTAGTCATTGAACTATAAATATAGTTTTGTTGTGTTAGAAACTAAGAATCACTATCTCTCATGATACAATAAAATAATATTTATAACTTCAAGAAATAACATTTGTATAACTTGTCGGTAGAAGCATAATTGAGTAATTGATCCATAAGGAAAAGGTAAAATATTTTCATTAGTGAGACATCGGTGAATAATTTTAAAGATGTGGTGTGCACTTTGAGTGAACTCTTATATCATAAAAAAACTAACTCACCATTACATGGTTGCGTTATAAATGAAAAATTCTATGCACTGCTTCTATCAAGCATGTACACTTTTATATTTATACTATTTTAAAGAATTAGTATTATAATTATATTTCAACAAATTAAAAAATATATCTTGATGTTCAAAAAATTATAAAAGTGTACATGTTTTACCAATATTAGTACTTATCATGAAACCATGCACTACTAATAAATTATCACTATTTTTTAGTCTTTTACTTCTTCTAACAAGCATTTCATTGACAATTGAGAAAAAAATCGGCCTACATATTTAGCAAAAACAAAATATATAGATCTAGAACTATGTACTCACTATGTTTATTATACTTTTGACTAGTAATACATATAAAACATACTTCGTACTTTTATTAAATATATCTTTAATCATCCAAAATAGATCTTTTGTTTCATCATTATATAAATATGTGAAAATCAACGAGTTAGTATTAATTTATGTTTTTATGATACACTTGTTTATATGTTTATTAAATAAGTATGGTTTTTTTATTTTTTGAAACATCAAGATATATTTGTGAAAACAAAGAAGCTCCGTACATTTTTATGATATTCATCCTATTTGAATGTGTTTCTACTAGAGATTTTTACTTTAAATTGTAGTCGTATATATATTATTTTTTGATAGGTCAGATAATACATAAAACTAAATATTAAATTTGATGCCATGTTGAATATACACAAATATGTATGTTTAAAAAATAAAAATTTGGGATTGTGGACACGTGCCCCTTCTTGCCCCCCGGCGCCGTCACTATCAACCATCCAAAAATCACGCCCGTTTTCAACATCTTGAGTTCATTCCTTAAAATAAGAATTAAGTAGACCCATACAGTGCCCATGTATTGTTAAATATATTTTGAAATGGTTAGTACACATTACTTATGCACTGATCATTTGATGTTTAAGATTAAATTTGATTTATGTTTCCATTTTCTATGTTGAAAGATACATCAATACGCAATGCATTTCATTACATGTTATTATTGTGTGGCATTATTTTGGAAATATGTGTTATGCGTGTGATAGATACCTCGCATCCTCCACAAATGAGTGATTTTTATTTGTGATCGACAAATAAAAAAATCCTCTTTGAATTAGATTGTATTTCGTACTCAGAAAGATTAGTCCCTGAAGCTTTAAGACACTTACGGGCATGTGCATCCCAAATGGCCTATAGGATTCTATTGTGGACCTACCTTTTCCACCTAATATCTGATAAATCTCATACCATCTCTTGGTGGGGACTATTTACATAGCATTGTGAGCAATAAAGTTTCAAAAATTTGGTATATAAATGATAGGTGAAAAAAAAAGATCTTCAACTACAAGATTGTGTAATGATCGTTACACATATCTTATGTACTAGAAAAGAACACACGTTAAGCACATGAATGCTTTTGAATTGGTGTTCAAACTGAACAAAAGTACTTAGTTGAATTATAATTCAATGCTCAACATTTGTATTTATCATCAATTTTGTTAAAAAAAAATAAAAAAGTGAAGCTAATCAACTATCAATTGACACCGCTTTTGTAAAAAGAATTCCAAGTTCCTTTAATAGTAACTTCATTCTTCCATATGTGAAAATCATCCACCACATGTTACTCTCAAAATTACTCTACTTAGTTAGATCTAATGTGACATTATCTGATAGATGTTCCCAAACTAAAAAAAATGACAATGTATAATGACAATTCAGATGTCTTTATGTATCTATATTTAAGTTTGTAACACTCCAACAAACAAACTACATACCAAGTGAATCTAAATGTCAAATAGCAACATAACAAGCCATGTAACTGCTTTTACTATAAAAAAATCTAAAGTTAACTGCACGAATAATCACTATTTTTACTTTTATATAAAAATCAGAAGGTTGAAGTTGTTCGAATAGAAGACTGAAAAAACACATACATATTTAGTTGAAGTAACACGTAGATAGATATAACTACACAAATAAACAACTTGAATAAAAAATTAAGCGGAGTAGTAAGCGGACAGATAGTTGAACCTCTACAAAAACTAATTTCATCTCCATCCTCATGATTAATAGTACATGTTATATCAATAATTTATATACTACCCACTAAGAGATAAGTTTAATTAATAGCGATATAATTCCTTCTTATTTATAAGCACACAAACAAACTTGACCGATTAGCACACAAACATGCAGTTAAAACACAAAGAGAATAGACCGATGAGTAGATAATTAAACTGTTGGACCACATATGTATGTGTTCGATTAACAACCAATTGATACCCTCCAATATTTAGAGTGTCACTGTCAAAATATAAATTGATTTTTTTTTGCATTAGGCAATACAACATTGACATGTAATAATTTATATAAAACTCACTAAGAAAGAACAATTTGCTTAATAGCGAGACGACTCCAACTTGTAAGAGCACAAGCACACTGGATCAATTAACACTCATACATAATGTACACAAATAGACTAAGACAAATGAGTACACTTTTTTTTTGAACTCCCTTCAAATTGTAATATCTTTTTCTTCCAATTGTATACGGTAATTATTTACACAATCGAAGTAGCTAGCATGGAACGATAGATTTTGAAGTTTTGGAACACACCTACGTGTTGGGCTGATAGGTATAGAGACTTAAGATGTGATGAATCTATAATAATTCTATCCTTTATATTTGTAAATTACTATAAATAATTATAATAAAGGCAAGCGAGTGCAACAACTTGAGTTGGAAAAAACTGGCAGAAAATATAAAAAAAAAATGCATGTAGTAAGTAAGTAGCTCAACAATAAGTTGTTGACTGTCATATTAGCACACTTGGCACACAAAGAGTGAATTGATGAGATCATAGTTAAGTTGTTGGAACACACATATATGTATTCGATTAAAAACTCAGATGACTCTCTCCGAAGTTTAGGGTGTCATTGTTAAAATCTAAGCCCCAAATATTTACTTTTACATTAGGATCATGATTGGTACAACATTGTTATGCAACAATATGTATACATTCCACTAAGAAAGAACAATAGCCAGTTAACTCCGCCCAACCTGTAAGTATGAGGACACACTAGACCAATTAACACTCAAATATGCTACTCCCATATGATAGATTTTGAAGTGTCGGAACAAACCTATTGATAAGTATAGAGACTTAAGATGTGACGATTCTATAATAATTCTATCCTTCATATTTGTAAATTGCTATAAATAATTATAATAAAGGAAAGTGAGTGCAACAACTTGAGTTGGAAAAAATTGGCTGAAAATAATTTAAAAAAAAATACACAAAGTAAGCAGCTCAACAATAGGTTGCTAACTACCATATTAGCACACATACATGCAGTTGGCACACAAGGAGTGAACCGATGAGACCGTAGTTAAGTTGTTGGAACACACATACATGTATTCGATTAACAACCCAGTTGACTCTCTCTGAAATTTAGGGTGTCTTTGTCAAAATACAAACCCCAAATATTTACTTTTGTATTAGGATCATGATTGATACAACATTGTCATGTAACAATATGTATACATCCCACTAAGAAAGAATAGTTTGCTTAATAGCCAGCTAACTCTATCCAACCTATAAATGCACGGACACACTGGACCAATTAGCACTCAAACATGCTGCTCGAACACACAAGTAGACTGGACAAATAAGTACACAAATTTTTTGCTGGATCTCCCTTCAAATCCTACTACTTGTTTTTCTACGGGCTAAGGATAAATGTATGGTAATGATTTTCTGGGACACAATCAAAATAGCAAGTTTGAAACAATAGATTTGGAAGTGTTTGAACACATCTGTGTGTTGGACTAATATTTGACAATTCTATAATATATCTATCCTCCATATTTGTATATTGTAATAAATCATAATAATAAAGGCAAGCAAGTGCAACAACTTGAATTGAAAAAAACACCATCAACAATCAATTTTTAAAAAGTAAAGCGGAAGCAAGCAACTCGACAATAGGATGCTCACTTCCAGATAAGCACACATACATGCAGTTGGCAACTCGACAATAGGATGCTCACTTCCAAATAAGCACACATACATGGATGGATGATCACATAATTAAGCTGATGAAACACACATACATGTGTTCGATTAACACCAATGAACTCCCTCTGTATTTTAGGGTTTCGTTGTTAAAATCTAAGCCCATACTTTTTTTTGACATGGGCTCATGATTAGTACAACATCACCACACAACAATTTGTATACATCCCAGTAAGAAAGAACATTTTTCTTAATAGCCAGCTGACTCTGTCCAACTTATAAGCGCACAGACAAACTAGACCAATTAACACTCAAACATGTTGTTCAAACACAAACAAACTGGACAAATGAGCAAACAAATATGTTGTTGGAACTCCTTTCAATTTAAAATATTTTTTTCCCATGGATGAAGGATAAATGTATAGTAAAATGGGACACACCTAAAAGGGTAAGTTGGGAACTATAGATTTGGAAGTGCTAGAACACATCAACACATTGATAAGTACACATACTCAAAATGTGACAATTTTATTATAACTCTATCTTCTATATTTGTAAGGTACAATAAATAATATCCTCTATATTTGTAAAGTGCAATAAATAATAATAAAGACAAACTAGTGCATCAACTTGAATTGGAAAAAATGACAGAAATTAGTTTATAAAAAATAAATAGAAGCAAGCAACTCAACAATAGACTGTTGATTGTCGTTTGTGGCAAGCTAACAATGTCATACAATCATTTATATATGTTCCACTAATAGCGGCTCAATTAGCAAGCTGACTCTATCCAATCTATAAAAACATAGTTATACATGATGATTAGCAAACATATATTTGTAACTCACACCGACCAAACCAACATACATTGATTGGATGATGAACTGAACTCAAAATATAACACAACGAGAGATTTTTGTAACAGTTAACACCTCCGACCAGCGTGGCAAAAAAAATGTAATCTGTAAAAAATTATAAATAAAAAGCTACAGAAAAAACAAGACTGAGCTATCGAGCAAATAATAATACTATTTATTTGTAACGTAACTAATACATACCTACAGGCTACAGCCAACTAATGATTTCATATCGAGCATAATGATTTGTGTACTCGGAAATCACACAATAATAGAAAAATAAAAAGAGACCTTTTCCACTAAGAATCAAGAAGCAGACAAGGTGACTGTACAGACATGTTACCTTGCTTACATAACTAATACATACTTATAGGCTACAGTCAACTAATAGCTTTATAAAAAATCAAGCATAATGATTTGTGGACTTAGAAACCACGCAATAGTAGAAAATAGAAAGAAAACTTTTCTACCAAGAATCAAGAAGCACGTAAGTTGACTGCTGGAAAAGCGCCTTACACGTGCTTAGCAGTTGAATTAGTACATTAAAATCTCTAATGTATATTATTACACACACACGATAAGAAATAATAAATGATAATTCGAATTAAATCAGAAAATTATTTTTTTCTCTAGTTCAATATTAGTAATAGCAATAGATTAACAGGCAATAAGATTTTGATTATTCACAGGCTCTTCTAGGGTTTCATGCAAGGAGGCGGGAGCGGCGGCAGTGGAGGCCGCGGTGGAAGAGGATGTTTTGGTGGTACATGGCCACCAGATGAGGTGAATGGGGAGGAAGGCAGTGTGTTTGATGCGATGGAAGGGATTGATGAGGTCGTTGGAGGCAAGGGGAACGAGGAGCACGAAGTCCCGGGGCCTGAAACGACTAAGACTGTAGCACTAGAGGCAGGAGCGGCAGATCAACAACCACCCGTGGGAGAAGGAGGACCGAGTAGCCTGGAAGATTTGAACAACAACCCTCTAGCAAGTGCAGCCATGGCTAGCAAGAAACAATCTCAACATGAGATCCTTCGGCGATTGGGTATCTCCTTGAACTTTGGAGGTCAGAGAAATAAGGAGGTCCGGACAAACACTAAGGGGACCGGAGAGGGCACTCTTCCGTCGAGTTTGGAGGACTTTCCGTCACTGCAATCCGGATCTGCCAGAAGGACGCAAGCGGTAGGGGGAGAACCTAGGAAGATATTGTCCTATAAAGACATAATCAACGAAGGTGAAGGAACCGAGAGACTCCCTTTCTTAGGGTTTGATGACCCAAACACAAGTCTGAACAAGAAGGACATACAAACAAGTCTTGTAAAAGGAACACCATCGTTCAAAATAGATGAAGGAAGATTCGACGCATTGGTGTGACCATGGACGTATGCAGTAGTGGTCAAGGTCATCGCTAGGAATGTTGGCCTTCTCACGCTACAAGACAAAATAAAAAGAATGTGGAGACCGGCCGGGGCGTTTAAACTCATTGATCTGGAGGACAACAACTTCATCGAGCAACTCACGAGGGAAGACGACTACCTGACGGCTCTCACGGGAGGGCCATGGCCACTAATGGGATCCTACCTTAGTGTACAACCATGGGACCGCTCATTCTTGCCATCCTCTGCTTATCCTAAACACATGGTGATCTGGATAAGGATCCCACGTTTGCCTTTATTTCTCTATCAAACTCAGTTTCTGGAGGAAGTGGGAGACACAATAGGGAAGACAATCAAGGTGGACTCGAACACGGATCAAAAAAGAAGAGGGAAATTTGCAAGAATAGTAGTGAAATCGGACACTAGTAAGCCATTGGTTCAAGAAATCATTGTACAAGGGGAGAAGTACAACATCGAATATGAAAACCTAACCAACATCTGCATGTTTTGTGGCAAAGTCAGGCATTTGGTGGAGGAGTGTGATGAAAGGAAGGTGGCCCTCGAGGCACTGGGGAGAGTAGGGAAACAGACTGAAGGGTCAGAAACGGTGCTTAATCCGCTGGGGAAGTTTTCAGAGACTTTACATGCAAAACCCTTTCTTAGGTGTCCGAGGAAGGAGGAAGCACAAGGCAGAAGGGGTGGAGTTCCAATGCACAACAAGTTTGGCGATTTGGATGCTATTATGGAGCAACCGGAGGGAGCAATGCCGGTAGGGATTTTTGGGCCTAAACCGGGATATGAGTGGCGACAATGGAAGGTAATGAACACGAAAAAAAGACTGGTCAAGGAAGCAGGTCGACCCAACACCAACACGACACAACATAAGGAGGGGAAAACGAGCAAAGACGGGAGCATGCAGAAACATAGGGCAGTATCAATAGAAGGGGAGAACATATTGGTTATACCGGAGGAGACAGGAAGTGGCAAGGGGTTAAGATTCACTATGGGGGGAACACAGACAAGGGTGACCATGGTGGGAAGTTCGAGCAAGATGATGTTGTTTGGAGCGTCGGTAGGCATTCATCTCAGGAATCGGAAAGTGCTCAACTCCAAGGATCTCACAAGAAATGGTCCAAGGAAAAAGAACAGAAGGAGTTACAAGACATCAGAGGCAATTGAACCGGGCAAGGAGAACCTGAGCTCTTCTGCAATGGTTACCCAATGAGAGTGGCTACATGGAATGTCCAGGGTATCCGCGGGAGAGATACCCAAAATACTATATGAGATCTAACCCAGCTACATAAGATTGATGTTCTTGCCGTCCTTGAGACAAGGACAAGCGGAGAAAATGCTGAGAGAATTATGAAATCTTTAGCTTTTGATAGATCCTATCGAGTTGAGGCGACATGCTTCTCTGGAGGAATTTGGGTGTTGTAGAAGTGCAGGGTAGGGGAGTTGGAGATCAAAGCTGGACATAAGCAATTTGTTCACTGCAGAGTTAATAAAAGTGTGAGACTGACCTTTGTTTATGCGAGAACAAAGCAGGCAGGCAGAAGACTCCTCTGGGAACACCTTCACACTATAGCAGGAACTTCGAATTCACTGTGGCTAGTCGCGGACGACTTCAATGCCATCCTAAGGGTAGACAAAAAGTTGGGGGGTGAACCTATCACAATGAGTAACTGTAGGGAATTTTCTATGGGACTCATGAACGCGGGCCTGGAGGACTTGGGAGCGTCGGGTCCAATGATGACCTTTAGAAGAGGATGGCTGACGGAGAGACTTGATAGGGTGGTAGCCCACTAGGAATGGTTACAAGCTCATCCTTAGTCCTTCCAAGAGCCAACTTTGATCACTCTCCCATTCTAATCACCACGGATGACAGAACCAAACGTTATGCATATAGACCTAAGACAAGCACTATTTGGAACTCCAGAGACTCGTTTCGTGAGTTCTTAGATAATAATTACCGTTCCATGAGGCAGTAAACAAGTTGATGATGCGTTCGATAAAATGGGACAGAGAGGAGCGCAATAAGCTTATAACGAGGAAGAGTTCGCTACTGACAGGGATAAGCAAGCTTTAGGCTGAGAACGTTGGGAGGTGGAGTGAGAACAA
Source organism: Alisma plantago-aquatica (assembly GCA_963693085.1). Classification (NCBI taxonomy): domain Eukaryota; kingdom Viridiplantae; phylum Streptophyta; class Magnoliopsida; order Alismatales; family Alismataceae; genus Alisma; species Alisma plantago-aquatica. Next base: position 623,112,860 of record OY856414.1, on the reverse strand, counting down.
AGATGATCAAATAGCACAGCTTCAGGTGGAGTACAACGAGATCATACATGAAGAAGGAGACAAATGGAGGCAAAAGGCGAGGTGCGACTGGATGAAGGCGGGCGATGCTAATACAAGATACTTCCAATCAGTGGTGAGGGACAAGAGATAAAAGGACAATATGACTAGGCTCAAGAATACAGATGGCTCGTGGATGGATGATGAAGTAGCTATAAAGATAGAGGTGAGGGACTTCTTTCATGACCTATTCACTGGGAAGAGATAGAGGAAAAACACTAATGCCATTTCTACGTATGAGGGCTGGTTTCCATAGCCTCAGGAGGAGGACAGATCATACATGGGGAGAGCCCCAAGCAAGGAGGAAATCAAGCAAGTACTGATGAGGATGAATCCTGTTAAAGCTCCGGGTCCAGACGGGGTGGATGCCAGTTTCTTACAAAGGAACTGGGACCAACTCGGAGACTCCATTACTCTAATGATAAATCAGTGTTTTGCAGGTTGGCCTACTGATGATAGCTTAGCAAACTCCATTCTAGTGTTGATTCCTAAAACCTCAATTCCGGAAAGCTGCGGCCAGTTGAGACTAATTGCTCTGAACAACGTGGGACTTAAGATGGTATCCAAAATCATTGTGGAGTGAATTAAACCATACATGCTAGATTGGATGTCACCTGTACAAAGTAGCTTTGTTCCCGAAAGACAAATAACAGATAATATCATGCCGGTTCAAGAGCTGATACACTCCATGAGAATCAAATCGGGGAAGCACACTGCAATGGATATGAAGGTGGACCTGTTGAAGGCATACAATAGGATGGATTGGGAGTTTATTGAAGATACCTTGAGAAGGACAACAAAACCGCAGGGCCTGATCAGAGTCATCATGAACATAATCAAGGCAGGGGAATTAATGATTACTTGGAATGGAGAGAATCTACAACCCTTTAAAGCATCACATAGAGTGCGACAAAGAGACCCATTATCTCCTTACATTTTTGTTCTTTGCCTAGATAGATTCAACCAAGCTTTTGTAGTAGAAGAAAGGGAGGGGCGATGGGTTCCTTTTCATGCTACCCGGCAAGGTTTTGGTATATCCCACATATGCTTTGAGGACGATCTCATTCTATTTGGGGAGGCTACACAACAACAAACTCAAACCATAATGATGAAGGTGTTTAAGAAGTTTGAATGAGTATCAGGAAAAATATTAGCCAAGGAGAAGTCTACAATATTCTTTTCTAAGAACACATCCAATCCAGTAAGAAGGGCTATCACCAGGCTCACTAGAATAGGGCAGACAGAGAACATTGGGAAGCATCTGGGAGTTCCAATCATACATGATCGACCAAGGAAGGATTTATACCTGGATACTATCTATAAGATTGAGACCAAAATCTCAACATGGGTGAACATGTTGCTATCCTTAGCAGGTAGGATAACCCTGATCATGTCAGTGCTCAACACACTACCTATATACATCATGCAATCTACAACATTGCCATTGGCGGTGTGTGACAATATAGACCAAGTAGTAAGATCAATCCTGTGGAAAGGGGTGACGAGACAAAGCGGCATACACCTTCTGGCCTGGGATAAGGTCACGATGAGCAGAAGTGAAGGAGGACTAGACATCAAGAAGGCGAGGTTTCAGAATGAGGACTTACTACATAAAACATGCTGGGATTTTATGTCGCAATAGAAGGCACTGTGGAAAAAAGTTATGAAGGAGATGTACTTTCCTAAAGAAAACCATAGACTGGTGAGTGTGTCAAGGCTCTGGAGAGTGATCACCAGAATACAAGATGAGTTGACTACTGAAACTTGGAAGACTGTGCTATTAGGTGTGAATATGAGAGTGTGGAATGACAGATGGATTGAAGGGGGTCGAGCTCTAGAATTAAAGGAAGGTAGGGTAATACCAAATGAGCTCACCGAGCTCAATTCAATGGTCGATCTGCAAAGTAGGTGGGATGCATATTTCATTCGACACTAGTTTTAGAATGAAATGACACACATCATACTGTCCATGCCTCCACCAGACCCTGAGGCAGGAGATGATGAGGTCTAGTATCTAAAGGATAGGAGTGGAACGATCACTACAAAAGGGGTTTACAGATGCCTATAGAAGGAACACTCGATGAAGACACCATGAAGGTGGAAGACGTTGTGGAAATTGGAGGTACCGTAACGGATGAAAGCATTGATATGGCTAGGCTTGCATGATGGAATTATGACAAATGAGGAAATAGCAAGGAGAGGGTTCACTGAAGACTCTCAATGCCCACAGTGTAGTAATGGGACTGAATCTTTACTGTATGTTTTTGTCACTTGCCCGGAAAGCAGGAAGCTGTGGAAGTTTATACAGAAAACTACTAAGATCGAGCTGAAACAAGCCCAAACATTTGGGAATTGGCTCAATGCTAATCTGAGGAAGATGAAAGACACCTCAGGATGGAACGTTTGGCTAGCCATTACAATTTGGAAGATATGGAGCCATCACTACAATGTAATGTTTCAAGATGCATGGGTGTGTTGAGGGACTGTATGCGTCAATCAGGCAGGAGGTGAAGGTCTGCAGGAAGGCATTTACAAGGGAGACAATATCGACAACTCCTACTGAAGAACCAAAATGGGGACCTCTAAGAGATGGACAAGTGAAGATGAATGTAGATGCTGTAGTGAAGAGGAAGCAGATGTCGACAGCATTCGTTATTCGAGACCACACAGGACGATGGCTAGGAGGAGGGTATGATAAAGGTACTATCTCAAACATCCTCAAAGTTGAATTGAGAGCTATTGCTTATGACATACAGGAATGCCAAGGAAGATTCAACAACATTCAGGTCGAATCGGATAGCAAGACTGCAATCAACATGATACATAGTCGGATGGATATCCAGGTACAATGTAAGAAGGAGTGTCTTTTCATTAGGAAGCTTGTAAGTTCCTTTCATTTGGTAGAGTTTAGCTTTAAGAATCGTTCCTGTAATAAGGTAGCAGATAGTATCGCCAAATGGGGTTGAGTTCAAGGAGGACTTAGGGGTAGATGGAAGCAATGTACAGACTTCCTCTTAGATATGATAAGAGGGGAAGATACATTGAGTCATACCTTGTATTTGAATGGTGATCGGCCTGTACTGAGGGAACAAAATGAATAATAAGATCCCCATGTATTTAAAAAAACATGAGTAATAGCAATAATTATAGACAATTTGATAAAAGATCTTGACTAATACCTAGTTGACTCCTTCTAGAATGCACAACAAAAATTAAAAATTATCAATTAACATCTAGTTGACTTAATTTTAATCTATAACTCAAAAAAAATGATAAGCATGTAAAAAAAGGAGACGCAGGCCAATTAGCTTGGCGCATACACAGCCGATTCTCTTTTGGTATAGATATATAGACTATGTAGTAAAACAAAATAAAAAAACAAAACACAAAGAAAATTGAGAATCGCAAAAAAATGGTGAGAGATCAGTTGGCTAAAAGTTGGGTAACTCCCTCTAAGATGTAAATACCCATATTGACTACTTAAACACAATGTGAATCTCAAACTTTTATTTGAAAACAAAATCTATTGAGTGAAGTAGCTCATATACAGGAGACTAACAATGCAAATTGAAAATAACAAAAAAAAGAGTAAACAGTAATTAAAAGCCCAATGACTCCCTCTAAGCTATAAGCACACATATAGACTACTTAAACATGGAAATACCGGACCAACATCAATATAATGTCTTTCTTTAGCTTCACAAATAAAAAAATCCAAAACATAGCGTTTATACAATAACTCTGGGTATTGAAACTGAAAATGAAAGAAACATACATAAAAAAAACTTAGAAGTGCAAAAAAAAAACATTCGAGCAAAGCAGCTCGACAACAGATAGAAGACTACCTTTTATTATAGATATATAGACATGGATACAAACTGTTAGATCTAAGGGCTCTATAGGGGGTGGTGAATAGAGCTACAAAATTTCTCACCAAACAGATTAGACCTTCAAATTATATCAATTAGGAGAAATAGCTTAATAAGAATTTGTAGTCCTATCCAACAAGCATAGCAAGGGTGAGAGAGATTGATAGCAAGAACTTGACAAAGGGATGTAGAGTGGTTCCACACTTCAAACTAGAAGTGAGTTAGTCCACTACCTAGAGAGGTCAACCTCTAGGACTTTGCAAATGCTTTTCTCTATTATATCAGCACATAGATTACAACAATAGACCATCAAAGGACTTACCCATCCAATCAAAAGGAGATCTCCACCTTAACAAGGAACTTACCCACTTAACTTGAATCTTCAGCCTTCACCTAGGTGTTACCCATTCAAGCTCAAGTCTTCTGCCTTGAAGGACTTTTCTTCTCCTTTTGGATCTTTCACCTTTTCCTTCTCCTTCTCCTGGAGAAGATCACCACCTCTTCATCAACCTTGAAGAGGACCAGCAACAACTTCTTCTTCACTCGATAGAGCTTGCTTGCTTCAGATTTTCTTCATGAAAGAAGGGGATAGGGAAGTGGTGGAAGATTGAGAGCTTTACATGCACAAAGGTGGATCTCTCTTAAAATAATCCTAACTCACTCACAAATCACAAAATGATGTGTAAACTAGAGAGAGAAAGGGGCTCAAGGGGTGGTAGCACACTCAACTATAGCAAGGACCTTGTGTGTAGTGAATGAGAAACCTTGGAATGAACTCCAAGTGCTCCTATTTATAGATGGGGGTGCTCCCTTGAGTTGGGGAACACTTAGGGTTGAATTATAGCCTTTTTGCACAAGGCAACAGATCTATTTTTATCCAAATAAGTGACCAATGGTTAGAATCACTTTTTTTATATTTTCCGTACAACACATTTGATCAAGATTCAATAAAGGTAACTCAACCAATCGGCTAAAAGACAAACTCAATTTTCAAACTATCGATCGAGTTTGTCCTGGGAAACTCGACCGATCAGTTAAAATCACATTTGGTCAGTAACCTGATCGGTCGAGTTTTGTGAATGCACAACTCGACTGATGCACTTTCTAGAAAATTGATCCAAGGGATCGATCGATATTGTAAATCGACCTATCAATAGTATGTGATCAATTTTCTAAAGTCATTAAAAAGTAATTAAAACTTGGTACAAAGTGTCCCACACATTTTTCTCATCTTAGTTACAAGTCATATCATCAATACAAGTGATTAAAAAATTCTTCTATGGTCGTTTGAATGGATTTCCTAATTAGCACACTTGCATTGCTTTTGACTTGAACTTTAGCAAGCTAGGGCTTGTGTAAATTGATTCTTTTCATGTATCTAACTCATGAGATCAATCTTGAATACACATATTAGATACATATGAATGGAATAGTTGATTCATTATCAAAATATGGACAATGTATAACCTCTAGGTCAACATTCTCCCCCTTTTTGACAATGACAAACCATTCCTCAAACATATTGAAAAGAATATTTAATGTATACCTTTGCCTTGTGAATTAGGGGCATTTAAGATTTAAACAATGTAAATTGCTCCCCCTCAATCTATGCTTACTTTAACCTGCATAATTTCTTTTTCTACACAAAGCAATATAACATGCATGTACTACGTGATCCTTTAGCAAGTCACATGATAAAGCATATAATGAACAAGAAAAGGATCACATAAGCAATAAATAGCAATATGATTGAGTTTCAAGACATTGAAATTTTCTCTCCCCCTTTAAACATTATCAAAAAGGAAGGGGGTAGAAGGGCATACAAACAGTCTTCTCCAAATACAACCAATCAGATATTCAAACATGAAATCACATAACATATATCAAATAGAGACGAGAGAAACACACCAGATAGGTCATAATCAAAATATGGTGAAATATGGAATCAACTAATGAAAGAGTAAAAGTGCATAAAAGATATATTACAACCCATGATGCATATTCTCATAAAGACAACTACAAGTGAGAAACGATGAAAGCTTAAGATAAAATAGTACATCTCAGATAATGTGCCCATATGTTTTTAATACAAAATAGCCTAGAAAGATATATATGATCAACAAACTAGACTAAAAACTAAGAAACAACTAGACATCTAAGCCATCTATGTCCAGATCATCATCATCCTCAACATCAGGCTCATAGTTGTCATCTCCATCTGAAGGTGTAGTAATAGAAGTACCTTCATCACTAGAGTCATCACCAGAGCCATCACCATCATCATATGCATCCTCACCATCACTAGCATCCTCGTCAGTAGCAGTAGTCTCAACATCAGCCTGGTCAGGCATCTCCTCGTCCACAAAAGAACTGAAGCCACGACTGGGCCAACGAGCGTTCTGCTCATTCCAAGTCATACCAAGAGCATTAAGCTCATTGTCCTGAGGGAAGGAGGGAGTAGAATCACCCAGATTGGCAAGCAGGGTGGCCAGGGGGCTAGCAGACAATGACAAGAAGACAAGAGTAGGTCCACCAACAACAGAGGGTGTGGGAGTAGAAGCAGAATGCTCAAGGGTAGGGTAGTAGTGATGGTATGCATAGGATGCATAATCACTATCTGAGTAAGGCTGATAGGCGAGGTATGCGTTTGCACATGATAAGTTCATGTTTGGCATGATTGAACATAAATCATGGTGAAGATGCTCCTGGACCTGGAGGTTGTATACCTATTGGGGCATCATGTAACCCATGAGGGCTTCATTGGATACACAGAATGAAGCACGACTAGGTCGAGGTGGCTGAGGAGGTGGAGCTTGGGTAGAGGTAGAGGCAGGGGCAACAGAGGAAGAGGAAGAGGGTGAAGCACTGGGTGTGGTGGAAGAAAGGATAGGCACAAATTTATGAACTATGGTCTCACTAATGCACACTCCCTTCCTGGAAGGTCTATAGTGGAAGTCAGAGAAGAGTGATTTTTCAATGGTGAACTGGAAAAGACCACAAATCAGGGCACGATAAGGTGGATGGGTGCTACGTGTGTTCTTGCCAAAGTCAAAGCAAGTCATATGGTGGAGGATATATCTATACCACTTGACTCTGACATTCTCTAGAATGAGTACATTATCACTGCAGTGTTCTCTACAATATCCATTTGATTTTTCTTTGGATGGATGTTGCAGTTGGCCACTAGGGCTAATATATGCTTCTTGAGATCAAGGGAGGAGGAGGGTAGGGTGCTCTTCTTCATATAGGGAACATTGGGTTTCTTCATATAACGATGAATATCATGAAGAGTGATCTCATTCTACCTATAGAAACCCTCATGATCCAAAAGGTCAAAATACTCACCATAGTCCTTACGCCAGGTGTCATTCTCATTGGCTTCTGAAAAGAAAACATTCAAGATATCCTCAAAGATTTGAAATTTCTTCCCGATGATCATGGAAGTAAGGATTACTTGAGTATTCAGAGGGGGTATAAGGGAGTCGTAGTTCCAATGCAAATTTGTGTAGAATTTGTGAACTGCTTTCATACTAGACATTGAATTATGAAAGAAGTCACGCTCAACACCCAGGGCAGATAGTTGATGAATGGATAGCAACCTCGCCACTTGATCGATGATGGCTTGATGCCTAGGACTAGGCTCAAACAAGGCACTAAAGGGGAAAGGACTCCTAGGAAGAAGGTCCTTATACCTATTTACAGCCTCTATTGAGACAAAGAGGGTCTCATCAAACGAAATCAAGCGAGAAGATGAAGAATAGGATGGTGCATTGCTAGGGGTGGGTCTCTTTCTTCTATGAGAAGCCATGGAGGTGCAAAGAAGGAGAAGAAGAGAGTAAACAAACAAAACAAACCACCAAAACCGTTCACACACCAAGGTAGTGAAAGGGGGAAGGTCTAGGAGGGTCTATCTAGGTCAGATTAGGGCTAGATTAGGGAAGGTAAGGTCTGGGTTGAGAGCTTAGGGCTATAAGAAGGGAAATTGATCAACTATTCTCTAGTTGAGAGGGAGAATAGTCGGCCGAATCCAACTTAAGTTGGCTTCAGCCTGTGGATCGGTCAAGTTCTGATAGTCATAAGCTCGACCGATTGATCCATTCAGAACAACTCTTGGCCATGGATAGGTTGAGTTTGTCCTTGGGAAAACTCAACTGATGGTAAACCTGACCTAAAACCATCAAACTTAATTTCTATCCATTTGAATGCTAATTAAATTTATTTTACAAGTCCATTATGTATATTAAACATACTTAGGCACATATCACTCATCATTGGCTACTATTTTGTGATAAAACACACATTTACGAAAAATAACCAAAAACAAGAGAAAAATAAGATAAAATGAACATGAAAAATGCAATTTTAAGCATATAGGCATTCAAAGATGATCAAGATAGATGCAAAATGTATAGGGTATATGACTACTAGCTATAAGGCATATCAAATTCATCCAAAGTAGTTATAAGAAATTTTGATCTAATAAAATTAAATTTCTCTCTAGCTAGAGGTTTAGTGAAAATGTCCGCCAACTGATTTTCCGTGTCCACATGCGTGATATAAATATCCTTCTTGGCAATGTGATCACGAAGAAAGTGATGGCAAATCTCTATATGTTTAGCTCTACTATGTAATATAGGATTGTAAGACAAGTTGATTGCACTAGTATTATCACAAAAGATAGGAGAAACATCAAAACGAATGTTAAAGTCCTGGAGCATTTGCTTCATCCATAGGACCTGGGCACAATAACTCCCGGCTACAATGTACTCAGCCTCAGTGGTTGATAATGCCACGGTGCTCTATTTCTTGGAGAACCAAGACACCAAGCATGGTCCTAGGAGGAATAAGTGCCACTTGTGCACTTTCTATCTATCAAGCAGCCTACATAATCGACATCACTATAAGCAGTAAGAGTAAAGTCCCTTGACTTGGGATACCATAGTCTAAAGGTTTGAGTTTTGGCTAGGTACCTTAGAATCCTCTTAACAACTATAAGATGAGATTTCTTAGGATTTGATTGAAATATAGCACACAAGCTAACACTAAATATTATGTTAGGTCTAGAGGTAGTTAAGTAAAGTAAACTTCCAATCATACCTCTATAGAGCTTCTCATCTACCTTCTCACCTTCTTCATCTTTATCAAGTTTGGCGGCATTTGACATGGGTGTGTCCATCGGCTTGGTATTCTCCATCCCAAAGTGCTTAAGTAGTTCACTTGTGTACTTGCCTTGGTTGATGAAGTTCCCATCTTTTGTTTTCTTGATTTGAAAGTCGAGGAAGAATGTGAGCTCACCCATCATACTCATTTCGAATTAGCTTTGCATAAGATCACTAAATTCTTTGCAAAGATCAAGGTTAGTTCCGCCAAAAATGATATCATCAACATATATTTGAATGAGAAAAAAATTGTTAGAAGTGTGCTTTAGAAACAAGGTAGAATCCACTTTTCCCATGATATAACCATGATCTAACAAAAAGTTCTTTAATTTCTCATACCAAGCCCTTGGTGCTTGTTTGAGTCCATATAGAGATTTTTGCAACAAATAAACATGGTTAGAGAGATTTTCATGTTCAAAGCCCAAAGGTTGTGCAACATACACTTCCTCCTCAATTGTACCATTCAAAAATGCACTTTTAACATCCATTTGATACAAAAGAAAGTTTTTATGACTAGAAAAAGCAAGCAACATACGAATGGACTCAAGCCTAGCTACAGGCGCATAAGTTTCATCAAAGGCAATACCTTCCTATTGATTGTAGCCTTGATCCACTAACCTTACTTTGTTTCTTACCACTTTGTCACTTTCATCTAGATTGTTGTGGTAGACCCATTTGGTTTCAATGATCTTTCTATCACTTGGTCTTAGCACAAGGGTCCAAACTTTGTTCTTCTCAAATTGTTCCTGCTCCTCTTGCATAGCTAGGATCCATTCTTTATCTCCAAGAGCTTCCTTGATATCTTTAGGCTCTAGTTGTGAGATGAAGGCGTTGTTGGATTGTTCTTTGTTGAATGCAACCCGCATCTTAACTCTTTCAAATGGATCACCTAAAATCATCTCCTTAGGATGATTCTTTGCAAATTGGGGAGTTGGATCCTTCATTTCATTATTTTTTTCTTCTTCTTGAGCAGCCACCTCTTTTCCCTTTTGGGTGATGTTGAGTATTTAAGAATAGAAATTACTTCATTTGCAACATCATCATTTGAAACAATGTCTTTGGGAATAGAGGGATTAGTCTCAATAAACTTAACATTAATAGATTCTTCTACCTTAGCAAGATCAATATTATAAACTCTATATGCCTTTCTAGTAGTGTTATAGCCAAGAAAGAAAGCCTTATACGATTTCAGATCAAACTTGTCAAGAGAATCCTTTGTGTTCAAAACAAAACAAGGACATCCGAAAGCATGGAAATACTCTATAGAAGGCTTCCTACCATGCCTTAGTTCATAGGGGGTTTCTTAAGCGATGGATGCATGAAAACACAATTTTGCACATAACAAGAGGTACTAATAGCTTTAGCCCAAAACTTCTTAGGAGTATCAATCTCAAGAAGCATTGTCCAAGCCATCTCTTGTAGATTCCTATTCTTCCTCTCTACAACCCCATTTTGTTGATGTGTTCAAGGTGAAGAAAAGTTGTGTGCATAACCCGATTCGTGACAAAACGCTCAAAAAGCTCATTTTCAAATTCTCCCCCATGGTCACTACGGATGGAAACAATCTGGCAAGAAGCTTCATTCTCAACTCATTTGCAAAAACTAGAGAAAACATCAAGTTTATCACTCTTTGAAATGAGAAAGAAGGTCCAAGTATATTTGGAGAAATCATCGACAGTAACAAGGCAATACTTGGAACCACGAAGCAATTGCATTCTCATTGGTCCAAATAGATCAATATGAAGAAGCTCAAGAGCTCTCTTAGTGCTAAGGACTCCTTTGGATTTGAAGGAGGACTTGGTTTTCTTTCCTTGTGTACAAGGTTGGCATTCCTCATCCTTCTCAAAATCCAATTTAGGAAGTCCCTTGACTAAGTCCTTTTTGCTCAACTTCTTTAATTGATGCATATTTACATGACCAAGTTGGCGGTGCCAAAGAGAAATATCATTCAAATTGACTACTAGGCATCTACCAACCACAGGCTCAATAGAGTAAAGAACAATAACATAAAGATTATGACTTCTAGATCCCTTGTATATAACTTGGTAGGTGAGGGAATCTAGAATCAAACATTCAAAAGAAGTAAAAATAATAAGGTAACCATCATCACAAAGTTGACTAACACTTATTAAATTGTGATGTAGACCATCCACAAAAAGAACATTCTTGATGCATACAGATTCCCCTACATCACCCTTACCTTTTACTTTACCTTTCTTATTGTCCCCAAAGGTGACAAATCATCCTTTCTTCTTTTTGAAATTGTTGAAATGGATTATATCACTCGTCATGTGCTTTGTGCAGCCACTATCGAAAATCCATCTATCTTTTCCCTACAAGAAAGGAGAATGTCGATTCCCAACTCAAACTTTGGGATCCAGAGTTAGCTTGGGGACCCGTTTCATCTTTGGGTTGGCCCCCTTAGGCTTGTAAGGACAATAAGTAGAATAATGGTCATCACATTTGCAATAAGAACAAACCATATGACTCTTAGTGCCTAAATATTCTCCTACAAATAAAGAGATCTCCTTACTCTTTTTCTTATCTTTGGCCTTACTCTTTCCCTTTGAGGCTCCCCCTTCAAATCCCAAACCTATAGTACCCCTTTTTTGGGTAGAATGATCAAGGATTTCATTTAGGAAGTTCTACCCTTTGAGGAATTTTTACATGGATGCTCTTAATATATGGTTATCATCATTCAAAGAAATAATAGTAGAAGATGAACTAGATATATCATCCCTAACATGCACAAGGTTAGCCTCAAGACATAAAGCTTTAGTAAGATATGAATCCTTTTCAAGAGAGATGGTAACTACATTAACACTAGGCAACAAAAGACTAGAAGATAAATCATTTACTTGACTAAGAAACCTAGCATTTTCAGATTTTAGCATTTGAATCCCTTTGAGATAAGCATCTCTCTCTTCGCTACGAGCATCAATAAGCAACTTAAATTCAATATTTTTAGTTTTAAGCAATTCCAGTGCTTTTAGGCAATTTTGGTTCTCTTCCTTAAGATTTTTAATGTTCTTAAGGTAGACATCATTCTCAACTTCAACCCCATTGTATTGGAGCTCAAGATTAAGGTATTGCCCTTGCAAGTTATCAATACTCTCAAGATTGGTTTTCTCATTCAATTCCAAAATTTCAAGCTTAGCATAAAGATCATCAATGAATTTTCCTAACCATTTTCTTTTAGATTTACATTTAGAAAAAGAGAAACAGGTAGTAACAAGTATGTCAATAATAGCTTCTTTATCTTTTTGGGTAAACCATTGTATTAGAACACTCTTTTGTTTGTTATGAACCTAAAGAGATGGTAGGGTTTGGAGCCCGCGGCGGCGGCCGCGGAGGCCGAGGTACATGTCGACCCCCCTCACAACAATGCCCACCCACCCCGCCATCATCCAACCCTGAGAATGGAGATCCAGCGCCCATCATGCAGATCGAAGAGAAGGAAGCACAAACGGATGAGCCCCAGAAGGACACCACCATCAAGTCGTATAAAGACACGGTGATCAACCGCACAAACAAGATCCCGTTTGGCCTATTGCAGGTCTCACCAGACCTCCTACAAGCTAATGACATCTGTGTTGATAAAAGCGGAAGCCTCCCTACGATCACCGTTAATCCAGACAGGCTGCCACATCTCCTCGAACCGTGGAAACACGCAGTCGTTATAAAGGTCATCGGCACCTCCGTAGGTTTTCAAGTTCTGATGAACTGGATCACCGTCATGTGGCAACTCACCGGTGAATTCCGGGCCATCGACCTTAATATGGGATATTACATCATACAACTTGCAAACAACGACAATTTTGTCCGAGCCTTGATGGGAGGCCCATGGATGATTTTTAATCACTACCTCTCCGTCCAATCCTGGTCGCCGGCATTCCGACCGTCGAACCCGATCCCTAGAAAACTAGTGGTCTAGGCACGGATAGCGGACATGCCCATCTACCTATACCAAAACCTGTTGCTCAAAAGCATCGGCAACCTGATTGGGCGGACCATAAAGATTGACACAACAACACAACAAGGTCATTGGGGCAAGTTTGTGTGCATCGCTGTCGAAGTCGACACTGACACCCCCCTGCTCCCAGCCATCTGCCTGAACGACACACAATATAGGTTGGAGTATGAAAACCTTCCCAACCTATGCATGAAGTCCGGTCGTATAGAGCACGTCGAAGCCGAATGCACGTTTATACCAAAGTTCCCAGTCGGCGACCCTACCGCAACTCCATCCACTTCCATAGTGGTTCAACAACCCTACATGGCTGCAATACACGCCAAGATGCCGCAAAGAAGGCAGAATACTACCAAGAAGAGCCAACCTCGCCCCAAGGAAGACATAATCCAATTTGATGGCCCGACAGTGGCAGAAATGAACCCCCAACCTGAGGGTAACAAGGACGAGGGTGAGTGGGAAACTGTAGTGAGTAAAAGTAAGAAAAAGCTTAACAAGAAGGCGGCCGTCAGGAACCTCCCACCAGTCGCACCCCCTGTCTCTAAAGACCAGAGAACGGGAACCTCTAAACAACAAACTAGCCAGTCCAATGCCGCCATCACTCTTGTCAACGACGAAGTCTGCGATGGACGTTCCACAACACTTGAAGTCACGACATCTTTCATCTTCCAGGGGAGCAAAGTCACAGACACTGGACAATTCCAACCCTCCTTCGACTGGGGCATCACTCCTAGCAATGGATGCGTCATTCTTCGAAACCGAAGAGGTATCTACCAATCCATAAGTCCTGGTCATGATCACAAGAAAGACCAATTAGCACAGCTTGTTGAAGACGCTCATGCTAAGCAGCCTGCGTCTCGTACCCTCTCCTTCTAGGATGAGGAAATTCCAAATAATACCACCAATGACATGTCCATCGAGGACTAGGCAGCGGGCCTCCTCACTGCAATCAACTGATTCTATCTAGTACTTCTCAGCTGTGGTGTTGCAAATTACAAACATCATATGTTGGAATGTCCAAGGAGCATGCTCCAAGGACAAAATCAATCTTCTCAGAGAATATAAACGTAAATTTCGACTACATGTTCTGGCTATCCTTGAACCAAGGTGCAGTGGCACAAAAGCCTCTAAGGTCATCAAGAAACTCAGATTTAACTTGTCACATTGAGTTGAAGCTCTTGGGTTCTCCGGAGGTATATGGCTCCTCTGGGACAGCAATCGTTGTCACCTAGACACCCTTCAATGCCACAGGCAGTATATCCACTACAGAATGAATAATTCTTGGCTTATCACGTTTGTCTACGCAAGCCCCAATCCGCAGAAGCGTGACTATCTCTGGAACTGCCTCATATCTCTAACACCATCCCCCTCGGAAGCCTGGGCCGTTGTTGGAGACTTTAACACCATGCTCGACATAAGCGAGAAGAAAGGGGGCAAGGGTTTTGACAGTCGTGCTAGTAACAAATTCCATGCTACCCTATTAGCTACATGTCTTGCAGACACCAACCCGTCGGGACATTTCTTCACTTTCAAGAAAGGAGGTCTCCGCGAAAAACTCGACAGAGTGGTGGCGAATGATTGTTGGCTTAACATTGAGCATGGCATGAAGATCCAAATCTTAACTTGCATCTACAACGATCATAATCCTATTCTCATATCTGGAAAGATGGCTCAAACCAAAAGAAAACCCTTATTCAAGACCAAGGCAAGCTGGTTCCTCAACACTGATTTCCACACTGAGCTGCTACCTAGCTGGGATGCCACCCTCTCCTTCGTAGAGGCCCTACCCCGCTTCCAGACAGCTGCTGTCAAATGGGAAGCAACATGCCTGAAGAAACACCACAAGAAAAAGAATGCTATACTGGAGAACCTCAACAGGTGCCAGGTACAAAGTCAATCACATTTTAGCTTATCTAACAAACTTAAAGCTATCTCTCTGCAAGAAGAATATGCTGCAATCCTTCCTCGCGAGGAAGCTGATTGGAAACAGAAAGCTAATATCAACTGGATCCAACACGGAGACGGAAACAATAGATTCTTCCAAACCTATGTCAAGGCTAGGCGGCTCCACAACAGAATCACAGACATCTACAATGACGATGGAGTGTGGCTCACCTCGGCAGACGAAATCAAAGAACATGTCTGGGATTTCTTCCTGCAGCTCTTAACAACAACGCCTATCTCCACGAAGGCCTTAGAACTAATGCCCACTTACCATGGCTCATTTTCCGGCATCGTCGGCCATGAGAAACTGGTGAGCACCCCATCCGTGGAGGAGATCAGGTCTATTATTTTCCAAATGTCTGCTATCAAGGCACCCGACCCCGACGGCATCCACACTGGCTTCATCCAAGAAAATTGGAACCATGTCGGCGCTTCTGTCATCCTTCAAGCGTAGTAGGATTTCAACAGGGGTGGATAGAATCCACTCTTGTTCAATCGCTCATGGTACTCATACCTAAGACAGCACAACCTCAGCGCTGCAGCGAGCTCAGACCCATTTTGCTTAATAACTGCTACCTAAAGCTGATCTCCAAGATCATCGTAGAAAGATTAAAACCATACTTGAATGAATGGATTTCAGAGAACCAGTCGAGCTTCATTTTGGGCAGGCACATTGCTGATAACATCCTACTTGTCTAGGAAGTGATTCATTCTATGAAGACTAAAAAGGCGGGAAAGAAATGGGTAAACATCAAAATTGATCTGTCTAAGGCATTCGATAGAATGTAGTGGCCTTTCATCAAAGAAACCTTGATCAAAGTCGGTCTCCCAGACAAACTGATCTCTATCATCATGCAAATCATCTCCAAAGGACAAACTTCAATCCTCTGGGAAGGTTCACAGCTGAAGGCCTTTGATCCCAGCTAGGGAGTGCGTCAAGGGGATCCATTCAGCCCCTATCTCTTCGTCCTTTGCATGGAGCGGCTCAGCCAAGCTATCCTACATGAAGTCAACAATGAACGATGGAAGCCTATCTTTCTCTCAAGAGGTAGTGTGCCCCTATCTCACGTCATGTTCTCTGATGACCTGCTGCTCATGGCCGAGGCAACACCATCGCAAGCCTCGCTGATTCTAAATGTGCTTGAAGAGTTTGACTCTGTCTCTGGACAGGTCCTCTCAAAGGAGAAATCGAGATGCTTCTTCTCCCCTAATACATCCACCAGAGCTCGACGAGCTTTCTGTAGAAGGATCAGAATCCCTCAAACTCAGGATCTGGGCAAATATTTGGGCGTCCCTGTTCTTCACCACCGTCTCAATAAGGTCACACACTCCAATATCACCACTACCATCAAGGGAAGAATGAATAGCTGGGCTTCCAAATGCTTATCTCTTGCAGGCCACATTACTCTTGCTAAGAGTACCCTGCAATCCATCCCATCTCACACCATGCAATCGGTTAAATTATCACCCAGCCTCTACGACGACATTGACAGACACATTCGCTCCTTCATCTGGTCTGGCAGTCGCGATGCGCGTAAGATATCTTTGGTAGCTTGGGAGAAACTTACATTGCCCAAGGCGTCGGGAGGCCTAGGCCTCAAGCCCCTATTTGATTCGGGCGTGGACCGGGCTTAGGCCTTGTCACGTAGTGACACGTAGGACCAAACCAGTCCGGCTCGAGCTGGGTTTCCGTTTGGCAAGGAGACTGGTTCAGACCCCGTTTTGAGTTTAGTCAGTCCCATTTTGGAGCTTGATGCAGTACATGTAGAGGTAGGTTTGGAATCTCAAACCCGGTTTGAGATCCTACCCCGAAACTCGTCCCTTGCGTCCCTCACGACGCATCTTTCCCTCTCTCCCTAGCGAAGTAGCTTTCCCCCCTTGTCTGCTCCCGACGCAGCTAGCTTCCGCGCTGTTGGCTGGCATCTTCTCCCTCATCACGAATCCACAGTTGCCTACCTTCTGCCATGCTCGCCCGTGAAGTAAATGCGAGTAGGCTACCTCGATCTTCCATGTTTGGCCCGGTCAAGCGGCCGCTACGCTTCCTGCCGCCTACCACTGCTGAGCTAGGTCAGTCAAAAGCAAGGTTCCGTTGCTTATCTCCATTCGCCAGGTCTGCCATGAATGGTCATGTCATCCACAGAAGAAGGCGTAGGCAGCATAGAGGAATTTGAAACCCTAGTCAGTGTTGTGCCTTTAAATTGGGGGTGTGGTGTTGCGATGTGCTCGACTTCTACACAAGCCACTTCATTGAAGTGTTGCGAGGTGTTCCACAGAAGATCGTTGTCGCTCGCTCGTGGTCTGTCGGCACTGCTCAGGTCGACGCTTGTGCCCAGGTTCCGCCGCTTCCTTCATCACTCCAAGTGGAGATTCTGCTCAGGTTGGTCTCTGGGTAGGGTAGAGGGTTATTTCGGTTAATGTCGATTTGGGCACAATGTCGAATAAGTACCAAAACATTTGTGAAATCGTGTTCTTTATCAAAACATGTACGTTTGAATCTGATGTTATTGTAATTTTGGTTGAGTTTATCAGTTGTTAGATTGGGTTTATATGATGTTAAGTACGAAATAGTTGACTCCTTTTGCTAGTTAAAAGCGTATATTTTTTGAATGTTGTTGATTTTGATGCTTTTCCCATTGTTTACTCTACAGAGAACATACTTCTTATTGTTTTGATGCTTTGGATGAGCATGGCATTCGTCCCGAGTAGACAATTTAAAATGTTACTCTGGACAATTAATTTTGATCGATTAATCTTGGTTAAGGAGTAATTACCAAAACCTTTTTCAGTCTGTACCATCTCCTGTTTGGAGATCCTGTGCTATGATTGGGACATTCAAAGGTATAAATTAATTATAATGGTCTCTCAACTGATGTGGTCTGTAGTATGTGTTGGTCTAAGAAGCACAATTTCAATAGGAAAAAAATATTATTTGTATATGTAATGAAGGTCTTTGCAGTTACCTTATCATATGTACAAATAGTTGATTTAATGTATGCCATACGATCTACCTATATGAAGATGTGATAAAATTTAAAATGTTATATATGTGACAGTGATCTAGGATTATAACTTCATATATCCTTGTCTTCTTATTAGACATTAATTGATGGGGATGTTAAATCATGGTACTATATGTTTGTTTGATGGCTGAATATGGTGATATGGAGCATACACCATATCCTGTTGCTGGCTTTTCAGAAAGATGTTAGACTTGACTTGGTTTTAGTCATACACCACACTCCACTTGCATTTGAAGCTTGAAATGCATTTTTCTTAGTGAGACTGTATTCCATCTTGGTTAAGGAGTATCCTTTCCTCTGCTGTCATATTAGTGAGTCTGTATTCCCTAGTCGAGATGCTTTCTCTATAAACCAGTCGGACAAAAGGTTCTCGTTCATCCATTATTCCTTACTGGGGCTGGGTATGCATTCCATATTGGTTAAGGAGTAATTACCAAACCTTTTTCAGTTTGTACCATCTCCTGTTTCGAGATCATGTGCTCTCATTGGGACATTCAAAGGTATAAATTAATTGTAAAGGTATACTTTTTTTTGTAGAAGTTTGAACCATATGGAAATGTATGCCCTATGATCTATCGATATGAAGATGTGACAAAATATAAAATGTAATGTATGTGAAAGTGATCTAGGATTCTACGTTCATATATTCTTGTGTTCTTATTAGACATGAAGAAGTTATGGGGATGTTAAATGATGCTATGAAGATGTGCCTTATATTGAATGTTAGATGATGATAGGTCCAGGGAGGAGTACCTCATTTAGATGAATCATTTGTTTTTTGTAAATGACCTTTTATATGGACAGTAGAATGTAGGAACAAGTAAATCATGTTACACTAATGTTAGTCATGTGCTCTGCTGAAAAGGTTTATCTCTGATGTTTAGTCCTGAACTCATGTTAAAAAAGGGTGGCTTAACTTTTTAATCTGTACAAATGTTAGTCATGTGCTCTGCTGAAAAGGTTTATCTCTGATCATTAACTGTCTAATCATTCTATTTGATCATTAACCTGCCTACATGCTCATTGGTGTTTCATTATTTGTGTTTGGGTGTTAATCAATCAAGCTTGTCTCATTTGATAATATTTGTAACTTGCCTATATGCTCGTTGGTGTTTCATTATTTGTTTTTCGGTGTTAATCAATGAAGCTTGTGTATATGCTGATTGAATCAGTATTGAAGGAACACACATAAATGGTTTCTGTTGTGACTGAATTGTATTAAACATTTACACTGATTATGTAAAGGTACTAAAAAATAGAAATGTATTTTAGCACAAAAAATTTGAGTGATGATCTCAGACAAAGAATTTGACTCATGTTAAAAACTATAACCCTATAGACATGTTAGGTTTTTGTTCTTTTATGTATATGTGCTTCAGTAACATGCGTTTGAACACATTGGTTACAACTTCATGAATGTGCTTTAATTTTAGTGATCTCATGTTATGAATTAGATGGAGTCATTTGATAATATCTGTAATTTGTATAACCCTATAAATCAAGCACAATGTGGTGTGCTATTCGCCTTGTTTACTCTGCCACAGACCACACTTGTAATTGATTTTATTTATCATTGTTTCTATTTTTTAAATCATTTTACACATGCAAGATTTGATATTTACAAAATGTGTGTGCCATGTAATTGATCTGAGTCAGGTGTGTTTGCCTACTTTTCTTTCCATATTTTTATTTTCAACTTTTGTTTAAATATCTTTCGAAGAATTTTTCCGAAATGTGGGTGACATGTAATATGAACCAGCAGATATGTAATTTACACTATACTATGCGGTCGAGATATCGAACATAGTTTAAGTCATTTCCCTTGTTGTACTAATTAATTATATGGGAGTTGGATCCCAACAATACATTGTAGGTTTTTGGTTTTAAGGCAGAACATATGACTGCATTTTCAGTTAAAATTTTCCCAGTTAAGCAGGTTGATCTTTGTAATTATTTCATCATGGTTGTTGTTATATATTTATGTACATCTTAGTTACCAGTCGATGTCATCAAATATTGCAGCAACTACATGAGTATGCCTCCCGTCGACCCTAACCACTGTATTGTATTGACAAGAGAGTCTGATGCCGCTGTGGTGACAACATTGCACAAACAATATGACCTAGGCAAGTGTATTGATGGTAATTTTACTAGGGACTCTTGGAGGGAAATAACTTCTGATGTCAATAATAGGGTTGGCGACGTGTATAAGTTAGACCAGATAAGATGTCACTGGAAGAACCTTAAAAAAGACTACATCCATTTGAAGGGTTTGACCAACAAGAGTGGCGTTGGATGGGATGAAGAAAGACACAAGCCCATTGTACCGGACACCCCTGAGTGGAAAGAGGCCATTGCAGTACGCACATTATACAAAACTTTTATCCTAACAAATTGTGATTGTACATGTAAACATGATTATCCTAATACACATATTTTTGAAAGCGTAGGCAGACATGGACCTGACTAGGTTGCTTAGGCGCCCATTTCCCCATTACTACGACATATAGCTAATGGAGGGGAGGAACATTGCTAAAGGACACCATGCAATGTCTTCGGCGGACAGTCAGATTCCTGCAGATGTTGTGTCTGAGGATGATGTAAGTGTCGACTTAGGCGTGGCTGATACACCCATGTACACATAATCGACAATAGACGAGCATAGCGTACCCATAGCTACCGTGCAAAGTGAGGGTGAACGCACGTGGCCTGGGGGAACAGATAACCCGTCAGTTGGGGGCAGGAGTCCTTCTACCCATACGCGCAGGAAACGACAATCAATGCCGCAAGAGTGATGTAGTCTTTCCAATGAAATTCTGGCTGAGTTCACACAGGTTTACATAAAGGTTCACGAGTTAGGCACATCCATGTTGACCAAAGCCTATGAAAAAGAAGAGTTGGCAAACATTTTACAACATTTTAATGGCAATTTCCCCGATGCCCCCACCGCTGTTTTTACTACACTTGTGAACGCCATCAAGGACTCTACAAACCACAACATTTACCTTATCCTCAAAAACACCCCTGCAAAGATAACCTTGTGGTTTGAAGACCTTTGTGAAAGGTCACAATTCGGTTTTGGCACATCTGTACCTCCAATGCCTTCATTTTATTTCCCATCTCCGCAACCATTCCCTTCACCCAACTTCAACAGCATGTCATCTCAACAATCATTTGTGCCGCCATTCCCTTCACCCAATTTCAATACCACATCGTCTCACCCACCATTTATGTCGTCTTCCTCTGCACCCAACTTCCCAGGCACATCGTCTCAGCCACCATTTATCCCGCCACCCAACTTCCCAGGCATGCCACCGATGTGGTCTCCTACATCGAGTGATGTTGGCCCATCGGGAACATAATTGCACGGTTTATTTCATATGCATTTGATGTTGATTATTTTCCGTCCAAATATATACATTTGATTGACTATTGTAATAATTTATTTTTCGCACACATATTACATATCCGTATAATTTCATTTGATTGAGTGTTGTAATAATTTATTTTTCGCACGTGAATTGGATTGTCTTATGTTGTAGCAGTTATTATGTTGTTGTTTTCATTGTACATGTAGGCATCATGTCTGCCAATGACCAACCACAAACACATGACATGCTCAACAACCTTTTATTAGATACCTTGTTGTGGCCAGTGATTCACGTTGGTGATTTAATTGCTGACTCTATTGCATACTCAATCATGGACGCAGTAGACGTTGATGCCTCCACACCACCTCATATCCCTAGGTCTGTTAGCATCAGGAGTGCCCACATAAAGGTCTTCGAAATATTGACATGTCACGAACAAAGGGCTTATGACCTATATCGGATGCGTCCACAAACTATAATGGCCCTTGTCGACAAGCTAGAGTCGTGGCTTCTTGCAAGGTACTAGAGGCGTCACCTCAGTTGAGGCAGTCTGCTATTTCCTGCAGATGGTTGGCCATGGACACACAAATCGTACTTTGGCGGAGGACTACATTCACTCCGGTGAGACCATTAGCAGAAAGTTCAACGAAGTCTTGGACGCTATTTGTGCATTGACCCATGACTACATTGTCATGCAAACCGCAACTACATGCACGACAACACATACTCGCATTTTACATAACACAAGGTTCTACCCATACTTCAAGGTAATAGTTACCCCCGTAATAAATTTAATTAATTTTCAGACATTCTGTATGTTTACAACATTATTTTGTTTTATAGAATGCCATAGGGGCTATTGACAGAACACACATCCCTGTCTTGGTCAGCAGAGACAAACAAAATCGTTACCGTGATAGAAAAGGGAATGTCTCTCTCAATGTCATGGCTGTAGTAGACTTCTCCATGGAGTTTACATATGTCCTCACTAGGTGAGAGGGGTCGGCTGCCGACCAAAGGGTCCTGCAATCGGCAAGGACCCATAGCGGGTTTACAGTTCCACCGGGGAAGTTTTACCTGGTAGATGTAGGGTATGCTAACACTTGTCAATTTGTTGCACCCTATCACAACACAGCATGCCATATTACTGAGTACTGAGGAAACAGACATTCCTACACCAGCAAGAAAGTGATGTTCAACCACACACGCTCAACTACGTAATATTGTAGAAAGAGCATTTGGGGTGCTGAAGAGACGGTTTGCGTACCTTAAGAAGGGGCCGACATATCCAATTCATTCGCAGTGTCGCATCGTACTTGCTTGTTGTATCCTACACAATTTCATCTGACGACAAAATGACGGCGACACCATAATGGATGACCCACTTGATGATAATTCATCGTCTTCTATTCCCCCACCTGGCGTTCCCCCGAGTTCAGGGCAAGGTTCAACTCAGCCCGATTCAAGGGAGGGCGAAGTCTTACGTGAATCCATTGCTAATCACATTTGGGGTCGCGATAGTACAATATATGTAATAGATTTATTCCCGAATTGGTTTTTTGGATCCTGATCTGAATCGTCACATTGTGTCAACATAGGTTGTCTTCAAATGGAGAACAGAATGCCTCACTGTCAATGCGGCCTTCAATCCATTGTACGCATATATATGGATGCCGAGGATGCACAAAACATATGTTTTGAAGACAACAACCCACACAGGCCATATTTTATGTGTGGTACGGTTGTGAATCAAAATATATGTCATATGAGGTCGCCTGCGCAATGGGTTGTACCCACAATTGCCACACTAACCGTCGTTAGGGATGCAATTCTTTCACAACTTGCATTTGCACGCAGTGAATGTCAGCTATGGTCTTCCCAGTGTGACTTTGTCTGTTCCACCAGAGCAGACAATGATAGGCTACAATTAGAAATTACAGATCTACGATCGAGGTCCCAATATCTTCACCAACATCTTCACATAACTAGCGACGACAACTCTTCAAATGAGGACGGTTACAATACATCATAGATGTATAACATCTTTGATGTATGTCGAACATTCATAATATAACCTTGATTTTATGATTGAACAAACCATGGGGCCTATCTTGTATGTTATTGTTTCAATTTTCAATCAATCTTCATTACCATAAATCCTTTGACTGATTCAAATTCATGGTGTAGATGTCTATTAATCCAACTGAAGTTGTGCGGTGTGACTGTGGGTTAGACGCAGGCTCGCGACTTAACACTGACGATGCAAGGTTGTATGACTTTGGAATTCTCAGTGAAAGACCTGGCGAAATGTATTACATATGTCCTTCTCACAAGGTGCGCTTGTACAAACACACATATTAGGTAGCCACTCTGTACGTTACACATTCGTAGTCATTTACGTAAACTTCATAATACATTTTAGGGGAAAGATCGCTGTAGATACTTTCGTTGGGCAATCGATCTCAGGCCTACAATTGATTCATTGAAAGCTGAGATTGCGTTACTCATGCTCGAGTGCAAGTCAGTGTGGGGTCAGGCTATGAACTTGAAAGATTTTTTTTGAAATTCATCACAACCACCATGATGTTTACACCAACAAAAAGTATGAGCATGATTATCTAGAACGCTACGTAGAAGAACTGGAGGAACAATGTAGGCTTCTGTTGGACACTCCTTCACCCCCGATGATGTCGTAACATCGAATGGCGGCCATACTTTTCATTCGCGTCATTGGTTATACATTTTATTGTTTTTATTTAGAAGTTCTCGTGATAAGTGTTGTCGATTGTTTCTTGAAAACGAATATGCCATGGTAGTATGTTGCATTGAAATCAAATATGTACTTGTTTACAAATTCCATTAAAATCTGTTGCTTCAACAAAGAATTATTAGTATCTTCCAGAAG
This sequence comes from Alisma plantago-aquatica, assembly GCA_963693085.1. Classification (NCBI taxonomy): domain Eukaryota; kingdom Viridiplantae; phylum Streptophyta; class Magnoliopsida; order Alismatales; family Alismataceae; genus Alisma; species Alisma plantago-aquatica. The sequence continues at coordinate 623,088,565 of OY856414.1, read as the reverse complement.
TTGGCTTAGTTTTCTGTTTTATGTATTGTCTTTATTTTGCTTATATAGTATTTGAGGCTTCTTATGGGTGCCTCCCCACTAAGACAATTTATATTTATCGAATGTAGCTGAATCTGTTTTACTACAAAAACGATGTTCATGTTTGACAAGTTTAATCTTGAATTTTCCGTATTTTATTGGATTACTTTTAATGATGCGCCACAATACATCATTATAGTTTTTATGATTTTGTTGGTCATGATGTCTATTTTTTTAGAGGAGCTTATCCTGATTGGTTACGTATATGTGGTTGCATTTATCTCGGGTTAATCACAACCCTTGATGTGCTTCATCATATAGTTAGCATAAGCATAGAAGTATATGTGTACTTCTACAAGGAACACATAAAGTAGAACATGTATCATGATAGCCGACTAGCCACTTATATTCAAAATGTATATCGGCTAAAATCTTGTTTCTTGGTCTGACGGGGTTATCATGTTACCTCATATCTTGGGGTATTAAACATATCATATTAGGCATATTCAATCTCAAGAAAACAAACAAAACACCCACATAAACACCCCACAAAAGGGTAACACACTTGACTCACATCTCAACAACAAAATGGGAGTTCATAAACCAAAGTGATATAGATAGCAATTAAGTTATTTTTTAGTTACTTTTTTTTAACTTCTGTTTAAACGGCGTCACAAGGCCACATTTTTAACAACAGTTCTGCGAGAATAGGACAGATTCAGCTAATCCTGCCTACAGTTCCCAAACATAATCAGACTAAACCCAGCCTGCATAGCCAAACAGAATCATCTTGAAACGAGTCTGAAATGAGTCCAGCCCCTCATAATGAGACTGGTTTTCCAAACAGAATCAGACTGGTTTGCCAAACAGAATTAGACTCCAGCAGGCCTAAACTCATCCAAGACAGACAAGCTTGCATAAAGCCAACCCCAAACCAAACAGGGGCCAAGAGTTCCAGAGAGCATAATGAGGCTCTTATGTTGTATAACGTCTTACACTTCCTCTTCAAGCCTAAAACTATGTGGGCCAAAGTGATGAAAGACAAGTACATGAAAAAAGACTCCATCAGCACACGCCCCTGCTCATCCGCCTGGGCATTCATCAAACAAAATCTGGACAAGGTCCAAGCTATCAGCCACAAAACTCTCATCTTGGGTCAAAGCACAAATGTATGGATGGATCGATGGATACATGTCAGATCTGTTATTGACATGGCAGGTCCGCATGTCATACCCCAAAGTCTAGAAGACCTCACAGTCAATTCTATGGTCCTTCTCGATAACACATGGGATTGGAGTTTATCGACACATACCTACCTGATGAAACAAAGCAAATTCTCCGTTACTATAATCCCCCAGATACCACTGGTGGCAAAGACTTATGGTTGTGGACTTTTACAAGCTCTGGAGTCTTCTCGGAGGGTTCAGCTTACAACTGGATCACCAACCAGGAGCCACCACAACCTTCTTCAAAATGGAAGAAGCTCTGGGGCCTTCCTCTTCCTCTCAAGTTCATAACTTTCAGCTGGCTCATGTTCCATGGTGCACTGCTCACAAATGTCGAGCTCTGCAGACGACATATCGCAAAATCATGCATATGCCCTTTATGTAATAATGCGCATGAATCCATCCTTCACTGCCTAAGAGACTGCCCCACCGCGAAGGACGCCTGGTCTCTTCTCAGCATGCCAAATGATTTCTTCACAACCCCAGAAGGTGAATGGCTCACCCTTTTGATCTCCTCTGCGCTGAGTCCGGAGCAAAGAACGACCCTCTGTGTTGGTTGTTGGATGCGTTGGAGAAATCACTATGATATCACCCACGGGGGCTCGGGTAGGCCGGCCACTGTGCTCGCAAAATCCATCCAGGAACAAACCAACTCCATTCTAGGGCTACATCCTCGTCTGCACCGCACTAGATATACCGCTCCGCAGTCGGATCGCCCCCCGTCGGACTGCCAGGCTCTCGTGTTTGTAGACGCCGCCTACCAGACTCATTCTAGGAAGACGAGCATTGGGATTCATGTGGTTGATAGAAATGGAAGATGCACCTTGGGCTTGGGCAGTCATGGGTACACATCCTCTACTTAGGAAGAGAAAGCGAATGGGATTCTAATGGTAGCTAAGCTTTGCCAAGTGAAAGGCTGGTCCTCACCTGTTATCTTCTCTGACGCCTCCGTGGTGATCAAAGCACTGTAAAAGAAGGACTGACCTACCATTAACCTCATTCCTCACCAGAGAAGATATGCCTCCATTTTGCTAGCCTGCCCCAGCATGCAATTGCAATATATTCCCCTCGGCCACAATTATGTAGCTGATGGCATCGCAAAACACACCCTTAACTCTTTTTTCGCTCATCATTTCTTCAACATTAAGCCTCCTTGGCTCTCTAAGGATGTAAACATATCACTTTCTAAATTTTGGCCCGAAGTAGAGCAAGGGATGAATAAATAAACTCTACTGTTACCCCAAAAAAAAATAATAGCTTCTTTAGGCAGTTCATGCAAGCTTACCTTACTTACCTCACTTAACTCACCAATGTCTTTACTTGTAGAGGCCATGAGGGAAAGGTGGCAATCTCCATCTTCTTTGGAGATAGACCTTTGACTCCCATTTCTTTGGAAGAGTTCTCAAGATCTTTGAGTTGATGATGCCTCTTTCCAAAGGTGTGCCCAAAGCAACTAGCCCATTGACGATGAAAATGCCTTCTTTCTTTCCCATCTTGAAGTTCTCTAGGAGGCTGACCAACATGTAGATTTTTACCTCCTTAACTTGCTTTGTGCCTTCATATGTGATGCACAACTTGTCCCAAATCTCATAGGCGGTATCCATGATGAGATCTCATTGAACTCCGAGGGAGTGAGGGATGTGTAGAGGATGCTAATGGCCTTTGAATTTTGTTGAGCTTCTTTGAGAGTAGCTTCACTCCATGTTGCAACAACTCAAGTTGGCTCTTTGTAAGGTGTGACCATCACCTTCCACATATAAAAGTTCATCCCTTGAATGTAGAACTACATCCTTATCTTCTAATAGAGAAAGTTGGTGTCATCAAAGATCAGATGACACATGGAGAAACCTCCCTCTAGGTTGAGTGAATCAAGTAGGTTGTCACACATCTTCTCGTCTCATGGGAGATTGTTGGAGAAGATCCTTAGCTCTGATACTACTTGTGGGGTCTAAGGGTTCTAGAGGGGGTGAATAGCTACAAAATTTCTCACCAAACATAGTAGACTTTTAAATTATATCAATTAGGAGCAATAGCTTAATGGCAATTAGAACTCCTATCTAAAAATCATAGCAAGGATGATAGATATTGATAGAAACCACTTGACAAAGGGATGTAGAGTGGTTCCACACTTCAAACTAGAAGTGAGTCAGTCCACTACCTAGAGAGGTCAACCTCTAGGACTTTGCAAGTACTTTTCTCTATTATATCTCCACAAAGATTACAACAATAGACCACCAAAGGACTTACCCATTCAATCACAAGGAGATCTCCACCTTAATAAGGAACTTACCCACTTACCTTGAATCTTCAGCCTTCACCTAGGTCTTACCCATTCAAGCTCAAGTCTTCTGCCTTAAAGGACTTTTCTTCTCCTTTTGGATCTTTCACCTTTTCCTTCTCCTTCACCTGGAGAAGATCACCACCCCTTCATCAACCTTGAAGAGGACCAGCAACAACTCCTTCTTCACTCAATGGAGGTTGCTTGCTTCAACTTTTCTTCATGAAAGAAGGGGATAGGGAAGTGGTGGAAGATTGAGAGCTTTATATGCACAAAGATGGAGCTCTCTTACAATAATCCTAACTCACTCACAAATCATGAAATGATGTGTAAACTAGAGAGAGAAAGGGGCTCAAGGGGTGGTAGCACACTCAACTATAGCAAGGACCTTGTGTGTAGTGAATGAGCAACCTTTGAATGAACCCCAAGTGGTCCTATTTATAGTTGAGGGTGCTCCCTTGAGTTGGGGAACACTTAGGGTAGAATTATAGCCATTTTTGCATAAGCCAACGGATTTGTTTTCATCTAAATAAGTCACCAACGGTTAGAATCACTTTTTTTGCATTTTTTGTACAATACATTTGGTCGAGATTTAATAAAGATAACTCGACCGATCGGTTAAAAGACAAAGTTGATTTTCAAACTATCGGTCGAGTTTGTCCTGAAAAACTCGACCGATCAATTAAAATCACATTTGGTCAGTAACTCGATCGGTCGAGTTCTGTGAATGCACAACTCAACCGACGCACTCTCCAGAAAATTGATCTAAGGGATCAGTCAAGATTGTAACTCGACCGATCAACAGTTTGTGATCAATTTTCTAAAGTCGTTAAAAAGTGATTAAAACTTGGTACTAAGTGTGCCACATATTTTTTTCATCTTAGTTACAAGTATATCATCAATACAAATAATTACAAAATTCTTCTAAGGTTGTTTGAATGGATTTCCTAATTAGCAAACTTGCATTGCTTTTGACTTGAACTTTGACAAGCTAGGGGTTGTTTAAATTGATTCTTTTCATGTACCTAACACCTGAGATCAATCTTGAATACACATATTAGATACATATGAATAGAATAGTTGAGTCATTATAAAAATATGGACAATGTATAACCTCTAGGTCAACACAAACTACTTAAACACACATACAAACATGACCAATGCAAATTCCATGCATGTCTTTAACTTAACAGTAAAACATCCAAAACGTGACACCCATACAATAGCTCAACATTAAAACTGAAAAATTTAAATTGTAAAATGCAAAAAAAATCCCAAAAAAATTACAAACAGAAATATAAAATACAAAATGCAAAAAAAATCACAAATAAAAGAGTACTGAGCAAAATAGCTCGACAACAAACTTGAGACAACCTTTTTAATATAAATATAGAATAGATAATTTTATAAGTTAACTAACACGCTACTGAAGCTAGTAGGGTGACAACATGCGATTAGAATAACAACTATGTCACCAATGATCAAAATTATAAATCACAAAATATTATCCCCTACGTGATGTCTCCAGAGAACAGTGATAACACAACTTCCGCAAGCATGACGTATATGTTATAATGGTGGTTGAAGTCACCTAGGATTTTAGGAAAATTACTTATATAAGTACCCACGCTTCCCTTCCCGCTGGGCTCCGGTGATAAGACTGGCATTTAGGGTTTTCCTCCCTCGGCGGTGTAGTCCACCTAGATTTTTCTCCCCTCTTGTTAACGGCGGCCAGTAAAATGGCGGAAGAGATAATAACACAGTGTAACAATCTAAGGTTAGTCAAAGAGGCGAACGACATCACTGATTTTACTGACGAACCCAAAGTGGCCGATGGAGGGGGGCAGAGCTTTCAGTAGTTGCCCGACTCCTCAGTGATAGACCTTATAGCTTCAACGCCTTGCAAAGAACTCTGACGCAGGTGTGGAGGTTACAGAAGCAAGCGATCTTCAAGCAAATAGAGCACAACCTCATTATTATCAAATTTGATCACATAAGAGACAAGGAGAGAATTATGGAGGGAGTGCCCTGGAATTTCGATGATCATCTACTCCTTATGACGGAAGTAACAGATGACGTTCAATCGTCGGAGATCAAAATAGATGAATGCCCTTTCTGGGTGAGGTTCTACAACATACCAATGGGGTACCACAAAGATGAAAGTGTGATGAAGATGGCGGAGAAAGTGGGCAGAGTACGGCTGATAGAAAAAGAAACTGAAGGATGGGCAACAACCAGGAGAGTCAAGATCATTATCAATACTGATAAACCGCTCAAAACTGCTCTGAAGATGAAGACAAGAGAGGGAACTATAGCCGAAGTGGACCTGCGGTACGAGAGACTTCCTTTCTTCTGTTTTGATTGCGGCAGAATGGGACACACAGGGAGGGAATGCGGGCTCGAGTTCGAAGAACAAGAGGGGGAAGAAAAAAAGTGGGGAAACTGGCTGAGAGCGTTACCCAGGAAAACTCCAAATGCTGCTCGCGTGGGGTCTGCCTATGAGGGAAGTAGGAAAGCCCTCTTCACAGACGGTACTGCTAAAGCTAAGGAAGGGAGAGCAGAGGAATCTACCAAAAGCAATAACACCGTAGAGGACAGAAGAAATGGAAAAACAGAGGCAAATACTACAGGAAGAAATGCTGAGAAGGTAGGCCCGATAAGGCTTCAGACTGGTGTTGCTGAGGGTATAGAGTGTGAGGACCTCGAACATACAGCCAGCTCAGGCGGAAATATAGAAGAGGGGCATACCAACTGCTCGACAAAAGGGGTGACAGACGACAGTAAAAGTATACAATCTAAGGACCAGAGAATTGATGACAGTGAAGAATCAACTATTAAAAGGCCATTACAGGTGGCCACAGACCCAAAGCCAAATCATAAAACCAAAACAAGCTTTGCTGAGGAGGGAGGAGACAAAGGAAAAAATGTCATTAATGAAAGACAGCCACACACAGTGGGCGAAGACCAATGCAGGGGGCTAAAGAAAATAACAAGGAGAGGTACCAGAAAAAGGAAAGAATGGGTGGTTCTCATGTCGAGTGCTCGACAAATACTAGAGGCAAGGAAAAAAGAAAAGAGGAAGGGGTCTGCTGTAGTAGAAAGGGAAGGTGAAAAAAGGGGGTTCAAGACAGGGAGAGGTGATGGGGTAAGAATGATTTGGGAGTCATACCCAAAAGTAGCGGTGGCTGGCAAAGACCAGCACCGTGAACAGAAATGAAAATCCTTAGCTGGAATTGTCAAGGTTTGGCCAACCTTGACACTATCTGAACTCTCCAGAGAATGTGCTGGAGAGATAGGTCTGAGGTTATTTTTCTAATGGAAACTATGATAGATAGTAATGACCTCGAAAAAACCAAAAGAAAATGCGGGTATCTCAACGGAGTCTACTTGAGCAGTAGTGGAAGATCGGGTGGAATGGGGATGTGGTGGTGTGGTGATAACATTAAAACTATCTCTTATTCCAGAAATCATTTCCTTGTGGAAGTTACTAATGTAAACAATGATTCAAAATGGAGACTGGCAGGAATCTATGGGTGGCCTGAAAATCATTTAAAATACAAGACTTGGGAGCTGTTGCACTCTCTCCTTAAAGATTCAAATCTACCTTTTGCTTTGATTGGTGACTTTAATGAAATCCTAAACTACACTGAAAAAGAGGGGGGCTCTTCCAAAGGAGTCAGGCACATAAACGAGTTTAGGGAGGTGGTGGATACTCAAAATCTGTTGGACATCGGTTACAGCGGTAACGCCTTCACATGGTTTAAGGGGAGAAATGCAAAGAGTGCTATCAGAGAAAGACTTGACCGGGCCCTTGTTTCCCTCAACTGGAACAATATGATTCTGAGAGAATGGGTCAGAGTTTTGCCACATGTGTGGTCTGAACATGATCCTATCTTGCTTCAGACCTCTAAGGAAGGGAGGTTCAGACCCCATAAATCTTCCTTCAAGTGTGAGACTTTCTGGCTTTATGACCCCGACTGCAAAAACATTGTGGGTGATACATGGGCGAATGATAGAAGCAAAAACATTGAAGATAAAGTTAGCAACTGTGCTACCAATCTTAGCATCTGGACAAAACAAAAGTATGGAAATATTGGGAGAAATCTTAAAAAGGTTGAAAAGGAGCTAGACTTTGCCCAAAAGCAGAGAATGTCTGAGGAAAATATCTTGAAATGCAGAAATCTTAGCGAAGAACTCATCAAACTTCAAGCACAAAATGAATCTTATTGGTTTGTTACAGCCAAATCAAATGAGATGAAGGATGGGGACCGTAATACGGCTTATTTCCATAAGAAAGCGTCTCACAGGAAAAAAAGAAACATGATCAACAAATTAACGAATGAAGATGGGCACATAAAAACCGGAGAGGGGGAGATTCAACATATTATCATAAACTATTTTGAAAACCTCTTCAAGTCTCAAGGGGTGCAACATGTCACAGATGCTCTAAGTAATGTCCCAAAGGTGATTTCTAACGATATGAACGATCAGGTTGCTAAAGAACCTTCTCAGGATGAGATCAAAGCTGCCCTCTTCCAAATGCATCCTTCTAAAGCCCCGAACCTGACGGTTTCCATGCGGGTTTCTTCCAAGTTTTCTGGGACATTGTGAAAGAGGATATCACTAGCTACATCAAGGGGTGGTGGAAAGGGGAAATAGATATCTCGGAGATAAATAAAACCAACAATGTTCTGATACCTAAGTGCAAGGACCCTATCACTACCAGCGATTTCAGACCTATCAGTCTTTGGAACACTATATACAAGGTCATCTCCAAAGTTCTGGCTAACAGAGTTAAACCTTTATTAAATAAGATTATATCTCCTAATCAGAGTGCATTTATCCCTGATCGTCTTATTACTAATAATGCGCTGGTGTCCTTTGAAGTCTTTCATGCAATGAAGCGTAAAGTGAAAGGGAAAAAGGGGTGGATGGCCCTTAAACTTGATATGAGAAAAGCTTACGACAGGGTTGATTGGATTTTCATGGATAAGGTGATGGAGGCTATGGGTTTTAACCAGATTTGAAGGATTAAAGTGGGGCAATGCTACTGCAGATCGGGTCTCTCTGTTATTATAAATGGCTGTAAAAAAGGAAATATTGTCCCAAAAAGGGGTCTTCGCCAAGGAGATCCCATATCACCCTATCTTTTCTTATTCTGTGTAGATGTTTTTTCCTATTTGCTTATCAAAGTTGTTGATGATGGGCTTATCCATGGGGCTCAAGTGTCCAAGGGTGGGCCCGCTATATCCCATCTTTTCTTTGCTGACGATAGTGTTGTATTCGCAAGAGAAAATCCGGCAGAGGCTTCTCTGATAGCTGACTTTATCAGCTGCTATGAAAGAGCTTCAGGGCAGAAGATTAATATGATCAAGTCAGAAATTTCTTTCAGCAAGAATGTCTCACATGACAAGAAAGGGGAGGTTCTCAAGCAGTTGATGATGAAACAGGTGGAACTGCATGATAAATATCTGGGGCTGCCTACGATCATAGGCAGATCAAAGACGCTGATTTTCAAGATTTTGAAGGACAAAATGTGGAGCCGTCTCAAGGGGTGGAAGGAGAAATATCTCAGTCAAGCGGGAAAATAAGTTCTTATAAAGTCTGTTGTCCAAGCCCTCCCTACGTATATGATGGGTATTTTCAAGTTTCCCCAAAATATTATTGATGACATGACCAAAATGATTGCTAATTTCTGGTGGGGTTCCTCAGAGGGGCACATACATATTCATTGGGCGTCATGGGATAAAATGTGTAGGCCTAAATACAGAGGTGGTGTTGGTTTCGGGGACCTCAACACCTTTAATACTGCTATCTTGACCAAGCAGGCATGGCGTCTCTTCTCAAACCCCGTGTCCTGTGTTAGCAAAGTTCTTAAGGCAAAATATTTTTAAAATTATTCTTTTATGGAGGCGTTCATAGGTTATGACCCTAGCTTTACCTGGCGTAGCATATGGGGGGCTAGGGCCCTTCTGAGGGAGGGGCTGAGATGGCGGGTTGGGACAGGTGAAAATATTCGAATCTGGGATGACGCGTGGCTCCCCACTAGCAAAGGCAGCTGTTCAGATACGATGTTCAGGATTGCTCAAAAGAGTGGAAGGTTGCTGATATCATTGACAAGAATATCAATTGCTGGAGATACGATCTGGTGGGCGACATCTTTACCTGTGAAGACAAGGATCAGATTTTGGCTATGCCCCTGTGCAGGAACAACGATGACGGGAAGTATTGGTTCTTGACTAAAGATGGGACCGTTTCTGTCAAAACGGGGTATTGGCTGGGATTCGAAGGACCTGACCACCTAAGCGCCCACTTATCTTCTGATGACGAGAAATTATGGAGAGATATCTGGAACTTGGATGCTCCACCTAAGATAAAAGATTGTCTGGCGTATGTGTCACGCGTTTATGGTTACTGGCACAAAGATGGTGGCCAAGCACATCCGGGCGGAGCCCTGCTGTTAGTTGTGCCATGCTGAGGTTGAAGACATCGACCATGCCTTGTTTGAGTGCAGGTATGTGCGGGCGATCTGGAGAGAAAAGCAGATGGGGGGACCGTTTATAACAGACCTTCTACTGATTGTTTCAGCTGCTGGCGGTGACTGTTTGCCACCTTGACCAAGGCCGAGGTTCTGGAAGCTGTTACATACTGCCTGGCGACTTGGAAATGCAGGAACGACCACCTGTTCAACGCCTCCGACCCAAATGTTGTGTTGACTGCCTCAAGCTTGGCGAAATGGATCTCATTGCACTCTGCCCATAGAGCCATCCTTTCTGCCCCTGCTGCCCCTGTTTCAAGGTCGAATATAAGATGGGGCCCGCCTTTGCAGGGTGTTATGAAAATTAATGTCGATGCTACGATCTTGTGTAATTATGCCACCAGTTTCGGGGTGGTTGTAAGAAACCATGAGGGCGGGTGTGCTTTCATGGCAGCTAAGACTGTTTTGGGTGTTTGGGATATCCATACAGCTGAGTGCTATGCTTTGCTCTGTGGTGCTTCTATAGCTAAAAGACAGGGACTATCCAGAGTCATCTTCGAATCCGACGCCGCAAATGTCATCCACCAAATATCAAGCTGCGCTAGGAGCCCGAGTCCACAAATGCAAATCCTGAAGTAGGTCGATGTTGCGACAAAGTTTTTCAGATCAATCAGCTTCTCCTACACACCTAGAGAAGGGAATAGAGTTGCTCATCATGTAGCTAACCTTGGCTTAGGTGTTATTTCGGATTGTCTCTGGCCCGAAGGCTTCCCCAGTTCATGTAATGAAATCCTCGATTTGGATATTGAAATATAAGTATCATCTTTTAAAAAAAAAAGGTATATGTTATAATGTGCTGTGAAAATGTAACTACATGTATTATATCTTAGCAAATATACTGCCGCATGAGACCTGTATAAGTAGAAAACAAGCTAGTATTATGGAGAAAAGAAAAGGCACACGTGGCAGCGGAAGTAAAAAGTAGGTAGACACACATATAGAAGTGAAAATCAACCAAGCACACTGATAAAAAAAAAACATATACTGCAAGGCGGTGATAACGGTGAAAATCGGAAGCAAGTAGACATATATGTCACTTGCGTTTATTCATAGGATAATAAATATATAGATACTGATTGCGAGGTTTAAAACTAGACTTTGTATTTATGTCTCGAATTATCATGTAGAGAGAGCGCCTTAATTTTTGCACCTCCAGTGCACGGTGCATTTTATTGCGTAGTATTTTGTGGAGGCCAGATTTGCTGCACCCGAATTCAGGGGGTGTACGCTGCTTCTGATGTTATCTTCGTACACGTGTATCCGCATATGAGCAGTAACGGCATTGATTAAAACTGATTAACACGTGGCAATATTTGAGATCAGGAGCAGCATACTCCGTATAAAATCGGGAACAGCAAATCCCACATCTATTTTGTGACACTTTTACGGGAATACGAGTAACAGGCGAGTATTGGCACCTTATATCCTCAGTGGATGAGCGATTGATTGAGTTCGGTGTTGCAATCGCAAGATATGATCCATCTTGCATAGGATGCTATCTTGCACCCGGAAAGATTGGCCGTTGAAGCTTCAAGGAGCTTCCTGGGCACGCACATGTCGACTGGCCTACAAAGTTCTGCTACAGACCGGCTTCTTTCAACTAACTCATTAAAAATCTACTCGTGGGTACTCCAAAGCATCATGAGCAATAAGGTTTTATAAAATTGATATGAAAATTATAGCTGAAAAGTAAAAACTCCGATCGCGAGCCACAAGAACTCAACTTGGATGCCTGCACAATGCTCGCAACTATAAAGAAGATAGTGTGTTATTGTTCAATTCACATTTAAATGTACTTTTGGGGAATATAAATGACACAACTCAAGCTAAGCACAGTTAGGACCCGCCAAAGAAGGATTAGAACTAATTGTTCACTGTTAACCATTTACTTTTAATTACTAACTAAAAATCAACATTGATTTTTTTTTCTCAATATTTAAAACACCATTTTACCAACTATTGCACTTTGTTCAGAAAGGGGATAAACCATAGAGATATTCAAGGAATAAAGATCTGCCATTTTCGGTAGTGAAATGTCGCATAAAAAATATCAAAGTCGCCACCATGTTTTGTATGAAAAATGAGAAGAAAAGTAGATCGTGAAAGCCATGGTGTAAATGAGTGATTGTCCTTGTTGGATAAGAAAACAAAAAATAAAAGCATCAGGTCTGGTGATCTAATTATAAGTGGGGGAGTATTAGCACCCATGTCTCGCCTGGTAAAATGACATAAAAATACCATCAGGTTGTGATGAAATTAAGTGATTCAAGATGGCTAAATTAAAGAAAATATGAAGATGAGATAAAAAAATTTATTTTTAATACAAGCGAAGCAATGCCCCTAGGGTTCGGGAACCACGGAGGTGGCCGCGGCGGTGGCTGTGGAGGCCGTGACCAAGGTCCCCCCAGCATGCATCGACACACTGAAGCTTCTAGTATCCCTCCACCTACGGAGGTTGATGTGGATGGTCAGTCCCAAACCAACCACATCTCAATCGATGTTGACATGGGCGCCGACACTGATGGAGAAGTCCCCACTTGACGAAGCTATCGGGATGCACACGTCGGTAGAGATCATGGCTCCTTTCCTACGTAAATCTTGTTTCGTCGGACGTCCTCACCGAGGCCGATATCCAAGTCAATCTCTCAGGCGTCCTCCCTGCTTTCTCAGTGAAGAACGACGCAATCCAACCCCTGTTGGCGCCATGGCAATTCACTGTTGTTGTCAGAGCGCTGGGAATCACGATTGGTTTCCAAACACTTGTCAACAAGATCAACATCCTTTGGCAGCCGACGACACAACTTAGAATTATCGATCTCGAAACTGGCTATTACATTGTTCAATTAGGTAACCAGGAGGATTACGAGAAGGCATTGCTTGGAGGTCCATGGACTGTGTTTAGAAATTACTTATCTGTCCAGTCATGGTCTCCCATGTTCAGGCCTTCTGAGAAGATTCTTCACAAACTAATTGTGTGGGCAAGGATTGTGGACCTTCCAGTTTTCCTCTACCAGAACCACTTACTGATCAATATTGGCAACACGATTGGCAAGACGATTAAGGTGGATGCCAACACGCTTCTAGGCAATAGGGGTAAGTTCGCCCGCATTGCAGTAGAAATTGATACGCAGAAACCCCTCCTTCCGACTGTCTTCATCAACAGAGAATACTTTAGGTTGGAATACGAGAACTTGCCTCAAGTATGCCTCAAATCTGGTCGACTTGGGCACTCTACTAAGGAGTGTAAACAATACACACACCCTACGAGTGACCTAGCCTCTACCTCTATTCCCATACCAGTTCTGGTGATCAGTTACACCAACGCTATCCGTGCAAGGATGTCTGACCTACGCAAACAAACCAATCTTGGAAGAACTGCCACAGGCAACCAGAAGACTGGGGTGCAACATGTCAATAAGAGCGCAACGGGTAAGCCTAGCTCTGACGCCGGCCCTGCCACTGATGATGAATTCCATCCTGTCCTGAGCAAGAAGGCCAAGCAACGACAGTGCCAGAAAGGGGCATCCGCGAAAGCTACGTCAACCACTGAAGACAATGAGGCCGCACAAGCCCCCTGCTAACACCGTTGTGAAACTCATGGGAAATGAAGTTAGTAGGGGAAGGGACCCCATCAATACTGATGGTGGGGAGTTCTGTTTCCAGGCAGAAGCCAGCAATTTTCCCACAGTACCAAGCAAGCATATCGCTTGTCACACCAGGAATGACAGTGGATATGTCATGCTGCGGAATAGGAAGATCGTGTTTCAAACCACTAAGAGTCCAGACATAGTTTGCAAGAAAGGTAGAGTTGAGGATCTGCAGGAGCCTTCCATATCTACACCACATGCGAAACGTGTTTTGGAATTTCAAAAACACCTTGAAGGTATTGACAAATAGAAATCAGAGGAGTCACCTATGGAAGGCGAAGAGCAGTCTGTGGGACTGTGTGCTGCCCTTCAATAATTTTCTAAATGAATGTTCTTTGTTGGAATATCAAAGGAGATTGCTTGGATAAAAAAATCCAATTACTCAAGGAATTAAAATCCACTCACAAAATCTCTATCATGGCCATTTTTGAACCACACTGCAGTGGTCCTACTGTTGATAGTATCATCATACATCTCGGTTACAACTCCTCCCACAGGGTAGAAGCAAATAGGTTCTCTAGCGGCATCTGGTTAGCTTGGGACCAACGTAGTTGCTCTGTCAAAATTCTACTCAATCATCGACAACTCGTGCATTGTAAGGTAAATGACTATTGGTACCTGACACTGGTGTACGGTAGTCCAAACCCTACCATGAGAGAGTTCCTTTGGGAGAGGTTGGAGGAGATCACACATTCTATAAACACCACATGGGATGCCATGGGCGACTTCAACACTTTGTTAAACGTCAATGAGAAGTGTGGTAGTGACTATTTTGACAGAGGTGCTACAAACAGGTTCCATGAAGTTCTTGTCAATATTGGCCTTACTGACCTTAAGTCGCATGGGCCTTTTTACACCTTCAAAAGACTCCATCTGCTGGATCGGCTAGACCGGGTTATTGCTAACTCAGACTGGATCAACAAGTTTAGCCAAGGATCTGTTGCAGTCCTCCCTCAACTATACTTAGATCACCACCCCATTCTCATATCCTGTGGTACTAGGACACCTAGAAGATACCTATTCCACACCAAAGCTAGCTGGAACCTCTCCTCTAATTTCAAGGACGAGCTCAAAAGGCATTGGCCTCCCGATGCACTATTTTAGGAAGCTATCAAGACCTTTTAAGGCAAAGCTACTAAATGGGACTCAAAGCATATGGCCCAACAACACAAGAAGAAGTAGCGGCTCCTTGCCAAAATAAGCAAGCACCAGGTTCAACTCCAATATCTAGATTCCATTCCTTTAACCAACCCATCTCTTCCCCTTCAGGAGCATCTCCACGATATTCTCTTGAAAGAAGAGGTAGATTGGCAACAACATGCCCACATGGACTGGTTGAAAGCAGGTGACTTGAACACCAACTTCTACCAATCCTATGTGAAGTCCAGGCGGCATTTCAACAAGGTTACTCGCCTAAAGAAAGATGATGGCTCATGGACTTCCATGATCAGGGAGACCAAGATGTTGATATGCAGCTTCTTTGAGAAGCTCATGATGCAAGCTACCCCAACAAACACCAATTTGATACGCATGTATCCAGGTGTTTTCCCTACCATGTCTGCATCAACCGCTTCCATGCTGAGCGCAGCCCCGGGCAGCGAAGAAATTTGATATGTCGTCTTTGCCATGGCTCCCTTGAAGGCACCATGCCCTGATGGGGTTTATTCGAGATTGATCCACCATCATTGGGCTTAGCTAGGATCAATCATCATCTGAACTGTGAAGGAAGCATTCGAGTCTGAGAACATTGACTCAACCTTAGCAGATTCATATATGGTTCTGATCCCAAAGGTGTCTTCACTGTAGAGTTGTAATGACTTGAGGCCCATATCCCTAAAAAACAATTGCTTCAAGATTATCTCCAAGGTGATCTTGGAGAGGTTAAAGCCTTTAATGAACGACTGGATACACCTGACACAGTCAAGCTTCATCCCCAACAGGAAAATTGGTGACAACATTCTGCTAGTCCAGGAGGTTATCCATTCCATAAAATCCACTACAACCAAGAAACCATTGATGTGCATCAAATTGGACCTGGCCAAAGCTTTTGATAGGATGAATTGGTGCTTTATCCATGATACACTTTCACGTACTAGTATTCCAGCCAAATTAGCCCATATAATCATGGAAATCATCAGTAAAGTTAGGGAATCTATTCTCTAGGAAGGTGAACCTCTGCCTTCTTTCAAATCATCACAAGGAGTTCGACAAGGCGATCCCATCAGTCCTTATGTCTTTGTTCTGTGTATGGAAAGGCTGAGCCAGGCTATCACTGGGGTCGTGAAAGCTGGTTCTTGGACCCCAATCACCCTCTCTAGAGGTGGCATGAAGCTATCCCACATCTTCTTCACAGATGACATCCTCCTATTAGGTGAAGCACCAACCAAGCAGGCCTAGGTGATTTCCTCTATCCTCAAGGAGTTCTCTGTTGTCTCCGAGCAGATCATTTCCAAGCCCAAGTCACGTTGTTTCTTTAGCAGGAATACTTCCCTACCGTTGGCAAGGTCAATAAGTAGGAAATTGGGTTTTCAATAGACTCAAGATCTTGGAAAATACCTGGGGGTGCCTATCCTCCACCAACATGTCAATAAGGAGACTCATGGTAATATCTTGGTGTCCATTCAGCAACGCATGAATAGCTGGGCACATAAACATCTTTCTCTCATTGGATGAGTCACGCTAGACAAGTCTACTTTACAAGACATCCTAGCTTATACCATGTTGACTGTAAAGCTTTCCCCACGACTTTGCGATGACATTAACAAACACATTCTAAGGTTCGTGTTGTTAGGTGCATCTACTGAAAGGAAAAATGCTCTTGTTTCCTGGATAAAGGTCTCTTCCAGCAAGCATATAGGTGGCTTAGCTATCAGGGACGTGACAGATCAAAATGATGCTCTCATGATGAAGAATATATGGACCTTCCTCACTAACTCCTCCAAAGTTTGGGTGAGAGTAATGAAGGATAAATATGTCAAAGATGGGAAGTTCAAATATGTTCCTTGCTCCCCAGCATGGAGCTTCATTAAGAAGAACATTAGTCGAGTCACATATCTATGTCACAAAGCCATTAAAAATGGGGAACATACCAATGCTTGGGATGGCAGATGGATAGTTGTCTGCTCTGTCCTAGACATCCAACTGGACTGGCATATACCCCAGGATATAAGGGACCTCTCTGTCAACTCTATGGTGACCTCTGACAGAGCATGGGACTGGGACTTCATCTACCACTTCTTCCCCACAGTCACTTGGGCTGCAATAGGCTCCATTCTTGCACCATGGCCTAACACAATAGAGGATGGTTGGATCTGGCCTCTAGAATGTTCGGGTAGGTTTACCACTTGATCTGTTTGTCAGTGGCTTCGACAAGAAAAGGAAACTGTTTCGAAAGGCAGTTGGAAAGAGATCTGGAATGCCAAACTGTCAGAACACATCAAAATCTTCCTATGTCTCATGAAGCATGGTGCCCTTATGATAAATATGGAGAAATGTAGGAGGCACATGGATGTGTCCGAAGACTGCCCCATCTACAATAATGCTCAAGACATGATGATACATGCTCTACGTGACTGTAAAGTGAGTAGGGATCTGTGGATCGCCCTACTACCCGATGAAGAATCGACACGCCTGCCCACGGTCAAGTGGATTGAAAGTTGTATAAAGGACCCCTTGCAAGCAACGGCCTGCTGGTACCTCTAGAGCTGCCACTACAAACAGATCCACAAGTAGAAAGTAATACCAACTAGCAGGAAGGTGGAGTTTATCAGACTCCGAATGAAAATAGTTCAAAGTATGAAAAATAATTTGAGCCAAGATCCCAAGCCCACCACTTCATCCATATGGCTGCTAGGTGAGAAGCCCCTCTATGTCTTCACCGATGTTGCTCATTGAATTGCGCAAGATAATGCAGTCATTGGAGTCCACATAGTGCGCTACGATGGATCTCATGTTATAGGATCATGCCTAACTGTCCAATCCACATTTTTCTAGGGAGGCGATGAATATGCTTGGATGCCCACTTCTAGGTTCGATCCATCATGTCCCCTGCAATCACAATGTAGCAACTGACAGCTTAGCTAAGCAAGCTCTACACTCCAATAGCTCCTTTAGTTTTACCTCCATTGTACCCCACTAGTTTATCCCAATAAACCAGATGGATATCCAACTTGTTTTATACGCAATGGAGCACGAAATGAATAAAAATTAGCTCTATATGTTTCTAAAAAAATTATTTTTATTATGGACGGGCTTTCAAAGCTGAAGATGTTTGTAGCTTTTCTATCATGGCCCCAAAAGTCATAATCTTTAAGGTGTTATGTGCATGATCACTTCAGAATCTCCCACGAGGGAGATTCATCATTGGTGACTAGGATGATGTATAGGATGTTCTAGGGTGACTAGCAACGGTGTGTTTAGAGAATTAAATCTGATATTTTTAAAAGTAATAATAAATGACAACTATAAGAGCATCATAGAAGTTATAGAAGATGATAGATTAGATAGAGAAATAGATCTAGCTAGGTGAAACAATTATAGATCAGATAGAAATAGATAGAAAATTTAGCAGTTAGGTGCAACAGTTAAAGTTGTTTACCATTCTACAAATCTAGCAGAGTAGGTCATGTTAGTAGAAGGATCTTCTGATTAGAAACAGAAACAAAGTAATTAAAGAGAGAGGTAGTCATCACTCTAGCTTCAGGAGATACGAGAGAGGTTTGGAATATGTTGGGGGTGGGGGTCTATTCATAGATAGATTTTAGAGTTCGGAGTTCTGGACATTATCTTCGGGAAGAGGCAGAAGATCGCGTTGATGCACCATGCAAGGCATGCAGATCAAGGTAATCTGCAATGTGGCATGTGGCGGATGACTCTGATCCTCCTAGTGCTCCCGGGTGAAAAAGAATTACACTTTTAATCCAAAAGAAGTTTTTTTTGCAGAAGAGTCAGAACTGGGTGAAAGTGGGTGAAAAGGGGTGATTGAAATATATATAAATATATGGAAACTGTGGGGAAATGGGTGTATGTATAAATTGGGTAGGATGTGGAATGGATTGCATAATTATCCATATGATCAACATTAGTCATGAATTTTTGCTAAGTGAGCAAACATGGAGTGTCAACAATTTGCCCATCTCAAGATAAGGTTCAAGATAAGAGTGAGAACTACAAGTTTGAACCAAGTATGATCCTCATTTTCAGTCATAGAAGGCTAAAAAGGTTAGACTTATCAAGGATATTATGAAAAACCTTGTGGAGAACGGAAAGTGAATGCGACATTTCTTCCTTCTAAGAGTGAATTAGTGATGAAAAGATTGGCAATAAATGATTTCTCCATAGTAAGGGAAACTTATGACTTAGGCAGTTTCCTATATCTAGCCAATCATTTGATCCTTTGATGTGTCTCCCATCATAGCTTCAGTTCTAAAACCAACACATGCTTGATTCTCCCACTAAGTCATGCCTTAGTGAGAAAAAGGTGAATGTGAAAAAGTGAATGTAGGTGTAATTTATCAGTGAGACATTAAGGGGGCATTTAGATGTGATATTTAAATGACGTACTATATTTGACTATGGTATTCTAAATATTGGAAGTCATATTATTATTGTTTGGAAAAATAATAGGGTAGTTTTTGAATACCAGTAGTCTTGTGGCGATATTTATTCATGTGTTAAAATGGTTTTTACAAAAGATGCATATATTGGCGTGATTCAAAATACCACAAAGTCTTGGACCCTCGCAATCTCGTCAGACCCATGCAACCCTCCCGATCTCATGTGAGATTACTAGTCTCTCATGCTATATGAAACTTCTTCCCTCTCCTTCAGGACCCCCACTATTTTCTTTGCTTTTGACTCCTTCCAAACCTCCTTGACTTTCTATAGCATCATCCTTCCGCATCACGTTCATTAGCCCTTCCTCCACAGTACCCCTCCATGCCGTCAATGGTTACACCTCCCTTATCTTCATCCGCCACAACTGGATGCTCCTCCTCTACCTTCCTCTGCCACAACACATTTCTTCTTTTCTCTGCCACAACCATGTCCTCCTTCTTCCACCGCAACCCTCTTTCCTCTACCACAAATCTATCTCTTCCGTCCTATGCGGCAAGTTCCCCTAAACCACATTATCCCTCTCCATTTATTTCCCTGCTCCAGAGTCACCTTCTTTTTCCTTAGTTACATCCTTGCAAATTGGATGTTGTGCCCAATTCTACATAGGTCAAACAACAAATGTCATTTTCCAAATTTGACTACCCAAACAAAAAAAATTTCTAAACTACACGATTGATATTGTTAGCAATTAGAATTCTAATACTGGCAACTATAGATGCACTTTTCACTACGACATCCAAATGGGGCCTAAGATCTAGAGTCTTTAATTTTGAAAATAGTGGATCTGGCTGAAAAACCGATGTTGGAGAAAAAGAGTAGTCATCCCTCTTCCTACACATCTTCAATTTTTTGTCTTTTTCTAGTAGGCCAATTAAGAGTAAGAACTAGAATTCTTAAAAGGCACAATTATGAAGAGTTTGCCTGTCAGGATACATCTTGGATCACCAAGATTGGTGATTACATTTTAGAAAAGCTTTTAGATTTATAGGTGACCTTTCTGGACAATATTTGTATTTGTTAGCTGTCTAATTGATGAAGGCATTTGATATTGGACTTGAGATTGGATGTCAAGATTATCATCCAGTGAAAGGTAGCCTTGAAAAAATGTTCCCAACCTGGTTTATCTTTTTCCCTTGTTTTCATCTGTGAAATGAGATGTAGAAATAGACAAATTTGTGGAGTCGCCACCGTGTTTTTTTATGCAGTAAAACCTAGAAAACCATATATGAATGACTCATTTTAGATAAGGTATTGATTGATCAACATAAATCTAAGAACATCGTGCTTGTTTGGGGAACATGATAGGTCTATGAAGCTGGTACCCCGATCTGCCCGTAAAAATGGTATTACAGTGGTTTTGAGTTAAAACTAAATGAAGAATCCATGGGAGAAAGGAGACATCGCGAGAATGAAAGAAAAGATGAAAAAAGGAGTGAATCAACTTTGATATGTTGCTCTCACCTTGATGAGAACTCGTGCTTGGATTCACCACTGATCTAACTTTGTTCGAAAGGGAGAAGATGGGGGTTGATTCATAGATGGGAAGTTGAAGAAGACCCTCAAAGTTTCACGAGATAGGTTCTCTCATGAAAAACTCTCTGTAGTCTCTGGACCTCAATTTCTCTCTGGTTTCTCTTGTTATGTCTTTTGCTCACTCTGGCTGCTCTCTTTGTGACTGACTGAGTTACTTTTTGACTCACTAGCTATGTCCATTTTTTGTGAGAGAACTTGTATCGTTAGATATCAGGGGCTCTCTCCTCTCTCCTCTGTGAGTGGGGGATGTGGGAGGTTTTCCCGACTCCCACTCTGCATGAGGGAGCATGTCTTGCGATCGTGACCAAGTCATGGGAAGTTATGCCTTGACTAAGTCAATCTGCTCTTTCATGAGGAAGGATGTCTTGTGAAAATGTTTTCTTTTGAATTTTGAAAAAAGGATATTCTATTTTCTCTCTTTTGTAAGGGTGGGAGACTCGAAGATATTTTCTCTATTTCCATTGCCCACAAGAGCATGTTTCTCATCATTTAGACCAAGTCCTAGTCTGTTGACCTGAATGACTGAGTCTAGTTTTCACGAGTGAGGATCTCTCGTGAAAATGTGCAACATGTGATATGTAGGAAGTGTGGTGACTAAAATGTGTGCAGATGTCAAATAAAATTAAATAATATCAAACTTTTCATGAGGGATGATGTATTGTGATAAAATTTAATATTAAAATAATATTATCACAATGTAACATGATATTTAACAAAATAATATTAAATTAATATTCTTAAAATCATTCATGATAGAATGACTCTCATGACCAATATTAAAATATTAAGATAATACTACTTTGATACCAGGAAAAAAAGAGAGTTGATGTTGTGAGATGTTAAAATTATATTAAAATAAAATTTAAAATATCTCACAGCGATTAGATTTGGTAAGCTAAAAAATATTAAATTAACTTGGTCTACATGTCGAAATGGATCACAATGTTGGTTGGTTGTTTAACCAAAGACATATGATTGTTTCACACACATTGAGATGGAATTGATATGATAAGAAAAAACTAATGATATAATTAAATTAATCATGCATATAAAGACGCGAGTAACATTTTATCAAGTCCGTTTGTAGTCATAATCCCTCATATTGATTGATTTGGGACCCAAAATGTGTTCTTGCACATTTTAAGTTGATTTCAATTAATTATCCTTAGGTCGGATTCATATGACTTTCTTTAGGATATAAGTTAATGATTGAATATGCTATATTAATCTTGTTGATACATCCATTATTTTGAAGTTAGTGTGTAAATCAGATATATGATCCCAATTAAGGCTGTCATGTGACCAGGTAAGGAACGAAGAACAGTTTTTTTTATTATTCAATTCGTCTGTGAAATGAGATGCAGAAATAGATGGATTTATCGAGTCACCACTATGTTTTTTTATGCAGTAAAACCCAAAAAACCATATTCAAATGACTCATTTTGGATAAGGCATTGATTGATCAATAGTAATCTTAGAACAACATGCTCGGTTACAGAATGGGAAAGGGCTATACAGTCAGTACCCTAATCCGCCCGTAAAAATGGTATTATGATGGTTTTGAGTTAAAACAAAATGAAGAGTTTGTGGGAGAAGGGAGACATCGTGAGATTGAAAGAAAAGACGAAAAAAGGAGTGAAGCAAGTTTGATATGTTGCTCTCACCTTGATGAGAATTCATGCTTTAATTCACCACTGATCTTACTTTGTGCAAAAGGGAGAAGATGGGGGTTGGATTTGGAGATGGGAGGTTAAAGAAGACCCACAAAATTTCATGAGAGAGGTTCTCTCATGGAAAACTCTCTACAGTCTCTGCACCTCAATTTCTCTCTATCTGTGCTCACTCTATCTTTCACTCTCTCTGGCTGATCTCTCTGTGACTGACTATGTTACTTTTTGACTCACTAGTTGTGTCCCTTTTCACAAGAGAACATGTATTGTTAGATATCAGAGGCTCTCTCCTCTGTGAGTGCGGGATGTGGGAGGTTTTCTTGACTCCCACTCTACATGAGGGAGTATGTCTAGAGATTGTGATCAAGTCATGGGAAGTTACTCCTTGACTGAGTTAGTCCACTCTTTCACGAGGGAGGATGTCTCGTGAAAACATTTTCTTTTAAATTTTGAAAAAAAGATACTATATTTTCTCTCTTTTGTATGGGTGGGAGACTCAAAGATATTTTCCCTATTATCATTACCCACGAGAGCGTGTTTCTCATCATTTGGACCAAGTCCTAGTCGATTAACTTGAATTACTGAGTCTAGTTTTCATGAGTAAGGATCTCTCATAAAAACACACATCATGTGATCTAGAGAAAATATGGTGACTAAAGATTAAATAATATTAAACTTTTTGTGAGGGACGATGTATTGTGAGAAAATTTAATATTAAAATAATATTTTCACAGTGTAACACGATATTAACAAAATAATATTAAATTATTATTCTTAATTTTTTTCATGATAGAATGACTCTCATGAACAAGATTAAAATATTAAATAGTATTACTTTGATATCTAGTGAAAAAGAGAGTTGATGTTGTGAGATGTTAAAATAATATTTAAAATATCTCCATGGGATTCGATGTGGTGAGCTAAGAAATATTAAATTAACTTGGTCTGCATGTTGAAATGGATCACAATGTCAGTTGGTTGTTTAACTGAAGACATATGATATCTTCTCACACATTGAGATGGAATTGAGATAATAAGAAAAAAATAATGATAAAATTAAATTAATCATGCGTATAAAGATGCAAGTAACATTCTGTCAAGTCCGTTTGTAGTCATAATCCCTCAAGTTGATTGATTTGGGACCCAAAATGTGTTCTTGCATGTTTTACATTGAATTCATTTAATTACCCTCAGGTCAAATTCATATGAATTTGTTCAAGACATAAGTTTGTGACTGAATTTGCTATATTAATCTTGTTCATACATCCATTGTTTTGAAGTTAGTGTGTAAATCAGATATATGATCCTGATTAATGCTGTCTTGTGACCAGGTAATGCCCAAAGAAGAGTTTTTTTGTAATTCAGACACTAGAATCTCGTTGAATAGGTGGTGACAAAAATGGGGTGTCAACAGTCCTCTATAGTTTCAATGCTCCTTGACTTTCTAGGTCTTACTCCTAGAAACTAGAGATTTGGGCCATAACACAGGGTCAAAAGGGAAAGTTGGCAATTCAATTCATTTTTGAGTCATGATATATGATTGTCAGAAGACATGTGCATGAAAGCAAGCTAATAACCCTATTCCAATTTGAGATTAGTCAAAAGGGTTTGTATTGAAAGGAAATCTGGATTCCGGTCGTAATCATGAGTAGAGATCCCAGATAAGAAATCAAAAGAGAGGCAAGGAACCTATTTAGGACAAAGCTTCTTGTCTAGTTTAAGGTCTTATTTCAGGACCCAAATGGATTGGAAAATGAAGTTTTGAGCTGGTTTAGTTTAAGGTAGTGATTTAAGACCCTAAAAATTAAATAAAATGATGTTTGGATTTAGTCCAGTTTTAGGTCATAGTTCGTGACGTTAGTAGATATGAAGTTAAGTTTGTGATTTGGTTCAGTTTAGGGTCATGATCGTGACCTTGAATTTTGAAAAGATGTCTTATAGTTTTAGTCTACCTTTAGGTCATAGTTCAGGTGCCAAAAGAGATTTTGAAATTGTTGCGTGATTTGGTTTAGTTTAAAATTATGAGCCAAAACCCTAAATTTTGAAAAGAAGGTTTATCATTTTGGTCTAGTTTAAGG
This sequence comes from Alisma plantago-aquatica, assembly GCA_963693085.1. Lineage (NCBI taxonomy): Eukaryota > Viridiplantae > Streptophyta > Magnoliopsida > Alismatales > Alismataceae > Alisma > Alisma plantago-aquatica. Next base: position 623,063,961 of record OY856414.1, on the reverse strand, counting down.
TCAACATCCATGATCCTGATGATCATATGTAGATCTGGTGGCTACTTCTCTTTGAAAGATAGAATTTTGGTTTTTCGAGACAAGGTTTGACATTTTAAAATTTTACCCATTTTTGGTATTTTTTATGGTTTTGGAAATTCTACTGAAAAGACAAAGACCTATTTGCAGCTTTTGAATTTGTTTTTGTCTTTAAAATAGAGGGAATGTAAGTAAGGTCGAGCATCCTTCCCATTTTCTACTGCTCTTGTGCAAGAAGTGGCAACAACGGCTAGCTTAGAGAATCTTAGGTGATGACAATGGCAACATGGGAGAGGAAGAAAACAGACGAATCAAAATGATCTTCCAGGTCAAGGCCCACATATTGGGGTGTTTTTTCATCATGAGATGGTGTTTTTCTAGGAACCTGTCATGGTGTCGTAGGCTTCTAGCAGTCCTCTTCGACAATGTTTAGTGTGATTGTGAGTGACATCTGCCTCAAGGAAAGTATAGATTTCATTGTAGTACTTTGTTTTGGCCATTTTTCGAGTCAAGGTTTCACATTTTCAGATTTTTACAGTTGTTTTGGTGTTTTTTAGGATTTTTTAGGGTTCTAGAAATTCTACTGAAAATCTGGGGTTCATTTGCAATTTTTGCATTTATTTTTATCTTTTAAAGAGAGGGAATGGGAGAAGGGTCGAGCAAGCTTCCCATTTTCTTATCACTTGTGCAAGCAATGGTAACAGTGGCCAACTCAGAGCATTTGAGGCAACAACGGTGGTGAGAGGGGAAAGAAAGAAAGGTGGTGGATCATAGTGATTTTCCAAGTCTAGGCCCGTGGATTCGGGCATTCTGCCGGCGTCATGTGGGTTTTTTCAAGGAGCGGTGTTGCAGCATCGTGGAGCTTCTAGTAATCCAACCTGCTGGTGTTTGGTGTGATATTTAGTGACATTTGTCTCAGGGAAAATATAGCTTTTATTCTTGTACTTTGTTTTGTCTATTTTGGCCCTTGAGAGTGAAATCTGGATTTTGTCTTCCCTACGTTCTTCACGGTCTGGAGGTTGAAGACGACCTGCATGCATGTTCTATTTTGCAATCCCGTGGTTTTTGTTGTTTTGTCATTTTTTTGGCCGTCTATTGTCAGACCGGGACAATTTCAAATGTTGTTGAAAACTCCTGATATTGTTGTCTTTGTTGTGTAGAGGTATGATCATGACTGGCATGGGGCAGATCCAATTATAGATGAGTAAGATATTGATGATGTTGTAAGGACTAAGGCATACAACTACAAACACTTGACTTTCTTGATTGAATATGTGTCTGCTCTATGAATATTCTGACTGGAGTTTTCTTTTAGCAAGTGTTGTAGTGGTGTGAGCATGATCGAGGGGGAACTACTCTCTACTGATAGATTCCTCCATCATCTGGGCATGTTTTGGATGAATCAACATCATTGAGGCCATCGAGCGGATGATGTTGTATAACTTGGAAACTTTGTTCGTCATTATTTTTTGTCTACTTTACGAAGATTGAATCGAGATTTTTTGCAATGTAACGACAATTTTGATTTTGTCTTCCATTTTATTCCTTTAGGGCATTGGATTGTCAAATATTGAATGGAGAACCCATTGGAATGAGATGTGGTACTTGTATGAGAGCCTGGTGTTGAAGAGGACTGGCTTTGGTAGTATTAGTCATTGTGGGATCACAAATAGACTTTATCTCCTTCCCTTGATTGAGTATTTTCATCTGAAGACTAGTACTTTACACTTTGCTTTCGATGAGTTATCCGTCACCCCCAAGTGAGTTTGTTGGGATTACTGGTATGGGGTTTGGTGGGATTCCCATTAGTTCTTTTATTGATCGATAGGACCGGGGACGCTACTGCCTAGCTAGGATTCTAGGAGTGAACCACAGAGATATTGGTATGGCCTTGAAGTATGACGTCAAGTTTACTTGGTTGAGGTTCATCTTCTTTCATGAAGGAGAGTGACGAGTTCCAGTGATTTATTATATGCAACCATGTGGGCCCAAATGTTCTTGTTTGTCTTGATCACTGGTTGCTTGTTTACCAACTAATGGAGAAATAGAGGTGATGTTTGTTGATTCTCCTTTCTGTTGGACCTAGATGCAGTTCCTTCCTTTGACCGGGTTGGTGGCGTGTATGCCCATCTGTTGATGCATTTGCAAAGATGTCTTGTGGGTGACTTCAAAAGAGAGACAATTTGAGCTATGATAAGTTGTAGAGGTTTTGTAGGTTTCATTGTGGTGAGATTTTACCATTTATTTTGCATTTTATGCTTTGAAATAACTGCCATGAATTATTTTCTCTGATACTTTTTGCAGATGTGGGGCTATAAGCACTTCTGGTTGCATAGACTCATTACTTTGAGCGGTCCAGAAGGATATTTGTATACATCCCTCCCTATTTATCGCCATTGGACCGGTTGTGCCAGTAGGGTGTCATATAAGAAGTGGAGAGATGAGTTAAAGATGATGATTGTAGTTGAGGTATGTATAGTATTTTGATCATTGTATTATATCATGTATTTTTACTTTAGAGAAATCCAATTCATTGTTCTTCCCAAGTCTTATTTAGGATCTTTTATAGGTTTCAACATGATGAGGCAGAAACATCTTGTGCTACCTACTTTGAGTCATTGCCTTTGGATGGTTCCCAAATCCAATTTGAGTCTATGTCTAGGAGTGCATCCTATATGGGCAAGCATGTTGCTCATCAGTGGGTTGGTGGGTGGCATATCCCTTTCGACCCTCTATCTGAGCATGTCCCTCCTATACTTGGGTCTTGTTAGGATCCTTGGGAGCTAATGTATGGGAAGACAACACATGAGGAGTACCTAAAGTGGTACTTTGAACATGGTCATGCCGTTCTCTTTACTAGAGAGGCATATGATCATCTCCGACATCCTCCTGTAATGAGTCTCTGAGTTCAATGATGCTTTTGTGCCTACTTGCATCTTCAAAATGCATTTTCTTGAAGGCGATTGACTGCATTTTGGCTGAGGAGCAAGTTGATCAGGGGTATCAGTTTTGTCATCCACCCCTCCTAAGAAAGTTTTTTCACCTGAGGTAGTATATTGAACAAAAGCTCCACCTTCTCTTTCAGTTGATGATCATGGTTTTGAAGACTTCCTCGGGTTGCGACCCCATCAAGGTTTAGGTATTGCAGGCTCATGTCACTTCCCAAGTGACTTTGGCTGGATCTCATCCATCATAGAGATGGATGATGTAATGACCTCACTTATCGTTGCCTAAAATTCCCAAGGACCTGGATTTTAACAAATAACAAATTATAGCAAATAATTCCAATTAATTCAAATATTGTTCATAAGAAGCTCCTCTAAAGAATTACATGAATTTATACCATATGGGAAGAAGTATCTAACTAGTCCTCTTTTACTTAATTTTAATTCCTTTGGATAATTTTAGTTGATTGTCATGTTTGGAAATCTTCTTATTTAGCACGTACCTAAATGGTGTGAAATAAAAGCACAGATCAACGTACCGAAATATACAATGTATGTGGTGGAAACTGAATATTCGCATGTAGGTGTAACAACATATCAACCATAGCAACAATTAAGATTACACAATTGAACAAGAATTTTCTTGTTTTAACCTTGCCACCCTTATCCTCTTTTTATCTATGGTGTGCCCTCTCTTTAAGAGGGGAGCCTCTTTTTGGGGAACCCTCTCTTTAGGGTTTGGTCCTGGAAAAGGACATTCATAACCTTCCATTACTCAGGCTTGGTTTCAAACATAGGCCTTCCTTTCCGGGCTTGGTCTGAGGTGATCATACTTTTTGGCTTGATCACCCATCATTCCCATACTAACTTCTTTCACCCATTCTCTTTAACTCACCAAAGACTATTTATGGTTTGAGCAGGTTACATTTATATAAGACAATACTCATAGTGACTTTACATAGTGCATGAAGTAAATAAACATTGAAGCATTTTCAATGCAATCCAATCGAGACACCTTCAGAAAGCCACAAAAGTCATTTCAAGAAAGTAGTCATAGACGTAACCATGTACCTTTTGTAGAATCATGCATATGATACAATTGTGCTTCAAGTATGCTCAAGAAACCCAATCAACAAATCTAAGAAACCAACAATTAATCTGTATATATGTAAATCCTCAAGTGTCACCATCATGTTATTCACAATAGACCCTAATCATGTTCTAATCTAGGGTTTAAGTTTGTCTCAGGTATGGATGAGGAACAAGGATAAAAACCCTAGTTCCATATTATATTAAACATTAGGTGAAACCCTAATTACTATATCAAATATATCCTTTCATTAATATCACTTAGATTCAAATATGTTCACTAAAAACATGGCAAGTTCGTTAAACTTTAATTCTTTGTGTGCATGATTACACACATTAGAAACTCTAAGTGTCATCATTATATCTCCAAAATAGTTATACTTAATGATTTAATACATTAATCATCAATCCTAGGGTTTTATGCATGAATTAACCAAACTAACTATATTATCAATATTTGCAAAACAAGAAACATTAAGTCTCCATTACATTTTATTTGTGTTCATCTCATTTCCTTGATCATTTTAGTATATAATATCTCTATATTTTAGTAACCCTAGCAATTTCTATGATATTTGCAAGATAAACATAAATCAACCAATGGGATGCTGCCACATCATCAACCTACTTGTTTATATTCATGCTAGCGACTGATTGGGTATTAGGGAAAAGACCCATGTACCCCTTGTGCTTAAAGCATCCACCAAGGTCTATCTGGGTCATTTGACCTAGAACCATGCCCTTCCTCATGGTCTTTGCAGCTTGCATGCACTCCTCTGTCAATGAGGAGTCAGGAGCTCAGTTTGGTAAGTCACTGATGGGACTCCAAGAGTTCCACTCACCTCCTCCTCATCGAATCCTATGTTATCACTATTATCATAGCCCAATAAGCCCCAGTCTTGCCATCTTCTACTTCCATTAGACCTTCAGTCGATAGAAAACCCTAGCGAGCAACGTCATAGTAGAAACTACTCTTCATCATAGATGGGGCGGATTTAGTTGCCGCCATCGTCTCTGACTCCCAAATGCACTGTCGGTCACCTTGGCAAGGAGGTATATGGAGTATCATCTATATATAGTGTCACTGATGGTCAGAAAAGAAGGGAACAAGTTTATTATTAGTTCTAGACAGGGTGTGGTCGATAGTAGAGCCCTCCCATGATCATCCTCACCATATGCAACTAGATCATCATCTTCGTCATCCCAAAGAGCAAGCACATCACCATCACACCATGTCTAAACAAGAAGGCTATGGAATCCATCAAACTCCTTCCCCTAGTCTGCTTGCAGTCCATAAATGAAGAACACATGTATTAGAGAGGGAGTCTAGGACATTAGGGTATAACTCCACACACACACATAATATTGTACAATCAAAACCAAAAGGCTATATTGGTATGGAACATATTATTGACCAAAACATTATGCAAGTATCTCCATCTCCTAGTTAGTTTCGTATTTTCATCACCACCATGTGCCAAAAGGTAACTTTCCTTTCTATATGTATGTGTAATTTAGCAAAAAAATGGATTTTGGAAACACTAGTTATTCCCTTCGATTAATCTTTCTCTCTCCAATGGTTTATGTTGAATATGTTTATACATGATGTTTCCATTCTAGCCTATTTTAATGCTTTAGACTATTAGGGGAGTCTCAAGTAACTATAATTATAGATCCTCTAATTTTTCCATCCGTACGCCCTTACTTCCCACCCAATCTTGGATTTAGCAAAGTTTGGTACAAAAAGGAAATCAATTAATACTTTTCTTCTATTTTAATAACTCTCATATAATTACTATTCACAATTAAGCATTTTCTTTGTTCACATTTTGGATTTACCACCTCACGCTATTATAGGTGTTGAATCCAACTAGGAATGTTGGTTATTGTAAACTTTATGTGCAAGGAATCACATCATAACGTAATATGTAATTCTTCAATTAATTTATTTACATGGAATCCTCTAGAAACATGGCCTTTTCTCTTCATGTTAACAACAAGGTTTTGATCATTAATATAACCTTGAATTTCTTTAATTGACTTAATATAAAATTCAATCCCATACTTCAAAAATCTAATAACTCACATGAACATATTATTTATTTATGCACCAAATCTCTTATATCTTGAACTTGTGCCAAAATGACCTATTTGCAAACAAAATGGTCTCATGGGCCTTACTTGGGCCGTGGGTTGCACCCACACCACAAGGATAACTTTATTATTCTATGAATACTGAAATTAGGGAATTTATCAATTGAAACTTTCAACTTCACCAAATTTAAGGATATAACGTTCACCCTTACTTAATAGGAATTTTGTCCCCAAAATTCAAGACAATTTAGACTAGGGTGAATGATAACCCTTAAAACCTTCATACCTTAGGGTTAACAACCCTTCTCAGATATCCTTATCTTTAACACCCTTTATTGGTTTTATCACTTAGTGGTTACTTTGTGATTTCAATTCCATCTGATAATTACATTTCCATTTATTTATTCCATCCCTACTTAGTGACTACCTTTTTCCACCAAGGTTTATAACCCATTTATTCATTATTCTCTCATAAGGATGAGATAACACCTCAAACCTTAAATTATGCCATTTAAATTTTAAATTAGGTACTCTTTTTCTCATATCAATTTTTTAAGAATAGCATGTGTTTTTCCAATCTCTCACACTCATAACAATATGAAATAAGCATTTGGTTGCAGTCCAAATACAAAGCTCGTCCCATTCCAAGAGTAGAGACAATACATTCACACATAATCTTTAAACTTCAAATTTAGGAGGAATCTTTTTCCACATGACTCCAAACCATGAATATCACAATTTTCTTAATCCCATGCATTCATATGGAAAAAGTTTGTCTCATATTTTTTTAGTCCATGCACAAATCCTTTAAGATTCTTATTCAAACATCATCACATGATTTCCTATTTTCTTATCATTTACATCTAATGTCTCATTAGCTTCATTGATTTCCTTAATATATCTAGGGGCATAAGTACCTTTAGAATGAACTCCTCTTGACCCCCAAGGGCCTTATGGACTTAGTACATGATCGTCCCCCAACCTCATAAGTCTTATGTACCTTTAATCATCCTACTTGATCTCTAATGTTGACTTAGGTCGCTACTCTTCCCAAGGGTTTTATAGAGATGTTATAACTTTGTTTTAATTTATTACACAATTTTCTTAAGGTTTCTCTACTAATATACAAGAACATTATATCCTTCAAAATTCATTCACCCAAATTTCCTTCATCTCTTCAGGCACACATAACTTACTTTGTATCACTTCATTGGGCATATGGTGACCTTCCAGTCCGGGCTTGGTCCCACACTATCGGTGTAACACCCCTGACCTGGATTATGTACTAACCCCAGGTGTTTTGCTTAAATAAGTGATTAGATGTTTATGTTTATCCTTTGAAATGTAATTAAAGCTTTTGAGGAACTTATATTTCAATTTGAGTCCTTTTTGAATCATGTTGAAACATTGTTTTGTTGATAATGGACTAAAGAGAAAATTACCCAAGTAGAGGGGTTAAATTGAAAATTGCACATGTTAAGATGTTCCTCTGATGTTGATATATCCTATTAATGTATATGATGAAGTGGTATATTTTCCACAAGCTTGGGTACCAAGATATAGCTTGTAGAGCAATCCTTGTGCCTTAAAACCTAGTTTTGGTGTAATATGCAAATTACCCAAATCCTAGGGTTCAACATGTAAAATATACCCTCTAGAGGATCTCTCATGTTTCCTGGCATCAAGTGGAGCAAAGAAAATTAGTAGGACACCTCCTTTGAATGATCATGGTAGAAGTGGAAATTACTCACACTAATAATATATTAAGTAATATCCAATAAGGATGGATATTAACACACAACTCTTAAGGTGTTTAGCTCTTTTTAAACCTTGGATAGTGGAGGAGTTTTGCATGATTTTATATGGTGGAAACGTGGAAAAAGGATGGAGGAAGCTTTGGTGGTTTTATTTGGGAAATAAAAGGAGATAATCCTCTTCTTTCCATTTTCCTTGAAAATACCCATAAATATATAAGCAATCTTTTCCAACAACAACAAGGATCATTTCCCTTAGTTCTTTCTCTCATCACTTTGCTTGGACCGACCAAGAAGGAGCTCTGGACCAGAGGAAGGACGACCAAGCTGACTTGGTAAGTTTGGATCATCATCTACCTCGAATCCATGGTGGAAACTCTAAATCAATGGTTAGTAATTGATTTCCTTCACACGATTCTCCTTTCTAGCCATCTTCTCCATCCAAAACTTGAAGAACGGACCTTGGACAACTACTGTATCTTCATCCACCATTAATGATACGAATCTTGGAGCTTTGGATCAGTCCTAGAGGTGGGTTTTATAACTCTAACCCTTAAGCTTTGTTAATGCATCTTTCTTTCCTATAATCGTTGCTTATACTTCTTGTTTAGACACCGTTGTGTGTTCTTGCTATCATTTTCATGAAGAACAGCCTATTTTCTTGAGGTAGAAGATGATGAATTTAATTCCTATGTTTATCCAAAAACTACTTTAGCAAACAGTCTCCCAACCTTTCTCAAACGGTTTCGCAAACCGTTTGGGAGGAAACAGTTTCAAACCGTTTGAATGCAAACAGTTTCACAAGAACGCATGGAGGCAAACGGTCCAAGTGAATCACCAATCAAAGGCCCGTCAACCACCTAAACCCTAATCGGGTCAATTGCTGATTTCAATAATTGAATTAAGTTGAAGTTTGGGTTGAGTGACCCAAACGGTTTCAAACCATTTGGGGATCACCCAAACGGTCTCAAGACCATTTGGTGATCACCCAAGACCGTTTGGAGGTCTAGGGTTAAGCATAGTTGACCAATTCAGGATCCAATGATATCAAATTGATGAGTCGATTGCTGATTTTGGTGACCAATTCCAATATCCAAACCCTAAGTGAATGTCTTGGTTTTGATAAAATAATGGGTAAACAGTATCAAGACCGTTTGGAGGGTATCCAAATGATCCCAAGACCGTTTGGAGGTTTAGGGTTGACTATGGTCAAGTAGTTGAAGATCTAAAGGTAACAAGTTGAAGTGTAATTGATTGTTGACCTAGTGATCAATCCAACGAATCAAACCTTAATTGGTTGAGTTGGTTTTTGATGTTGACTTGATAAAATGGTCTCAAGACCATTTGGAGGTCATCCAAACGATCCTAAGACCGTTTGGGGTCAGGTCATGACCAAATTGGATGATAGTTCAATGGTTCCAAATCAATTACATTCACATTGAAGTATGCTGAAGGGTCATCGATTTTCAATCCCTAATCCAATTGATCCAAGCCTAATTGATGACCAATTGAAGGTCAATTGAGTGTCAAATCAGTTAAGGGTTGACCTATTTGACTCAATTGATGAGTGGATAATAAGTACATGATCGATTGAGGGGTTCAACATTGGAAACCCTAATTCAATTGAAGTGGTTGAGACACTTTTTGGTCCTTGTCGGTTTTGAGGTGGTTTGGACCAAACAGTCTTGAGACCGTTTGGATTGGTCCAAGTCCGTTTGGGAGCAAACGATCCCAAACCGTTTAGTCTCATGCGGTTTCAAGATTGGTTATGTCCATGCGATTTCAAAGTCAAACTTGACCAAACGGTCTTCACCACCATCTTGAGAAAACGGTCTTGAGTGTGCACTTTACCGAACAGTTTCAAGGTCTATCCAAGACCGTTTGGGGGTTTAGTGTGCAAGACCATTTGATGTCTAAAAAGGTCAAGATCGTTTGATGCTTTAGTGGTCAAGATGGTTTAGTGGTTGATTAACCTAAACCTCATAGATACCTAAAGTGATTAAGGGACCAAGTAATTAGTTGATTAATGCATGCTATATCTGTGGTGATCATTATAAAGGTACCCTTGATGGGATATAGTTATTAGTACTCTTTGGTTGAGTAAGACCTATTGATCACAATAGTAATAACATAACCTATGATGTCAATATTGAGTTGACTTAGCCTAATCATGGTGATGCAAACATCAACTTATATAAAGATGAGAGAGAAGACTTCTTATATGAATATTAATCAAGTATTGGACTCCCAATATGAATGAATGCCTAATTAGGGTATGATCCATGATAGAGAGATCATGAAACCCTAATTATGATGGCTAATGAATCATAATCCTAATTGAGGTCATTAATGTAAGTAATCCTCATACATGATGATGGTATCATCTTAATTCATTGTAATATGAATAGTAAACCCTAATCTAGGGTAATGTGATGAGATATGAATAGTAAACCCTAATCTAGGGTAATGTAATGATGTGAACAGTAAACCCTAATTCTAGGTTATGCTTTTAAGCATGAAACCCTATGATTGAATCATGAAATGAGGAATCAATATGCTTATTTTTAAGTTAAAGGGGTTGGATAACCCTAATTGAATTGAATAGGAAACCCTAACCCTAGAAACCATCTGTGGTGATGTAAAATGGTCATGGTAATTTTTTGTAGCACGACCGTGCAAGGCAGCACGGTGGTGGTGTTCCAAGCTTGACTTGGAATTGATTTGCAAGTAAACCTTAACTCTAGCAAAAGCATAGTGGTATAACCCTTGAATAGTAAAGTTATCTATGCTTTGGATTGTGTTGATATAGAGATAATGTGTCTGTTATCATTTGTATTAATCATACATGTTCTTATGAAATAGGGAGCATAGCCAGGTAAGAGCTATTATGTCATATTCATTGAAAGCACTTTATAAGCTTTGAAAGTAATGATATGCTATGTTGCCTAGTGAGAGGTAACATATGAGATTGACAGGCTGTATGAGCCATGAGAAATGCCTGCATTGCTACAATCATATTCATACTGTTAAATGACTTGATAACAATATGTTACTTGGTAACAAGTGCTCTGATGATCTAAGGGTTTGAACACCCATATCCCTGAATCATAATGATGAGATGATTAGGGATTGATATCCCAATGTTAACAAGATGTGAAATGAATTTGATACAATTAGTACTCTTTCTTTATAGCAATTGTCTTATTGGTTTATGTTTGAAAACATGCCTGATGATAAAAGAACGCTATAATGTACTTAAATAATCAAGAGAAATGATATCATGTAGAGCCCTGACCATAGATCCATCATTGTCAGAAGTTAAATGATGGTGAAACATGTTTTCCTAAGGGAACTCTTGGAGATCATACTTTTGAGTATGTGGGGGTTATGGACGTGAATATCCTTACGTCCTAATAAGGGAATTGCTGTGAGATGTACATTTAATCTCTCAATCCTTCATTATATGTTTATGCTGGGATGATGTATCACTAATCTCCTGATGATGTTGTTAATGCCGCATCGATGTGAGATAAACAAGAAATCCCTCGATGGCGAAGAGAGTACAACATGCCACTGTAACTCTAATAGCGAAGTTTCCATAATACCCTGGAAAGCTATTATGGCAGAGACACATGATGTCCTGCATGTTGTACCTCACACTGACTGAGGAAGATGAGGTCATAGGAATCCAACTCTTCTGATGACCTATATATGGTACCGATTGCGATTTCGTAATGGTCGGTTGGAGTATGAGCGGTATATCTCATCTCCTCAGGGAATAAATATGTTTGAAAAATGTAATCAACCGTATAGCATAATTTCTTAGGTTGAAATACGAGAGACAATGATTGATGATACATTGTTTATAATGTTCTAGTTGAATAACTAGTATACATGTTCTTCATATTCCTTATTGATTATATGTCTTGTTATTCGTTCAAGTTATAATTGAAATGATTGCTTTGAGATTATTGCTCTACTTAGCTTATTCAACGAATTTCCTGCTGTTGAATAATTATAGTTCTTCTGCTCATTGTTATTTTAATATTCGCAATAACAATGCTTTTGGTGGAAAGTTATAACTCTCGCTGGGACAATTATTAAATTGTCTCAACCCGTAGAATTTGACTTTTTAGGTAGATGCTGATGACGAAGGAACCCATCAGTGGGTGAGCAGCAACAGCAGCAGTAGCAGCAACAACATCAGGGACAGCAGTGATCCTCAGGTGGAGACACTGTCTGTCAGGTCTTACAGATAGAATGTCCTATGTGTCATCTCTGTACTCTCAGGTCCTAGGAGTCTTTAGATGTTTTACATAGATCTGAGATTTTGGCGTAATGCCTCGAGATTTTTGCATACTGCTTATGTATAGTTAAACATGGAAGTTGATGTTATGACTCTCGAGATGAGAAATTACAGAGATGTAATGATGAATCAATTTGTAAATAACTTACTTTGTTTCTGTATGAAAGATTTTTACCGTTTGAGAATCTCTTTACAAAAAGTTTTAATTTTTAGTGATTTTTCATAATTCTGCTGCTAATTAATCACTTCCGCATTCGTTGATCTCGTTTTCTGAGACAGACGTCACAGTTTAAGTGGTATCAGAGCTCTAGGTTCAATGAGTCTATAGAGACATAGGACTAGGGTTGTTGAGTCTGTTCTAGTGTCTTCCAGTATATCTGATAGTGTCTTCTGCTCATCAGGAGGAGAAGATAAAACTAAAGATGTCTGGGTCACACGAGGAACACATTGCTGAGAGTAGTGTCACTACACCTAGAGGAGGTGCAAGAAACCAAGAAAGAGAAGAACACGTGCCTGAACCACCCTAGTTCAATCCAACTGACATGGGGAACCCAGCCGTCCAAGCCATGTTTGGGTAGTTTATGACTACCATGACAAACATGACTGATAGGATGCCTATACATGTACCTACGGCACCTACCCATCCAGAAGGACAAGGATCTGGCAAGACGTTTGAACAAATTCACCGAGTTGGAGCCACAGAGTATGTTGGAACAGCTAACCCAGCAGATGCTGACTTGTGGTTAATTGAACTAGAGAAGGCCTTTAGAATTCTGAACATCCTAGAATCTGAGAAGGTTAGACATGCTGTGTATCTTCTCAAGAGGAGTGCTGGTCATTGGTGGACCATTGAAGAACAAAAAAGGCCAGGTGTGGAGATCAAATGGTAAGTATTTTGATGAGAATTTGTCAAGATATACTTTCCTAAGACGTTCTTGTATGAGAAAATATCTCATTTTGAGAGGTTAAGACAAAGACTAATGAACATTAGTGAATACGAGGCTAAGTTCATGGAGTTGTTGCGGTTCTGTCCGCATATGGAAACTACAGATGAAGAAAGGATTAGGCGTTTGGAGAAAGGATTAAGCACTGAGTTGACTACCCCTATGTCTGCTCTGGAGAACAGGGAAAGGTTTGATACCTTTGTGGAGTCTGTCAGAAGGTTAGATATGTTTGTGGCAGAGAAGTGACAGACCACGAACAAGAATATGTATCCCCAGTTCCAAGGATCCTCATCTAAAGGTTTTAAGAAACTGAGGTTTTCTGTAGCTACACCGCCACCTAGATTCAATACCCAGACACAGTGGACGTCAAATAGGGGTAGAGGATGAAGCTTACCTTTAGAAGGAGCTCGTAGCTCATCATCTATGTCAGTTACAGGACCACCCAGACCACAACAACTGAACAAAAGCTGTTACATATGTGGAAAGATGGTACATCTGATGAAGGATTGTAGAGCCAGAGAAGTGAGTGTGACCCAACCTCAAAGGAAGAATCAACAAGGTTCTCAAAGGAGATAGTTTCTAGGAGGAGCTAGAGGATGTGGACAAGCATCCCAAGCTGGATCATCGACACCTAGTCATCGAGCACCGAATCAACCATAGGCAATGATGAGGTTTTATGTGATGAATCCACCTGAGGCAGTGATCAACCCTCGGGTTGTGGCAGGTCAGATGGAGTTGTTTTATTCTGATATGTCTACATCTTGCGTTGTATCTGTTTTGATTGATCCGGGTACTACACACTCCTTTATCACTCAAAGAGTGATTCTTGACTACAACCTGACTATAAGCCATAGAACAGATAGTTTGTTGCTAGAAACTCCTTTAATGGGATATGTTGTTTTGTGGGAGGTATGTTCTCCCTGCATTCTCTACTTTTCTGAACATCACATTCAAGTGGATCTTATACCACTTGAGATGCATGGATTTGATATAATCCTTGGGATGGATACCTTAGAAAGGTATAAGGTTGTTTTGGATTGTGAGTCCAAGCAAGCTGCGTTCATTGATGAAAGTGACTCATGGATCTTTCAAGGAGATAGAAAGATTCTTCCAACCTGCCTTGTGTCAGCTATGGTAGCTGAGAAGCTGATGAGGCAAGAATGTTATGCATTCTTGGCCCATGTGGTAGATACCACCATATACAGTTCTAATCCTACTGAAGTTCTTGTAGTCAGGGAATTTGAAGATGTATTTCCTGAAGAACTTCCAGGTGTACCTCCGCCCTGAGAGATTGATTTTGAGATTAATCTGATCCCAGACATGCAACCTATAGCACAAACACCGTATAGGATGGTGCCTGCTGAGATGGAAGAACTCAAGAAACAACTACAAGAGTTTCTTGAGAAGGGTTTCATCCGACCAAGCACTTCACCCTGGGGTGCTCTGGTCCTCTTTGTTAAAAAGAAAGATGAGTCAATGTGGTTGTGCATTGATTACAAATAATTAAATAAAGTAACAATAAAGAATAAGTATCCTCTGTCGAGGATTGATGATCTCTTTAATTAGTTTCTTGGTGCAACCATCTTCTCAAAGATAGACTTGAGGTTGGGATATCACCAACTGTGTATTAAGGATAGTGACATACCTAAGTCTTCCTTTAGAACAAGGTATGGTCATTATGAGTTCACGGTTATGTCGTTTGGACTAACTAATGCACCAACTGCATTTATGGAACTCATGAATAGAATCTTTTGACCTTTTCTCGATCAGTGTGTAGTTGTCTTTATAGATGACATCTTGATCTACAGTAGAGATCCTCAACAATATGAACATCATCTTTGTGAGACTCTTACCTTGCTAAGAGAACACAAGTTATATGCTAAGTTTAGCAAGTGTGAGGTCTGGTTACCAGAAGTTTCTTTCCTTGGACACGTAATATCTGCTACAGGTATACGTGTTGACCCTAAAAAGGTAGAATCTGTCCTGCAATGGGAGCAGCTGAAGACACTGACAGAGATTCAAAGCTTCTTAGGGTTGGCAGGCTATTACAGGAGGTTCATTAAGAACTTCAGTTCTATAGATTTACCCTTGACTAAATTGACCAGGAAAGATGTTCTTTTTACCTGGAGTGACAAGTGTCAGCAATCGCTTCAGATGTTGAAGGAGAGGTTGACAAGTGCACATATACTTGTATTACCTGAGCAAGGGAAAGGATACATAGTTTTCTGTGATGCTTCTAAGAATGGACTAAGATGTGTGTTGATGCAGGATAAACAAGTGATTTCTTTTGCTTCTCGATAGCTTAAGAAACACGAGGAGAATTATCTGACACATGATTTAGAACTAGCTGCTGTAGTCCATGCCTTGAAGATCTGGAGACATTATCTTTATGGAGAGACATTCCAGATATTCATAGACAACAAAAACCTTAAGTATATCTTTTCTCAGCATGAGCTTAACATGAGGCAATGCCGATGGATGGAGTTAATCAAGGACTACGATTGTATAATTGATTACCATCCAGGGAAGGCCAATGTTGTTGCTGATGCTTTGAGTAGGATATCAGCAACACCAGCCTTAGACAGAGCACAACTCAATTCTTTGATATGCTTTAGGAGGGATATGCTTATCTCTTTAAGGCAAAACAATGTACAGTTAAAAGTATAATTGTTATCTGGGTTGTTAGCTGAGATGCACATAAAACCTACTCTGAGACAACTGATTAAGGAGGCACATCAAGATGATGTTGTAGTTCACCAAATTAGTTCAGAGTATGGTAATGAGAAACGAGAAGGTTTCCATGACTCAGATGATCAAGTAGCGTATTATCATGGTAGAATGATAGTACCTGATGTTGATAACTTGAGAAAGTTAGTCCTGGAAGAAGCTCATTCTTCAATGTATGCTATGCATCCATGAAGCACCAAGATGTATCGAAACTTGAAAAATATATATTGGTGGCCTGGTTTGAAGAAGGACGTTGTTGAGTTTGTTATGCGGTGTCCTGTGTGTCAGCAAGTTAAAGATGAACACCATAAGCCTGTAGATACAATGCAACCTTTACCCATACCACAGTGGAAGTGGGATCATGTAACAATGGATTTTGTGGTTGGTTTACCCAGAACAGCCAAAGGACATGATTCCATTTGGGTAATAGTGGATAGGTTGACAAAGACAACACATTTCCTACATGTCAAAACAACCTATTCTGCTGAGAAGTTAGCAAAGTTGTATGTAGATGAGATAGTGCGGCTGCATGGAGTCCCAGTTACCATTGTTTCTGACAGAGGTCCCCAATTTATGAGTCATTTTTGGGAGCGACTTCATAAAGCCTTAGGCACATAGTTAAGGTTTAATACAACCTTTCATCCTCAGACTGATGGACAGTCAGAAAGGACTATACAAACTTTAGAAAACTTGCTTAGAGCATGTGTTCTTCAGTTCACAGGAAGTTGGGATCTACACGTAAGTTTGATAGATTTTTCCTACAACAATAGCTATCAACATAGAATTGACATGGCACCTTATGAAGCTTTGTATGGTAGACGTTGTAGATCACCCCTATGTTGGTATGAATCTGGTGAATATCAACTTTTAGGTCCTGATCTTGTGCAACAGACCACTGAGAAGATTAAAGTAATACAACAACAGATAAAGACTACACAGGATAGGTAGAAATCTTATACTGATAAGGGTCGTAGACCTTTAGAATTCCAGGTTGGGGACAAAGTGTACCTCAGGGTCTCACCTTGGAAAGGAGTCCTTAGATTTGGAAGAAAGGAAAGTTAGCTCCTAGGTTTATGGGGCCTTATCCAATCATTGAAAGAATTGGAAAGGTAGCTTATAAGCTAGAGTTACCATCAAAGTTGCAGAAGTTACACCTAGTGTTTCACATTTCCATGCTTAGGAAATGTCATCCTGATACAGAATCAGTTTTGCAACCTATGGAAGTAGAATTGAATGATGATGTGTCTTATGTCGAAGGACCTGTGTTGATCCTTGATAGAAGAATTAAAAAGATGAAAAAGAAAGATATAAGTCTTGTGAAAGTTCTCTAGAATCACCGTGGCATTGAAGAAGCTACGTGGGAACTAGAGAAAGAGATGAGAAGGAAATACCCTTCTCTTTTCTCTTAATATGTTTTGTAGATGATTTTGGGGACGAAATCCTTGTAAGGGGTGGATAATTTGTAACATCCCTGACCTGTGTTATGTACTAACCCCAGGTGTTTTGCTTAAATAAGTGATTAGATGTTTGTGTTTTTCCTTTGAAATGTAATTAAAGCTTTTGAGGAACTTATATTTCAATTTCAGTCCTTTTTGAATCATGTTCGAACATTGTTTTGTTGATAATCGACTAAAGTGCAAATTACCCAAGTAGAGGGGTTAACTTGCAAATTGCAGATGTTAAGATGTTCCTCTGATGTTGAGATATCCTATTAATGTATATGATGAAGTGGTACAGTTTCCACAAGCTTGGGTACCAAGACATAGCTTGTAGAGCAATCCTTGTGCCTTAAAACCTAGTTTTGGTGTAATATGAAAATTACACAAAACCTAGGGTTCAACATGTAAAATATACCCTCTAGAGGATCTCTCATGTTTCCTGGCATCAAGTAGAGCAAATAAAATGAGGAGGGTGCCTCATTTGAATGATCATGGTAGAAGTGGAAATTACTCACACTAATAATATATTAAGTAATATCCAATAAGGATGGATATTAACACACAACTCTTAAGGTGTTTAGCTCTTTTTAAACCTTAGATAGTGGAGGAGTTTTGCATGAGTTTAGATGGTGGAAATGTGGCCAAAGGATGGAGGAAGCTTTGGTGGTTTTATTTGGGAAATAAAAGGAGATAATCCTCTTCTTTCCATTTTCCTTGAAAACACCCATAAATATATAAGCAATCTTTTCCAACAACAGCAAGGATCGTTTCCCTTAGTTCTTTCTCCCATCACTTTGCTTGGACTGAACAAGAAGGAGCTCTGGACCAGAGGAAGGACGACCAAGCTGACTTGGTAAGTTTGGATCATCATCTACCTCGAATCCATGGTTAAAACTCTAAATCAATGGTTAGTAATTGATTTCCTTCACACGATTCTCCTTTCTACCCATCTTCTCCATCCAAAACTTGAAGAACGGACCTTGGACAACTACTGGAGCTTCATCCACCATTAAAGCTACAAATCTTGGAGCTTTGGATCAGTCCTATAGGTGAGTTTTATTACTCTAACCCTTAAGATTTGTTAATGCATCTTTCTTTCCTATAATCGTTGCTTATACTTCTTCTTTAGACACCTTTGTGTGTTCTTGCTATCATTTCCGTGAAGAACAACCTCTGTTCTTGAGGTAGAAGATGATGACATTAATTCATATGTTTATCCAAAAACTAATTTAGCAAACGGTCTCCCAACCTTGCTCAAACGGTTTCCCAAACCGTTTGGGAGCAAACGGTTTCAAACCGTCTGAATGCAAACGGTTTCACAAGAACGCATGGAGGCAAATGGTCCAAGACCGTTTGGAGGCGTTGACCATTTGGAGGTCTTTTCATATTAATGTATACTAATTACCTACCAAAAATCATCAATTAATTCCAAGTGAATCACCAATCAAAGGCCCATCAACCACCTAAACCCTAATCAGGTCAATTGCTGATTTCAATAATTGAATTAAGTTGAAGTTTGGGTTGAGTGACCCAAACGGTTTCAAAACCATTTGGGGATCACCCAAACAGTCTCAAGACCGTTTGGTGATCACCCAAGACCGTTTGGAGGTCTATGGTTAAGCATAGTTGACCAATTGAGGATCCAATGATATCAAGTTGATGAGTAATCGATTGCTGATTTTGGTGACCAATTCCAATATCCAAACCCTAAGTGAATGTCTTGGTTTTTGATAAAATAATGGGCAAACGGTCTCAAGACCATTTGGAGCGTATCCAAACAATCCCAATGCCGTTTGGGGGTCACCCAAGACCGTTTGGAGGTCTAGGGTTGACTATGGTCAAGTAGTTGAAGATCTAAAGGTAACACGTTGAAGTGTAATTGATTGTTGACCTAGTGATCAATCCAATGAATCAAACCTTAATTGATTGAGTTGGTTTTTTATGTTGACTTGAGAAAACGGTCTCATGAACATTTGGAGGTCATCCAAACGATCCCAAGACCGTTTGGGGTCAGGTCATGACCAAATTGGATGATGGTTCAATGGTTCCAAATCAATTACACTCACATTGAAGTATGTTGAAGGGTCATCGATTTTCAAGCCCTAATCCAATTGATCCAAGCCTAATTGATGACCAATTGAAGGTCAATTGAGTGTCAAATTAGTTAAGGGTTGACCTAATTGACTCAATTGATGAGTGGCTAATAAGTACATGATTGATTGTGGGGTTCAACATTGGAAACCCTAATTCAATTGAAGTGGTTGAGATAGTTTTTGGTCCTTGCAGTTTAGAGGTGGTTTGGACCAAATGGTCTCAAGACCGTTTGGGTCCAAACAGTCTCAAGACCATTTGAGTCCAAATAGTCTCAACACCGTTTGGGACCAAACGGTCTCAAGAATGTTTGGGACCAAACGATCCCAAACCGTTTAGTCTCATGCGGTTTCAAGATCGGTTATGTCCATGCGGTTTCAAAGTCAAACTTGACCAAACAGTCTTCATGACCAAATGGTCTTCACCACCATCTTGGGCAAACGGTCTTGAGTGTGCACTTTACAGAATGGTTTCAAGGTCTGTCCAAGACCGTTTGGGGGTTTAGTGTGCAAGACCGTTTGAGGTCTAAAAAGGTCAAGATCGTTTGATGCTTTAGTGGTCAAGATGGTTTAGTGGTTGATTAACCTAAACCTCATAGATACCTAAAGTGATTAAGGGACCAAGTAATTAGTTGATTAATGTATGTTATATCTATGGTGATCATTATAAAGGTACCCTTGATGGAATAGAGTGATTAGTACTCTTTGGTTGAGTAAGACCTAATGATCACAATAGTAATAACATAACCTATGATGTCAATATTGAGTTGACTTAGCCTAATCATGGTGATGCAAACATCAACTTATAGAAAGATGAGAGAGAAGACTTCTTATATGAATATTAATCAAGTATTGGACTCCCAATATGAATGAATACCTAATTAGGGTATGATCCATGATAGAGAGATCATGAAACCCTAATTATGATGGCTAATGAATCATAATCCTAATTGAGGGCATTAATGGAAGTAATCCTCATACATGATGATGGTATGATCTTAATTCATTGTAATATGAATAGTAAACCCTAATCTAGGGTAATGTGATGAGATATGAATAGTAAACCCTAATCTAGGGTAATGTAATGATGTGAACAGTAAACCCTAATTATGGGTTATGTTGTTAAGCATGAAACCCTATGATTGAATTATGAAATGAAGAATCATTATGCTTATTTTTAAGCTAAAGGGGTTGGATAACCTTAATTGATTTGAATAGGAAACCCTAACCCTAGAAACTAGTCGTGGTGACGTAAAACGGTCGTGGTAATTTTTTTTAACACGACCATTCAAGACAGCACGGTCGTGGTGTTCCAAGCTTGACTTGGAATTGATTTGCAAGTAAACCTTAACCCTAGCAAAAGCATAGTGGTACAACCCTTGAATAGTAAAGTTATCTATTCTTTGCATTGTGCTGATATAGAGATAATGTGTCTATTATCATTTGTACTAATCATGCAGGTTCTTGAAATAAGGAACATAGCCAGGTAAGAGCTATGATGTCATATTCATTGAAAGCACTTTATAAGCTTTGAAAGTAATGATATGATATGTTGCCTAGTGAGAGGTAACATATGAGAATGACAAGATGTATGAGCCATGAGAAATACCTGTGTTGCTACAATCATGTTTATATTGTTAAATGACTTGATAACAATATGTTACTTGGTAACAAGTGTTCTGATGATCTAAGGGTTTGAACACCCATATTCTTGAAACATAATGATGCGATGATTAGGGATTGATATCCCAATGTTAACAAGATGTGAAATAATTTTGATACAATTAGTACTCTTTCTTTATAGCAATTGTCTTATTGGTTTATGTTTGAAAACATGCCTGATGATAAAAGAATGCTATAATGTACTAAAATAATCAAGAGAAATGATATCATGTAGAGCCCTGACCATAGATCCATCATTTTCTGAAGTTAAATGATGGTGAAACAGGTTTTCCTAAGGGAATTCCTGGAGAGCATACTTTTGAGTATGTGGGGGTTATGGACGCAAATATCCTTACATCCTAATGAGGGAATTGATGTGAGATGTACATTTAATCTCTCAATCCTTCATTATATGTTTATGTCGGGATGATGTATCACTAATCTCCTGATGATGTTGTTAATGCCGCATCGATGTGAGATAAAAAAGAAATCCCTTGATGGCGAAGAGAGTACAGCATGCCACTATAACTCTAATAGCGAAGTTGCCAGAATACCCTGGAAAGCTATTATGGTAGAGACACATGATGTCCTGTATGTTGTACCTCACACTGACTGAGAAAGATGAGGTCATAGGAATCCGGCTCTTCTGATGACCTATATATGGTACCCATTGTGATTTCATAATGGTCGGTTGGAGTATGAGCGGTATATATCATCTCCTCAGGGCATAAATATGTTTGAAAAATGTAACCAGTCGTAAAGCATAATTGCTTAGGTTGAAATATGAGAGACAATGATTGATGATACATTGTTTATAATGTTCTAGTTGAATAACTAGTATACATGTTCTTCATATTCCTTATTGATTATATGTCTTATTATTCATTCAAGTTATAATTGAAATGATTGCTTAGAGATTACTGCTCTACTTAGCTTATTCAATGAATTGCCTGCTGTTGAATAATTATAGTCCTTCTACTCATTATTATTTTAATATTCACAATAACAATGCTTCTGGCAGAAAGTTATAACTCTCACTGGGAAAATATTCAATTGTATCACCCTCGTGGAATTCAACATTTTAGGTAGACGCCGAGGACGAAGGAACCCATCAGTGGGTGAGCAGCAACAACAGCAACAACAACATCAGGGACAACAGTGATCCTCAGGTGGAGACATTGTCTATCATGTATTATAGATAGAATGTCCTATGTGTCGTCTCTATACTCTCAGGTCCTAGGAGTCTTTAGATGTTTTACATAGATATGAGATTTTGGCATAATGCCTCGAGATTTTTGCATACTGCTTATGTATAGTTAAACATTGGCAGTTGATGTTGTGACTCTTGAGATGAGAAATTACGGAGATGTAATGATGAATCAATTTGTAAATAACTTACTTTGTTTTTGTATGAACGAGTTTTACCGTTTGAGAATCTCTTTACAAAATTTTTTAATTTTTAGTGATTTTCTGTAATTCCGCTGCTAATTAATCGCTTCCGCATTCGTTGATCTCATTTTCCGAGACAGATGTCACAATCGGCCACTCGCATAGTGACTTTTCCTCATGTCCCTTAGAGATGGCATAACCAAATCCAAAGAATTACATTCAATATATGTGCTTTCATACTTTATGTACTTAATCTTTCAAGCATTAAGTGACATTTAAGGTTACCTCAATTCCTAAGTTAATTTCTGAATTCACCCCTGTATGGAAGGTCCTATCCCAGGAAAAGACAAAACTAAGATTTGATAGTAACTAAGAGAAACAAACATGAACCAAGTTTTCTATTGCCATAAGGGAATGCGTCTTTAGGCATATTTTTAGTTATATCATCCATGCATTTACTACTTGAGGTTATGTCACTATACCATGTGATATACCACTCAAGAGTTGGATCACTGTCAAGTACTTTAGTATCTAGAGTTGAATCATTTAGATATAATGGAACCAATATATTATGTTCCATGTGTTTAGGATTATAGGAACAATCATTTCTTTTAATGTCATAAACCAAATACCTGGTACTGACATAATACAATCCATACTATATAGTAGGCCAATAAGAGGTAAAGAATACTTTGAGGAAGACATTTTTTAATTACTACATATTCTTAATGTCAACTAAAACCACATTCAATATTTACCATGAGCATTATCTCATTTCACTTTCTCATATTAGGTTGCATTCTTTATTAAGGCTCACCCTGAGGTTAACCAGTTACTTCACATTTTCATATTCCATCCATATGGCTAACGATTTGTAGGTAGAAAACTTATTAAACCATTTATAGTCTTCCATTATGCCATATCCATGCCTGACCTCTCTAGATTAGATCAACTTCATGATATTATGGTGATGCTAAACCAACTTGTATGAGAGTCTCAAAAAACACATATCAAACCCCAAGAGGGGTTTCCCTTAACATAGTACCCAAAGGGGTTCCATTCTCAATCTCTATGACTTCACTCATCCCTATGAGTATTATATGCACTAGATCTGGTCTTCCCTCTTTGATCTAGGGTTCTCAGGTCTACCTCATTAGTATCAATCATTAAGTCTGCATTATCTAACCACTCAAGCACATACCAATCCAAGACATGATATTTCATTCTATTCTTAATCCTTACTCTTAGAATATTCCAACCCAACTTTCTCCTTTTTATCAATAGCTACCAGTGTCCCTAACAAGGAACCACCAGCCTGAGTATGAGGCTTCACAATATGCTATCATCCTTTACTTGTTCAGGATCTTGGGACTCTACCTCACCTATATGGTAGGTACTCATATCACTTATACATATATGTAAGAATACACTCTCTCTGCCTCTAAGGTTTTGCCTCCCAAGGACATCTAGGCTACAAAAAGCCTCTAGGAATCAGGCACGAATAAAATAAACTCATTCACTCAGGGGTAGTCTAGTTTAGGACATATCAAACATACATTTATCATGATTTCTCATATCTTGGATTTTAGTTTCCTAACTCCCTATGGATCCCATTCTCACATGGAGTTAACCCCATAATTGTTCCTAATAGTAGGGGTCCCCCTTTGTAGAGAGATTGAGGCTCTTGTAGATTCACATCTTATCTTCACTTAGTTTATCTTATATCAGAGGAGCACACACACTTGTACCATCAAAACTTATGTCAAACCTCAAAACTAAAGTCAAATTCTCAAATCTAATTGAGGTTATTATTAATCATATTATCCCATTATTTAAAACATATCTCATTTCATCCATTCCATCTATTATGTAATCCAACAAGGCTTTAGGCATCTAATATAAAACTAATTCTTCTTCTAGAATGGTGCCCCTCACTTCCACTTGGTGGGTGACTACCTCCTACTCATACTTGTGTGGGAACACACTTCATGTTAGGGTGCCTACTAGATGGAGTTTGGACGTTCTAGTCACGACCTGACCTCTCAGGTAAGGTTGTTATCTCCTTCATATATCTTCCCCCACTATTGGGTTGACTCACCCTCAGATCGGGACACCAACCCTAAATGTTGTATTATGGGTTTTCATATCATGTTTGTCATGTAAGAATTAATTTCCTATGTTTCACCTATATATTCAAATCCTTCACATGTACAATGCATACCTTGCTCCGCATACTTTCATTCATGGATAAACTAAGGTATCCAAACTCATTGTATTTTCTCTTCTCTCTTCCCATTCCTTGGGGTTTATATGGGTAGGGTTATTATTTTCTCATGATTTTTCTCATAACCTAGGATTAAGGTTAGGGACTACACCCTACACCTTAGGGTGTTTGATATCCCTCGACCCACTAACATGTTTTCCTAAACCCACCCTAGCTCCATCTAAGGTTTACCTTTATGAGGGAGAAACCCATAAAACATTTTTATATACTTGATCATTATTTCCACATTAATTGGTGGAGGATGCTTTAATTGTACTTATTCTCAAATACCCTAACTTGAGATGAGGAGGGAAGTATCTCTTAGGGTTAATTAAGTAAGAGGATGATAAGTGGATGAAATTAGTGATAAAGAGACTTAGAGGAAACACTACTTTAGGCAAACCCTAGGTTCTGGCCAGACCGGTATTGCATTGGCTAAGGGAGTCCTCGTATACCAACTTAGTGGCACGAAGGAAAATATTGTCAGCCCCCAAAAGCATGATCCATTATATACACCATTACCATCAGGTCATGTCTTAATAATTTTCCTTATATTTCTACATATTACTTGAAATTTTAAACTATTAAATATTATTTGAAAACTTTGAGGCTCTGATACAAATGTAGCGATCTCACTATTTAACACCCCCCAATTAAGAAAAGATACAAAAAGTTGAGAGTCATTACCTAAAATTCCCAACGATATGGATTTAACCAAATAATCAATAATAGAAAATAATTTCCATTAATTCAAATATTGGTTAATTCTAGATCCTTCGAAAATAATAGCAAATAATTTCCATTAATTTAAATATTGTTTACAAGATGCCCATATAAGGAGTTAGATGAATTTCTACCATCGAAACTGTACATTTGGCAAGAAGTATCTAATTAATCCTCCTATACTTAATTTAATGCCTTTAGATAATTTCAGTTGATTGTCATGTCATGATATCTTCTTATTTAGCATGTACCTAAGACAACATGAAATAAAAGCACAAATCAACATATAGAAATGTACAACGTACATGTGGGAAACAAAATATTTGCATGTAGGTGTAACAACATATCAACCATAGAAACAATTAAGATTACAAAATTGAACAAGCATTTTCTTGTTTTAACCTCTCCACCCTTATCCTCTTTTTCTCTATGGTGTTCCCTCTCTTTAGGAAATCCTTTTTATGGGGAACCTTCTCTTTAGGGTTTGGTCCTTGCAGTGGACATTCATAAGCTTCCCTCACCTGGGCTTGGTTTCATACATAGACCTTCCTTTCA
Organism: Alisma plantago-aquatica; assembly: GCA_963693085.1. Taxonomy (NCBI): domain Eukaryota; kingdom Viridiplantae; phylum Streptophyta; class Magnoliopsida; order Alismatales; family Alismataceae; genus Alisma; species Alisma plantago-aquatica. The sequence continues at coordinate 623,037,963 of OY856414.1, read as the reverse complement.
AGGCTTGGTCTGAGGTGATTTTCTATTCTAGGTTTGATCACCCGTCAGTCCCATAATGACTTTTTTCACCCCATTGTTTTTAATGCACCAGAGATCATTCAAGGTTTGAGCATGTTACATTTATATAAGATGATACTCACAGTGACACTATACATTGTAGGAAGTAAATTAATAAGCATTCTAGCACTTTAATTGCAGTCCAATCAGGAAACCTTCAAAAAGCCATGGAAGTTTTTTAAAGCGATTAGTCATAGGCGTAACCATGTACCTTTTGTAGAACCATGCAGATCATGCAATTATACTTCAAGTACTCTCAATAAATCCAATCAATACATCCAAGCAACCAATAGTTAATCTCCATATATTTAAATCCTAAAATGTCATGACCATAATATTCACATTAAACCCTACTCATGTTCTAATCTAGGGTTTAAGGCTGTATCAGGTCTGCATGAGGAACAAGGATACAAACTCTAGTTCCATCACATATTAAACATTAGGTGAAACCCTACTTAATATATTCAACATATCCTTTAGTTAAGATCATTTAGGTTAAAATATGTTTATTAACAACATGGAAAGTTAACATCTTTAAAACCTAATTCTTCATGTGCATGCTTATTCAAATTAGAAAACCTAAGTATCATCATTATGATGATGATTATCTTGAATTACTATCATATTGGGCAATATCAAGTTATATCTCCAAAATAATTGTACATAATGCATTTGATACATTAATCATCAATCCTAGGGTTTATACATGAATTATCCAAATTATAGGTGTTATCAACATTTCAGAACAAGAAGCATAATTAAGTCTCCATTATATTTAATTTCTATTCCTCTCATTTTCATCATTTTGATATATAATATCATTATATTTGAGTAAACCTAGCAAATTCTGATTGCAATATAAACATAAATCAGCCATTGGGATGTTGCCATGTCAACAACTTACTTGTTTGTATCCATGCTGGTGGCCGGATGGGTATTAGGGAAAATACCCACATACCCCTTGTGCTTAAAGTATCCACCAAAGGTTATCTAGGTCATTTGACCCAAAATCATTTCTTTCCTCATGCTGTTCGCATCCTGCACACACCACTACCGATGAGGAGTCAGGAGCTCAATCTGGTAGGTTGGCGATGGGACTCCAAGTGTTTCACTCATATCCTCCTCCCCGACTCATCTTTTATCACTACTACCTCCATCCAACAAGCCCCAAACTTCCCATATACTTCCTCCATTAGACATCATCAGTCGACAGAAAACCCAAGCTAGCAATGATGTAGCAGCAACTACTCCTCAATGTAGGCGAGGGTAGGTTTAGCCTATCGCCACCCTCTCTGACTCCCGGATGCACTGTCGATCACTTCGATAAGGAGGTACACAAAGTACCATATATATAGCATCGTTGATGGTCAGAAAAGAAGGGAACATGTTTATTATTTATGCTATATGGGGTGTGGCTGATAGTAGAACCCTCCCAGGATCACCCTTACCATATGCAACTAGATCATCACTTTCATCCTCCAAGAGTGAGCACATCACCACCGCACCATGGCTAAATGAGAAGTTTGGGGAAGATGTCAAACTCCTTCCCCTAGTTTGCTTGTAGTCCGTAAATGAAAAGACATGTATTGAAGAGGGAGTCTGGGATACAAGGGTATAGCTCCACACAAACATATACACAAACACACACACACAAAGATATATATATATATATATATAGAGAGAGAGAGAGAGAGTGAGAGAGGGAGTTAGGCTAGAATACACTCAAGTGTATTCTATGCATAATACACTCAAAAAGCTTTCCATGATGTAATATTTTTTTTAATCTAATCTATTGATATTCTTAAACACCATGTGAATAGTTCATATATAAAATTTGTGCCCATTTGGAAATTTATAGGTCATTTTATGAAGACCACAAAATTTATGCATTTCAAATTAGTTTCATGCGTTGATTTTGTTTTCATCAGATGAGTGACTTATACTCATCCAAATGAGCTAAAAATTTGCATGTTGCCTAATTATAGTATAACAATGAAGATCAATGGTTTACATTTTGCAAAAAAAATAGTCTTGATATGCAAACACAACTTGAGTGTAGCGTGTGATATGTACACTCGAGTGTATTCTAGCCTGACTCTCTCTCTCTCTCTTTATATATATATATATATATATATATATATATATATATATATATATATATATATATATATATATATATATATATATATATATATATATATAATCATACTCCAGATCAAAACCAAAAGGCTATCCTGGTATGGAACATCTTCTTTCCCAAAATATTACGCAAGTCTCTCCATCTACTAGTTAATATCTGATTCTAATCACCACCATGTGCCAAAAGGTGACTTTCATTTGTATACATATGTGCGACTTGGCCAACAAAAGGATTTTGTAAACACCAGTTACTCCCTTCCATTAATATGTCTCTCTCCAACGATTTATGTCAAATATGTATATACATGGTGTTCCTATACTATTGATTTTAATGATTTATACTATTAGGGGAGTCTCAAGGAATCAGAATTATAGATCCTAACATTTTTCCTTCCATACTCCCTAACTTCCCACCCAATCTAGAAGTTAGCAAAGTTTGGGACAAAAAGGAAATCAGTTAACACTTTTCTTGTATTTTAAGAAATCTCATAATGTAATTACTAATTCACAATTAAGCATGTTTCTATCTTCATGTTTTGGATTTACCACCTCACATTATTATAGGAGTTGAACCTAACTAGGAATATTGGTTATTGTAAACTTTATGTGCAAGGATTCACATCATAGCATATTACTTAATTCTTAAATTTATTTATCTACATGGAATGCTCTAGAAAGCCTAGCCTTTTATCTTGATGTTACACAACAAGGATTTGATCATTTAATATTACCTTGAATTTATTTAATTGACTTAATATAAATTCAATACCATATTTTCAAAAAATTAACAACTCACAGGTCATTGTTATTCATTTATGCACCACATCTCTTATTTCTTAAACTTGTTCCACAAGGACCTATTTACAAAGCAAATGGTCTCGTGGGCCTTACTTGGGCCATGGTTTTCTCCCATACCACAAGGATATCTTTATTATTCTATGAATAGTGAAATCAGGGAATTTATCAACTCAAGCATTCAGCTTCAACAAATTTGCAAATATAACATGTGAGACTTTATACTGGAGGGTGGAATCTTTGGCTTGAGTATCCCACCAGACTTTGGGCATAGTCAGCACTTGGAAGACCTTCTTATGTTGGGACTTCCTTCTACAAATGTCCCCATTCAAGGTGTCGATCTGTCTTTAGTTGGTTTAAGGGTAGGTTCTTGTAAGCATAGAGATGATGTCCTAGTTGTCGAGATGAATTCTAGGAGTTCCTCTTCTGGTCACCGGTGGTCAATGATGAGTGTATTTTTACCCATTTTACATGTTGGATTATACGCATTTTAGGGGTTGTTGTGTCTTTATTTCCTAGTTTTAGCTTTCTATTAACTTAAATGCAATTATTTTCCTTTTTCATATTTTGATGCATTTTATATGTATTTCGTGCATAATCAGTCAAACTTGCACCGTGATGCCCTGATAGACGATTAAGCCCTCACGATGCTACACCTCAAGGGAAGGAAGTCCCAAAAGCTTTCCTTTTGATCACCTTCCAACCACCTAGTCAAGCGAGAAGTTCTGCCATTCACCCGACTCAAGCTGTTCTTCACCTGAAGTCTTCCCACTTCATTGACCTTGTGCATGCTCTTAGCATCCAGCCCATTTCGGTTCATCCACGCTGGCTCACCAAAGGACCAGATGTGAGGTCCAAATTGAGCAACCCACATGAGTCCCCTATTGGACCAAATATGGGCCATGCAAGCAGATGCCTTCGATCACAAGCATTCATCTTTAGGGTTTCAGAGGCAAGGAATGTATCTACAAAAGGGGAGCCTCATCATCCATTCAAAGGGGTCTCTGATCGGTTACTTGAAGCCACATTCTACAGCACAAACCCTATCGGGGAGTGAGGAGGCAAGAACCATACCAAGCATCATGGCTTTCTACATCATTCCTACTATGTCTTTGTTGTTTTCCCTTGCATTGAGTGAGTAAACGGTTTGTACTGGGGCATGGGGACTAGTCCCAATGGCCTGTATTTTATTTTATCTTGTATCTAAACTCAATAATATAGTTTCCAAATAAAGTATCATTCTACTTGATGCCTTGCTTTGAAAAATGATGACTTGTTTTGCATATTAGTATATGTAGGTTGTTGTGAGTGTGATTAGAACAATAGAATGATCTTATTATCCAGCTGAATTATCAACATCGGATAGTGAGGTGTTTAAACTTTTATCTGCTACGTGTTGAGGATGGTCGGTCCTAAGTAAAGGAACTCAGTAGCATAGGCAAGGATCTTGGGTATTGAGGATGGTCAGTTCCAAGAGAGTTTGTTCTAGGCATCGACCTATATCATGTGTGGGTGTAGTGGCTAAGCCTCAAATTAGAAACAACTATTGGAGAGTTAAATCTTGTTAGGATAGTTATGTAGGCCCGGGTAGAGAAACCCCATGCCATGGTTCTCTTTATTACCTATTATTTACTTGTTTAATCTCTGTTTCTTTTGGCAATAATTTAGTTTAATCAATCTTTCAACTACACAGTGATAATATTACTCTTTTACTTCTAAATCATATATAACTACTTGGGTTCTAACCTTAAGTATACTGCAATAAGGCTTCCGCTCCTATGGAGTGGGGAATTAGTGCAATTATTTTGGTAAACCTAGGAGATTTTTATTATGGTTTTTCTTGGTGAAACATTTTTAGCCCATCAAACATTGGCTCGGTTATTGAGGACAACAAGATTTAATCATCTTCAAAATTATAAGTGTAATTAGGGGTTTTCCTTTTTCTTTTTTTTTTAATTATTTTCTTGATAATGTTGAAAATCCTCTAGAACCAAGTGTGTCTCCCACAATCATTCTTTCTCTTTTTAGGCACTTCTAGTCTATGCGAAGATCTAGGAGTCTTGACTCCAGATTTCCTTTCGATCCTAAAATCGAGACAACCTTTAGAAAACTTTATAAGGAGAGAGCCATGGCAGACGTGGAGGCTACGGAAGTAGCAATCCAAGCATGCTTCGTCGTAGCGATCGTGGCCCAGTGAGAATTACTCTCCATGGAAGCTAGAGAATAGGAAGAGGCTGAGTTCAAGATCAACCCAGAAGCCACTCAAGCCAAAGAGCATGAAAAAGAACTATGGGATTTCTCTATCCCCAAAGGAACCAACTTGACTCATCAAGGTCAACCCCCAGGAAAGATGATTGAGATCAGAGCCCAATGGGTCATCTTGTTGCAAAACTCTGCCTTTGTAGGGAGAATCAGAGATGATTTCTGAGAACATCATATTAAATTCATCAAACTTTGCTCGATGATGAAGCTAGCAGGAACCGCTGACGACACCATGTGACTCTAACTCTTCAACTACTCCCTAACAGACAAAGCCAGAGCATGGTAAAACACTCTTTGAGAAGATCCGATCAACACCTGGGTGGCCCTAGATAACAAATGCCCAGAAAACTTTTGTCCTCCCTCAATGATGTACTTGATTTTGGGGCAAATCACAAGGTTCAACCAAGTACCTGAGGAATTTTTGCATGAGGCATGGGAGCGATTCAGTGAACTCCTATGCAAGTGTATGCATTACATCATCCCCTAGAATCAAATCACTGAATTCTTTTATCGAGGAGTTGATGATGAGATGAAGAAATTTCTTGACTCCTCTTCCAAAGGAAATTTCATGCAGTAGAGTTTCAATAGTGCCTTCAAGATCATCAATGTTATGACTGAAAATCAGACCCACTCGACCAGGCCTTTGGGCAAGGGCGTTCGTAAGGTGACCAAGGTGGATGATTGATTGGAACTCAAATATATCTCTGAAGCATTGAAAGCTCTCTCTCTTAAGCAAGTAAACCTTGAGAAGTCCTTCAGTGTGTATGAGAGAAAGAGCCAGACTCCCCAAGTGCAAATCATCGCACCCTTGTGCAAATTCTGTGATGCATAAGACCATAGCACCGTTCACTGCCAATAGCTCTACATTGCATTCCATGAGCATCAGACGGGCCATCAGTACATAGTTAGTCAAGCTGAAGACATGAAGTCAAATCACAACATTCTAGGGCAAGAGTACTACAATCCAAACCAAGCTCACACACATCCTGGTTTCCAATACGAGAACCCTACTGGAGTAGAAGGACCAAATTAGTCCTCGATGCAAAATGCTCAGGAAAGAGCGCCTATGAATTACAATGGCCCATGCAACTAGGGAAACTTCAGGTTTAATTTCCACAGCTGAAACTACCACCAACAAAAGCAATTCTAGAACCCAAATCAAGCCCCACCACTGCAGATGGAAGCTACACCATCACATGACCCAATAAAAACACTTCAAGAGATAATGGCATCATACCAAACTCAACTCGCTAACACCACAACAAAACAAAAGGCATTTGAATCTTAGATCACTCGATTGACTACTAGTCAACAACCTTTAGTGGGAACGATCACTAGCCATCCAGAAAACAACCCCAAGCATCCGAGGTAGTTGGAGCAGATGAATGTGGTGATGACCAGGTCATAGAATGAGTATATCACACATCTTGTTTCCACCCCTACCTGTGGAACTGTGAGCACTTAATTGAAACTCCATGATACACAACCAGCCATATAGAGAACCAGGTGATAGAACCTTCTACAATTCCAGCATTGTCAAACTTCAAAAAGAACATAACAGAAGCAACTCTGTTAGGATAGCCCAAACATCCTATACTAACAGTGTATATAACAAACTTACCACATGCACAACACTCCATGTAGACCAAGCTCAGCGACCGACTCAATAGATTCAAGGACACCATGAAGAAGGTCCAACATAACATATCATTCATAAATTTGTTGACTCAAACACCAGCTTGGTGCAAGCACTTTAAGGAAATTTTGTTGGGTAAAATTTTGACTCGAGAAACTAAGACAACAAATCTACCACCAGTTTAAAGGAAAAGTGACCTAGGATCCTTTTAGATAGTCTTCTTATTGGAAATGACATATGCTGAAAGGGACTTCCTAACTTAGGTACAAGCATATCCATTATGCCCTACACCTTATACCAACACCTAGGGCTCACATAAATTCTACCCACAACAATGACCATTCAGTTGGCTGATGCATCCATCACCAAGCCCCTAGGAATTATTGAAGATGTATCTGTGAAATTAGGTCATGACACCTACGTCCCCTATGACTTTATCGTCATCCACGTCAAAGAAGACAACATGTTCCCACTCATTCTAGGATGACCATTCCTTGACATCACACTAGCTCTAGTAGACATAGAAGTCAGCAAATTTGATCTATGGCAAGGAAAGAAGACTATTGAATATCTAGTTCTTGAAGATATGAAGAGGGTACAAAATTTGATAAAATTTTTAAGGTGGAAGGTGCATTAGAACTACAAAACCATGTCTGCGAGATGTTGATCAAGACAATAGAGTCATGCCCACAAACAATACAAACACATCATCTAACCATGATCTAGACCCCACATGTTTGAAGGATAAGGGTTTGAATACCCTGTTCACAGTTGCCACTTGAAAAACATTACTATCGTTGAGCCAGTGATGCTAAACAGGGACACTTGTTGGGAGGCAACCCATCCCATTTTCCTTTTTCTGTCTCTTTCCTTTTTTTCTATTTATTTCTATTATTTTTGCCCATTACTTTCTCTTGATAAATTCATTCTGGAGAGTAAGAGGGTAAGGAGAAAAGGAGGATAAGGTAGAGCATCATGCCTTTGATATCCATATATGGGTAAGACAAAGTGATGGGAAATTTTCATGATGATATTCCCTCACCCTTCCATAAACTATAGGCTGCCAATCGCTCGATTGACAAAACAAATATCTCACAATCTTATGAATTGATGAGCAATGTGACACATAGAATATGTGTCCAGATGAGATGGATCTTTATATTTTTCATAACTTATTGTATTTCTTTCTCGCAAAATAAATTTTCCTTATATTTTTTGAGAAATATCATTACTTGTAAATAGCAGTCATTTTTGTCTCATTCCAATTATGAATATTCACTACTATATTTTGATCAAGACTTACCAAATGACGAGTGACGTGAAATCCCTACGCGCTAGGGATAAGACATGCATGGCATAACCGTTGGTTCCTTTGGGGGATTCGTAACATCTCCTCAATGCATGTATATACCGGGTGAAGCATATAGGCTTGTCTACACCTAGACCTTTTGATTATCAAGAAAATCCCACACTTCCATCTCTCTCCTACATTGACATTACCTATGGTAGCAGAAAACATGAACGACAGACTCCAACAATGAGGCGGAGGCCCTCCACCAACCGACGAGATACCCTCCAACAAACATCTATAACACTATTATTCCTAGGGTTCATACGACCCACGAGATCTTCGGTTTGAACACCCAAAACATTGCTAGTGGGTGCCAACGCTAGACCCAAACCCACTGATACATTGGCTGCATGATCAACTGGCCATCACCCAAAAGAAGCGCATTGGATAAGGGCATGCTGTGGAGAATGGGGCACATGGCCCAGGGAACCATCACCTCCACCCAATGACGATCACGACAACTGGTTGCCACGACCATGGTGGGATGAGGGAACTACCAATTGAAGGTGAAACCTCATCCTGGGTTCTATTGTGTGCTCTTGGATGAGAAATACCCCTCATCTCCACCTCCCCCACTCTCCATATCAATTCCCCTCCATCTCTAACTTCTTTCTCCCTGAAGATGGGTAGAATTTTGAAGTTGGGGTGGGGGTGGGTGGTACGTCATCCTTCTCTAAAAACTCAACTCGAACCTTTCCCTTTCTTTTTCATCCTCAAACACTTCTTCTCCTTTTCCATCCTTTTATTTGCATCTATCTAGTTTTCTATTTTATTTTTTATTTTTTGCATGAGTTGTAACCATTACCTAGTTGGTCACTCTGATGTATGTTAAAAATGGAAAAATATATGAATGAACTGTCCCTTTTTCTCTTGTTCTCAAGCTAGCCCGTACAAAAGGAAATATTATGGAGTAGACATGTTTTGAACAGTTCTGGGGCCCGATGACAACAATTGAGCATCCCCTCCACTTGTAAGTGACGATAAGAAGATGGAATCTGAAAGGTAAAGCCACATGCACCTCCAACATGACTTCCAACAATACCCATGAACACCTCTTTACCCTATATATTAACTGAATTAACTGATATAATATGATGATTTGATTCTAATGCAACAATAAAATGGAGAATCACAAGTCAACCTCTTGACCCTACTTTTCTTCCATCACTTATTTCCTCTTTGCCATCCAAAAAAAAATGAAATTTCCACTATATGCCAAACCCTAAGTCTGGGGTAGCATCCCTTCCATGAATATTTTCTCTTTTAAAAATTTGTCCATAGTTCTGCATGAATAAAAGAGGCTAATGAGCCCAAATGAAAACATGTGGTCAATGCAACCACAACCATATAAAAATTCCCGAGTTTAATAGAGGAGGGACAAAATAAAATAATTGAATCTCATATAAGAGATCAAGTCAAATAGAGAATAGATCAGGTAATTGGGTTCATGTCGTGTGTTTCTCCCCGTTCCATCCAATTTTCATACCCAGGGGAGTTATCAAAATTCTCCTCCAATCAACATGATAGCCCTGACTTATGCTTACTTCTACTTACACGGACATATCAAGAGTAATATTGATATGAAAGTAGTTCTTTGTAGGTTCCAAGGTCTAGTGATTAGAGGAATAAGCCCCAGTTGGGGGATATCCAAATGTGACTATGTAATCCCCAATGATTAGGCTCGCTTGATCAGATTGGTTGAAAGGGGATTTTGAGGCTTGCTTGATTTGGAGAGGAAAGCCTGGAACTTAGTATCAATTGTTGATATCCTTTTTTATTTTGCTTTACTCGGGATGAGCAAAGGATTAAGTCCAGGGTAGTTTGATGAGTGTATTTTTACCCATTTTGCATGCTATTTTATCCACTTTTAAGGGGTTGATGTGTCTTTATTTCATACTTTTAGCTTTATATTTGCAAATAAATCCAATTATTTTACCTTTTTAATATTTTAGTGCATTTTTATATGTATTTTGTGCAGAATCATCCAAAGTTGCACTGCAATGCCCATATGGACGATTAATCCCTCATGATGCTACTCCTCAAGGGAAGGAAGCCCCGAAAGCTTTCCTTTTGATCATCTTCCAACCACCTAGTCAAGTGAGTGGTTTTTCCATTCGCCTGACTCGAGCCATTCTTCACCCAAAGTCTTCCGACTTCATTGACCTGGGGCACACTCTTAGCATACAACCCATTCCGATTCATCAACGTTGGCTTTCCAGAGGATCGAACCTGAGATCCAAATTGAGCAACCCACGTGAGTCTCCTATTAGACCTAGTACATGACCTGCAAGTAGATGCCTTCCATCATAAGCATTTAGCTTTAGGGTTTCAAAGGTGAGGAATGCATCTATGAAAGGGGACCCTCATCATACATTCTAGGGGGTCTTTTATAGGTGATTAGAAGTCACATTCTATAGCACAAACCCAAGTGGGGATCAAGGAGGCGGCGGCCGCACCAAGAATCATGACATTCTCCATCGTTCCTACTATCTCTTTGTTGTTGTCCCACGCTACGAGTGAGTAGATGCTTTGTGCTTGTGCATGCGGACTAGCCCCAATCACCTGTATTTTATCTTATCTTGTATCTAAACTCGAGAATATAGTAGCAAAATAAAGTATCATTCTTTTTTATGCCTTGCTTTGCAAATTGACAACTAGTTTTGCATATTAGTTATAATCATGTATATGCAGGTTGTTGTGAGAGTCATTAGAACAACATAATGATCTTATTATCCCCCGAGCTGTCAGCAATGGATAGTGAGGTGTTTGGACTTTAATTCACTACATGTCAAGGATGGTCAGTCATAAGTAAAGGAGTTTAGTAGCATAGGAAAGGATCTTGGGTGCCAAGGATGATCGGTTCCAAGGGAGTTTGTTCTAGGCATCAACTTGTATCCTGTGAGAGTGCAATAGCTAAGCCTCAATTTAGTAATAACTATTGAAGAGTTAGATCTTGTTAGGATAATTATGCAAGCCCAAGTAGTGAAACCCCATGCCCTGGTGCTCTTTATTACCTATTTAATCGTTGTTGCTTTTGGAAATAATTTATTTTAATCAATCTTTCAACTACTCAGAGATAAATATTACTCGTTTTACTTCTGAATCATATTTCTACTTGAAAAGATTGTCCTTTGGGTTTGATCATTAAGTATATTACAATAAGGCTTCAACTCGTGTGGTGGGGAATTAGTGCACTACTTTTGGTAAACCTAGGAGATTTTCCTTAGGGTTTTTCTTCATGCAACATTTGTTGCCCCATCAATGAACCGACGATATTCTCTCTGATCCAAGTGGTGAGCATCATTATTTAGGGTCTTATTCCATTGATCATCTGCCTTTGGCCAAGCACCTTACTGGTTGGATGAAGAAGAAGTTGAATAAGTAGCTACTTACTTTTAGCATTTCCTTTTCATGATGTACTTTCCTTCCCTACAAGAAAAAATCATGTATTAGGATGTTTTATATTTGCAAACTCTTTTAAATATCAAATAAAAATTTGAGTTTGGGTTTAGAAAGGATGTGAGGTTTTGTGATCTTTGATTTAGAATCAGATTTTTAAGTTTGATCTTTGGGATATTCTTGGTGGATTTACATATTGCCACGTTCCACATGCTGATCTCAAGTGGCGGATCATGGTGATCTGCTAGTCTAGACTCAGAGTCATGTCTATCTTGGAAATGTGAGTCAACATTGGCCATACATGTAGTGTGATTCTATCAAGAAAAAGAACAAAGAGTTCCCTATTTCTAGAGATTTATTTTTCCTATAAATAGGGTTGCACCCCTCATCTTATCAACACAACTAGTTATATAACAACTTAGGGTGTAGGGAGGAAAGGAGATACATGAGACCCCGATCTTGAATTGTCCTCCCATCAACTTGTCTTTGATGTGATGTTGCATTGGTGATCTTTTTGATATAGAAGAAGTCGAGTTGGAAATATTTTGTGTAACGCATGATCTTCGTCATCTAGAGGATGTGGCTAAGATCATACGGCTTCCCCTTTATAACTGATGGTCTGTGGTACCAACAAAGTCAAGCTGGGCTACCAAACTAGGGAATCTTCTTGGCGTGAAGAAATCCCAAGTAGCTCGATGGTTGATTGGGGATGGTTGCTTCATTTAGATGGACTCCTTGTGGGAGTCATTTAAGAGTGACGTGTGTTGTTTTGTTGATTCTCTTAATATGTCTTGCAATAGGCATTTACTTCGATCATCCTGGTGGGGATGTTCTTTGGAGAGACTATTGGGCCAGTAATAGTCATGGCCTCTAGAATTGTGTCTTCTCTTTGGAGGAAGGAAATGGTTGTCCTTTTGAAACTGGATGAATTGTATGGGTTCTCGGATGAAGCACTACTAACTAGAAAGATAAGAGGATGCTTCCAAGTTCTATGTATTTATCTAGGAATGCACATAGATCTAGCCAAATTGATGGAGTCTTTGAATCCTCATCATTGAGTGGAAAAGGAGTTTGTATTAAAATGTATTCAAATAGGTTATCCTCTTCATCCATGTGAAGACTTGGCTCGTTGGCTTGCTAGTTTGAAGGTTGCAGATGTGCATTGTATATGGATGGAATTTCATCTTGATAACTCATCATGTGGCATGGCCATGCTGGATTTTGAGTGGTTGATCATCTTGTCTGGTCTGGAGGCTTGTTTCATGTAGCACCTTGCATCAATGTTGTGACAGTTCAATCGTTGGCAGTGTATATCAAGTTGAAGCTCTTCCCCCAATCTTCAAGAAGTTGGAGCTATATTCTCAAAAGGTTCATGAGAAGGTTGTAGAGATGTCGTTGAATCAAAAGAGGTTGACCCAAGATTCCTTTCTTGTGGGTTGGTATTACTTTGTCAAGTACCAAGAGTGGCTTGCATCGATGCCTTTAGTGGTCGTGACTTGTCAATCTTCTAGAGAACTATAATGATGTGTTTTTCTTTGTTTATTTGTTTGTTGGAATAAGATGCCAGAGTTTTACAAAGATTTTATTTCATGACTAAATTTTTTTGGTTCATGAAATATGGCATCAGCTGATGGTACTCCCTCCATGATACCTATAAATGTACATTGGACTAGGGTCCTTGAGGCGCATATGACTTTGATCTCCATTTGACAAGTCGTCCAAATAGGACAATCTAGAACTCATGTCTATGCATTTTAGGATTGCAAGAATAGCTATAGGTTTTTATATGTAAGGGTCTCATCCTTATCATCCAACTCCTTGAATGAAGTAGTAAGGTTGGACCCCAAGTGCTTTAAGCTATCTATGATCCTATTTTTATGATAGATGTTTCCTCACTCTAAACGTTCGTGGCATGTTTTGTTATGAGAAGAGCCCCAATACTAGGGGGAAGATGGAATAAGCTATAGTGGACTTGGGTGTCATTCTAAGAGCTAAATCTATGTCATGTAGCAAGTGGGTTATTTGTGATTCCCTACCCAGTTGGGCCAAAGTGCCAGATGTCAGAGACATCCTAGTAGGCCTTGCTCCTGACATGCCTTAGAGTAGCAATCGACCATGAGCACATTTTTGTCTCTCTAAAGAGATTTCTAGATATTTTATTGTTATTATTATTACTATAGCTACTACTACTACTAATAATAATAATAATAATATTAATAATAATATTATTATTATTATATAATGTGCCCACTGGCTGTGAGTCTTTTTGTTTAAAGCTTTTTGCTTTGACATTAATTCTTAGGGCCTTAGTATGAGAGACAATGGTTCACTAGGGAATGAATAGGGGTTTCCCTAGTGAGGGTTTCCCTAGTGAGGGTTTCCCATATCATGATTCCTTGGATAGCTAATTTGAAACTTGGTCTCATCTTTTGTCACAAGGAGATGAGAGTAGTTGCAAGGGGTTTTCAACCTTATTCCTTCTCCTGGCAATCCTTCCCTTTTAGGTTAACTCTAGAAGATAAAAGGGTTACAACATCTTCCTGGATAGAGATGCCATGATGTTGATTGTTAGGATTGTATATGACTTGTCTTTGGGTACACATAGTTTATGCCATTCTCTTTTTAATCATGGGGCTTCTCCTATCTTTAGCAACAATCATAAACATTTTGCATTTTTTATTAGGTCGGACCTATTTCAAGGAGTTATTTGTAGGTTGGTGAATCGTTGGGGCCTCACGATAATGGTCACATTCCTTCTATCCTAGTCCATAGGTTCTACTTGACCTCATAGATTTAGGGTGCATGGGGGTACACGGTTAGATATTTAAGTAGAATTTAAATTTTTGGAAGGACGGGAGTGTCTGGCTCCTTTACACCATTTTGCTCATCTTGACAGTCTAATCAGCAGTAGTAGCATTTAATGAGGTTAGCATTTGTGTTATGAAGATGAACATCTCCATCCATGTCTTTTAGGAATTGGCTGCCCCAGTCATAGATGTTGTGGACAATGTAGGGTTCCTCTCATTTAGGGTTGAGCTTTCCCCTAGAATTAGCATTTTAGATGACTCATAATACCAAGTAACCCTCGTGGAAACTATGTGATAAAACCTTCTTGTTGAATGCTCTAGTTGTTCTTTCTTGGTAAAACTATGCATGGTGTGGGGGTTTTTTCCTATCATTCTCCAAGAGTGTTGAGGAAATAGACTTGATCTTGAAGCCATTCAGTCTCTAAAATATCTTCTTCTTATAATATGCAGAGTGACAAGTTTTCTATTTCAACTGGCAGGACTACCTCCATCCCATTCATAAGGAGTATAGTGTAACTCCTGATGAAGTTGTGTTGTAGGTTTGGTAGGTCCACAAAGCCATTGGAAGTTGTTCATGCCAATTGGCATGTGAGGGGCAATCTTTATCAGAATCTTGATCATATTTTTATTAGCAGCTTCTATAGATCCATTCATATGAGGTCGATACAGTGAAGTTCAATGATGTTTGATCCTTATTGAGATTAGATACTCCTTGACGGTCTTGTCGATGAAGTTCATCCTATCATCAGATTTGATCTCGTGTGATATCCCATACCAGCTTATGATATTGTTCTTGAGAGACTTGTTGGACCGATCCCTTAGTGATGGACATTACTTCTACCCACTTGATAAAATAATCAATTTCAACTAGGATGAAGTAATTGTTATTTGATGCTTTAGGGTTAATCTTGTTGATCATGTTGATACCCAATGTTGGGAATTGACAAGGCATGGCCATGTTGTAATGTAGATTGGCAGGTTAATCGATGTAGTCCCCATGTATTTGACAAGATCAAAATTTGTGAAACAAATTGGTATCAATCAGTTTCCATGATGTTCTAGTAGTATCCCAAGAGCTTCACCTTATTGTCTAGCATGACTCCATTCATGTGTGTGCCACACGACCCTACATGTACCTCCTTCACTAGAGCTTTTGCTTTTGTCTTCTTGATGCATTGAAGAAGAGTCTCATTGTGCGGTCTATAATATAGTTGTTATGTGCCTTGAACATACTATGTGGCTTATCATTTGAGTGACATCTGCTCTCTACTGGAGAGGTTCTCGAGAATGACTTGGTTTAGTACATACATCTTGATGTTGTGAACCCAAGCCCTTTCTTCTTTGTCAGGTGCATTGTCAATGACCATGTACTAAGCTGGTTGAGCAAGCAACTCAGCTTTGAGAGAGAAGGGTTTGACCCCATGGATGTCGATCAATAAGTGAGGGCTGCTAACTCTTTAGCAAAAGCATTATTCTCTATTCCGATGAAGTGAAAGGAGATAAGGTCAAACCCTCAATCTAGCGAACACATATACTCCTAGTATGGCACCAAATTCAAGTGGGACATTCTCCAATTGTTCTAGACTTGAGAAATAAAGAGGAGAGTGTCACCATAGACCTATATCTATCATTTCCCTTGTTGTGTGGTGAATTGAAGACCTAGAATGTAGGATTCATATTTGGCCACATTGTTAGTGATGTTGAGTTCTAGTCACGTTGCTATGGGTGGCACATCTCCCTGGAAGTTTTGTAGGACCATGCCTATTCAGACTCCTTTTCAGTTCACGGACCCATCAAAGAAGATTGTCCATGTATCAACATCTAGAGGGATCCCTATGTTTGGTGGGTTGAACATCCCTATATCTTGGTCTGGGAACTCATATTCATGAGTAGCTTCTTCCTATAGCAGGGAATATGCTAATAGAATTGTGAGGGCTTGTGCTTTGATTAACTTCATAGGGAGATAGGTAATATCAATTTATGATAAAATCACATACATTTAGCACATTGTTTGGTAAGAGTTGGGAGATCACATAAATAGAAAATAAGATCATGCTTGATCATTAGATGTAGAGGATATGTCATCAAATAGTAATGAAGCTTCCTTGTCATGTCGATCAAATACATACAATATTCTTAGATTGTAGTGTATCGATTCTCTATGTCCATGAACTTCTTTGGAAGGTAGTAGATGGCATGCTCATCATAGGTTTTTTCTTGACTCAAGACCCCACACATCAATGTCTCATAGACAGATAGGATCCTGATGAGAGGATAGCCAGCCATAGTCATCCTTAATACTACATGATTGGAGAGATAATCTTTAAGCTTATGGAGCACCACCTCAAATTGTTCGTTCCCTCTAGTGGAAGAGTTCTTTAACAGTTTGAAATATGTCTCACATGTGGGTGTGACTTTGGAAATGAAGTGATTGATGTATTTGAGATGTATGAGCAAGCCTTAAATCTCTTTCCCAGTTCTATAGGAAGGCATATCTCTAATGGGCTATGTTTTCCCAAAATCTACTTTCATCCCTTTCTAGTTGATGATATATCCCAACATGTAAACATATGTGGTGAATGCATAGTCATCATGGAATTCAATTATCACTTTGGGACAAATTCAACTCTATATATACTATTTCACTCATTAAATATCAATATGAATCATAATGTGCAAAACTACTTAATTGATTTGATTATCAAGGTCTTAACCGAATTTATGTTGACTTAATGCAGGTCTTGATAAAGCTGAAAAATCAGCTGGGGCCCATCCTCACTCACCCTTGATTCTATCCAATCAATCTAACCAAGTGAATCAATCCATTCGGTTTGAGCCCATTCGTTCTTAAGATCGTTTGAGCCCATTCGGTCTCAAGACCATTTATGCCCATTCGGTCTCAAGACCGTTTGAGCCCATTTGGTCTCAAGACCATTTGAGCCCATTCTGTCTTAAGACCGATAGACCAGAAGAGGTTGATTGGAGGCATAACCCAGCCGTGAGGGATCGAGCAGTGCAAGACCTTGAAGCAAAGCCACGACCACGACCGTTTTGGATGACCATAGTCGTGGTCCACTGTCCTCGCCACGACCATGGTGAACCAACCTTAGTGCCTGTCCTCCCTCACCCACCATGCCCGTGTAAGGCAGCACGACCGTGGGATAGTAGCATCACCACGACCATGGCGTGTCGTCTTCTACCTCTGCACCTCCACCGAGCAGCACCTCTTTTCTTCGATTCTGGCGACACCTTGCTCCTAGGACTCCGCCCTGTCAAGCAGTAGCTCTGACTCCGCCACACTTGCTACTACAACAACCGCCACACCTTCTACCTCTACCTCCACCGTGTTGTGCTCTCTGTGCTGATCATGCAGACCATTTGGCACTGCTAAATGGTCTCAAACCATTTGCGATAGTCAGCAAAAACCGAGTGGAGGAAGCCACCTCGAGACCGTTTGGTCTTTTGAGTTCACCTGCAAACTGAATAACCACCAGCCGTGAAACAGAAGACCATTTAGCATAGAAGACCATTTGGGCATCTGCTAACTTGAAGACCGTTTGCCCCTTTTGCACAAGACCGTTTGGAGGTCTATCAGTTTCCAAACCAAATGAAAAGGGCGTGCACTTGCAAATTGAATGAGCAGCACAATACGAAGATCGTTTTATGCCTTTGACTCCAAGACTGAATGCCGATGAAGACCGTTTGATATTAAACGATTTCCAAGTTGTTTTCTTCTCAAGACTGTTTGGTCACATTTTATAAGACTGTTTGGGAAAAAATATCTGCCAAACCATTTGGACTGGAAACATAGTGAAGACTTGCCCTGTGCCTATAAATAGGACCACTAGCATCCTCATTTGAGGCATCGGTTCTGGGACGCCGACAGGCTTCCTGTACATAGGTCCAATTTAAATTCAGTGTCGTCCATGCTAGTTTCATTCCACCTACTGCCCGTGTTGCAACCAAGGAGGCTGAGGAGAGAAGGAAGACATAGTGAGGGAGATTGTCCAGTCTATCTTGGCAACTACCGTTCACGTCCAGATCTTCTCTGACACGATGTAGAAAGCCATATCTGCTTCATCGAGCTGCGACTACCTTCTACACCGAGTTCATGGCAGATTTCTCTCTCTTTCTTATTCTTCTTATTTCTCGCATCATGAGTGAGTAGTACCTTTTCGTTGGGGCGTGGGGATTAACCCCGCTTCCCATGCAAATCATGTTCTTTTGTTAAACTCTCCATGGCAATGTATATAAATTTTCATTTCATTGTTAGTCGGTACGTTTGTAGTTGATTATCTACTTGCTTTCATCTTATTCAGTCCTTTATTGCGAAATCTTCTATATATGGGATGGAATGGCAGTTTACAAGTTTGACTCCTTGACGAGAACTTCTGATAGGATTCCTTGAGGTCGTAAGTGTATGATATGTGAGGGGACGAGACATCTAGCCTATGGTGACGCTTCTGTGGTCTAAACATCCCTCAGGGAGGACCACAACCTTAGTTGGATTTTTTATCGTCTTGTTTATCATTGATGTTAGTTTGTAGATCTATTACCTACTTGCTTATCAATTAATACAGTTGACTCCCGAACTAGAAATAGAATGGGATTTCTTCGAGGTCGTAAGTGCATGATTGGTGCGTTTTCACTAGAGGTGCAACACACTAGCTGATTCGACCTGACAAGATGTGCCCCACAAGGTCGGAACGCACAGGATGGGATTATGCTTTTCAAATTTATAAGACCTAAACTAACACACCTACGTCCACTAAAACAACTACACTCGCAAGCACACAGGGTTGTGTCGTAGATAGGAAGGTGGAAAGTATAGGGTCGATCCATACGGAAAAGAGGGGGTACTAGAGCTAGGTTAGTTTGGCTAGGTTCCTACTGTGAATACTAGGGTTAAGGGTTTAAAGGAGATTTTGATTGTTAAACTACTATGAACAAATGAGGAATTAAAGGCAAGAATGAAGTCTATGTTAAACCTAGGTTAGATTAAGACTAAGGAAGCAAGGAAAGACTAAGCTAGGTATGAAAAGGAAAGTTACACTAAGGCAAGCAAGAGAGAAGAAGTGCAATTAAAGAACTAAACTAACATGAGCAAGGCAAGAATAAGGCAAGCAACTGACTAAGCAAGAAAAGAACTAATTAAGCTAAGCAGACACAAAACTAGGGTTTTAAGCAATAAAGAGAGGTGTGGGCTGTTTAGGGGTATGAACGTATCACTTAAGTTGGGGGGTGACATATGAACATTATGATTTAATTTATATCATCCAAACCAAACAACAATTTAGATTCTAATGGATTAACCTAAGCTACTAACTGGCCATGGATATGCTAGGTTGTGTATAGGGGAAATAGTCCCTAACACCCCCTACTACCCTTACGAGGCTCAATTGGGTTAGGGGTTAGGTTCAATCCAATTAGAGTCTAATCAAGTCTAGGTTTCTAGATTAGACATTCCTAGGGCAATTAGGGGCCGAGGGTAGTAATGGGGGTGAAATTAGGGTTTTGGACCCCAATTCCCCCACATTCTAGCCTTGAGAAGGCTCCATGCTAATTGCACTAGAATTACCTAATCTAGCTACTTAGATCTCTCACTTAGGTTTAGGGAGATTGATTAGGATGTAGGAAGGTGGGAGGCAACCTAGGGATCCAAGAATTGGACCTAGGGGCAAATCCCAAAATTCACACATATAAGCAATTTGCCTAAATTCCTAAGTGATTTCACCACAAATAAACAAGCAATCCATGGGGTATGAGATGAAAATAGAATAAAATCATTAAAAATGGAATTACAACATTTACATGTCATTATCCCCCAACATGGTATCAAAGTAACATAATTTCCCCCAAACAGCCCACCCAAGGGGACTAGCTACTCATAGACATGGAAAATTCAAAAAGAGAGAAGATAGAGGAAGAAGTAGCCATGGAACTCGGTGTAGATGAAGGACTCCTCCTCTCCAGTAGCTGCAAGGTCGTCCTCCTTCTTCTTCTTGGATGGAATGGTGTAAAATGGTGGTGGGAAGTGGATGGAAGGCTTAGATATGGGGGGTTATGTGGTGGAAATGGTGAAATGGAGTGGATTTGAGGTGGAGGTGAAGTGGAATGGAGTGGAGGTGACTAGGGAGTGAAAATGGGACTCTAAGTAGACCCCCTCGACCCTCAGCCTCCACTAGGGCTTATATAGGGATCTAGGGGGTCTAGGGTTAAGTTAGGGGCAAAATGGGTAAAGTAGTGAAAAGTAGGTGGATTTTGTGAGTAGCACGGCCGTGGTGGGTCACCACGGTCGTGGTGGGTAGGGTAGACCACGGTTGTGCTGGATGGGCATGGTCATGGGTTTATTAGAATGTGGAGATCACAGGGAGGTGTGCATGGATGGCCACGGCCGTGGGGGGTCACCACGGTCGTGGTGGGGACCTATGGCCACAGTCGTGTTGATCACCACGGTTGTTTTGGTCATTTTCATCAATTTCTAAGAGTTTTACTGATTTTTTGTACTTGGGGCATGTCCACCACGACTGTGGGGACTCACCATGGTCGTGGTGGTGTCTCTCCCATGCATTTGAGCCTTGAACTTGATCATCCATGGAGGGTATTGCTTCAAAACTTTCTTTAACCACTTGGGGTAGGTTGGAAGTGGTTTTGGCCTCATTTTGAGCTCCTTCTAGCCTGAGGAAACCCTAGACTGGACCATCCTCTTTCCATGCCATCACGTAGTGGACAAAGTACCTATAAAACATGCAAAAATCCTCCATAAGTGCATTTGATATAAATCAGCATATTGGGGGAAATAACATGTAATCTAACAAGTATAGATGTGGATGAAATGCAAAATGACACAAGATAAAGCCCTAAAATAGGGTTGAATCAATGATCCGCGAGGGGACGAGCCATCTAGCCTTCAGTGATATTTCTGTGTCCCTAACACCTGTATAAAGGGCTCACAACCTTCGTCAGATTTCCGTATCTTCGGAGCCGTAAGTAAGTGATCTGGTTGGCGAAGAGACATCTGATGCCTAAGGTGATGCTTACGCGAACCTGACGCCCGTATGGGGGGTTCTGTAGCATCTCTATTTGGAATGTTATATCTTGCCTGGATGGTTTACATTGGAATGTGTTTGCAAGTGTAGCGGTGGTGAAACCCAATACCATCCCAGCGATTCCATATCATTGATCTAAATCCAACTTTAATTCAACTTTTACTTTCTTGCAATTAGTTTAATTAACCTCAAATCAACCAATCATTTTAAATATTAGCCTTAACTCGAACTAGACTAGACTAACAAAGATTCTTAAAAATGTTGTCCTTTGGGTTTAATCCTTTACTATACTGTGATAAGACTCGTCCGCTTGCGGGTGGTATTATTTCACTTTGGTTTTGGTAAAAGCTTGGGGATTTCAACCCCGAGTGAGTTTGCTAGTGCAATAAAATCCCATGTCAAATTCTGGCGCCATTGCCGGGGACAACAGAATTAGTTATTCAAATCTAGTTATTTTAAAACTAATCTAGGATTTTGCTTTTTCTTTTGAAATAATCGATCATCTACTTGAATTTGACCTTACTTTGTAGTTCTCACCTTTGAAATCTTTCTATTTTGAGGTATAATCCAAGGCGTAGTGCATGCACTGTTTAGATAGCCCCAGACTAACAATGAGCTTTAATCCTGAGATAGACATAACCTTTCATTGTCAGATCAGAAAAAATCAAGCAAGGATGGCTCAAGAAGAAGAGGTAGCCTGAGGGGTCGCTCATGCCATCAATGTACAAAGAGAGAGGCTCATGCAAGAAGCTAGGGCTGCGGTTCAACAAGAAATCCTAGCAGCACAAGCAGTTGAACTACAAAAGGATCTTAGGGAGTTCTCAATCCCGAAGGTTGTGAATGTTCATTATCCAGTGCAACCTCCTTCCATCAACGCTCCTAATTTCGAGATAAGAGTGCATTGGATCACCCTGCTTCAGAATAACCCTTTCTAAGGCAAGCAAGGAGAAGATAGACAAGAAAATCTTCTGAGGTTTATTGATCTATTTGCCATGACAAAACAAAATGGAGTCACAGATGATGCCATCAGACTCCGCCTCTTCAAGTATTCACTTGCTGATAGATCCATAAGTTGGTACAATTCGCTGCAGAGTGAGATACCCATCACCACCTGGGAACAACTCCAAAATGTGTTTCTAGAGAAGTCCTACCCTCCATCTATTACCTATGAAATTAGAGGGAAAATAACAAATTTCACTCAAGTTCCTATAGAAACCCTTGCTGAAGCTTGGGATAGATACAAAGAGCTTCTACGCAAGTGTCCACACCACGGAATTCCCAAGAACCAACTCACTGAGATTTTTTATAGGGGTGTGGATGATGACATTAAGAGATTTCTCGATTCCTCGTCTGGAGGAAACTTCATGCGTCAAAGTTATGACAGTGCATGGAGAGTCATCACCCTGGGATCAGAAAATCAAGCCAATTGAGGTAGATCTGTAGGTAAAGGAGTTTTGAAAGTAGTTATGGGCGAAGCTACTCCTGAGTACATGTCTATCACTGAAACCTTGAAACTCTTAGTTGCCAAGCAAGACCACATTTAATCATCTCTTGCTGCTATTGGAAGAGGACGTTCACCCACTCGACAACCGGAACAGGTCAAGTCCACTTCCCTATTCTGTGAAGCATGTAAGAGCATCGATCATTCCACCTTATCATGCAATGTTTTCTATGATGTTGTTCTGAGCAATGTATGTGGCCAAGGAGATAATGGTCAGATGGAAAATCTTAATGCTATCAAAACCATTCCTGCTCAAAGTTATTACAATCCAAATCAGAATAGGAATCATCTCGGGTTTCAATATGGAAACCCCTATGGAGCAGTAAACTCACATCAATTTGGTTCAAACAATCAACCACGAGACCCACCGGGATTCCAGTATAATCAACATCAACATTTTGGGAATCAAGGGAATTTCAAGGGGAACTTTTAGAATAGGAACTACAACAATTACCAAAATAACTCTCAGTACCAGAATCTTAATCAACAAGGACAGCAAGCAGGTCCAGTTTCTCCTTACGACAAGCTATCAACCATTGAAAAGATGTTGCAAACTCAGCAAACCATGATAGCTAACCAACAAGCTCAGCAGAAGGCTATTGAATCTCAATTAGCTCAACTCGCAGCTAGCATAAAGCCACCTACTGCAGTCTTTGCTGGCCAACCTGAGAACAATTCTATGCATCCTGAACAGTTGAAGGCAGTCACCACTAGGTTAGGAAAAGACTATTCGGACCCCCCCTGAAAAGACACCTATGGTTATTAAAGACGAGGATGAACCTGTGATTGCCCAAGACTCAACAACACAAGAGACTCAATCAAAAGATGATAAGTCAGAAAAAGGAAATTTTGAGAAGCCTGCTCAAGAAAATGAAGAAACTGAGACTCCAGAACCTGATATCCCTATGTACAAACCTCGTATACCTTTTCTAGCTCATCTAAGGCAAACAAAGCTTGATACCAGATTCAATAAATTTAAAGAAGCTATGAAGAAGCTTCATGTTGATATCCCCTTTCTTGATGCTCTAGCTGGGATACCAGCCTGGACGAAGTACTTAAAGTCACTACTCACCAAGAAGTATATAACTGAAGAATATGAGACAGTAAAACTGGTGACAACTACATCTCATATCATATTGAGAAAGATGCCCAAGAAATAAAAAGACCCAGGATCCTTTATAATTTCATGTCATATTGGTGACTCATCATGCAAGAAAGGATTGGAAGATCTCACTGCAAGCATCTCTATTATGCCAACTTAGCCTGTGCAAAAGACTAGGGTTTGCAAAATTGCTTCCTACTGGCATGACTATACAACTTGCAGACAATTCAATAAAATGTCTGTTAGGAATCCTCAAAGATGTCCCGGTCAAGGTAGGCAAGGACACATATGTTCCATGCGACTTTGCCATTATGGACATAAAGGAAGATGTCAGATATCCTATCATCTTTGGTCGTCCATTCCTCGCCACTGTCAGAGCCCTAATTGATGTTGAAGTTGGTACCTTACTGCTCAGATTAGGCAAAGAAACTCTCAAATTTAAAGTTTTTGAAAGTATGAGAAGACCAAGTATGCAAGAAGAAGTCTATCTGATTGACTGCATTGAGAAAATGTCACTTCTGACTCAAGAGCATCATGAATCAGATGATCCTTTAGAAGTTTCTCTAACAAACCCATCAGTTGATGAACCAATTGACGAACAAGTAAAGGACTGCATCGAATCCCTCGACTCTGCTAAAGAAGATGTTGAAGCCACTTGTGAAGAACTCAAAGCTATGGAAGTTACAGAAGAAACATGCGAAAAACCAGAGGCTCCCGAAATGAAGCCTCTGCCTAAGGGACTGAAGTACGTGTTTTTAGACTACCTCAAAGTTTGTCCAGTTATTATAAATTCCGATCTAATAGCTGAACAAGAAAATAAACTCCTGAAGGAATTAAGGGAAAGAAGGAAAGCCATCGGTTATAAAATGAGCGACCTCACTGGGGTCAGTCAAGAACTGTGTATGCACAAGATCCCTATTATGGAAGATCACAAGCCTACTATTGAGCATCAATGGAAATTGAATCCAAATATGAAGGAAGTGGTCCGTCGCGAGGTCATTAAACTACTTACAACTGGAATAATCTATCCGATCTCAGATTCGCCATGGGTGATTCCAGGGCATGTAGTCCCGAAGAAAGGTGGAACAACTATTATATAGAATGAAAACAATGAACTCATCCCCACTCAAACACTCACAGGGTGGAGGATGTGCATAGATTACAAAAAATTAAACAAGGCAACTCGAAAAGATCATTTTCCAATGCCTTTCCTTGATCAAGTCCTAGAAAGGTTGGCTCACCAAGAATATTTCTATTATCTTGACTGTTACTCTAGATTCTATCAAATACCCATACATCCAGATGACCAAGAGAAAACAACCTTTACCTGCCCATTCGGGACATACGCATTTAAAAGAATGTCATTTGGTCTCTATAATGCACCCACAACTTTTTAACGTTGCATGGCTGCCATATTCGCTGGTCTTACTGAAACTATTATGGGGGTTTTCATGGATGATTTTTCTATATACGGAGATTCATTTGATTCATGTCTAAAGCACCTCTCCCTGGTCCTCAAATGTTGTAAAAAAGCACATCTTGTGCTGAATTGGGAAAAGTGCCATTTTATGGTAAAGGAAAGCATTGTCCTCAGTCCCAGGGTCAGTAATAGAGGAATTGAAGTAGATAAAGCTAAGATAGAAGTGATTTATAAACAACCTATTCCAAAAAATGTAAAAGAAGTCTGTGCTTTCCTAGGTCATGTAGGATTTTACAGAAGATTCATAAAGGACTTCTCAAAGATAACAAAGCCAATGACAAATTTGTTACTAAAGGATGCTGAATTCAATTTTGACAAAGAATGTGTCAAAATCTTCAACACACTAAAGCACACTCTCACAACAACACCCATCATTAGAGCTCCTGAATGGGACCACCATTTTGAAATTATGTGTGATGCCAGTGACTATGTTGTGGGTGCTGTTTTAGGGCAATATATAGATAAGAAACACTATGTGATCTATTATGCATCAAAAACTCTCGATGAAGCTCAGAGGAATTATGCAACTACCGAGAAATAATTTCTAGAAGTTGTGTATGCCTTTGTGATAACCTCCTATTTTAGTAGTTTATCTTAGTCTTTTTCTTTAGTTTTCCATACTCTTTCTACATTTATATTGTACTTAAACCTAATTTTACCCCTTTTTGTAAATACATCATCAAACTAACTTTTCCTTTTATAATTGCAGAAAAAGCACAAAAAAATAACAAAAGAACAAACCAGCCCAAGGGTCGAGTAGATCCAAACGGTCCCAAGACCGCATGGAGTTCAAACGGTCCCGAGACCGCATGAAGCCAAACGGTCCCGAGACCGCATGAAGCCAAACGGTCCCAAGACCGCATGGAGTTCAAACGGTCCCGAGACCGCATGAAGCCAAACGGTCCCAAGACCGCATGGAGTTCAAACGGTCCCGAGACCGCATGAAGCCAAACGGTCCCAAGACCGCATGGAGTTCAAACGGTCCCGAGACCGCATGAAGCCAAACGGTCCCAAGACCGCATGGAGTTCAAACGGTCCCGAGACCGCATGAAGCCAAACGGTCCCAAGACCGCATGGAGTTCAAACGGTCCCGAAACCGCATGAAGCCAAACGGTCCCAAGACCGCATGGAGTTCAAACGGTCCCGAGACCGCATGAAGCCAAACGGTCCCAAGACCGCATGGAGTTCGAACGGTCCCGAGACCGCATGAAGCCAAACGGTCCCAAGACCGCATGGAGTTCGAACGGTCCCGAGACCGCATGAAGCCAAACGGTCCCAAGACCGCATGGAGTTCAAACGGTCCCGAGACCGCATGAAGCCAAACGGTCCCAAGACCGCATGAAGCTCAAACGGTCTCAAGACCGTTTGACGCCAAACGATCTCAAGACCGTTTGACGCCAAACGGTCCCAAGACCGTTTGACGCCAAACGATCTCAAGACCGTTTGACGCCAAACGGTCCCAAGACCGTTTGAGCCCAAAACGGTCTCCAAACCGTTTGGATCTCACTCAAAGCCTATAAATAAGACCTCAGGGCCGTTCATAGAGGGGAGAGTCCAGACGTCCAGAGGTTGTCTCTCCACTACCAGAACAACTCCATCCATCACTCGAGGCTGCCGGTCTGAGACTCACGTCCATTGCAAGCTACTTTCTCTCTAATCAACAAGGAAGGTGAGAGGAGAAGATCCGTCATCAAGCAAGCTACAAGGGGTGGAGATCGTTGCTCTCTCCACCAAGGGTTCAACCTTCTCTCCTCAGTGGAGATGATGTTCTTTCTATCTCTTCTTGCCTCCTTCTTTGTTGCTCCCTCTATGAGGAGCGAGTAGTTCCATCCACTGGGGCGCGGGGACTAGCCCCGCTGCCCATGTTTTGTATTTTGTACTGTAAAAAAGATGTTATCATTTCGTTTTAATACTAAATCGTTTCACACATGCTTGAATGATGGCCACGTTCTTGTATGCATTTATTGTCTTTCGTTGTGGTTTGTCTACGACCGCTATCGAGGCTTGAATACCGATTTAGTGTTGGTTTCTGGTGTGTGTATCCACCACGCATCCGTTTCGGTGTCTAGAAGTGTATCTCAAAGAGTGGAGTAAACTCACTATCATTTGGCACACTCCCATCTGTATGGGAGAGACCTTTGGTAAGTCGAGGAACACACTTTGCGAGGGGAATGATGTAAAGCATGTGACCATTTGTTCGGGAATGGCTGGCGTTGCATCATTCCCGCACTTCTCGTAGCTAGGTTATCCGAATAGGAGACTAGGCCTACAAGGACGCTATTCGATTTGGTAATTATCGCTCGCTTGTTAGTTTTAGATGCACGTTTCTTGAGGTTGAGTAAGATTCTCTCTTCGGAGACTACATCCTTCAGTGACGCGTAGTGATGTACCGCATGAGAGTTACTTAGCCCTTGGAGGATGAGATGCATTGCCCTTTTCTTATATGGGCATTGGTCTTGTGGAACATCGAAGGGTGCAATGCATCGCTCTTGTCTTATGTGGGCATCGCTCTTGTGGAACACCCTTGGATGCAACGCATCGCTCTTGTCTTATAAGGCATCGGTCTTGTGGAAACATCCATGCATCTAGCTTATAAGTCTTGCTTAGTACATATACAATGCATGTGTAGCGGTGGTAAATACCTGCTTAACCCCAGTGATTCATCATCATTTGTTAACCCTTAAGATTTACTTGCTTTATTTACTTTCTTGCTTTACTTTCTTTGTACTTAGTTTAAAACAACCAAATCAAACTTTCGATCTAAATATCAATCTTTAAGTTGTTAAGTAAAGGCTAAACGTTTTCCATCTTGACTTCGTCAAGACCGTTGTCCCGAGGATTCGACCCTTAACTATACTACGATAAGACTTCCACATGTCTTAGCACATGTGGGTGGAGTTCTTACCATAGTACTAGCAAGGCTAAACTTAGAGACTCATCATCTCTAGGATTTTTAGTGGTGTTGCATAAAACAAACTTCCATCAAAAATTGGCGTCGTTGCCGGGGACAACGGAACTTTTTAGTTTTTACTTACCAATTTCTTGGTTGATTAGGATTTTACACTTTTTCTTAATAACCAATCCAATATTTCTTGATCTTTTTCATTTCCTTCCATTTTTCCTAACTTGAGATTTTCCTTCTACTCAGGTAGAAAACGTGTATGCAACCCCCGCATAGCATCGGATTCTCCCCTGAACCAGAATACGATTCTGAGGTAGAAAGAAGTTTTCACCGAAGGAATAGACTTAACCGCCAAAGAGCCAGACAGATGGCCGAAGAGCAACGCCTTATTGCAGAAAGAGTCAACGCCGCCATAGCAGCACAACGAGCACAACTCATTGCTGACACTCGTGCTCAGGTGCAAGCTGAGATCCGAGCTGAGGAGCAAGCCCGCATCCAAGCAGAGCAGGCTGCTGCTCAACTTGCGTTAAGAAACAAGCAACTTCGGGACTATGCAGTCCCAAAGAATTATGAAGATGATCATCCTGTCCGACCACCGACTATCAACATACCACACTTTGAAATTCGGTCGCAATGGATCCAGATCATGCAAGGCATCTCTTCCTCTGGAGCACACGGAGATGATTGCATGGATCACCTTAAGAGGTTCAAGTCACTCTGCCGACTTGTACCCCAAGCAGGCATTGCAATGGAAGCAATCATGTTACACCTTTTCCACTTCACCCTATCTGGAAGAGCACTAAGCTGGTACAACGCTTTGGATAGACACCCTATCATCACTACCTGGACTCCCTTAGAAGAGAAGTTTCTTGAGAAATTCTTCCCACCTTCCCTAACCTATGAGATCAGGGGACAGATTAATCACTTTTCCCAATTACCTGGAGAAACACTTTCTGAAGCTTGGGAAAGATTCAAAGAACTCCTGAGAAAGTGTCCTCACCATGGCATTTCTCAAAATCAACTAATAGAAACATTCTATAGAGGAGTAAGTGATGATATCAAGCAATTCCTAGATTCCTCATCTGGAGGAAACTTTATGAGAAAGAACTACGAAGACGCCTGGAATATAGTAACGTTGGGGGCCGAGAACCAATCTAATTGGGGAAGGTCATCTAACCAACCCAAAGGCGTTCTCAAGGTTTACAAAGCGGAAGAATCTATGGAACTCAAAGCCATTGCTGAGGCTTTGAAGACTATTGCTAGCAAGCAACAAGCCCTCAAAACTTCTTTCGGGGAATATGATAAGAAGAAAAGCTCCCAGGTTCAACAAGTTAAGGCAGCTACTGGAACTTGTGAAGCCTGTCATGCATCCGATCATCCCACATTATCATGTGGATTGTTGTACAATGTCATGATGGATTTACAACCACCTATGCCGCAATATGAACCCATCATCGAGCATCCCGAAGACCAAATGCCAGAGCAAGTCAACTCCATACATTCAATACCTGGCCAAATGAATTACAACCCAGATAAACCAAGGAACCATCCTGGTTTCCAATACGGGAATCCTGCAGGGACTGCCAACCCACAGCAGCATGCACAAGGTGGATCTTTCAACAGACAACCACCGAGATTTCAGAATAATTTCAGTCATGGGAATTACATACAAGGTTTTCAAAGACCTAACTATCCCAGGAATCCTTTTTACCAATACACTCATTCAGGACTGCACCCTCAATTGCACCAACCCCAGTTGAAGCAGCCACAGCAACCCCAGTTGCAGCAGCCCCTGCAGCCACAGTTAACCGCACCTCTGCAGCAACCAGAAGACGAACTATCTTTGATAAAGCAATTGCTTCAGTCTCAGCAAACTATGCTAGCTAGCCAGCAAGCCCAACAAAGGGCAGTTGAAACCCAGCTAGCTCAGATCGCTGCACAGTTGAAGTCTTCGGCTGGCGTTTCTGATAGGCAGCCTGAACCAAATGGGCAAAATGAACACGAACAGCTGAACGCCATCACCACAAGGTCGGGACGCATTCTGCCTGAACCCATCAAGATCACTCTAGATGATGATGATGTGCCCATTCTTTTGACGAAAGAGATCTCACAACAAGAGATTGGGAAATCTCCCGAAGACACCGAGGACAAAAACAAAGAGTATGTACCCACAGAACCCAAGGTCCCGCAATTCAAACCAAGGATTCCATATCCAGGCAGACTGCAAGAAACAAAAATGGATGCCAGGTTTCAGAAATTCAAGGAAGCAATGAAGAAACTTTATATCGATATCCCACTCCTCGACGCTCTATCCGAAGTACCAGCATGGGCAAGGTATCTCAAAACTTTGCTATCACGTAAGTATATCACCAAAGAGCAGGAAACCGTCAAGCTTGCCCAAACCACCTCTGACATCATCTTGAACAAACTGCCCAAAAAGAAGAAGGACCCAGGTTCTTTCGGAATCCAATGTTGCATTGGAAACGCATCCACAAAGAAAGGATTAGCTGACCTCGGGGCTAGTATATCCATTATGCCTTTCTCAATGTGCCAACGCCTCGGTTTCACAGATCTGCTACCTACAACAATGACTATTCAACTTGCTGACTCCACCATAACCGCACCTTTGGGAATCATTGAAGATGTTCCAGTAAGAATAGGCAAGGATGCTTACGTTCCATGTGATTTTGTCATCATGGATATTAAAGAGGACTTGAGATATCCGATCATTTTCGGCAGGCCTTTCCTAGCTACAGCCAGAGCACTAATCGATGTCGAAGCCGGAACCATTATCCTTAGGCTCGGAAAGGAAGCCATTCAATTCCGTGTCCTTGACAGCATGAAAGGCCCTAACATTCAAGAAGAAGTCTTTCTTTTAGACGCAATCCAACAAATGTCGCAACTAGAAATCTCCGAGCCAATCGACGAACTTGAAAATGCTCTTATCAATCCCGAAGTCGAGTTCTCTGCAAATGAACTAGTCCAGCAATGCATCCAATATCTAGAAAAGGTAGAAGAAGCACCAAAGGCTACCTTTGAAGAGCTTAAAGCCATAACGACTATTGAAGCAGCAGAACCACCAAAAACCCCTGAATTGAAGACCTTACCCACAGGGCTCAAATATGTTTTCCTGGATAAGGAAGAGCTATGCCCAGTTATTATCAGCTCCACCCTCACCGAAGACCAAGAAGTCAGACTTCTAGACAAACTAAGGAAACACAAAAAGGTCATCGGTTATAAAATAACCGACCTCACAGGCATAAATCCGGCTCTGTGTATGCACAAGCTTCCTATGGTTGAAGAATTTAAACCCACTCGCGAACATCAAAGAAAACTGAACCCAAATTTAAAAGAAGTAGTCCGTTTGGAAGTCCTCAAACTGCTTAAAGCTGGTATGATCTACCCTATCTCCGACTCTCAGTGGGTTAGTCCAGTTCAAGTTGTCCCAAAGAAAGGGGGCACTACTGTAGTGATCAACGATAAAAATGAGCTCGTACCTACTAGGACTGTAACAGGGTGGAGAATGTGCATTGATTATAGGAAATTGAATAAAGCTACAAGGAAAGACCACTACCCTCTACCCTTTCTAGACGAAGTCCTGGAGCGCTTGGCCCACCAAAAATATTTTTGTTATCTCGATGGTTATTCTGGGTTCTACCAAATACCCATACATCCAGAGGACCAAGAAAAAACCACCTTCACTTGTCCCTTCGGGACATATGCTTTTAGAAGAATGCCATTCGGGCTATGTAACGCTCCTGCTACTTTCCAACGCTGCATGTCTGCCATTTTCGCCGGATTAACTGAATCTATTATGGAAGTCTTTATGGATGATTTCTCTGTTTATGGAGAGTCTTTCGATAACTATCTAAATAATCTCGAACAAGTCCTGCAACGTTGCAAGGAAACAAACCTTATCCTGAACTGGGAAAAATGCCATTTCATGGTAACAGAGGGTATCGTCCTCGGACATAGAGTAAGTGATAGAGGGATCGAGGTCGACAAAGCAAAGATTGATGTCATCTCGAAGTTGTCACCTCCGAAGGACATAAGAGGAGTTCGAGCTTTCCTAGGTCATGCCGGGTTTTACAGAAGGTTCATCAAAGATTTCTCAAAAATAGCTAAACCCATGACCCAACTCCTGACAAAAGATGCCGAGTTTATTTTTGACCAAGAATGTATGCAAAGTTTCTCCACCCTTAAAGAAGCACTAATTTCCGCACCTATTCTAAGGGCTCCAGACTGGTCGCAACCCTTTGAAATTATGTGTGACGCAAGTGACTACGCCATAGGGGCCGTTTTAGGACAACGAATCGACAAGAAACCCTATGTCATCTACTATGCGTCCAAAACGCTTGATGAAGCACAAAGAAACTACACGACCACGGAAAAAGAGTTCCTAGCTATCATCTACGCCTTCGAAAAATTCCGCTCTTACCTGATCGGCTCTAAGGTAATTGTCTACACTGACCATTCTGCTATCAGACATTTGATTCAGAAACAGGATGCCAAACCCAGGCTCATCCGCTGGGTATTGATGCTTCAAGAATTCGATCTAGAAATCAAAGATAAAAGTGGCGTAGAGAACGTTGTCGTCGATCACCTCAGTAGAATCGAGGTTGAAGACAAAGATAAAATCCCTATCAGGGACTCTCTTCCTGATGATCAACTTATGAAAGCCACTCATATTTTCCCTTGGTTTGCAGATATCGTCAATTATCTGGCCACAGGGATCATTCACCCGTCTGCTTCTTATCAAGATAAAAGGAAATTCCTTCATGACGTAAAACGTTATCATTGGGATGAACCCTACTTGTTCTACCTCTGTGCCGACGGACTTTTTCGTCGATGCCTTCCAGAAGAAGAAATAACATCGGTTTTGGAACACTGCCACTCCGGACCCACGGGGGGGCACATGGGCGCCAAGAAAACTGCCATAAAAGTTCTACAATCTGGTTTCTTTTGGCCCACCATATCAAAAGACTCACATAATTTTGTCAAATCCTGTGATAAATGCCAATTTTCGGGCAGCATATCAAAAAGAGATGAAATGCCTCTTACCATGTGGCAGGAAATTGAGCTGTTTGATGTATGGGGGGTAGACTACATGGGACCTTTCCCCTCATCATATGGTTTCTCGTACATTTTGGTCGCTGTGGATTACGTCTCGAAGTGGGTCGAAGCTGTACCCACTGCATCCAATGACTCCAAACCTGTTGTCAAATTGTTCAAAGATACCATCTTTCCAAGATTTGGAGTCCCAAGAACGGTCATATCTGATGGCGGAACCCATTTTCTGGAACGAAGTTTCGAAGCATTACTAAGAAGATATGGAGTCCATCACAAAGTTGCCACACCTTACCACCCGCAAACTAGTGGCCAAGTGGAAGTATCCAATAGACAGATAAAAGCGATTCTTGAAAAAACAGTGAACAAAAATCGCACTGATTGGTCCACCAAACTTTCTGACGCCCTCTGGGCATATCGTACGGCTTACAAAACACCAATTGGAACAACTCCGTTCCGCTTGGTGTACGGTAAATCATGTCATCTTCCAGTAGAACTGGAACATAAAGCCTGGTGGGCCATCAAGCAACTAAACTTCGACCTTAAAAGTGCAGGAGAGAACAGACAACTTCAACTACAGGAGCTAGAAGAACTCCGCATGACAGCATATCACAGTGCCAGAATCTATAAAGAGCAAACGAAAATGTGGCACGATGGACATCTTAGGAGAAAAGATATCACCGTTGGTGACAAAGTGCTCTTATTCAATTCCAAGCTCAAATTATTCCCCGGAAAGCTTCGAACAAGATGGTCCGGACCCTTCACTATAAAACATATCTACCCAACTGGAGCTGCCATTATCATCAACAACAACGGAGGAGAACGAACGGTCAACGGACACCGTTTAAAAAGATACTACACTCAGGAAGACAAAACACATCAACAAACCCTCGATGTCAGAAACGCTACGCCCACAATTTCGTCGAGCCAGTGACGTAAAACCAAGGCGCTTCTTGGGAGGCAACCCAAGACCTGAGTATCAATTTCTCCAATTTTCTAGTTTTATTCTCTCTTAATTTTGTTTTGCTTCTTTAAGTTCTTTCATTACTAAATCTAAAAATACAAAAAAATATACAAATATTTTTATGCTCCAAACGGTCTTAAAACCGTTTGAGACCAAACGGTCCTCAAACCGTTTGGGACCAAACGGTTTTGAAACCGTTTGGGACCAAACGGTCCTCAAACCGTTTGGGACTAAACGGTCTTGAAACCGTTTGGGACCAAATGGTCCTCAAACCGTTTGGGACCAAACGGTCTTGAAACCGTTTGGGACCAAACGGTCCTCAAACCGTTTGGGACTAAACGGTCTTGAAACCGTTTGGGACCAAACGGTCCTCAAACCGTTTGGGACCAAACGGTCTTGAAACCGTTTGGGACCAAACGGCCCTCAAACCGTTTGGGACTAAACGGTCTTGAACCCGTTTGGGACCAAACGGTCTTGAAACCGTTTGGGACCAAACGGTCCTCAAACCGTTTGGGACTAAACGGTCTTGAACCCGTTTGGGACCAAACGGTCCTCAAACCGTTTAGGACTAAACGGTCTTGAAACCGTTTGGAACCAAACGGTCTTGAAACCGTTTGGAATACGATAAGTCACCGCTATAAATACTGACCCCGCATCTCCATCTTCCTCTCTTCGAATCTTCGCACTCTACAGTCTTTTCGTGCGCAGAACTTCACCTTTTTGCTTCTGTGCCTCCGCGCAAGCTTCTCAATCCACCTCCCACAAGATTGTCCGGCGACCCCAAGCACGCTGCTCACTCCGCGCCACCTTCGCAGTCGTCGTCAAATGATGTTCTTCGTTGCCGTGCCGTTCTGTCGCCACTATCGCGCCAGTCGCCGTTTCCTCCACCCACCTTCAAACCCTCGCCCCGTTCCACCTTCGCCCCGTTCCACCTCCCCCCCCCCCCCGCGCCGGCGACCTGCGGCTCCTTGCTTACCAAACGGTCCTCCAACCGCTTGGAACCAAACGGTCTTCAAACCGTTTGGAACCAAACGGTCCTCAAACCGTTTGGAACCAAACGGTTTAGACACCGTTTAGGAACTTTTGTGTAATCAAGCAGCACATATCGCAGTGCACTCCTTTGCAATTTTGTCTTGATATTGTCTAGCAGATTCGTTGCTAGAATTGCAGATTTCGTCTACAATATCAAGACACAATTGCAAAGGAATGCACTGCGACATCCATAAATCTCCTGAGTCAGCGCTACAAGGCACCCCAATTCGCATCCACTCTACTCCATTCTCCAGGGGTTACCGCAATTTTGGCTTAACTCGCAGCCCTTGTTCAAATGACTTCTCAACCTATCACTTTCCCACTCTGAGGACAGAGTGTGTGATGAGTTAGGGGGGGGGGTCATCAGACAAGGGCTAGGTATCAATCTCTATACACCCTTTTCCTTAAAATAAGTCACCTCAACTAACTCTAGAATCATGTTAGTCTCTACAAGTATTTAGCACTTAGACATCAAATGGCGATTTATCGACCCCCATCTACTATGGATCCTATATTTTTACTCCAATTCTTTATCTGACTCTCCATAGGTCAAAATCAGGGCAGAAATAAGCCGAGATCTCAAGGATGAGAGGGAAATCAGGCAACTTCCAAGTCAAAAAGCTCTGCAAGTGGACCACAAACCAAATAAGTGCATGCTGAAAAACTTTAAGAACAACTTTCCTCTCTTCAAAATAAAAGAGGCTTGGCCGCCCAAAATAAATCCTCATCCCAAAACCCAAGCCTGTGAGTTTTTGAATAAAAGCCAGAGAGACGAATAAAATCATGAGAGTTGTGCCACGAATAAGGACCTATATAAAGAACTGATAAAGGGCTCACCCGGCCGGCACATTCCGCTGCCCTCACAAAGGCAGATGCGTCGCGTCCGGTAGTGAAACCCTAAAAGTTCCAAGTATATGAAAAGGCTAATAAAGGACTTGCCCGGCCGGTACATTCAGCTGCCCTCATAAAGGCAGATGTGTCGCGTCCGGTAGTGAGATCCTAAAAAGCATAGACAGCCCCTCCCCCACTCGAAGGGGAGTTACACTTCAAAGCCTTTAGCCAACCCTCATACCCTCTCTAGCTTCCAATAGGTTTCCAGAGAGGTATAAAGTTGATTAGAGTCAACAGCATGCACAAAATAAATGTGGTCCCAAGGCAAACTTTGAGATACGGAAAAACCTGAAATCCAAGCAACTCTCGAAATCCAAAAGGATCAAGGCATGCAATAAGCCTAGATACGACCCCTGGGGAACTCAGGTCAAGAATTGAAGCAAGAGTACGGAAATTTTAATTAAGATCGCCGCGCCATTTCATGCCTCAGCTCTATCTAACTTGAGGACAAGCTAGACTCTAAGTTAGGGGGGGTGATAACCTCCTATTTTAGTAGTTTATCTTAGTCTTTTTCTTTAGTTTTCCATACTCTTTCTACATTTATATTGTACTTAAACCTAATTTTACCCCTTTTTGTAAATACATCATCAAACTAACTTTTCCTTTTATAATTGCAGAAAAAGCACAAAAAAATAACAAAAGAACAAACCAGCCCAAGGGTCGAGTAGATCCAAACGGTCCCAAGACCGCATGGAGTTCAAACGGTCCCGAGACCGCATGAAGCCAAACGGTCCCAAGACCGCATGGAGTTCAAACGGTCCCGAGACCGCATGAAGCCAAACGGTCCCAAGACCGCATGGAGTTCAAACGGTCCCGAGACCGCATGAAGCCAAACGGTCCCAAGACCGCATGGAGTTCAAACGGTCCCGAGACCGCATGAAGCCAAACGGTCCCAAGACCGCATGGAGTTCAAACGGTCCCGAAACCGCATGAAGCCAAATGGTCCCAAGACCGCATGGAGTTCAAACGGTCCCGAGACCGCATGAAGCCAAACGGTCCCAAGACCGCATGGAGTTCGAACGGTCCCGAGACCGCATGAAGCCAAACGGTCCCAAGACCGCATGGAGTTCGAACGGTCCCGAGACCGCATGAAGCCAAACGGTCCCAAGACCGCATGGAGTTCAAACGGTCCCGAGACCGCATGAAGCCAAACGGTCCCAAGACCGCATGAAGCTCAAACGGTCTCAAGACCGTTTGACGCCAAACGATCTCAAGACCGTTTGACGCCAAACGGTCCCAAGACCGTTTGAGCCCAAAACGGTCTCCAAACCGTTTGGATCTCACTCAAAGCCTATAAATAAGACCTCAGGGCCGTTCATAGAGGGGAGAGTCCAGACGTCCAGAGGCTGTCTCTCCACTACCAGAACAACTCCATCCATCACTCGAGGCTGCCGGTCTGAGACTCACGTCCATTGCAAGCTACTTTCTCTCTAATCAACAAGGAAGGTGAGAGGAGAAGATCCGTCATCAAGCAAGCTACAAGGGGTGGAGATCGTTGCTCTCTCCACCAAGGGTTCAACCTTCTCTCCTCAGTGGAGATGATGTTCTTTCTATCTCTTCTTGCCTCCTTCTTTGTTGCTCCCTCTATGAGGAGCGAGTAGTTCCATCCACTGGGGCGCGGGGACTAGCCCCGCTGCCCATGTTTTGTATTTTGTACTGTAAAAAAGATGTTATCATTTCGTTTTAATACTAAATCGTTTCACACATGCTTGAATGATGGCCACGTTCTTGTATGCATTTATTGTCTTTCGTTGTGGTTTGTCTACGACCGCTATCGAGGCTTGAATACCGATTTAGTGTTGGTTTCTGGTGTGTGTATCCACCACGCATCCGTTTCGGTGTCTAGAAGTGTATCTCAAAGAGTGGAGTAAACTCACTATCATTTGGCACACTCCCATCTGTATGGGAGAGACCTTTGGTAAGTCGAGGAACACACTTTGCGAGGGGAATGATGTAAAGCATGTGACCATTTGTTCGGGAATGGTTGGCGTTGCATCATTCCCGCACTTCTCGTAGCTAGGTTATCCGAATAGGAGACTAGGCCTACAAGGACGCTATTCGATTTGGTAATTATCGCTCGCTTGTTAGTTTTAGATGCACGTTTCTTGAGGTTGAGTAAGATTCTCTCTTCGGAGACTACATCCTTCAGTGACGCGTAGTGATGTACCGCATGAGAGTTACTTAGCCCTTGGAGGATGAGATGCATTGCCCTTTTCTTATATGGGCATTGGTCTTGTGGAACATCGAAGGGTGCAATGCATCGCTCTTGTCTTATGTGGGCATCGCTCTTGTGGAACACCCTTGGATGCAACGCATCGCTCTTGTCTTATAAGGCATCGGTCTTGTGGAAACATCCATGCATCTAGCTTATAAGTCTTGCTTAGTACATATACAATGCATGTGTAGCGGTGGTAAATACCTGCTTAACCCCAGTGATTCATCATCATTTGTTAACCCTTAAGATTTACTTGCTTTATTTACTTTCTTGCTTTACTTTCTTTGTACTTAGTTTAAAACAACCAAATCAAACTTTCGATCTAAATATCAATCTTTAAGTTGTTAAGTAAAGGCTAAACGTTTTCCGTCTTGACTTCGTCAAGACCGTTGTCCCGAGGATTCAACCCTTAACTATACTACGATAAGACTTCCACATGTCTTAGCACATGTGGGTGGAGTTCTTACCATAGTACTAGCAAGGCTAAACTTAGAGACTCATCATCTCTAGGATTTTTAGTGGTGTTGCATAAAACAAACTTCCATCACTTTGACAAGTTCAGATCCTACCTAATTGTTTCAAAGGTCATTGTTTACACAGACCACGCTGCCACTCGTTACCTTCTGGCAAAGAAAGATGCAAAACCTAGGTTGATTAGATGGATCCTCCTATTACAAGAATTTGATTTAGAGATAAGAGATAAAAAGGGTGCATAGAATGTTGTAGCAGACCACCTCATCCGCATCCACACTCTGGACACTGAGAAGATTCTGATCAATGATTCCTTGCTGAATGATCAACTAATGAAGGTCTCAGAAGCTATACCATGGTACTCAGATTTTGTGAACTAGCTTGCTGCTGGGGTTATCCATCCCCAATGCACTGGGAATGCACTGAAGAAGATCATGCATGATGTGAAGCAATATCACTGGGATGAGCCATATCTCTTTAAACTATGTGTTGATCGTCTGTATCAACGATGTATCACCGAAGAAGAAGCTCACCATATTTTGGAACAATGTCACTCAGGACCAGTGGGAGGACATATGAGCTCTAAAAAGACTGCCTTGAAGGTTTTGCAATGTGGATTCTTCTGGCCAACCATATCCAAGGATTCCTACGACTTTGTCCTGTCATGTGACAAGTGTCAAAGATCAGGCAATATAACAAAGAGGGATGAGATGTCGTTGAATCTATGGCAAGAAGTAGAGATATTTGATGTATGGGGGGTGGACTACATGGGTCCATTCCCATCTTCTCACGGATTTTCATACATCCTAGTGGCGGTAGACTACGTCTCAAAATGGGTTGAAGCTATACCAATCGTCACTAGTGATTCCAAACCCATCATCAAATTATTCAAAGATATTATTTTCCCTCGTTTTGGAGTACCACGAACCGTGATATCTGACGGAGGGTCCCACTTCCTTGAAAGAAGTTTTGAAGCTTTACTGAGAAAATATTGTGTAACCTCACCTTACCATCCACAAACAAGTGGACAGGTAGAGGTCTCTAACCATCAACTAAAGGCTTTTCTGGAAAATACTATAGGATGCAATCGAAAGGATTGGTCAATAAAAAGCAACGACGCCTTAGGGGCCTATCGAAATGCTTATAAAACAACCATTGGGACTACAGCTTTTCGATTAACATATGGAAAGGTTTTCCACCTGCCAGTCGAACTGGAACACAAGGCATGGTGGGCAATTAAACAACTGAAGTTTGATATGAAAGAAGCTGGCCAAGCCAGGATTCTACAACTCCAAGAGCTGGATGAACTCAGGATGACAGCTTATGAGAATGCATGAATCTACAAAGAACACACAAAACTTTGGCACGATGGACATATAAAAAGAAAATACATACAAGTGGGAGACCAAGTTCTGGTATTCAACTCAAGGTTGAAGTTATTCCCAGGAAAACTCTGCTCACGCTGGTCTGGACCATATATCGTCAAGAGCATGTCCCCACATGGTGCCTGCTCATTATGGAGTGAAAAGTCAAGTGAATTTGTAACAAATGGTCACCTCTTACAGAGATATTTCACCTCAACTTACATAGGCACTAAAGCAATGCTAGAACTCACCGATCCAATGGATCCACCGTAAAGCTAAAGGGCTCAGTTGAGCCATCAACATAAAACAAAGATGCTTGTCGGGAGGCAACCCGACCAATAAATTCATTTTACTTTTCTTTTCATATTAGAATGATTCTTCAATTTTTCTTTTACCTTCTAGTTAATTTTTCATTAAATAAAATTTGCATCGCAAGATGCTATTTTAAGATCTAATTTCTCTTTACCTTTGAGATTTTCAAATAAGAGGATGCGCGCTGATTGGAACACAACCACATCTAGTGGTCATTCTGGCATGAATTTTCCCCTCCATCTTGGATTTAGGGTTTGCTCGGGATGAGCAAATCTCTAAGTTCGGGGTGGAGGGTGGGTGGTACATATCTTACTTTCCACCTTCACCCATCTAAATCAGTCTTAGACTTTCATCGCCGCATTTTTGACATCTCCGCCTTTTTGACCAAAATTTTCGAAATTTTCAAATAA
Source organism: Alisma plantago-aquatica (assembly GCA_963693085.1). Classification (NCBI taxonomy): domain Eukaryota; kingdom Viridiplantae; phylum Streptophyta; class Magnoliopsida; order Alismatales; family Alismataceae; genus Alisma; species Alisma plantago-aquatica. Next base: position 622,996,757 of record OY856414.1, on the reverse strand, counting down.
ATTTTCAAAATTTTAATGTTTTAAAGCTTTCAAAGAATTTGAACAGATACTTCCTAGTTTCATTAAAAGTCACTAACTATCCAGCTATGCATTTTGAATCATTATATTCTCCTAATTCGAAGTAGATCCTCAAAAGGACAACTTTTTGAAACAAGCCTTTTGATTGAAATCATCTTGTGAAGCTTATGATTCCTAACATCACGATTCTTATGCAAAAATGATAAGTGTATGTCAAACTGACAGGGATCAAACACGTCGTGCTTCGTAACTGACTAGTGGAACAATAACATGGAATCTCCACTGGATCCTCACCAAGTCATTATTTGAGCAGAGTACGATAAAGAGAACAACCCGGTGCACTAAATTGTAAATCAAGTTGCATTCTGATCTGAACTCTCTTCTACACCTCTTCTATCATCTTTGTATCCCTCCATTCATCAAAAAGAAACAAAAATAACCAAAATTGTGCCAAACCCTAAGTTCGGGGTGGCACACCACTTCCCTCTTTATCCACTTCTTCCATACCCCTAACAAATAAACAGGGGCGTACCACAAAAAATGCAATCTCGAGTCGAATAGAGGAGAGATTTGCAAACAAAAAGATGCCAACGCGCACACAAAAAGAAATGCAATCTCAAGTCGAATAGAGGAGAGATTCACACAAAAAATGCAATAAATGAAATTGAAAATCATAAAATAAAAATCTTGAGTCGAATAGAGGAGACATTTATTTCTTCCTTCTATACCATCATTCACTCCCTTTTCTACCTAATGGCACAATGATTGCCTAATCTATCCTGAAAAACACCAGTGTCAGATCAAATGCACACTTATTGTTCCACGGGCATCTCTGGACTCTTACAAAACTCTTTGACATGCTTGTTGCTGGAAAAAGTGCGGAGGAAGTGATTTTGGAAAACAAACTTTTAATCCATTATCCACGAAATTTCTATTTTCTTTTCATAGAAATTACTTCCTTTTTAACAATATCACAAAATTCATTAATAATGCATTACATTATCCTCTTATTTTGTAATTTTGGTATTTTCTATTTATTTCCTCTTTATTGGGACTCCTTGGATCCCAAGAAATTCTATTATTTCGAAATTCCTTTTTAAGAAATACTCATTATCCTTCTAAATGCACCAATATGCATTATTTCACATTATCTTGTTTATTATGCATTCAAATATCTTTTTCTGAGGGTTTCTCTTTATTTTGCTTTTATTTTCTTCATTGGCATTCCTTTTATCATTAAGAATCCTTGGGATACGAAATTCCACCAAGGATAACCCAATTATACCTTTTTACACTTATTTCTAATGTTTTATCATTACTTTCAATGTTTTTCTAAATAAATAAATATTTAGTTGATCTTTTATTTTCTTATTGCACTCTTTATGCAACTTTGGACTCCTTAGAACCCAAGGAAACCAAGAGGCACGAAATCCCTCTTTGGATTTGCCTTCTAGAGGTTTCCACCTTTTTCTTTTCTCAAATACTCAATTATTCATTCACTAATTGAATTTTCTTATTATATTTGGGCCCAATAGCCAATAAAGCCCACAACACAAACATCAAGGATAGTGTAAAAAAAATCCATGTATTCAAAACAAATTATATCATTATTTGTTCAAATATCTTTAATATGAGAAATTACATTTCTCACCGAATGAACCCAAAATTAGGGTTGTAACATCCTTCCCCTCTTATAGGAATTTTGTCCTCAAAATTCTATCAAGCAAACAAACAATTTAGGATAAGACTTTTCTATGTCCATCATTGGCCCCTATGTGGCTTTACCGTACTCATGGCGCTCCCAAAGAACATTTATCATTACATATTCTTTTCTCTGAGTTCTTTCATCATGACGTCTATAAACTGCATAGGTGACTCAGGCCATTTCAGCCTCCCTTGGGGCTCACTAGGTTCATTGTTTAGCACATGGTCTGGGTACCTCACATAGTGCTCTAAATTGGACACATGGTACTTATCACACATTTCTATATCTTGAGGGGTAAGGTCAAACATAACCTTCTCCACCAATCTATCTCAAATGGACCCATGTATCGGGGAATCAACCTTCTTAGCTATAGCTCATAGGGGTCAGATTTTCATGTCACATATTCTCCCACAATGAACAACATGTCAGTCTCCTACTGTCACTTATTATCTTGGTGGTACAGTGTATGGTGATCTTAAAATCATGATCTCATGTATGTCATGATTTCTCAAGATTGATACCTCAGAAACCCTAAACCACTCCAATCAGGGTTTCAACACCTTCCTCTCCAGAGAGGTGCAATTTAAGTTCTACAACCATCCTTTTATTGCACCAAGGCTGACTAACCAAACAACCACTAACCTATTCAACAGTTCTCGTTACATATGAGTGTTAGCAAAACATATCTTCTTTTCAAACTTATGGTTAGCCTAACAACCTCTTCTAGCTTCTAGCCAAATAGTCCGATATATCTCAACCAGAGCATCCATTACCACTTCACATCCTTAGGTAATAGGTAACCTTAAAGACATACACTTCCATGATTTTCACTTATCATCTCAAACTCGAACTCTAAGTCTATCTTCATTGAGAACACTCTGAGCTCATCTTCTTGGTGATCAAACTCAACCTTATATGACTCATATCTCATGATAAAAACATCCTCATAAGGTGACTACCTCATTACTTTTAGTGTTTGCAAACCATCGATGTATTATTCACTTTACCAGGGTATGTTATCCTCTCTGTCCCCATATCTCGTGGCAACGTTCCAACCCACATCATCTTTGTCCTTGGTGTATGGCATGCATACCATCCTATCTCTCACTCCCATAACAAGAGGAAATAAGCATTTGGCTGCAGTCCAAATACATATTCTTCCTATTCCAAGAGTAGATATGGTACATCCCACCATGTCAGTACACCTTTAAATCCAAGTTAAGACGTGCCACCTATGTCTCTACATCACAATCATCTCGATATCAAGGTTACTTCCATGGAAAACTAGTTTTGAACCTACAGAGGTTTACACACATCCCTTGGTCATCTCCTCTAGGTCTATAGGGTGTCGGCAATTTTGGGGTCATCCCTCTTCCCTCATGCATCAAGAGAGTGCCCTATTCATCTACCCTTTGGGTCCCATGAGTTCATGAAGGTGATCAATCTCCTAACCCATGGCCCTCAAACAATGATAGTTGTTACCTCTTGACCCTATGGTCATGTGCAACTAGGTAATCAGGCAAGTCCTACTTCCATCGGTCTTATCCCTACCTGACCCTAGGATAGACTAAGGATTCTATTATAGTACATGTCCAACTTAAAACTTTAACCAAGCCTTCATCATCTCTCTTTCTGCATTCAAAGGTTGGCTTTCATCCTTTCATAGAGGTCATGGTGACCTGCCTACCTTGGTCAAGCCCCATATTGGTTACCTCCAAAGTAACACATCCATATGCACATAGAGATGGATATATATGGGTCTAGAGGTTCGTCCTCATACCATGTACTTTTTACTTAGCTTCTCAAGATCCTATGAGACCTCTTTAGGTTACCTTAAACCAACAAAATTGGTATACACCCTACAAAAGGGTCCCTCTCCCAGGATGGGAGGAAACTACAACTCTTGACAACAAGGTCAAAAACATCCTTAGGGTTTACATCCATATGAGCATGCTTAACCCAACAACTACTAAGGCACAAGCAGACCACTCACTTAGCTGTTAGGGTCATACTTGTTCTCATTCCTCAACATTAGGTCAAAATCATACCTTCCCCTGTCATCAACTTAGCTGTTAGGGGTTCATCGAACATACCTTAAACTTAAGGGGCTTCCCTTTTCCTCTATACATGAGGATTACCATGCTCGAAACTATAGCAACTTAATTCTCATCATGAGCATTAGGTATACCACTTCCCCTCTTAGGACTAGGAACCAAAGGTTCACTTTCCTGATGTTCGGTTGTCTGCTCAACCTGTAAACCACAAACCAAACATATATCGGGTATGACATACACTTCCTGTCATCCTTTTTCCTCGATCAACACTTTAAAGTTGAGTCCTCCTCAAGGACAATCAACAAGGTACAAGGCCTCATAACCTATTACTAAACCTCTCCAGGGTATACATAACTTCTTCTTCCTTTCTCAGAAGGTAAACACATATACCATAGGCACATAGGTGCCAGAAGCCTCATCCTCTCTCTAGGGTTTGGTTCCTCCAAAGGCAACCAAGATATCATCAGCCTCCAGGGATCGTGCATGAGGAAACCACTATTATCGACAAGGGTTGCTTCATCCTCGACTCCCCACTGTTCCTAATATCTCAGAATCTAGACTTCCAACCTTCTTGCTTGGGGTCCCGCTCTCTCTCTAGAGATAACCCTACAACCAGCCTCTCCATGAGAGGTCCTCTCTTCATAAAGGATCAACCTCATAAGCATACCCCTACCTAGGTGAAGCCTATGTTCAACTTATGTTCACTCAAGGTTATCCATAACCCCTTATGGTTATCACATAAGCTATCCATCAAACTCACCCGACCAGGGTGTCAACCTATTGCTCACACTACTGATTCATATTGGGTGCCTATTATGCCCATATAATCTCATGGGGTTTCCATAGGTTCTTCTCTAAGCTCATCAATGAAGGAGATATCATTCACTCTAACATGCATGACCCTTCCCAGGGTTGGGTCGCCAGGGGTACTAGGTCATCCAACCTCTCATGGCTCATACGCCATCCAAGGCATGTCCATCCAAACACTTGGTCTAACTCATCATGCCATCTCTCTCTAACCTTCACTTAGGGTTAGGGTTTACATCATCCTCAGAGGATGTGCCAGGTCTCTACTTGTAATGGATATCTCTATCTCCAAGACTAACTCTCTTTATTTATCCTCCTGAAAGGAAGGTCTAGCCTCAGGTTTCTTCTGAGGGTATGACAACTTATGTCATACGACCTACGTATGTATCTATCCTTTAGTTTGTGCTTAATCTATTAAGCTTATGTCCATGACATCTTATTTACAAACTTTTTCATTAATTTGTTGGAGGATTCCTTAGACCTTATTAACCTTACCCATACCTCAAGAGGGTGAGGAGAAGAGAGAAAACCCTAATCCTTAAGGTCCTTAACAAAATTTGAGTTGAGAAGGGATGAACAAGATGACAGGGTCCTAAAGGTATCTTATTTCGATTCATCCCCTAAGACTTTGGCCAGGAAGTCACACCCATTAAGGAGTCCTCAGATTCTGACTAGCGGTGCGGAGGAAAATATTGCCAACCCCCAGTCGTGATCCTTTTCTAGACACCTCCATCTTTCGGATAATCCTCTAATAACTCCCTTGGGTTCTATGGAGTTTGTAAAATTTAATAAGTATTAATGGTTAAGTGAGGAACCTACGCTCTGATACCAAATTGTTATGACCCCACCTTCCAGTTACCCCCAATTAAGGGAGACTGAGAGGTCAAAGCCGCACCCATAATTTCCGGATCAAAGGTTCAACAATTAACCAAGAACAATTATTAAATTTTAACAGACTAAATTGGAAAGCTGTAAGAAAATAAACTTTTTCATACCTTTTGAAAATTTGGATCTCTAAACTTCTATCCACATATGAATTTCTACTATAAGTAATCCTCCCTGTATTTAAACTCATGTGTTTCTCCACATGACGATTTACTATTTGTCCTTTTGGCTTTGTACCTAAAATGTCGACAAACAAAACGTAGGTCAGCCGAAGCTGGTATGTGGGGGAAACAATAATCGTGCAACTATGATAAACATGTATTGCAGCCAATTACCATTTAACAAACAATTTAACATTTTAAATATAACTGTGTGACTCAGGCATTCCCTATCCTCTATGTTGTCCATACAGTGGACCTGGATACCACTTTCCTTATAGTATCTCCCCATTAAACACCTCATGGTCCCACCTATAGGTGAACCAGTTTCTAGGGTTGAGTCACATAGCACTACATGTAAGTATCCCACTCCTTAACTCATGGCATGCTAAAGGGTCTCATGGCACTACACTTGGTATCCTAGTTTCTAACCCACGATAACCTAGACCTTACTCTAGGTTACCCCTTTTTAGCCTTTACAAGCCACAAAGGTGGATTCGGATCTAAGCCAGTTATATATATGCTCATAGTGATAATCATAGTCACTTTATAGTTGCATGAAATAAAAGGCATCCAACAGTTATTTTCAAGCAACTGATAAAACCATTCAAAAATCGTTATGAAACTAAGGCGATTATTCATAAGCGTAACCACATACCTATTCAGTAAATATATCAAGCTAATATCAATTCAACCAAGAAATCCATCCAAGCAAGTAGTTCAACCACACAATCAAGAATCCTGAAAAACACATGCACTCTATTTACTACACACCTTATCAAGATTCTTTCTATTCAACTTGAAATTACTTCCTAAGGTTTCCGTATCCATTTTAGGGTTTCATTTTGAAATTAGGGTTTCCCTTCATCTTTTACCATATTAAACCCTAATTTTATGCCATTACTCATAAACCCTAATTACTTCAACATTAAGGTTATCTTAACAACATATAACCCTATGTTCCTATTAAAGGCACCATTAACCCTCAATTAATTTCATTAATCTTCATTTACATTAAAGCTACTATTTTTATCCTTTTAATCCATGACAAGATCATTATACACATTTATCATCAATTCAAAGTTCATTATGGTCTAATTAACATATGAACTCGATTTGCCATTAATTCTACCTTTTATTCATGAGAAAACCCTAATTACTACCTTTAGGGTTCTTATCCATAATTAGGAACTTTAATGCTAGAAATATATTAGAACCATCATATAACAACATATTTTCACATTTTTCAAATTAAATATGATCTTATCCTCTTTGACCCTTAATTAGGGTTTCTAAATACTTAATCATTCTCATATGGAGTAAAAACCCTAAATCATGCAATTTTACATCTATATCTGGTTCGAATCTAACATTATCATCCAACAGGTTATTAATACTTCAATTAACCCATTAATCATACTAGATTCAACCTTTTATCACGAATAGGGTTTTTAACTTAACTTTAATGCACTTTCCATCAAGTTATTGTACTTTTGCAATTAGGAACGGAACCAATCTTTAATATCATTTTTATTGGATTCCTCTCGTTCTCCTGATCAAAATTCATATATTATACGTACTAATCCGAGCTACCAATTTTTAGTTATGAAATTCACAAGGATTTACTTACTTGGCCAATCGGATTGCGCCACATCACGCAATACATGCAATGTTGTTTTCTTTGGAAACATTTTGAAAGGACCTTCCTGCCCTTGGTTAAGTAGTCGACCCATTACATGCCATAGGGGCATTTTGGTCCAAAACGAATCCAGGTTATCTTCAACCTTGCAACGTCTGAACTGGTCGTCGATTGCAGCCCTAGCCGCGATTGGGGTGGCCTCTCTTCCTGCTCCTGGACCCGAGGGGCACTGGGGAGTGCCGCCCTACCTCTGACAAGCTCCATCGCACCTACCCAAGCACTAAACCATGACCCAAATGGCTAGGTGTGGGGTACGGGACCTGCGATCCATGGTTGTGATGCAGCGATTTTGAGATCATTTCCCACATCCCCAAGGCATGAATCTCGCCGGAATTCATTGCCCTACTTCTCTTGCATCCCCACACATCCAAGGGTTCTCTCCGCTCAAGGCCAACATCACTAATATAGGTTGGTCAGTTCTGTAATTTAGAGCTGGCAGACAGCCATGCTACGGCCGTTGCACTTGCGTCGGAGCCCAAGGATGCTGGTTGTGCACCCTTCTGACATCGTATGACATCCCCCTTCTATTGAGGACTCCATTTCTCCTCACTGCTCTATAGATAGAGTCATTCTTCAAAGGTTAGGGTTTGGATGAAAACTTAGAAGAAGAAGAAGAAGAATAAGGTAGAAGAACGTGGGGTTTTCTCTTCCCTTCTAACCAAGGCTCTTCCCCTTATATAGGGGTGCGAAACTGATAACACTAATTTTTGTGATATTTTAGACTGTTTTTCTGTTATCAAAACTGCCATTTTTAGTTATTTTCCTCTCTTTTGTATGCACTTTCGCAATAATTGGCCTAGCAATGCTCTTAATCCTATATTTCCATCTTTTGCAGAGTTTTTCCTCATTTTGGTGCAATAAGGCCATCTCGGCCCACAGAATAAGTCTGAGTCTGTTTCGGCCTTCCGGACGCCCGATACAACCTCTGCCCGACAGGGTGGAGCGACACAATGACGCATGACAAAAGGATTCCGCGCAAGAAGGAGCAGATGGACGACACGCCTTCTACCTGACAGGGAGCCCAGCTCGCCCCGACAACCCAGCTTGTCGGGCGACACAACCACCCACCGACAGGCGCGCTGTCCATCACGTGACCGATAGCCGACACTCCTGAGCCGAGCGATACCAGTATCGGCTATCCACCGACTCACAAATAAGGAGGACATGTGGCGCTTCAAGGACCATAACTTCCTCCAACCACTGCCTATAAATAGCAGCTACATGAAGTCGAAAAGACAGTTCAGATACTTTGGAATTCAGACAGTTGGGAGCTTTGAGTGATCTTCGGAGGAAACAGCGAGAGAAGGAGTATCGTGCCCCAATGCTCATGCCGGGCGACACTAGGTGAGCCCTTCCTCGTCCCGAGAGGGAGGGGATAGTTCACTTAGAACTGTCCCGGGTGACACTGCGGGCCGATATCGGCCAACGATGACGAGCGATACAAGTGCCCGACAGTAGGACGCATCGCTCCATGCCCGACACGATATCGAACCCGATACGCTTCGCCCGTCATTCGTGCTGCCTGAGAGGGTGTGTCGCCCGAATTGAGCGTATCATCTAGGTCCTTGAACGATACAGTCGGACGTCACGGTGTGCCGCTCGAGAGAGTGTGTCGCCCAACACTACTGTATCGGGCTAGGCCCCTGTCCGGTATCGGGCGGGAGAGCCGCTGCAGTCTGTCGCCCTTCTACATCAAGAAGGTGACATCTATCTTTAATTCTGTTATTTAATTCCTTTCTTGCGCAATGTATTAAGACCTCTAATGTTTATGGAAATAGAAAAGCTTAAATACTTGCTGCTCTATGCTTGGTGCGATATATTGGATGACTGCTATGTTTGATATCTGAACTCTAGCTTGCATGTTTGGATCGCGTTTCGCTTAGCTACCGAATCATGTTTTCCCGTCGCAACAGCTTCGAGAGTCGTGTTGTGGCTCTAGTGTTTGGTCCGATTCTGGAGTACGAGAGTGCCTGGAACGGAGTTGTTTCAGAATATTCCACTCTAACTTAAGTCCGACAACCTCGAGAGGGGTGTTGACGCTTGGTTAGAAGTACCCACTCTGAGAGCAGGGGTGCAGGGTGTTACTGCTGCCGCTTGTTTTGCTGTATTCTTATCCTTCGCATCTTGCCCTAGCTCTAGTATTATCTTTCTGTTTCGGTTTCATGAAAACCCCTAAAAACTGTTAAATGACTAAAACCTTAAATCTCTCTTGTAGCTCCAGTTGGAGATAGTTTTCTTTGTTTTATTTGTGACATCTTGCTGTTTCCCTTTTGGGAATTTATATCTCTTTATACCTATCGGAGTGTAGCGTGCCGATTTTGGGTTCCCAACACTACCCCCTTGTCCCTGTGTTTGACCCCGTATATCTACTTCGACCCCATAAACAAAGTTGCGGGGGCCTAGAAGGATTCAGGTTTATAAATGTAAAAGCTCGACTACCTCAAATCCGCCTCCACTTTTGGACACGCGATTTAGGCCGGTCAACTTTTTGGCGTTGTTGCCGGGGACAAGGTAAAAATAGTACTGTAGACGAATCCGAAGGGGTACCATGTACCAGTGAGGGAGGTACAAATTTTAAATTTAATTTTTGAAATTTCTTCATTCTTTTGCCCCTCATTCGTTATTCTTTTGTGTACATATTTATCTTCATACCAAAATTTTGTTTATATCATTCTCCATGCTTATGTACAAAGTTGCTATAATAATGAAAACCTGTTGCGACTTCTTGCAATGTTAGCTTTCTTTTTGCTTAACGAGATGCAAGATCTATTATATCTTTTTGATAATGCTGCCACAAACGAACAAAAGAGTATGTTTTGGCATGTCAAAAATTTCAAAAAATATAATAATCTCGTAAAACAGCTAAGAGACGAGTATGGAGAAGGAAAAAGCTGCCCAAACAGCAGAAATCTCTTTGTTTTCCCCTTACCCAACAAAAAAATCCCAAAAAGAGAGAGAAGCCTTATGAGTCTGAATAAAAGCATGAGAGTTGTGCCCAATAAAAGAAAAAAAAACATATATACCCGCTTGTTTTCCAAAAGTACCCATATTTAGGCATGGTAGATCTAGGGCAGTGTTACGTAGGATGTGAAATCACTGCTCTAAAGCCAACTGGCTTGGACTGCAGGGACCACTTGCCCGTTAACGGACCCTTACCTAGATGGATTGATGGAAAACAAGATGAAAATCCCAAAAAGCCTTAGCCTACCCTTTACACAACTTTCTGCCCCAAAAATAAAGCTGTTTGGTGTGTAAGCTAACTTCGGAATCATACACTAAAGTATCGCTGAAGCTGTAGAATTTTGTTTTTTGGAATAATAAGGCAGGAAACACAAGGTCTTTTTTTCGTAATGAGACAACATTATCTCTAAAGGCATTACTATACTTGCTTTACCTCTTGGCCTAAAAGCTGTACCAAACAAGAAGAAGCATCACAAAATAAAGTTTAAATATTGATTGAGGACAATCAAAATGCTAAGTTTGGGGGAGTTGATAACACCAATTTTTGTGATATTTTCGACTATTTTTCTGTTATCAAAACTGCCATTTTTAGCTATTTTCCTCTCTTTTGTATGCACTTTCGCAATAATTGGCCAAGCAATGCTCTTAATCCTATATTTCCATCTTTTGCAGAGTTTTTCCTCATTTTGGTGCAATAAGGCCGTCCCGGCCCACAGAATAAGTCTGAGTCTGTTTCGTCCTTCTGGACGCTCGATACAACCTTTGCCCGACAGGGTGGAGCGACACAATGATGCATGACAAAAGGATGCCGCACAAGAAGGAGCAGATGGACGACATGCCTTCTACCCGACAGGGAGCCCAGCTCGCCCCGACAACCCAGCTTGTCGGGCGACACAACCACCCACCGACAGGCGCGCCGTCCATCACGTGACCGATAGCCGACACTCCTGAGTCGAGCGATACCAGTATCAACTGTCCACCGACCCACAAATAAGGTGGACACGTGGCGCTTCGAGCACCATAACTTCCTCCAACCGCTGCCTATAAATAGCAGCTACAGGAAGCTGAAAAGATAGTTCAGATACTTCAAAATTTGGACAGTTGGGAGCTTTGAGTGATCTTCGGAGGAAACTGCAAGAGTAGGAGTATCGTGCCCCAGTTCTCGTGCTGGGAGACACTAGGTGAGCCCTTCCTCGTCCCGAGAAGGAGGGGATAGTTCACTTAGAACCGTCCCAGGCGACACTGCGGGCCGATATCGGCCAACGATGACGAGCAACACAAGTGCCCGACAGTAGGACGCGTCGCTCCATGCCCGACACGATATTGAACCCGATACGCTTCGCCCGTCATGCGTGCCGCCCGAGAGGGTGTGTCACCCGACTTGAGCGTATCGGCCAGGTCCTTGAACGATACATCCCGCCGTCACGGTGTGCCGCTCGAGAGAGTGTGTCGCCCGACACCGCTGTATCGGGCTAGGCCCCTGTCCGGTATCGGACGGGAGAGCCGCTGCAGTCTGTCATCCTTCTACATCAAGAAGGTGACATCTATCTTTAATTATGTTATTTAATTCCTTTCTTGCGCAATGTATTAAGACCTCTAATGTTTATGGAAATAGAAAAGCTTAAATACTTGTTGCTCTATGCTTGGTGTGATATATTGGATGACTGCTATGTTTGATATCTGAACTCTAGCTTGCATGTTTGGATTGCGTTTCGCTTAGCTACCGAATCGTGTTTTCCCATCGTAACAGCTTCGAGAGTCATGTTGTGGCTCTAGTGTTTGGTCCAATTCTGGAGTACGAGAGTGTCTGGAACGGAGTTGTTTCAGTAACATTCCACTCTAACTTAAGTCCGACAACCTCGAGAGGGGTGTTGACGCTTGGTTAGAAGTATCCACTCTGAGAGGAGGGGTGCAGGGTGTTACTGCTGCCGCTTGTTTTGCTGTAGTCTTATCCTTCACATCTTGCCCTTGCTCTAGTATTATCTTTCTGTTTCTGTTGTATGAAAACCCCTAAAAACTGCTAAATGACTAAAACCTTAAATCTCTCTTGTAGCTCAAGTTGGAGATAGTTTTCTTTGTTTTATTTGTGACATCTTGTTGTTTCCCTTTTGGGAATTTATATCTCTTTATACCTACCGGAGTGTAGCGTGTCGATTCTGGGTTCCCAACACTACCCCCCTTGTCCCTGTGTTCGACCCCGTATATCTACTTCGACCCCGTAAACAAAGTTGCGGGGGCCTAGAAGGATTCAGGTTTATAAATGTAAAAGCTCGACTACCTCAAATCCGCTTGCACTTTTGGATGCGTGATTTAGGCCGGTCAGAAACCAAGCCATAGGTTGGCTTAAACATGACTCAAAGAGTCCCTTTCCAAAAGGAATCATTTTCCTTCAAAGAGAAGCAATTCTTCTCTCTCTCCATCCTTTTGATATATTCTATTACTTGGGTATTTAGGAATTCGAAAATCCCTCTCATTATTATCTTTATTCTTAGCTTTTAATCCATTAGCCATGGAATTTCTATTTTCTTTTAATAGAAATTACTTCCTTTTTAACAATATCACAAAATTCATTAATAATGCATTACATTATCCTCTTATTTTGTAATTTTGGTATTTTATCTTTCTTTCCTCTTTATTGGGACTCCTTGGATCCCAAGAAACTCTATTATTTCGAAATTCCTTTTTAAGGAATACTCATTATCCTTCTAAATGCACCAATATGCATTATTTCACATTATCTTGTTTATTTTGCATTAAAATATCTTTTTCTAAGGGTTTCTCTTTATTTCTCTTTTATTTTCTTCATTGGTATTCCTTTTATCATTAGGAATCCTTGGGATATGAAATTCCACCAAGGATAACCCAATTATACCTTTTTCCACTTATTTTAATGTTTTATCATTACTTTCAATTTCTTTCTTAGAAAGAAATATTTAATTGATCTTTTCTTTTCTTATTGCACTCTTTATGCAACTTTGGACTCCTTGGAACCCAAAGAAACCAAGAGGCACGAAATCCCTCTTTGGATTTACCTTCTAGAGATTTCCACCTATTTCTTTTCTCAAATATTCAATTATTCATTCACTAATTGAATTTTCTTGTTATTTGGGCCCAATAGCCAATAAAGCCCACAACACAAACATCAAGTCTATTGTAAACAAAATCCATGTATTCAAAACAAATTATATCATTATTTTTTCAAATATCTTTCATATGAGAAATTACATTTCTCACCGAATGAACCCAAAATCAGGGTTGTAACATCCTTCCCCTCTTATAGGAATTTTGTCCTCAAAATTCTATCAAGCAAACAAACAATTCAGGATAAGACTTTTCTATGTCCATCATTGGCCCCTATGTGGCTTTACCGTACTCATGGTGCTCCCAAAGAACATTTATCATTACATATTCTTTTCTCTGAGTTCTTTCATCCTGGCGTCTATAAATTGCACAGGTGACTCAAGCCATTTCAGCCTCCCTTGGGGCTCACTAGGTTCATTGTTCAGCACATGGTCTGGGTACCTCACATAGTGCTCTAAATTGGACACTTGGAACTTATCACACATTTCTTTATCCTGAGGGGTAAGGTCAAACATAACCTTCTCCACCAATCTATCTTAAATGGACCCATGTATCAGGGACTCAGCCTTCTTAGCTATAGCTTTGAGGGGTCGGATTTTCATGTCACATATTCACCCACAGTGAACTGCATGTCAGTCTACTTTGCATCTGTTCATGACTTTCATCATCTCTAGGCTCCTTTCAGCCATTGTACGATCAAAGTGACTTCATCTACACGCACTGTGGTCCTTTTCTAACCATTACGTGGTCCTTTCACCAACATCACCTTACTAAAGTGGTGACTGGCGTGGCCTCCCTTACAGAGCCTCTTTAAATCCCAACATTGTCTATGGTGGTTATCATCACGTATTTCATAGGACAACAATTGTCTCTCTATATATATCACCCTGAAGGAGCACACATGCTCTCCTCAGACCCTTTAGTCTGGATTATACTAACCATTAGATAAGGATGATAAACTGTACTAACATCGAGTTCTTCATGTACCTACTTCCGCCTTTTGGAAGGGTACCTTTAGGTCAAACTCAAGAACCTTTGAACTCGCTTCATGGTGTAGTTGAACCATCTCTCTCATGGGTAGTTCAACTAGATCTATCCCTTTACAGATCTCTTTCTTTCTCATGTCATCTAGCTAAGGCGATCTATCATAACCCATATTGCATCATGACCTTCCTTGGTCAAGGGGAGACTTTCCACATCATCCATAGTGATGAACTCCCTTTCTCTTTTAGGGACTCTTTATCCTTTATATTAATGCACTGGGTTACTGGTGTTCGTCCTTCACCCTTGGCTTGCATGGCCATATACCACATGCAACTTTATCTTAGGCATCCAAAGTCCTAATGTCACTTATTATCTTGGTGGTACAGTGTATGGTGATCTTAAAATCATGATCTCATGTATGTCATGATTTCTCAAGATCGATACCTCAGAAACCCTAAACCACTCTAATCAGGGTTTCAACACCTTCCTCTCCAGAGAGGTGCAATTGAAGTTCTACAACCATCCTTTTATTTCACCAAGGTTGACTAACCAAACAACCACTAACCTATTCAATAGATCTCGTCACATCTGAGTGTTATCCAAACATATCTTCTTTAAAAACTTATGGTTAGCCTAACAACCTGTTCTAGATTCTAGCCAAACTAGTCTGATATATCTCAACCAGAACATCCATTACCACTTCACATCCTTAGGTAATAGGTAACCTTGAAGACATACACTTCCATGTATTTCACTTATCATCTCAAACTCAAACTCTAAGTCTATCTTCATTGAGAACACTTTGAGCTCATCTTCTTGGTGATCAAACTCAACTTTATATGACTCATATATCATGATAAAAACATCCTCATAAGGTGACTACCTCATTCTTTTAGTGTTTGCAAACCATCCATGTATTATTCACTTTACCAGGGTATGTTATCTTCTCTGTCCCCATATCTCATGGCAACGTTCCAATCCACATCATCTTTATCCTTGGTGTATGGCATGCATACTATCCTATCTCTCACTCCCATAACAAGAGGAAATAAGCATTTGGCTGCAGTCCAAATACAGAGTTCTTCCTATTCCAAGAGTAGAGATGGTACGTCCCACCATGCCAGTACACCTTTAAATCCAAGTTAAGACATGCCACCTATGTCTCTACATCACAATCATATCGATATCAAGGTTACTTCCTTGGAAAACTAGTCTTGAACCTACTGAGGTTTACAAACATCCCTTGGTCATCTCCTCTACGTCTATAGGGTGCCGACACTTTTGGGTTCATCCCTCTTCCCTCATGCATCAAGAGAGTGCCCTACTCATCTGTCCTTTGGGTCCCATGAGTTCATGAAGATGATCAATCTCCTAACCCATCTCCCTTAGACAATGATAGCTATTACCTCCCGACCCTATGGTCATGTGCAACTAGGGAATTAGACAAGTCCTACTTCCATCGGTCTTATCCCTACCTGACCCTAGGATAGACTGAGGATTCTATTATAGTACATGTCCAACTTAGAACTTTAACCAAGCCTTCATCATCTCTCTTTCTGCATTCAAGGGCTGACTTTCATCCTTTCATAGAGGTCATGGTGACCTGCCTACCTTAGTCAAGCCCCATATCGGTTACCTCCATAGTAACACATCCATATTCACATAGAGATGGCTATCTATGGGTCTAGAGGTTCGTCCTCATACCATGTACTTTTCACTTACCTTCTAAAGATCCTATGAGACCTCTTTAGGTTACCTTAAACCAACAAAACTGGTATACACCCTACAAAAGGGTCCCTCTCCCAGGATGGGAGGAAACTACAACTCTTGACAACAAGATCACAAACATCCTTAGGGTTTACATCCATATGAGCATGCTTAACCCAACAACTACTAAGGCACAAGCAGACCACTGACTAACCATGCTAGGTCATACTTGTTCTCATTCCTCAGCATTAGGTCAAGATCATACCTTCCCTCGTCATCAACTTAGCTGTGAGGGGTTCATCAAACATACCTTAAACTTAAGAGGCTTCCCTTTTCCTCTATACATGAGGAGTACCATGCCCAAAACTATAGCAACTTAATTCTCATCATGAGCATTAGGTATACCACTTCCCCTCTTAGGCCTAGGAACCAAAGGTTCACTTTCCTGATGTTCATCCGTCTTCTCAACCTCTTAACCAAAAACCAAACATGTATCGGGTATGACATACACTTCCTTTCATCCTTTTTCCTCGATCAACACTTTAAAGTTGAGTCCTCCTCAAGGACAATCAACAAGGTACAAGTCCTCATAACCTATTACTTAACCTCTCCAGGGTATACATAACTTCTTCTTCCTTTCTCAGAAGGTAAACACTTATACCATATGCACATAGGTGCCAGAAGCCTCATCCTCTCTCTAGGGTTTGGTTCCTCTAAAGGCAACCAAGATATCATCAACCTCAAAGGATCGTGCATGAGGAAACCACTATTATCCCCTTGGGTCGCTTCATCCTCGACTCCCCACTATTCCTCATATCTTAGAATCTAGGCTTCCAACCTTCTTGCTTGGGGTCCCGCTCTCTCTCTAGAGCTAACCCTACAACCAGCCTCTCCATGAGAGGTCCTCTCTTCATGAAGGATCAACCTCATAAGCATACCCCTACCTAGGTGAAGCCTATGTTCAAATTATGTTCACTCAAGGTTATCCATAACCCCTTATGGTTATCACATAAGCTATCCATCAAACTCTCCCGACCAGGGTTTCGACCTATTTCTCACACTAATGATTCATACTGGGTGCCTATTATGCCCATATAAGCTCATGGGGTTTCCATAGGTTCTTGTCTAACCTCATCAATGAAGGAGATACCATTCACTCTAACATGCACGACCCTTCCCAGGGTTGGGTCGCCAGAGGTACTAGGTCATCCAACCTCTCATGGCTCATATGCCATCCAAGGCATGTCCATCCAAACACTTGGTCTAAATCATCATGCCATCTCTTTCTCTAACCTTCACTTAGGGTTAGGTTTTACATCATCCTCAGAGGATGTGCTAGGTCTCTACTTATAATGGAGATCTCTATCTCCAAGACTAACTCTCTTTATTTATCCTCCTGACGGGAAGGTCTAGCCTCAGGTTTCTTCTGAGGGTATGAAAACTTATGTCATTCGACCTACGCATGTATCTATCCTTTAGTTTGCACTTAATCTATTAAGCTTATGTCCATGACATCTTATTTACATAATTTTTCATTAATTTTGTGGAGGATTCCTTAGACCTTATTAACCTTACCCATACCTCATGAGGGTGAGGAGAAGAGAGAAAACCCTAATCCTTAAGGTCCTTAACAGAATTTGAGTTGAGAAGGGATGAACAAGATGAGAGGGTCCTAAAGGTGTCTTATTTCGATTCATACCCTAAGACTTTGGCCAAGCAGTCACACGGATCTGGGAGTCCTCATATTCTGACTAGCGGTGCGGAGGAAAATATTGCCAGCCCCCAGTCGTGATCGTTTTCTAGACACCTCCGTCTTTCGGATAATCCTCTAATAACTCCCTTGGGTTCTATAGAGTTTGTAGAATTTAATAATTATTAATGGTTAAGTGAGGAACCTACACTCTAATACCAAATTGTTACAACCCCACCTTTCGGTAACCCCCAATTAAGGGAGACCGGGAGGTCGAAGCCGCACCCATAATTTTCAGATCAAAGGTTCGGCAATCAACCAAGAACAATTATTAAATTTTAACAGATTAAACTGGAAAGCTGTAAGAAAATAAACTTTTGCATACCTTTTGAAAATTTGGATCTCTAAACTTCTATCCACATATGAATTTATACTCTAACTAATCCTCCTTGTATTTCAACTCATGTGTTTCTCCATATGATGATTTACTATTTGTCCTTTTGGCTTTGTACCTAAAACGCCGACAAACAAAATGTCGGTCAGCCGAAGCTGGTATGTGGGGTAAACAATAATCGTGCAACTATGATAACAATGTATTGCAGCCAATTACCATTTAACAAACAATTTAACATTTTAAATATAACTACGTGACCCAAGAATTCCCTATCCTCTGTGTTGTCCCTATAGTGGACCTGGATACCACTTTCCTTATAGTAGCTCCCCATTAAACACCTCATGGTCCCACCTATAGGTGAACCAGTTTCTAGGGTTGAGTCACATGGCACTCCTGAAATCATGGCATGCTAAAGGGTATCATGACACTACACTTGGTATCCCAGTTTCTAACCCACGATAACCTAGACCTTACTCTAGGTTACCCCTTTTTAGCCTTTACAAGCCATAGAGGTGGATTCAGATCTAAGACAATTATATATATTCTCATAGTGATAATCATAGTCACTTTATAGTTGCATGAAATAAAAGGCATCCAACAATTATTTTCAAGAAACCAATAAAACCATTCAAAAATTGCCGTGAAACTAAAGCGATTATTCATAAGCGTAACCACATACATGTTCAGTAGATATCTCAAGCTAATATCAATTCAACCAAGAAAGCCATCCAAGCAAGTAGTTCAACCACACAATCAAGAATCCTGAAAAACACATGCACTCTATTTACTACACACCTTATCAAGATTCTTTCTATTCAACTTGAAATTGCTTCCTAAGGTTTCCGTATCTATTTTAGGGTTTCGTTTTGCAATTAGGGTTTCCATTCATCTTTTACCATATTAAACCCTAATTTTATGCCATTACTCATAAACCCTAATTACTTCAACATTAAGGTTATCTTAACAACATATAACCTATGTTCCTATTAAAGGCACCATTAACCCTCAATTAATTTCATTAAGCTTATTTTACATTAAAGATACTATTTTTATCCTTTTAATCCATGACAAGATCATTATACACAATTATCATCAATTCAAAGTTCATTATGGTCTAATTAACATATGAACTCGATTTGCCATTAATTCTACCATTTATTCATGAGAAAACCCTAATTACTACCTTTAGGGTTCTTATCCATAATTAGGAACTTTAATGCTAGAAATAGATTAGAACCATCATATAACAACATATTTTCACATTTAGAAAATTAAATATGATCTTATTCTCTTTGACCCTAAATTAGGGGTTATAAATACTTAATCATTCTCATATGGGGTAAAAACCCTAAATCATGCAATTTTACATCTAGATCATGCTCGAATCTAACATGATCATTCAACAAGTTATTAATACTTCAATTAACCCATTAAGCATACTATATTCAACCTTTAATCACAAATAGGGTTTTTAACTTAACTTTAATGCACTTTTCATCAACTTATTATACTTATACAATTATTAATGGAACCAATCTTTAGTATCATTTTTATTGGATTCCTCTCATTCTCCTGATCAAAATTCATATATTATACGTACTAATATGAGCAATCAATTTTTAGTTATGAAATTCACAAGGATTTACTTACTTGGCCAATCGGATTGGGCCACGTCACGCAATACATGCAATGCTGTTTTCTTTGGAAACATTTCAAAAGGACCGTCCTGCCCTTGGTTAAGTGGTCGATCCATTACACGCCAGAGGGGCATTTCGGTCCAACGCGAATCCAAGCTATCTTCAACCTTGCAACGTCCGAAGTGGTCGTCAATCGCAGCCCTAGCCACGATTTGGGTGGCCTCGCTTCCCCCTCCTAGACCCGAACGGCACTGGGGAGTGCCGCCCTGCCTCCGACAAGCTCCATCGCACCTGCCCAAGCTCTGAACCATGACCCGGATGGCCAGGTGCGGGGTACGGGACCTGCGATCCATGGTTGTGTTGCAGCGATTTTGAGATCATTTCCCACATCCCCAAGGCATGAATCTTGCCAGAATTCATTGCCCTACTTCTCCTGCATCCCCACACATCCAAGGGTTCTCTCCGCTCGCGGCCAACATCGCTAATACAGGTTGTTCGGGTCTGTAATTCGGAGCCGGCACGCAGTCGTGTTGCGGCAGTTGCACTTGCGTTGGAGCCCAAGGATGTTGACCGTGCACCCTTCTGACATCGTATGACATCCCCTTCTATTGAGAACTCCATTTCTCCTCCCTGCTCTATAGATAGAGTCATTCTTCGAAGGTTAGGGTTTGGATGAAAACTTGGAAGAAGAAGAAGAAGAAGAAGAAGAAAAAGAAGAAGGTAGAAGAACATGGGGTTCTCTCTTCCCTTCTAACCAAGGCTCTTCCCCTTATATAGGGGTGGGAAGCCAAGCCATAGGTTGGCTTAAACACGACTCAAAGAGTCCCTTTCCAAAAGGAATCATTTTCCTTCAAAGAGAAGCAATTCTTCTCTCTCTCTCTATCCTTTTGATATATTCTATTACTTGGGTATTTAGGAATTAGAAAATCCCTCTCATTATTATCATTATTCTTAGCCTTTAATCCATTATCCATGAAATTTCTATTTTCTTTTAATAGAAATTACTTCCTTTTTAACAATATCACAAAATTCATTAATAATGCATTACATTATCCTCTTATTTTGTAATTTTGGTATTTTATCTTTCTTTCCTCTTTATTGGGACTCCTTGGATCTCAAGAAACTCTATTTTTTCGAAATTCCTTTTTAAGGTATACTCATTATCCTTCTAAATGCACCAATATGCATTATTTTACATTATCTTGTTTATTTTGCATTAAAATATCTTTTTCTAAGGGTTACTCTTTATTTCTCTTTTATTTTCCTCATTTGTATTCCTTTTATCATTAGGAATCCTTGGGATACGAAATTCCACCAAGGATAACCCAATTGTACCCTTTTCCACTTATTTCTAATGTTTTATCATTACTTTCAATTTCTTTCTTAATAAAGAAATATTTAATTGATCTTTTCTTTTCTTATTGCACTCTTTATGCAACTTTGGACTCCTTGGAACCCAAGGAAACCTAGAGGCACGAAATCCCTCTTTGGATTTGCCTTCTAGAGGTTTCCACCTTTTTCTTTTCTCAAATATTCAATTATTCATTCACTAATTGAATTTTCTTGTTATTTGGGCCCAATAGCCAATAAAGCCCACAACACAAACATCAAGACTATTGTAAACAAAATCCATGTATTCAAAACAAATTATATCATTATTTGTTCAAATATCTTTAATATGAGAAATTACGTTTCTCACCGAATGAACCCAAAATCAGGGTTGTAGCACCGTTTGGGCCCATTCAGTCTCAAGACCGATAGACCAGAAGAGGTCGATTGGAGGCATAACCCAACTATGAGGGATCGAGAAGTGTAAGACCTTGAAGCAACACCACGACCATGACCGTTTTGTATGACCACGACCATGGTCTACTGTCCTCGCCACGAGCGTGTGGTGAAGCCACGACTGTGACGTCCCCGGATTTTGATTTCTCCAATCCCTATTGGGAATGAGATGTCAGAATCCGGAAACATCATCCAATCATATCAGAGAGCGATGCGGAAGCATAATATGCATACATGAACATACAACCATAACATACTCAACATTCAACATGTATATTTATACAAAATGAATTATTACAACATGATTTACAGTTACATATTGAATGAAAATTCTACAAGTCTGAACATGTATGCTAACAGGATCTTAGACAATAGGTACAACCTGGACAACTGCTCACTTCCCGTCTTTTATCCCAAGCTAGCTCTGAACCTAAAACATACGTGAAACAACGAATCAACACACAAGGTGTTGTGCACGTGGGTAGAAAGATACATACTAATATGCTTGCATAATTGAAATAATCTTGAGAAAGAAAGAGTAAAAGAAAACATTATTTAAAGTGATAATCAAGTAAACACATTTTTAGATGCCTTTTGATGTGTTTGTACTACTAAGTGGTGTCACACTTCATTTTTCCCCGCCCCTTGGGCTATGGGGACCGAGTGTCGACCTTATATTCAGAGGGGAGAGAGAGATGTTGCACTTCATTTTTCCCCGCCCCTTGGGCTATGGGGACCGAGTACCGACCTTATATTTAGAGGAAGAGAGAGAGAGAGGATTGAGGGAGAGAGAGAGCATATATCCACTCAGTAGCTACAAACCATCCATATTCTCTTATGTTCTGTAATGTTTTGCGGAGCATATACTACTAATACACATCCAAGAATTTATATGCAAACATAAGCATCCAAAGTACATCATATCATTATGCATTCATGAAAACTAGTCTTATACTTAATAAAACCCACATACCTGAGTTCAGAGATTTCTATTTACATTCTGTATCATCTACATATCTGGTCTTCACCTGATTAATAGCAATTAATCATCATTAATAAATGTTCATCATACTATAGGTATTTTAGGTCCAAATTAGGGTTTAGGAAAAACCTTGGTTCAAACTAATCTAAACTTGTGTTCAATAATTTTCTAATGACTAAGGTGTCATTTTAGAGGTATTGTCCAATTTTCATATTTTTCTGATAACTGGTCTATTTTCTAGAATTAATATGAGGTTAATACATGCAATTGGGTTTTAATGAGAAATGGCCTATCATTTTGACATAATAGTCAAATCTGAGTTTATATTTGGTTTCCACATTATACTAGGATTCATTAATAATTTTCTCAGATTTAAATTCTATGGTATGCTAATTATACCAATAGTATAATCTCAAGAAGAAGCATTTTCATCTAAATAAAATATCGTCATTAGTTGTGCTTTAAAAGCCTGATCTAAAGATCCAGTAATAAAGGTAATGTTGTTTTGAGTCTGTGGGTATTTTATACATTTTTATTGGCCATGGGAGCTATTTACTAGGCATTTTCTAAGAACAAATTTTCTGGGAATATTAATAGAGATAACCTTTGGGATTTATTGGAGCCGTCAGATCCGTGCATGGAAGGTCCAGATTTCTGTCATATGAGCCCAGGACCACGGTGCACTCCTGTGGCTAGCCAAAAGGAGGCTGGTCCGGTTCAGGCGAGTCATCAATTGGACCCGGTTCGATGAGGGTCCTTCCTCGCTACTCGAAACCCGTCTCCATTCTCCTTCCTTCGCAGTGTCTCTCTGTTTCACCGTGTGAGGGCGCCGTTGTGATCAAGGGATCCAGCACGCATCGGAGAGGATAGGAGATTAGACCAGAAAAGCCTGATAGTATCAACCCGTCGTCGTAGTATATAAAGAAAGGGGAAACGAGGGATCTGCCTTCCTAAGTCCACTAGACAGATTTTGGAGTGCCTACACAACCTTGGATCTTCTCGGTGCTCTCCATCTCCCTCTCTGGAAGTCATTGGGTCTGGGCGGCTCAAAATATTGGTCTGCCTAAACTGAGCCCGACAATTCTCTCTTCCCCAATCGTGAGTAGGTTTACACAGCGCTACCTGTGCTTTGATCCTTTTGCGTGAGCGCCGCCGTGTAGTCTGCTACCGGCGAGAAATCCCATTTCACATGGCCTCTCTCTCTCATCCTCGAATGATGGTGCCGTAGGATCATTAGATGTGGATGCACCTCGTTGGCTATTCATGACATCAGGAGAAGGATTAATGGCCCGCTCTGGATTCCTGCTTGGAGATGCAGTAGAGGATGCGGTGGAGCAGGTGGGCGTGAAGGGGGTTTTCTTCTCCAGCACTCGTGTCGCCCTCCGAGAAGTCACGAGGCTCCGCTATGGTTCTCTGAACTGCTTTGAAGTCTTCCCTTGGGTGAGGTGCCCACAGCTTGAGCTCTATGATCGTCTCCCTTAGCCGCAGATGACGAGCTCAGAGGCTCATGGTCACCCAGTGTTATTCACAGGCGCATCCACTGGTTTCAATATACCCACCATGGGTCTCGGGGAAGCTTCCTAGTCCATCCTTAGTCGTCTCCGATGTGCCTACCTGCCATCCGCTCTTTTGCATCATCTGCTGCTTAAGGAGATGGAGAGGGGAGCGGGGGATGAGAGGTCGATCTCTCTCTATACTGCACGAAACAGATCAAGAGAGGTCGTTGGGCAAGTCCTGACCTCGCGGTGCGTTGGGGTCATACAAGTATGCTCTATCACCCTGGGTTCGTGGAGAGTCAGGTGCCCAACTATGACCAGTTCTCCTCCCATGGGGTTCGGAAGTGAGTGACAAGGTCTGCACCGTCAGATCATAGTGAACGACTGAGATAAAGCCATGCCTCCCATCTAGGGACCTCGCCCTACCTAAGTCACACACCTTGGTTTGAGTGGGCCAGTTGTGTAACAATATATGTCACGAGCCTAAATACTAAATAATCAGAACACTATAGTCTGATCATATTTATATCAATAATTCAAACCTCCATATCTCTTAGACGGATAGTTCAAATGATACAAAATTTTAGACCTTAGTTCCTTATAATGTTATCTAGCTTCTAGATAAATGTCATACTAAAAATTTGATGTTTGTTCTATCAAATAATTTCTCCAATAAGCATCATATTCAAGGTGTCGTAGGGTCTTATATAATTATCATGTGCTTTCCACAAGATAACCACTCAACTTCAAGAATCCTGATATGTTCATAATTCAACCATTCATATTCATATATATCATTAAAGAATGTTTAACCACATGCATACTTAGTTTGATTACAAAAGCCATTCATTAATCAATTAGGTATCATAGTCTTCTATTGTATCTCAAAACTCCAAATTTGGGTGAAGGAATCCACAATTCGATTACTAATTCCTTAATTTGGTATTCATCACCTACATATCATACATCGTCCTCTAAGACTATGCTAGTTATCAAAACCCTAAAATCTAGGGTCATCACAACGACCGTGGTGAACCAACCTTAGTGCCTATCCTCCCTCACCCACCACGCCCGTGCAAGGTGGCACAGCCGTGGGACAACAACATCACAACGACCATGGTGCCTCACCACGATTGTGGCACGTCGCCTTCTACCTCTGCACCTCCACCAAGCAACACCTCTTTTCTTCGATTCCGGCGGTGCCTTGCTCCTAGAACTCAGCCTTGTCAAGCAGCAGCTCCGACTCCACCACACCCGCTACTACAACAACCGCCACACCTTCTACCTCTACCTCCGCCGTGTTGTGATCTCTGTGCTGATCATGCAGACCGTTTGGCGCTGCTAAATGGTCTCAAACCATTTCGAATAGTCAGCGGAAACCGAATGGAGGAAGCCACCTCGAGACCGTTTGGTCTTTTGAGTTAACCTTCAAACTGAATAACCAGTAGCCGTGAAACACAAGACCGTTTAGAATAGAAGAATGTTTGGGCATCTACTGACTTGAAGACCGTTTTTCCCTTTTGCACAAGACCGTTTGGAGGTCTATCGGTTTCCAAACTGAATGAAAAGGGTGTGCACTTGCAAACCGAATGAGCAGCACAATACGAAGACCGTTTGATGCCTTTGACTCCAAGACCGAATGTTGATGAAGACCATTTGATATTAAACGGTTTCCAAACCGTTTGCTTCTCAAGACCGTTTGGTCACATTTTACAAGACCGTTTGGGCAAAAATATCTGCCAAACCGTTAGGACTGGAAACAAACCAAAAATGTGAAGACTTGCCCCGTGCCTATAAATAGGACCACTAGGGTCCTCATTTGAGGCATCGGTTTCGGGACACTGACAGGCTGCATGTACACAGGTCCGATCCAAATCCAGTGCCATCCATTCCAGTTTCATTCCACCTACTGCCTGTGTTGCAACCAAGGAGGCTGAGGAGAGAAGGAAGATGGAGCGAGGGAGACTGTCTGGTCTATCTTGGCAACTCCTGTTCATGTCCAGATATGCTTTGACACGACATAAAAGGTCGTATCTTCTTCATCGAGCTACGACTACCTTATGCACCGAGTTCATGGTGGATTTCTCTCTCTTTCTTATTCTTTTTGTTTCTCGCATCATGAGCGAGTAGTACCTTTTTGCTGGGGTGCGGGGATTCGCACCGCTACCCATGCAAATCATGTTATTTTGTTAAACTCTCCATGGCAATGTATATAACTTTCCATTTCATTGTTAGTCAGTACGTTTGTAGTTGATTATCTACTTGCTTTCATCTTGTTCTGTCCTTTATTGTGAAATCTTCTATATATGCGATGGAATGGCGGTTTATAAGTTCAACTCCTTGACAAGAACTTCTGATAGGATTCCTTGAGGTCGTAAGTGTATGATCCGGGAGGGGACGAGCCATCTAGCCTTTGATGATGCTTGTGTGTGCCTAACGCCTGTATAGGGGGCTCACAACCTTCGTCGGATTTCTATATCTTCGGAGCCATAAGTAAGTGATCCGGTTGGCGACGAGACATCTGATGCCTAAGGTGATGCTTACGCGAACCTGACGCCCGTATGGGGGGTTCTACAATAGCTCTATTTGGATTGTTATATCTTGCCTGGATGGTTTGCATTGGAATGTGTTTGCATGTGTAGAGGTGGTGAAACCCGATACCATCCCAGTGATTCCATATCATTGATCTAAATCCAACTTTAATTCAACTTTTACTTTCTTGCAATTAGTTTAATTAACCTCAAATCTACCAATCATTTTAAATATTAGCCTTAACTCGAACTAGACTAGACTAACAAAGATTCTTAAAAATGTTGTCCTTTGGGTTCCATCCTTAACTATACTGTGATAAGACTCGTCCTCTTGTGGGTGGTATTATTGCACTTTGGTTTTGGTAAAAGCTCGGGGATTTCAAACCCGAGTGAGTTTGTTAGTGCGATAAAATCCCACGTCAATATGTTACCCAAAAAGTGCATTTGGGGGGATTCAAGCACATAGAGATCTGTCATAATCGTTGAAATAGTTTCTTGGGGTTGGTGAGATGGTCTTTAGGACTTTTAGATTTAGCGATCATACCATCCACATAGACCTCCACCTCTTTATGCATCATGTCATGAAAGAGGGCAACCAAATCCCTTTGACCAAAAGGAATGAATCGATAGAGAGCACTCCCCATTCTATGATGAAGGCCATATTTTCTTTTTGTTCTTTATCCATCTTGATATGATTGTAGCTAACAAATTTGATCATGAAACATAACAATGCATGGTCTATTTATTGTCAACAAGTGTTTCTATGTGTGGAAGCAGTAGGTCATCTTTTAGAGATGCTTTGTTGAGGTCGTAGTAGTCCACACAAATCTATACTTCGTTGTCTTTCTTTGGAACTGTTGTAATGTTGGCAATCCATGTAGGATAGTTGATCTGATATAGGAAACCAACATTTTATTGCTTTTTAACTTGCACCATGATCTGGAGGCTCCATTTAGGACATAGACATCCAACGTTCTATTTGATGGTGTGATAGCCATGTAGGATGAGTAGTTGATGGAAATTTATTGCTTCATCCAACACATGCATGTTAGCATAGATCCAGGAAAACATGTCGATGTAGTGTCATAAAAACTCTATTAGTTGGTTTTTATGTGTTGCGGTAGGTGCACCCCAACTTTGACTTTGCATGGCTCAGGTCCTGAGTTGAGGTTGATAATTTGAATCTCATCTTTAATATGAAAAGTTTGATGCTCCTTTGTCATATAAATGGGGATAGGGACATCTTCAAATTCTACGTCTTCATCGTTGTATATTTGTGCCACCTCTATGAAGTGGTTGGAAAACTCTTGGAGAGCTTTCTAGTATTCAGATGCTTTTGATTTTCTAAATTTTGTATTATTTTGTGTTTTTGTGTATTTTACAAAAAAATTATATTTTGCACTGATAAGGTGGGATGTGGTAGAGTGTAGCAAAACAACAACTCTGGGATCCATACCACATCAGGGTTCTGTTCTTCTAACATGCTGTTTTTTGTGAACGGAGACCTATAACGTCCCATGATTTGAGATCTTGGATAAAACAATCTTAAAAGGAATGATTGAAATACCCATACGACCGAGGCGTACCTCCTTTTTAGAAATCCCATTACTAAAGAACATTGCGGTTAAGCGTGCTCATCCCAGAGTAGTACTAGGATGGGTGACCAATCGGGAAGTTGATCATGGCTTGCGCGTGAGTGAGGACAAAGTGTGCAATTAAGGCTAGTGGTGGTCTGTGGGTCCATTCATCATTCCTAAAACTCTACTAGAGTCTTGGGCAGTGGGCTCATACGTTACAAATGGTATCAAAGCCATAACTCCTTTGTAGGTGGGGCCCACATGGACATGGCATTACATTCTTGAGTTGTGCGGACTAGGCATGTTGGAAAGGGCTGTCCATGGTGATGTAGCCACCCTTGCTCTATTATTCTATGGTCGAGAGCTGGGTGTGCATGTGCCATTCTGGGTATTCACTAAAATGGGGAAATATTATGAGGCTAGATAGTTGATCCTTGATGAGGACGTCAAGAGTAAATGTGGGGGAGATTGAAATATCCCAGGATTTGAGACCTTGGATAAAACAATCTTAAAATTTTGACCAAGGTGCACCTCCTTTTCAGGGATCCCATCACTAAAGAACTCTAGAGTTAGGCATGCCCAGCCCAGATTAGTACTTGGATGGGTGACCTGTCGGGAAGTTGATCCTGGCTTGTGAGTTAGTGAGGACAAAGCGTGCAGTTAAGGTTGGTGGTGGTATGTGTGGCCAGTCATCATTCTTGAAACTCTACTAGAACCTTGGGAAGTGGGCCTATGCATTACAATACCTATCCCTCAAGACGTTGTAGTTGTCCACATACCAATTCTAGAATCCCTCTCCTTTTATATAGGATGAATGAGAGTATGTGGGTCTTCCATAGTCTTGGAATCAAAGATGGAGTTGATCCCATCCTTTGATCATGTCGTAGGCGTCTTCATAATTGTCTCATGTGGCATCATAGTCTTTTTCTACGTAGTGTCTGTAATCTTGGTGTCATCATAGTTGTGCCATCTGGGGTAGACCCAGAGAGGATTGTAGCCATCTACTTCAGGTAGTTCTTCTACCCATTCTAATGTTGGGTTGACAATCTTTGTCTGGCCAACGTGGTCATCTTGATGCTTTTACTGATGCATGAGTGCTCAGGGAACTACTTACAGATAGAAGGAATCAACATCATGTTGATTGCATCCTCATTTGGAGGGATGATTGTGCTCTCAGATGATTGATTATTCTAGGGGGTTCAGATGCCCTAGTCTTCTTCAATGATGAGGGTGATCTCCCCAATGCTGGTAGACCTAGGATAGTCCTCCTACTCATTTTCATTGACCTCTTTCATGATGTAAATCATTACAATGAGAACGATTGCCTTGGTTGTGCCTAAATGATATTTAGTGATGGTTACGGTATAAGGAAAGTATGAGTGGGGATCCTTATTCTTAGTATTGAGATCCCATCGGTATAAGACCCTGATTTGATGCTCTTATTCTAGTTGAAGGCATTTGGATACATCACTTAGATCTCAAGTTATTAGTAGACTGTCAAGGTAACCTCTTTTAGTTAAGTCCCTCATAGTGGGCCACAACGTTGCACATTTCCAATACCATATCCACCTATTAACCCAAGGCCATGTGTTGTATGTGCTTTAGAACTCGAGGCCCACCCAAGTGACCTAGACGATCTTTGTGAATCCCTTTCATCGGGCTCCCAATCCTTTGTTTAGATGGATAGTCATTGTGTGAACTGTATGGGGTTGTAGGTTAGATGAAGTCTCCTCATGTATGGGGATACCCATATGATGTTGGTGATGTGAAACATCTCAAAGTGAAGCATGAGATCATCTTCGTTGCTGCATGCTATGGTAACAGAGTTGTCAGGCTGAACAGTGATGATGGTGTGGCCTAACTGATACTTTAACTTCTAATGTAGAGATGAGGAAACTACCAAATTTTGATGAATCCATACGCTCCCCAAGACAAGGTTGAAGTAGGGACTCAGCTCCATGACAATGAATGGGATGGTGAATGTCTAGGTCCTAGTTTAAAGCTCCATTAAGAATTCTCCCATACCATATTTGATTACTCTGTTGAAGGAGGTTGCTTTCTTTGTCGTTGATTGGAGGTTGGAGGGATCCATCCCCATGATGATATGTGCGTTTAAGGGACACACATTGAGGCATGCACCATTGTGAATGAAGCATGAGGTATCTTGAGGCTATTGTATATTACAGTGATCAATAAGGGCTTGTTGTGATTTCATCTTGCTAAAATCTCATTCTTAGAGAATGAGATCAAGTGTGGCTTGTGATCAACCCAATGGTGGCTGCAAGATCTTCTGGACGTATGTTTTTGAATACATAGCTCCTTCTAGAATATGCACGACTGAGTCTAGGTGTGTGAGGGAGTGTTGCATCACTTCTTCTGGTAATACTTCCCCTTCTGGTTCATTGAGGAACTACATTTTGTTTGAGCATTTAGAATCTATTTCTTTGCAAAGATCAGGCATCAGTGGTACCTTCTTAGTATCGATGGATGGAATGGAGACCCTACTCGCCCCCTCTTCTATGATGCTGGTAGGATCTCCTATGTAAGTAGTCACCTTTTCTTTGCCCTTATCAAGGGGCAGTGGTACCTCTGGAAAGGTCAAGCATTGATCTCCCTTTTTTGTGATAGGTGAAGTCATTATGTCTGATATCACAATTGTAGGGTGAGAATTTGGAGGGATTGCTTCCTTTGGGATCCAAACCTTATATACCTTTGGGTTCAGAGTTTCCATTAGTACATTGATCGGTTGTGCCATCTTCCCTTGGCGACCTCTGGTATGAGGACTGGTTATACTATCTGCCCCTAGAGGGCACGTGGTGTGATAGTTTGATTCTTGAGGTTTCTCAAAATCATTGTTTCTATCTCGAACTGAGGCGATGATCTAAGCGCTTAAGGAGTAGTTCTTGACTGCTTGCTGCAGTGGAAGAACACGTTTGCAGGGTGATTCCTTTGGTGAAAAAACCACAACCACTGTGTTGGAGGATGAAGGTGCCTCTTTTGAAGAAACTGTGTGGACTTCTCTGACATCTATGATATCTGACAAGATGTGTTTGAGCATGATGTATGAATCTATCTTGTTTCCCTTTGCTCTGTGGTAATCACAAAAGGCGTTGGCATTATATATACCTTTTCAGTGAGGGATTTGGTGGATCCCATATGGCTGGAAACTTGAGTAGTTGTTTGATGCCAAGAAAGATTGTGCAAGGGGAGGCTCCCAAGGGTGTGAACTTCCTTTTGGTTTGGAAGGCTCCTTGGTGCTGGAGTGGTATTTGTTGGCTCGACATGAGATGTCAGATTACTCACTGTTAGAGGAGTGCTTGAGGCTATCTATTGTGTTGCCGATTGAAAAGGTGGTGGTGTGTACCCATAGTAATTGTTTGGTGGCCACACATACTACAGGGGCATGTACTTAGAGTAATAATTTGGTGGCATCAAGTGAGCTTGTTGTTCTCCAAATATTCGGGGGGCATGAGTAGTCTATGTTACTAATGTTTGTGATAATGAGACTTGTAGAGCTAGTAGTTATTCCTTTTCCATCCCATCAAGGACAAGTACAACACCCACTATAGCATCTGAGGTCTTTGCCTTTGCCCACATGAACTTCTAATTAGTCATCAAGGAGGTGGATGATGGTTGTAAGGAGAGTCCTATGTTTTGATAGACCCCTCTCTTGATTGGATTCTTGATTTGTACACCCACTTGTATGATCCCCAAGAAGGTATTGTACCTTTGTAAGGATAAGAGAGTAGTGAGTGTTGGCATGGTGGCTCAGATCACCATGTCCAAACCCTCCTTGTCCATAGGTGTAACGACCCCGCCTCCTGGTAACCCCCAATTAAGGGAGACCAAGAGGTCATAGCCATTATTCCAATTTCCTGGATCAAAGGTTCGACAAATAATCAATAATAATTATTAAATTCTACCATGATTATACTGAAAAGCTATAAAAAATAAAATTTTGCACATCTTTTTCAAAATCTTGGATATGTACTTGTATCCACAACTAGAGTCTATTCTAACTAATCCTCCTTTGCACTTTAATACTTAATTTCACAATATGCCACTTTACTATTTGTCCTTTTCCAACTTGTACCTAAAACACCGACAAGAAAAATGTCAGTCAGCATAAATGAATATGTCAGTATGTGGGGACAAACAAAATATCACACATAAGGCTAACAACATATTTATCACAATCAAGGTAATTAACAATTCAATTTATGTTTTCAATGTGTCAAACTCCACCGCTTTTGCCCTGACCCTGGAATACCCTCTTTAGGGTTCCTCTTTAGCCATTAACTTAAGGCCACCTTCTCTATCCTGAGCTTGGTTCCTGGGGTCACCTCTCATGTTGCCCATTAATCATGCAATAAAGGCCACCTTCTCTATCCTGAGCTTCGTGCTTGGGGTCACCACTCATGGTTCCCATGGGTCTTCCCTCTTGGGCTTGACATCATTGCATCATCCATCAGGGTGGCATCTAGGTGTGAGAATACACACTTATATCATAATTGTGATAATCATAGTGACTTTATGGTTGCATTCAATGCGATCAATCATCCCAAAAACCTTCGGGAAACTAATGTGATTAACCATAATTAACCACATACTTGATCTAGAGCAACTTGATGTCCAAGCAATAATGATAAAGAACAATCAAACAAGCAATCAACAATATCCTAAAATTAATTCAATATATCCAAGTGTTATAGTTTATCCAAAACATTCTCAAGATAGACTTGGATTCCACCTTAGGCTTTCTAGGCCACTTTAGGGTTTTATTAGGGTTTTAGCATCCATAATACCTTTATCACATTTAATGCTCTCTTAGTTCACAAACCCTAATTTCAACATCATAAACCCAATTAAAGTCTATTATTTCTCTTTTATACTAAAATCACCATCTTTATCCTTTTAAGTTATTTCAAGATCATTGGACCCAATTATCACATTCAGTTTCTTTCAAATTAACAACTCATATTTCATTATAGTCTAATTCACATATGAACTCTATTTATCATTAATTCCACATTAATCTACTAGAAAACTCTAATTACTAAATCAATGGTATTCATCCAAAATTAGGAACTTTTATACTCAAAATAGCTTAGAACCATCAAATCTCAGCTTTATACATGAATTTGACCAATTAAAGCCATTAAGAAACATAATTACTAACATTAGGGTTTCAAGACCCATTAAAGCTTATTTATGTACATGGAACCCTAAATTAATCAAATTATGCATAAAGTTCATCCTTTTAGATCTAATGTGTCTTTTTATAATCAACAGGTTAATATCAACTTTAATCGTCCATATAACCCTTCTCAATACATTAATCATCTTAAATTAGGGTTTCTTAATCATTAATGCACTAAAGTTGATAACTTCCACTACTGTTCGCATTGCAAGATGAATTAGCTTCTAAATCTATTTTTAATGGATTCCTCACATTTTTTTGAGAAAAATGCATATATTGTATATACCATTCCGATCTTCCAATATTTAGATATGATTTTTGTAAGAATTACTTACTTGGACCAGTAGCAAGCTTCCACATCATCTCTTCCATGCATTACGTAGCCGCGGCTGATTATAACTGAATTACCATACTGCCCTCACTTAAGTCGTTCGTTCCTCATACCAGGGAAGGATATAACCATCCAATCGACGCCTCCCTTCTTCAACCTCCCGTAGGCCTAATGCGGCCGTCGAAAGTATCTCAAGGGAGCCTCCTCCTCTCCGTTCTTGGACCCTAGGGTCACCAACGACGACCCTGTTTCTCTCGCTGCCTTCCGTCGCACCTGTGGAGGTCCCCATCTGCAGCCGAGGTGGCCAGAGTTGGACTGGCAGCTGCGTCCACTGCGGCAAACCTTGCAGGCCTGTTGGGCATCTTGAGCGAAGCTGGGAGCAAGGGAAAGATAGTTGATCACCCTAGATATTCGTGGTAGCTTCATACCTCCACCAAGATCCCACCACAGCCACTAGTTTCCATTGGCACGGAATTATACTTTCTTATAGTAGAAAATACCTATTTTTAATAATACCACAAAATTTATTAATTATGTATCACATTATCCTCTTATTTTGTATTATTTGCATTTTCTCATTTTTCTTCTCTATTGGGACTCCTTGGATCCCAAGAAATCCTAATATCTCAAAATTCTTTTTAAGGATACTTATTATCCTTCTAGATGCATCTACATTCTTCATTTCTCATTATCTTACTTATTTCTTTATTAAGATATCTCTTTTCAAGGATTTTCTCTTTATCTTTTATTTCATTTCCTCTTTTCCTATTTCCTTCATTAGAAATCACATAGAAATGAAATTTATTTAATTGTGGCCATTAATGCCACTTTCTAGAGATTTCCATATATTTTCATAAATACCTTGATTAATATTCATTATCTTGTATCTTTCTCCATTATTTGTATTTTTCTTCCTTTCTTCTCTTTTATATCCATTAATGGATTAATCTAATAATAGGAATCATGGAATTCCTATCCAAAGGGATATTTGCAAAGAAATACCTTCTTTGAAGTAAAGCATGCAACCTTTTCAATTAAGTCCAAATTCATAAAATAAATTTTGAAACCATATGAAAAATTGAGGTTGTAACATCCTTCCCCTCTTATAGGAATTTTTCTCTCAGAATTCCATCTAACATACAAACAAGAAGGATAAGACTTTCTCATATCCATCATGGATCTTATGTGGCTTCACCCTCTCCAGGGTGCTTCCCAAGAACCTTCATCATCTTATATTCTTATATCTGAGTTCTTTCTGACCTTGGTATCTTGTACCCTTATAGGTGACTCTGGTCATTTCCACTTTTCTCAAAGCTAAATAGGTTCACAGCTTAGCACATGGCTTGGGTACCTCACATAATGCTCTAGATCAGACTCATGAAACACATCACATATCATGTTATCCTGAGGGGTAAGGCTAAGCATAACCATCTCCACCAATCCATCCCAATGGACCCATGTATCTGGGACTCAACTTTCTTAGCTATAACTTAGAGGGGTCAGATTTTCATATCACATATTCTCCTATAGTGAGTTGCATGTCAGTCCACTTTACATCAGCTCACGACTCATGTCACCCGTGGGCTCTCTTTCGGCCATTGCACTATCAAAGCGACTTCATCTGCACACACTGTGGTCCTTTTTTGACCTTCGTGATGTCCCTTCACCAACATCATCTTAATGAAGTGGTGACCGACACAACCGCCCTTATAGAGCTTCTTATATCCTGATACTGGCTATGGTGGCTATCATCACATGTTTTATAGGACAAGAATTGTCCCCATATATCACCCTGAGTGAGCACACATGCTCTCATCAGTCCTTCTAGTCTGGA
Source organism: Alisma plantago-aquatica (assembly GCA_963693085.1). NCBI lineage: Eukaryota > Viridiplantae > Streptophyta > Magnoliopsida > Alismatales > Alismataceae > Alisma > Alisma plantago-aquatica. The sequence continues at coordinate 622,961,241 of OY856414.1, read as the reverse complement.
TCATACTAACATCAATTAGGGGTGATAAGTTGTACGAACATTGAGTTCTTCATGTATCTAATTCCACCTCTTGGAAGTGAATCTTTAGGTCATACTCAAGAACCTTTGAACTCACATCATCATGTAGTTGAACCATCTCGCTTACATGTAGTTCAACCAGATCTATCTCTCAACAGTACTCTCTCTTTTCTAAGATTATGTCATCCAGGTAAGGCTATATACCATAACCCATATTACATCTTGACCTTCCTCAGTCTAGGGAGACTACCACAACATCCATAGTGATGAACTCCCATTCCCTCTCAGGGAATTTTTATCCTCTATATCAACTCATTGGGTTACTGGTGTTCGTTCTTCACCTCCTGGCATGCATGGCAACATGCCACATGCAACTTCATCTTAGGCATCCAAAGTACTACTACCACTTACTATATTAATAGTATCAAGGTGTATGTATGTCATGATTCCTCAAAGTTTATCCCTAGAAACCCTAAAACACTTTAGTCGGGGTTTCATCACCTTCTTTTTCCAAAGAAGTGTATCTAAGGTTCTACAACCATCCTTTTATCGCATCAAGGCCTTGGCTAGGTAACCAAACAATCACTAACTTGATCAACGAATATCGTTACATCTGAGTGTTAGCCAAACATATCTCACAGACTTAGGGTTCACCTAACCATTTCTTCTAGCCTTTCCACTACCTAGACTAGGCGGCTCCATCTCAATAAGAGCATCCATTACCACCTCACATCCTAATGTGTTAGGTAAAGTTGAAGACATACACCTCCATGTATTCCACTTATTATCACAGCTCAGACTCTAAGCCTATCTTCATCAATGGAACTCAGAGCTCATTCTCTTGGTTATCGAACTCTACCTTGTATAGTTCATAAGTTCCACATAACTCATGATAAAAACATCCTAATAAGATGAATACCTTAGTTCTCTTGGTGTTTGTATACCATCCACACCTCGTACACTCCACAAGGGTACGTTATTATCTTTATCCTCATACCTCATACCAATGTTTCCACTCACATCATCTTTATTCTTGGTGTAGGGCATGCATATTGTCCTATCTCTCACTCCCATAACAAGAGGAAATAAGCATTTGGCTAAGATGAGATAATAAGTGGCATACAAGAAGAAATAAGCATTTGGCTAAAATAAGCATTTGAGTTTCCATATATTTGAGCATTGCACTCCTCATGTTTAGAGGAATGGTAAATCCCTTGGACTAAGGTACATGTTTGATGAACCCCTCATATGTAGGTTAGTGACCTATGTATGTATGATGTTGGTCCAATGTTGAGGAATGAGAACAAGTAGGACCTACCATGGAGACCTAGCATGGTTTAGTAAGTGGTCCACTTGCTAGCTACGTGCCTTAGTAGTTTGACAGGGTTAAGCATACTCATCTTGATGTAAACCCTAGGATGTTTGTGACCTTTGTTGCTATCAAGAGATAGTTTCCTCCCATCCTGGGAGAGGACCCTTTTGTAGGGTATGAATCAGCTTTTGTTGGGTTTGAGGAAACCCTAAAGAGGTCTCATAGAATCTTGAGAAGCTAAGTGAAGAATACATAGTAAGAGAATAAACCTACAGACCCATAGATAACCATCTCTAAGTACATGTGGATGAGTTACCATGGAGGTAACCAGAATGGGGCCTGGCCAAGGCAGGTAGGTCACCATGATCCCTATGAAAGGATGTAAGTTCAACCACGAATGTTGAGAGAGATGATGGAGACTGGGGTAAGGTTGCAAGTTGGATATGTACTATGTTTGAATCCTAAGTCTATCCTAGGGTCAAGTAGGGATAAAATCAATGGAAGTAGGAGTTGCCTAATTTCCCAGTTGCACATGACCATAGGGTGGGGAGGTAACAACTATTATTGTCTAAGGGCCATGGGTTGGGAGATTGATCACCTTCATGAACTCATGGGACCCAAGGGGCAAATGAGGAGGGCACTCTCTAATGAATAAGGGAAGAGGGATGACCCCAAAAGTGTCGGCACCCTATAGACCTAGAGGAGATGACCAAGGATGGTATGATGACCCAAGTGGGTTTGAGACCAGTTTTCATGGAAGTAGCCTTGATACCAAAATTTTCATGATGTGGGAACATGTGATGCATGTTTCAACCTAGATTTGAAGGTGTACTAGAAATGTGGGATGTACCATCTCTACCTTTGGAATAGGAAGAACTTTGTGTTTGGACGGCTGCTAAGTGGATGAATACACTAATTGCTTCAGTGGATGAACAAGTTTGCATGGTGATTCCTTTGGTGAAGAAACCACAACCACTATGTTGGAGGATGAAGGTGCCTCTTTTGAAGAAACTGTGTGGACTTCTCTGACATCTATGATATCTGACAAGATGTGTTTGAGCATGATGTATGAATCTATCTTGTTTCCCTTTGCTCTGTGGTAATCACAAAAGGCGTTGGCATTATACCTTTTCAATGAGGGATTTGGTGGATCCCATATGGCTGGAAACTTGAGTAGTTGTTTGATGCCAAGAAACATTATGTAAGGGGAGGCTCCCAAGGGTGTGAACTTCCTCTTTGGTTTGGAAGGCTCCTCGGTGCTGGAGTGGTATTTGTTGGCTCAACATGAGATGTCAGATTACTCACTGTCAGAGGAGTGCTTGAGGCTATCTATTGTGTTGCCGTCCCGCTCTGAAAAAAAAGGTGCGTGCCGCACTCACGAGGGACTGTCAGTGAGAAACTGGAGGAAGGTGGGGATGACGTCAAGTCCGCATGGCCCTTAAGGGCTGGGCCACACACGAGCTACAATGGCAATGACAATGGGAAGCAAGGCTGTAAGGCGGAGCGAATCCGGAAAGATTGCCGTGGTTCGGATTGTTCTCAGTGGTGGTGTGTACCCATAGTAATTGTTTGGTGGCCACAAATACTACATGGGCATGTACTTAGGGTAATAATTTGGTGGCATCAAGTGATCTTGCTGTTCTTCAAATATTTGGGGGGCATGAGTAGTCTATGTTGCTAATGTTTGTGATAATGAGACTTGTAGAGCTAACAGTTATTCCTTTTCCATCCCATCAGGGACAAGTACAACACCTACTATAGCATCTGAGGTCTTTGCCTTTTCCCACATGAACTTCTAATTAGTCATCAAGGAGGTGGATGATGGTTGGAAGGAGAGTCCTATGTTTTGATAGACCCCTCTCTTGATTGGATTCTTGATTTGTACACCCACTTGTATGATCCCCAAGAAGGTATTATACCTTTGTAAGGATAAGAGAGTAGTGAGTGTTGGCATGGTGGCTCAAATCACCATGTCCAAACCCTCCTTGTCCATAGGTGTAACGACCCCGCCTCCCAGTAACCCCCAATTAAGGGAGACCAAGAGGTCAGAGTCGTTATCCCAATTTCCCGGATCAAAGGTTTGACAAATAATCAGTAATAATTATTAAATTCTACCATGACTATACTAAAAAGTTGTAAAAAAATAAAACTTTACATACCTTTTTCAAAAACTTGGATATCTACTTCTATCTACAACTGGAGTCCATTCGAACTAATCCTCCTTTGCACTTTAATACTTAATTTCACAATATGCCACTTTACTATTTGTCCTTTTCCAACTTGTACCTAAAACGCCGACAAACAAAATGTCGGGCATCATAAATGAGTATGTCAGTATGTGGGGACAAACAAAATATCACACATAAGGCTAACAACCTATTTTTCACAATCAAGGTAATTAACAATTCAATTTACATTTTCAATGTGTCAAACTCCACTGCTTTTGCTCTAACCCTGGAATACTCTCTTTAGGGTTTCTCTTTAGCCATTGACTTAAGGCCACCTTCTCTATCCTGAGCTTGGTGCCTGGGGTCACCTCTCATGGTGCCCATTAGTCATGCAATAAAGGCCACCTTCTCTATCCTGAGCTTGGTGCCTGGGGTCACCACTCATGGTGCCCATGGGTCTTCCCTTTTGGGCTTGACATCATTGCATCACCCATTAGGGTGGCATGTAGGTGCAAGAATACACACTTATATCATAATTGTGATAATCATAGTGACTTTATGATTTGCAAGTATGAACATCCAAACTGATAAGTTGCATTCAATGTGATCAATCATATGGAAAACCTTCGGGAAACTAATGTGATTAACCATAATTAACCACATACCTGATCCAGAGCAACTTGATGTCCAAGCAATAATGATAAAGAACAATCAAACAAGCAATCAACAATATCCTAAAATTAATGCAATACATCCAAGTGTTATAGTTTATCCAAAACATGCTCAAGATAGACTTGGATTCCACCTTAGGCTTTCTAGGCCACTTTAGGGTTTTAGCCTCCATAATACCTTTATCACGTTTAATGCACTCTTAGTTCACAAACCCTAATTTCAACATCATAAGCCCAATTAAATTCTACTATTTCTCTTTTAAACTAAAATCACAATCTTTATCCTTTTAAGTTATTTCAAGATCATTGGACCCAATTATCACATTCAGTTTCTTTCAAATTAACAACTCATATTTCATTATAGTCTAATTCATATATGAACTCTATTTATCATTAATTCCACATTAATCCACTAGAAAACCCTAATTACTAAATTAAGGATTTTCATCCACAATTAGGAACTTTTATACTCAAAATTTCTTAGAACCATCAAATCTCAACTTTATACATGAATTTGACCAATTAAAAGCCATTAAGAAACATAATTACTAACATTAGGGTTTCAAGGCCCATTAAAGATTATTTATGTACATGGAACCCTAAATTAATCAAATTACACATAATGTTCATCCTTTTAGATCTAATGCATCTTTTTATAATCAACATGTTAATATCAACTTTAATCATCCATATAACCCTTCTCAATACATTAATCATCTTAAATTAGGGTTTCTTAATCATTAGTGCACTAAAGTTGAAAACTTACACTACTTTTCGAGTTGCAAGAGGAATTATCTTCTAAGTCTATTTTTAATGAATTCCTCACATTTTTCTGAGAAAAATACATATATTATATGTACCATTCCGATCTACCAATATTTAGATATGATTTTTGTAAGAATTACTTACTTGGACCAATAGCAGGCTGCCACGTCATCTCTTCCATGCATTACGTAGCCACTGTCGATTATAACTGAATTACCATATTGCCCTCACTTAATTCTTCGGTTCCTCATACCCGGGAGGGGTATAACTGTCCAATCGACGCCTCCCTTCTTCAACCTCCCGCAAACCTAATGCGGCCGGTGACAACAACTCAAGGAATCCTCCTCCTCTCCCTCCTTGGACCCTAGGGGCACCGACGACGGCCCCATTGCTCCCTCCGCACCTGTGAAGGTCTTCATTTGCAGTTGAGGTTGCTGGAATCAGGCTGGAAGATGCGTCCACCACGGCAAACCTTGCAGGCCTACTGGGCATCTGGAGCAAAGCTAGGAGCAAGGGAAAGATAGTCGACCACCCTAGATCTTCATGGTAGCTTTGTGCCTCCACCGAGATCCCACCTTAACCGCTAGTTGCCCCCGAGATAGCCCTATGCTCTCTTGGTTAGGGTTGTATGGAAAGAAGAAGGAGAAGAGAGAGGGGGATGCATGGAACTCTCTTGGGTTCGAGCCAAGGGTTCTACCTTTATATAGGGGAGGGTAACGAAGCCCTAGGATGTCTATCCATGAGATAACAAATCCATTTCCCAATAGGGAACCAAGTTCCTTAATTAGGAAGCAATCTTCTCTCTCATCATTATCTTCTTAAAACCATATTCCTTGGATATTTGGGAATTCAAAAATCATCTCTCTTATTCTCTTTATGCTTGACTTTTAATCCATTGGCACGAAATTATACTTTCTTATAGTAGAAAATACCTCTGTTTAATAATACCACAAAATTCATTAATTATGTATCACATTATCCTCTTATTTTGTATTATTCACATTTTTTCTTTTTTCTTCTCTATTGGGACTCCTTGGATCCCAAGAAATCCTAATATCTCGAAATTCCTTTTTATGGATACTTATTATCCTTCTAGATGCATCTACATTATTCATTTCTCATTATCTTACTTATTTCTTTATTAATATATCTCTTTTAAATGATTTTCTCTTTATCTTTTATTTCCTTTCCTTTTTTCATATTTCCTTCATTAGAAATCACATAGAAACGAAATTTATTTAATTGTGGCCATTAATGCCACTTTCTAGAGATTTCCATATATTTTCATAAATACTTGCTTAATATTCATTATCTTGTATCTTTCTCCATTATTTGGATTTTTCTTCTTTTCTTCTCTTTTATATCCATTAATGGATTGATCTAATAATATGAATCACGGAATTCCTATCCAAAGGGATATTTGCAAAGAAATTCTTTCTTTGAAGCAAAGCATGCAACCTTTTCAATTCATTCCAAATTCATAAAATCAATACATTTCAACTATGAAAATATATGCAAAATTGAGGTTGTAACAATAGGTATGATTCTAGTTGAGCGGCAAGATCCCTCCACTGTCTGATGATCTCAAAGAAGCTTTTGTTTGTATTTTGTTTTAATGACTCCAAGTCTTCCTTGTCTGAGACCTGGTCTATAATCCAGGCATACTAATTGGTAAACATCTCAGCTATCTTGACCATTATGGTGATGGCAGTTATTTCCTATTTGTTGTGCTCGGCTAATGTGGGACCAGTCAAAGGTCTATGGAGAACAACATATTAGTACCTTGTCATCATTTTGACCTAAAAAATGGTCAGCTCCTTCTTTGCACTTAGACGTCCTGTATCAAGATTTATCTTTTGGACAAAGCATGTGACTGGCAAAATCTTTCAAGGAGCTCTACTCTCCACTCCCAGAGATCGAGGATGGGTTCAAACTTTCATTCCAAGATTTTCAGTTCAAAACATTTCCATTATGTTACCTAGCCAAACCTTCCACCTAGATGGAGAGTTGGAGAGGATGACAAACTAATTGTATAAAAAGTCTGACTCAATCTTCACCTAGTTTCACTCGTAGAGATTGGCAATTCTCTTTGTGTTTCTTCCATGGTGCAGTAAGGCTGCTTACTCTATACGCTTTAGTTCAATTGTAATTCATTTGGAGAAAATTGTTCTTTTTCTCAATCCAAGTTGAAGGGTAGGTGTTCGAATGAGAGGACTCCCACGTTTGACGTTCATCTATCTAAGTGCCTAAGAAAATAAGTGGAAGGAATAAGTAAGGAAATGAGACAAATCTTATGCCTTCATGTGGGAAATGGGATCCCCCTTTCTGGAGTACTCATGGAATTTTAGCATACTGAAGTTGTTAGGAAGCTTCACATCTAGAAGGTGGTAGAAGTCATTGAACATCTTCTCATTGTCATTATTCCCTTCTAGAAGTTTGATCTTTTATAAGATCTTGAGAAATAGGGGATCCATGACAACAGGTTCTAGTGTGGCAACTTGTTGACGTGTGATTACCACGGGTATAACTATAGGTTTGATTGTCATTGGCAGTGCGATATATATGGCTTGTGTAAAGAGGCGAGATCACCCCTTTACTAAAATTTAAAGGAAATACAAACATCCACAATTTTAACAAAAATTTAGACTTTGAGGATGATTGCATAATATTCCAAGTAAATAAGCATGATTCCAGATACATAATAAAATGTCAATAGTAGTGGAAAGAAAGAAATAATAAGCCTTCTAATGGCTTTATTGTTTATTACATCATGGTTTCTAAAAGAAAAGATAAGATAGATAAGAGGATCTAGCTATAGCAACCTAGCCATCCTTCTTGACAAGCTAACGACCTCAGCAGAGGAATCTTTCTTCAAGCTCTTCCTTCACCTTGCTCAGCACCAACACCTGGGTGGTTGGGAAGACACCCAGCAAGAGGAAAAAACAAAGAAAGTATGTGTTACAAGAATATTCTAACAATGGCAAAGAAAGTTGTAACAAGTAAATTAGGCTAGATATTTGGTGTAAAAAGTGATATCAATGAGTATGAGATTTTTATAAGAGAACTTGCCATTAAAAAAATAAATAAAGGTTTTAGCATGTCAATTAATATGTCTATCCAGCTAAGTAGGGTTGAGGCACCTACCGGACCTCTAACCTTAGGTGAGGGAAGAATTAAAAACATTTCCAATCACCTACAATTTTTAATGGGGAGAATAATAAACATTCCCCTAGGGCGATTTTATACATGCCCTCTATGGGTGGTTGTACATAAGTACCACTACTTAAAGATTAAATAGAACATTTAATTTCATGCTAACAAAAGATTTATGGCAAGGGTAGTAAAAGAATATATAACATGGCAGTGGGGTATGAATACCCAAACAAGAGAATACTACATCTACTTTTGAGGCAAATAAGCAATTTAGGTTTTCAAGATTCAAGGGTTTAGATCAAGTTAAACCTCATAAAGAAATATAGGTAATGTACTAAAGATTTCCCAACTGATAGGTAGATGCACAATCAAATCACATACTAAACACATACCTTAGCCTCAGGTGTCCTAGAATTCCCCTTTTCAACTCTTCACACAAATTATAAACCCAATTTCCCTAATACATCATTAGATTCATAAATTAGAATTACATGCATTCATTTAAAAGATTGAAAACCCTAATTCACTAACTTTTTGCACAAACTCTCGATTCAGACTCCAAAAACCTCATAACCATCTTAATTAGGTTTTCCTGATCAAAATAACATATAATATTGTATATTTCGGAAATATGGATTCTTAGGGTTAATTTTAGTGATTTTAAGATAATTAAATCGATTTTAAAAACACATTTTCGCAAACCTCAAAACCAGATCTCAAAAATATTTTTATTAAATAGATCTCATTTTCCTGATTTCAAAACACTATTTATTTTTAATTTTTGACTGACAGATTAATTTATACAAATTAATTTGCCTCGACCAATCACAACCTACCACGTAGGCAAGGCTGGATGGCCGAGCGGTGGCGAGGGCTCGACAGCGGTGACCCGCGCCCCGCGGTCACTCGCTACCAGCCACGCGGTGCAGACAGGCGGAACGGAGAAAAGATGGAAAACCCTCGTGCGAAAACTCCAGAGAAGAAGGCGGCCATGGGCAAAATGGTAAAAAGCCAGGCGTCGTCTTCCTCCCGTCGCCCGAGCAACACGAGCTGCTGCTCGACCCAATTTTTGGGCAAATCCGCAATACGCGACCAAACTCGACAATCTGGTACTCAAAAGAAAGAAGAGAGAACGACGGATCTAAGGGTACCTTCAATTCGAAACGAGGTCGACTGAGATGAGCACAATATACGCTGCAAGCTAGGGATCTTCGGCGGCTTGTCGGGGGTCGATTCATCCACAAAAGTCCAAATCAAGAACACGAACGAGTTGCTAAGGTGATGGCGGTCGCTGGGGTTGCGTTATTTATAGGCAAGGAACCCTAAACTAGGATGTGGGTAGGAGCAAAGTAAGGAGGTCGGCGGCCGAGTTAGGCGTTTCTCGAAAACGCATCTAATCCCAAACTTTTTGGGATAAATCGGTTCGGAAACTCGCAAGGAGTCCAACGAAACTGATTTTAGCGAAAATCATCGAGTAAATCTCGAGATATGTCGATTTTAAGAAAACGAAAACAAGGAACCTGTTTCCTTGTTCGACTAGAGGTGGAAGACGATCGCGGATCTTCCGATCGATGGACCCGAGTCCATCAATGACTCTGAGCCGTCCGATCTCGCATTAGATCAGGGAAATGACCCTTAGCAAAAGTCGATTAAATCTATTAGATTTTAAATGTTTTTCTCTCTCTTCATTTGGAGCCTCAAACATCGTCCAAAAATTATGAAATTTTATATCCTAACTTATTTCAACGCATAGAATCCAAATATGGAGTTAGTTTTGCATTTTGTGAAAGTTTGATAGGTGAAATAATTAATATATCATTTTCTCTTTCCTCCTTCAAAAGAGGTGATAACGTTATCTAAAATTAGTGTAACTTCACCCATAAGTCTCCTTAAAGGTTTGGAACACGATTTTGCAATTATCTTCACAAGTTGAAATTATCTTTATTTTATTAAATAAATAGAACATTCTACACACCTTCTCTCTCCTATTTTACTCATTATTCATATATTATCCAAATTAGTTGCAAATTTTCACAGAGGCTTATTTTTATGTTTAGAATACGAATTTGAAGTTATTTTCCTGATTTGAGAACATTAAGTATTTTATTTCTCTTTATTGGCATATTTCCTATATTCTTTTGATAATGTTATTAATATTTATATTTATGTTCCATTTTAAATGATACTTGGCCCTTAAGTTACTTTTTGCTCAAGGAAACGAATTTAACTATCAAATTATCATGACAGTTTCAGATTATAATATTTGTTGCAAAAATCTTTCTAATTATCTACTTTACCCATAAATTCTCATATTTCCTTTAATTATCACATTTATCTTCTTCCTTATATAAAATTCGGATTTTCTTCTTATCTCTCATATTCTAGGAAATGCTAGAAGGTTCTAGGACGAATTATTTTACCCCTTTTTTATTTCTTAATGTGAAATTGCATTTTAGACCCATTATCTAATTCTAACTGAGGCATTTGTGCATGAAACCTTGAAATAAGAATATATGGGAAACATTTATCCAGTAACCATCTTAATTCCTTTTAAATCAAAACCAAGGACAAATGGAACGAAAATGAAGGTCAAAGCTTATAGAAAAGAGTACAAAGAGGTACATAGGAGATTTCAGTATGTTACAACACTCCACCCCTTAAAAAGGATTTCGTCCCCGAAATCTCATACAAAGAGGGAAGGGTGAGTACGTAACATCTCATCTCTCAACTCCCAAGTGGTTTATTCTAAACCATGGTATCTCCACAAAACCTTCACTAACTCTATCTCCTTACTCTTCAACTGCTTTACTCTGGAGTCAAGGATCTTCACATGTAGTTCTTCATAAGTCAGATTCTCATTAATCTCCACAGGTTCAATGGTGAGCACATGAGATGGATCCTTAACGTACTTCCTCAACACAGAAGCATGGAATACATTATGAATCTTATCATAAGCAGGAGGCAAAGCTAGACGATAAGCACAATCCCCCACTTTATCTAAGATCTCAAATGGTCCAACATAGCGAGGACTCAACTTGCCTTTTACTTTAGATCTTGCAATAGAACGTATAGGCTTGATCTTTAGAAAAGCATAGTCTCCCACTAAGAAGCTTACATCAGACCTCTTTTTATCAGCATACATCTTCTGTCTGTCTTGAGCAGCTTTCATCTGTTTCTTTATCAACTGTACCTTCTCAAGCATCATCTGCATGTCATCAGTCTTCACTAGGGAACGTTCACCAACATCATCCCAGTGCAAAGGTGAACGACAAGGTCTACCATAGAGAGCTTCAAAAGGTGGCATACCAATACTATCTTGGTAGCTATTGTTGTAAGCGAACTCTGCTAATGGTAGATATTGATCCCAGGCACCACCCCAATCCATCACACAAGCACGTAGCAAGTCCTCCAGAATCTGAACTGTTCTCTCGGACTGACCATCAGTTTGCGGGTGGTAAGCAGTGCTGAAACACAGATCAGTACCCATCTCTTCCTGAATCTGACCCCATAAGCGAGAAGTGAATTTTGGGTCTCAATCAGAAACTATCACAGCAGGGACACCATGCAGACGAACTATCCACTCCACATACAACTGAGCCATCTCAGCAACTTTATACGTGGTTTTGAAAGGCAAGAAATGAGTAGATTTTGTAAGCCGATCAATCACCACCCAAACAACATCATAACCTCTCTTGGACTTAGGGAAACCGGTAACAAAGTCCATTGTGATCTTCTCCCACTTCCATTCTAGAATCTCAAGAGGATGAAGAAGACCACCGGATCGTTGATGTTCAATCTTGACTTGCTGACATGTCAAGCACTTCGCCACAAACAAAGCTATATCATTCTTCATGTTCTTCCACCAGAAGCTTCACTGTAAGTCCTTGTACATCTTGGTTGTGCCAGGGTGAATAGTGTACTTGGAACCATGAGCTTCACTCAGAACCTTCTGTCTCAGATCACCAACATTGGGTATCCACAACCTTTGTCTGAAGCGGATAGCACCATCCACTCCGACAGAGAAGTCAGATTGCGGTTTCTCAGATAAAGCTTTCAACTCTTCAAGCTCGGAACTCTCCAACTGTGCAGACACGACTTCTGAGATCTAGTTTGGTGTAACGGTCAAACTGGCCATATGAACACACAGCTTATCTTCATCCACTGAATCAACAGGATGAGGCCCCCAACTGGCCACATGTGCAAGGTTTTCCCACACAGAACATCTCAGAGCAGCACAAACAACATCCTTCTTGCGACTTAAAGCATCAGCTACGACATTTGCTTTACCAGGATGATAGGTGATGGTGAAGTTGTAATCTTTAAGTTATTCCATCCACCTACGTTGTCGCAAGTTCAGATCCTTCTGAGTCAACAGATATCTCAAACTCTTGTGATCAGAAAAGACTTCAAACTTTTCTCCATAGAGGTAGTGTCGCCAGATCTTCAAAGCATGAACTATGGTAGCCAGCTCCAAATCATGCGTAGGCCAATTAGCTTCATTAGGTTTCAACTGTCGAGAAGCATAGGCGATCACCTTTCCATCTTGCATCAGAACACACCCTAAGCCTTGTCGGGATGCGTCGGTGTAGATGACATAGGGTATGCCCTCAATAGGCAAAGCAAGCATGGGAGCAAAAGTCAGACTCATCTTCAACTTCTGAAAACTGTCCTCACATTCAGGGGTTCATGAGAACTTGACCTCCTTCCGAGTCAGCTTGGTCAAAGGTAAAGCCAACTCAGAAAACCCTTTGATAAACTTCCGATAGTAACCAGCTAGACCAAGGAAACTACAGATTTCTGACGGGTTTTTCAGAGCATTCCACTTTGTCACAGCTTCTACCTTTGCAGGATCAACAACTATATGGCTAGCAGAAATCACGTGACCATGAAACATCACTTCCTTTATCCAGAACTCACATTTTGAGAATTTTGCATACAATTGATTTTCTCGCAATGTGTTGAGTACAATCCGCAGGTGCTCGCGATGTTGTTCCAACGTCTCGGAATAAACCAAAACGTCATCAATAAACACCACTACAAACTTGTCGAGGTATGGGCGGAATACTCTGTTCATCAAGTCCATGAACGCAGCAGGGGCATTCGTCAAACCAAAAGGCATGACCATAAATTCATAATGCCCATAGCGAGTTCTGAACGCTGTCTTTGGAACATCATCATCCTTCACACGCATCTGGTAGTAGCCACTTCACAGATCCATTTTGGAGAACACGGTGGTTGACTTCAGCTGATTGAATAGGTCGTCGATGCGCGACAACGGATAACGATTCTTCACTGTCACCTGGTTGAGCATGCGGTAGTCCATACACATCCGCAAAGAGCCATCTTTCTTCTTCACGAACAGGACAGGGGCTCCCCAAGGGGAAACACTGGGGCGAATGAAGCCCATGTCGAGAAGATCTTCAAGCTGCTTCTTCAACTCCGCCAGCTCAGCAGGAGCCAAGCGGTAAGGTGGCTTCGATATCGGTGAAGTTCCAGGTATGAGCTCGATGGAGAATTCCACCTCGCGATTTGGTGGCAACCCGGGTAACTCCTCAGGAAAGACATCTGGGAAGTCCTTCACCACATCAACATGTTCTAGAGCAGGAGGTGTAGCATCGAGAACTATGGAGGCTAGAAAGGCTCTACACCCTTGCGAGACGAGCTTTTCAGCTTTGATGGCAGAGATGACGAACTGTCGCTCTCCTCGCTTCTTGCCCTTGACACACACTCTTCCTTCATCAGGATGAAACAGACTAACCTTGGATTCCTCACAGAACAAAACTTCTTTATACTTCTTTAACCAATCCATACCCAAGATGATGTCAAAGACGGTCATATCAAGCAAGACAAAAACTGTGGGAAACATTATTCCGATTATACAGAGGTTCAAGATAGGAGTTTGGAGGTACGAGGAGCAGATTTTTCCACTAGGAGTTTTTACATCTAACACATGATCCATAAACTCAGATTCGATTTCAAGCATAGAGGCAAACTGACTAGATTTGAAGGTATTGGAGGAACCAGAATCAAACAGGGCTTTTAAAGGATGCATATTGAGGTGTAGTGTACCTTCAATCACTTCATTGCCTTCACCAACTTCTTCAGCATTGAGAGCAAACACTCTCCCATTCTGCCTCTCAGCTGGCGGACGTCTCGGGTTCTGGTTGTTGTTGTTATTGTTGTTGTTGTTCTGCGGTGGAGGGTTCTGTCTCGGCTGTTGCGGCTGCTGAGCATTATTCTGCCCTTGCTAGAAACGGGGGCAGTTGGGTCGGATGTGCCCAACCTGGCCGCACTCATGGCAGGTTGGTGGACGACGGTTGCCAACACGAGCAGGTGCATTGTTGGCGGGACATCTTCTAGGAGGATGGTAGAGATTGCATCTGTTGCAGTGATCACGTCCACGATTCTCATGCTGGTTCGGATTCTTCCTTTTGTTGTTGTTGAAGCCACTGGAAGCTTGAAACACCGGATAAGACTCGATGGCGAGAGCCTTGTCCACCATTTGTTGAAATGTGAGTGGCAGTTGTGGAACGAGGCTTCGACCAACATGATAGTTCAGGCCCTCCAAGAACAAGGTCGCTCTTCTTTCAACTCCAAAGTCGGTGGCGTAACGTTCTAACAGCAGAAATTTCTGAACGTAGTCAGCCACGCTCATGCTTCCTTGCTTGAGACTGTAAAACTCAGCCTCCTTCTTCCTCATGAAAGCAGGGCAGATGTACTTCTCTCTGAACAACTTCAGGAACTGGGTACACTCCATGGAGGAGGTGTCTCGAGTGCGGGCAACACCGTTCCACCAAACACGCGCCGGTCCATCCAGCATGTACGTCGCGAACCGAACCTTCTGGTGAGGAGGGCATGCCATACCCTTGAAGGTCTGATCCAGGGCCAACACCCAGTCATCGGCTTTGTCCACCATGTTAGGCTCACTCTCACCCTTGAAGTAGGGTGGCTGCATCTTGATGAAATTAGTGAGAGTGAACTCCCTCGGCTTGGCGGCAACAACAGCAATGGTGTTGAGTTGTCCCATCATGGTGGAGGACAACAACTGTCGCAACATCGCCAGCTCTTGCTCCGGTGTGAAGGCGGGAACACCATAAGCTGGTTGGTTAACATCAGGAGTCGCAGGAGTGTCGGGGTTGTCAGTGGTGGACTCCTGGTTTGTGTTGTCAAACAAGTCACCTCTCCTGAAATTAGGGTTAACATATTAAATTTTCAGGAGTAAAGAATCATAGATGAGAGGGAAAAGAAATAGAGATGAGAAAAAGGATAACTAGAATGCTATTGCCTAAAAGCATACTATTTCGGGCAGTTCGTATCGGCGTAGGCCAGGCCGGATCATATGGGCACGGGAGTCCTCGTATACCAAGCTAGTGGGTCGGAGGAAAATCTTGCCAGCCCCCATGCCCTGATCCTTTCTAGACACCCTTGCCTCAACTGCATGCCCTAATAGTCGCCTAAAGGCTCTGATACCATGTTGTAAAGAGGTGAGATCACCCTTTACTAAAATTTAAAGGAAATACAAACATCCACAATTTTAACAAAAATTTAGACTTTGAGGATGATTGCATAATATTCCAAGTAAATAAGCATGATTCCAGATACATAATAAAATGTCAATAGCAGCGGAAAGAAAGAAATAATAAGCCTTCTAATGGCTTTATTGTTTATTACATCATGGTTTCTAAAAGAAAAGATAAGATAGATAAGAGGATCTAGCTATAGCAACCTAGCCATCCTTCTTGACAAGCTAACGACCTCAGCAGAGGAATCTTTCTTCAAGCTCTTCCTTCACCTTGCTCAGCACCAACACCTGGGTGGTTGGGAAGACACCCAGCAAGAGGGAAAAACAAAGAAAGTATGTGTTACAAGAATATTCTAACAATGGCAAAGAAAGATGTAACAAGTAAATTAGGCTAGATATTTGGTGTAAAAAGTGATATCAATGAGTATGAGGTTTTTATAAGAGAACTTGCCATTAACAAAATAAATAAAGGTTTTAGCATGTCAATTAATATGTCTATCCAACTAAGTAGGGTTGAGGCACCTATCGGACCTCTAACCTTAGGTGAGGTAAGAATTAAAAACATTTCCAATCAGCTACAATTTTTAATGGGGAGAATAATAAACATTCCCCTAGGGCGATTTTATACATGCCCTCTATGGATGGTTGTACATAAGTACCACTACTTAAAAATTAAATAGAACATTTAATTTCATGCTAACAAAAGATTTATGGCAAGGGTAGTAAAAGAATATATAACATGGCAGTGGGGTATGAATACCCAAACAAGAGAATACTACATCTACTTTTGAGGCAAATAAGCAATTTAGGTTTTCAAGATTCAAGGGTTTAGATCAAGTTAAACCTCATAAAGAAATATAGGTAATGGACTAAAGATTTCCCAACTGATAGGTAGATGCACAATCAAATCACATACTAAACACATACCTTAGCCTCAAGTGTCCTAGAATTCCCCTTTTCAACTGTTCACACGAATTATAAACCCAATTTCCCTAATACATCATTAGATTCATAAATTAGAATTACATGCATTCATTTAAAAGATTGAAAACCCTAATTCACTAACTTTTTGCATAAACTCTCGATTCAGACTCCAAAAACCTCATAACCATCTTAATTAGGTTTTCCTGATCAAAATAACATATAATATTGTATATTTCGGAAATATGGATTCTTAGGGTTAATTTTAGTGATTTTAAGATAATTAAATCGATTTTAAAAACACATTTTCACAAACCTCAAAACCAGATCTCAAAAATATTTTTATTAAATAGATCTCGTTTTCCTTATTTCAAAACACTATTTTTTTTAATTTTTGACCAACAGATTAATTTATAAAAATTAATTTGCCTCGACCAATCACAACCTGCCACGTAGGCAAGGCTGGATGGCCGAGCGGTGGCGAGCACTCGGCAGCGGCGACCCGCGCCCCGCGGTCACTCGCTACCAGCCGCGCGGTGCGGACAGGTGGAACGGAGAAAAGATGGAAAACCCTCGGACGAAAACTCTAGAGAAGAAGGCGGACAGGGGCAAAATGGTAAAAAGCCAGGCGTCGTCTTCCTCCCGTCGCCCGAGCAACGCGAGCTACTGCTCGGCCCAATTTTTGGGCAAATCCGCAATATGCGACCAAACTCGACAATCAGGTACTCGAAAGAAAGAAGAGAGAACGACGGATCTAAGGGTACCTTCAATTCGAAACGAGGTCGACTGAGATGAGCACAATATGCGCCGCAAGCTAGGGATCTTCGGCGGCTTGTCGGGGGTCGATTCGTCCACGAAAGTCCAAATCAAGAACACGAACGAGTTGCTAAGGTGATGGCGGTCGCTGGGGTTGCGTTATTTATAGGCAAGGAACCCTAAACTAGGATGTGGGTAGGATCAAAGTAAGGAGGTCGGCGGCCGAGTTGGGCGTTTCTCGAAAATGCATCTAATCCCAAACTTTTTGGGATAAATCCGTTCGGAAACTCGCAAGGAGTCCAACGAAACTGATTTTAGCGAAAATCATCGAGTAAATCTCGAGATATGTCGATTTTAAGAAAACGAAAATAAGGAACTTGTTTCCTTGTTCGACTAGAGGTGGAAGATGATCGTGGATCGTCCGATCGATGGACCCGAGTCCATCAATGACTCTGAGCCGTCCGATCTCGCATTAGATCAGGGAAATAACCCTTAGCAAAAGTCGATTAAATCTATTAGATTTTAAATGTTTTTCTCTCTCTTCAATTGGAGGCTCAAACGTCTTCCAAAAATTATGAAATTTTATATCCTGACTTATTTCGACGCGTAGAATCCAAATATATAGTTAGTTTTGCATTTTGAAAAAGTTTTATAGGTGAAATAATTAATATATCATTTTCTCTTTCCTCCTTCAAAAGAGGTGATAACATTATCTAAAATTAGTGTAACTTCACCCATAAGTCTCCTTAAAGGTTTGGAACATGATTTTGCAATTATCTTCACAAGTTGAAATTATCTTTATTTTTATTAAATAAATAGAACATTCTACACACCTTCTCTCTCCTATTTTACTCATTATTCATATATTATCCAAATTAGTTGCAAATTTGCACAGAGGCTTATTTTTATGTTTAGAATACGAATTTGAAGTTATTTTCCTGATTTGAGAACATTAAGTATTTTATTTCTCTTTATTGGCATATTTCCTATATTCTTTTGATAATGTTATTAATATTTATATTTATGTTCCATTTTAAATGATACTTGGCCCTTAAGTTACTTTTTGCTCAAGGAAACGAATTTAACTATCAAATTATCATGATGGTTTCAGATTATAATATTTGTTGCAAAAATCTTTCTAATTATCTACTTTACCCATAAATTCTCATATTTCCTTTAATTATCACATTTATCTTCTTCCTTATATAAAATTCGGATTTTCTTCTTATCTCTCATATTCTAGGAAATGCTAGAAGGTTCTAGGACGAATTATTTTACCCCTTTTTATTTCTTAATGTGAAATTGCATTTTAGACCCATTATCTAATTCTAACTGAGGCATTTGTGCATGAAACCTTGAAATAAGAATATATGGGAAACATTTATCCAATAACCATCTTAATTCCTTTTAAATCAAAACCAAGGACAAATGGAACGAAAATGAAGGTCAAAGCTTATAGAAAAGAGTACAAAGAGGTACATAGGAGATTTCAGTATGTTACAGCTGGTTGGAATCCATACCCTCCACCTACATATGAGATGTACTAAGAGTGGGGTGGTGGATACATAGAGAGTAGGATGGAAACTGGTCCTCAGCCATTTGGATATTGCATTTGAACCTTTCTATCGGTGTCATCCTACTTGGCCGCATGCAGTTCTTCCTGTGTAGTTGTCACTTCACTTTCTTTCTTCTTTCCTTCAACTTCTTCCTCAGGACTTAAGAAGGTTTTTGTTGCCTCCTGAGGGATCAAGACTGACCCAATGTTCATGAATAGTAGGCTCCGATAGAACCCTAGCTAAAATACTTCTAGTTTAGGATGGTGGGAACCCCACATGCCGTATGGGAAGAATGGCTTGAATTACTTGGAGGGTATAGATCCTTGTCTGGTTAACCCTGGGTAGTGCCACCCTCATGTATACACTAATATTGATGAGGCAGAAAATGTATGTTGGAGGACTACTCAAAAGGATGTCATTCTTGTGCAGCTACGACTCCAGACATGGCAGTGACTTCCTTGCATTTCTCCACCTCTACCGATTTGGCTTGTTTGTTGTTAATGGCCTTCGTCATGGAGGTACCATCAAATAGATGGTATGTACTTCTATTCCCTTCCATCTGGATTGATTCTTGGTGAGACGGGGTGAGGTATCGGCTCCTGGTTGCTCCTGTAAAGCCCTGAAATGAACACTAGAAGGATTCAAAGTAGGTTGTAATGTCATGAGAAAATACTATATGCTTTGGGATGGGTACCTCTACATATATTTAAACAAGAAATTGAAAAGGGTTCCTCCCTGGCTAAGGAGGCGTATGCAAGTGATGCTCTTAGATTTCTTGTAATCTTCTTACGATGAAAGATACATGTATTTCTTTTTGTTATATTTTTTCGGTGGTTGTTCTTGCCCCTAGCTTGGTTATATGAGGGAACTTATTACTTCGGTATGAGATACACTTCCCAATGCCATGTCAGAAAGGAAAATAAGGTGGGTGTGTTGTTCCTTTGAGAAATGCTCCTAGATAATCATTCAAAGTAGGATAGAAGGTGGGATTTTTGAGTGGTTGATCAAGATTGAGGTGACCCTCACTAAGCCAGTGACTATGCTTAATCAATCTTTTTCTTCCCCAAAGTTTCCTTGTTAATCCGCTTTACCAAACTGAAACCCTTGGCAGTATCCATGAAACCCTAGTTTCCTCCTAGCTCGAGGGGTTTCTCTGCAAAGTTCTTGTGGCGATCGGTTGGAAAGGAGGAAGCCTCAACTTGGCCTCTCCTTTTTGTGGTGTTCGACGAAAGGTTTTGGTCTAGTTTTATATCATATAATTGGATCCTATTGAGGAAGATAAAGTGTAACAATGGGCCAATTTTAGTCGTGGTCTATGACCCAGAAGGATTGAAAGTCAAAGTCAAATTAGTTTAAGCTCATAATAAAGGACCACGGTGGGGCGGACCTGGCGTTAGCCTATGTGCGAAAGTTTTAATATTTGTGAACTCGAACACTACCCTACAAGACTATCGAGGTCTTCCATGGAGCGGGATACTATTAGGCACAAGAGTGTTAGTCTTCAACAATCTATATTAATTTCAAAGGTCGGTTTGGTTTAGCAATAGTAAACTAGCAAACTAAAGAATGCAACTAAACAAAAATCACTTGTATTAATGATGAAATTTGATTAAGGATTCTTTAGGATAGGGTTTACATTCACATCATAACATGAAGAACAATGAAGATCAAGAACACTAGCAATAACACAAGCGAGGTTTGTATCCTACAACCACCTCCCGGTAGTGTAGAACATGCCTAACTTTGTTATACCAGTCATGTGCATATACTTAGATTTGGACTACAAAAATTTATTCCCCGACACTTCCCAGTCACTCTTGTGGTCAAGGTAGTGCATCTAAGGTACATCTCTTTACTCCTATGCATGTATTCCCAGATTATACAAATAGTATAAATCAAATGTACAAAGTGGCCAACAGAGCATGCAAGAAGAAAATTAGCACTGATGAACCATAGAATAGTCAAACATCTAGCATTATGTATGCAATTAGTTTTTGACAATGTTATGACATGGGAGTTACTCCCTCATGCCCAAGAAATGTAAATGTACTCACTCATGACGGAGAAACACAAGTACATGTTATAGATTTGGAAGCTAAACATGACTAGAGAAAGAAAGACCAAGGAAAACACAAAGAGTAAGGAAGAACTCCTATTTGAAGATGATATTCCGCCCCTGTCGGTGCTTCTTCTCCAAAAACTTTCTCTTCTGAGCGGCTGAAATGGAGAAGAGAAGCTTTTGCTACAATCCTTGAAGGAGAAATGAGTAGAGTTATCTCCCAAGAAACCACCTCTTCTTTCCCAAAATTGCCTCTCTGTTGCTCTGGTCCATTGTTTGGTCAAAACGTGTTTCAAATGACGAGAGACAATTGTCTGTTATGTGGGATTTTGTATTTAAAAATGAGGTGTGGTTGTTTTGAAAACTGCATAATTAAACTGAGACATGGTATGTTGCTAGAGGCATGCACTGTGTCGCCTTGAGTAACTAACATCAAAATTGCCTTGCCTAAAGAGTGCATGATTTTTGGTCTAAGAGATGTTCCATGTTGTTCTAGTTGGTGAGGATCTCAGTGGATCTGGTTGAATTGAACATGATGTGTGCTAATAAACACACATTGCATCTTTTGGTAGAACTTTGGGCAAGATCTTTTGACTGATTGGGCATAGTGTGTGATCTGAGAGACACATCGTGTTTCTTCTCTTCAGGGGAAAATATATCCCTTTGTAAACTCACACGTTGTGTGCTAAAGTGCACATCATGTGTTCCATTCAAAAACTTTAAGAAATCCCCTATGATATGTGTAATATACTAGGGAATCCAGCTAAGGTCGGATTTTGGTTGGATTGACCCCATTTCCTCATCATAGTCATGTACCTGTGATCACAAACATGAAATGAGTAAGACAACTAAAAAGTGAGAAACCTAAAATGATTGAGAATGAAATTATGGTCAAAATGAGTGAAATGTGCATCCAAAAATGGTCCAAGAAGTGATATGGTTAATGCACATCAAATCCCCCCTAAGTTTGACCCATTGCTTGTCCTTAAGCAAAAAAAAAATATACATGGCTAAAGATAAAAAGATGGACACAACATCAGATCCTCATGAATATGAATTGATAGATTAGGGAATGGCAAATTCATCATTTATATATGTAACTAATCATGAAATTTTTTCTAACTCTCAAGATAAGAAATTCCTTGGATGAATCAAAACTAGATAACAATCAATAGAAATAAGATGACAAAGGCAAAGATACATTGATTTGCCACAAAACTCGATAGATAGTTCAAACAAATTGAAATCAAAATCCCTTTATATATCAATCCACGTGAAATGACTTTATTATTCAAATCATAAATATTTTCGATCTTGGTTTCTTTTGGACAATACTCGACTGCTAATTTAGCCTTAAGAGCACATGGAATACCTTTTGGGGATTAATTTCTCTCCTTCATATGTATCCTCAACCTTCATTAAGTTTGTAGAAAACATGGGCGACTTAGCCATCTTTAGTGGGGTTTAAAATTTTCAAATCAAGACCAAGATCCCTCTTTTTAATGTGATTCAAGATCTACTTTGGAACCATACTATCTTGTGCTAAATCAATTTCCCAAATTATTCACAAATTTCATGTAGATGGATGATACAAAAGGTGGAAAGTCATTAATTTTTACAAATTTTCTCAATTAGAGTAGTGAAAAATGTATTATAGTATTGACAATGTCATCATACTACTAATTAAAGCTATAAAGTTGAGGGATTCAAATCATTTGAATTATTATATTATTTAAGCATGACTGAGAGAATTGCAGTTCATGTTTACCTAAATACCTAAATGTAGAGATGAATAGCCATGATTCAAAAAAGTAATAATTAGGGTGATATGTGCCCAATTATCATATGTATTCATCATCTTAATGTAAGTAGATGGTTCAAGCAAAATGAAGAGATATTGACCACAACTAGACCGTCAACTCATTATTATGTAAAAAAACAACAAAATAGGGTGAAACAAATTGAGAAACACACAATAGAAGTAATTGCAAAAAGAAATGACATAAGCAAATGATATGAAAGGAAAAAACAACTAAATCTGAAACTCACAGTTAGTCCCCACCCCAAGATTGAAATTTATGTGTCCTCGCTACATAAATCAAACTCAAGTGGATAGCAACTGGGTACCTACCATGATGTATCAAAGTGAAGTGCTAGTGCCCTCATGATCAGCTGGGAAATGTATGCTTAGAATATCATCATCATAGGTAATGGGAGTGGAAGTTAGATCGTACAGTGGTGGCGGCGGTGGTGGAGGCATGGCACAATGGCTCTTAGAGAAGTGCCACATATCTATCTTCTTTAGCATGTTGTGCATATCGAAGTATTGTTGTCTCATCTAGTCTAGGAGGGTACCCTAGTGATAAAAAAATTGTAGGAAATGCCCATAATGATGTTGTACATTTGTCATAGCTCATCTATACTCAGTCTAAGTTCCAGTAGGAGGGTGGGGTGATGTCGTTGCAACATTGCAAGTTCTAGGTTGGTATCTAGAGTCAGTCCCATCATCAAAAATAAATTTCCAGTTGTCTTTGTTTGTCAAGGTAACCCCTTCTAGATTAGGGAGTTCAATGTACTCGACATGCTCATGAAAGTATTGTTTGAATTTTTTTTCATAAGAGGCATACCTAACAATCAATCCTGAGGAAATAAGGAACTGGAGGTCAATTTTACTCCTCTCGGGTGTAGCTTCCAATCATGTCAGTTCAACATTAATGTTTCGAGCAATGTGTGTTATTAGTCCCCCAATCATAATGTCACCAAATTTCTTACGTATGATTTCAATGAAATGTTAGAGGATATAATAACCAACATTAATTTTAAAATCATGCAACATTGCCCACAAGAAGAACAAATATTGCTTTCCACAAATGCCTTATGTTTCTTTTTTAACCAAAAACACAAGTGCTAAGGATCTTGTGCATATAATGGAATATAGCATCATGATCTCTCCTTTGATTAGCATAACTGCCAACCGTTAGATAGAATCCCTAAACCAAAACCTAGATTAGAAAACAAAACAATAAATTCTTGACAAATACAATAAAAATAGTATATGAAAGTCACAAATAAATCTTTCCTTTTTTATTCTTCACAATTTTCATAAACCAATGTCACACCAAGGACATCACATTTAGATATCACGTCTTATTCAACTCTATTAATACTAGAATCAAATCTTACTACTCACATATAATTTCGTTTACATCATATACAAGTACATTAATGAACAATTTGATAAACTACCCATCCTGGGAAAGAGAGAGTAAAGTGACATTCTAATCTATCTAGATTATTCTTCTATTACATCTTCTTGGTCATGACCTCTATGGTGGATAGCATTATACCCAAAAACATTTGAAACAATCTCATGAGACTCATATAGAGCTCTGGTGAGTGGATACCTCCCACTCAATCTGAGTACATGCATCAACATCATGTTAAGTATAATGAACTTTAAAGAAACATGCAAATATTAAAAGGTGTAGCTGACAATTTTATCATATAGTCAAATCTAGTTTATGATAATATTCTAATCAATCTGAAAAAGTAATCACTTAGACCGAATTCAACCTTAAAACATCTTTTGGAGCATGTCTATGAATAGATTAGTAGATTATAATTAATTCGGAATGACAATCATTTAGAATGAATGATAAGTCAAGATCTAATGATTTAGAATCAATATATAACAATAATATCATTTTTATGACACCCCACTAGCCGGACAGGGAACTCATCCTACAATCCTAAAGTTGAATTATGCATAAGATATGTTTACCAAACATGACTACCCAAATGACAAGTAAATCCAAATCTCATTTATAGTGGATGTTAAACTCCATCGTTAATTAATTATAAATATTTAATATCACATCATAGTAAGGAGATAAGAATGAAACAACATTTTATATTTACAAAAGAATAACTTTTTTTTTAAAATGGCCATTCTAGTCATCCTGTAGCCTAGGCTCGATCCCGGGACCTCTCGCTAACAAATCGAGTGTCTAACCATCTTGGTGTCTTCTGTTAGACAAGAATAACATATTTTCACAATGGGAAATATATTCAACGATATTAGATTCATCACTTACTAGCAAGAGGAATGTAACAAACATTCGACTCATGTCTAACACGGATTGTCATGTTTTATCCATTTTTCCTGAAACTAGTTGTTTGTACCTGACCAAGTAGAAGTTGCCATGCATGATTCTCGTGTCAACGACTCACTATTACTATCTTAGGGTTTAGCATGTCACCTTAAGATATCAACAATAGACCATGGTCCACCTCAGGGTCTCTTACAGAGGCTCATGTCACTAGTAGAAACGGTGGTGTAAAACCACGTTTTATTTTCTACGGATGAGATTGCGTGGAAAATTTCAAGGGTAGTCCCCTTTCTAATATTAATAGACTTTCCGTAGAAAAGGCCTCTTCCCTCTTCTCTCGCGTCTCTCCTCTCCGTTCTGCGTGCTCGCTCTGCCCGCTACCGTGCCCCTCTTTACCAACTTCTTCCGAATCGGACGCCATGTACTCACGATTGCTTCCTTATTTTGCGACCACGCCGCCCCACCGTAAAATCCTCTACCATGACTTCCATTTCCCTGTCTACGATAAAACAACTAGGTCTATCGGGTATCCTCCCAAATCGCAAAGCCCTTGCCTCTTACTGATTTCACAATGAGCAGTGGTCAAGAGCGTCGGTGCCTGTTGCAGCGCTCCAGTAGTTGGAGTTTGTTCTAGTTCCTACAATCAACCAGAAGACCACCGCCGGGTTCCCTACTCTTGGTGGAAAGCAAAACGTCCTGGATATCAACAAATTCTGAAAGTTTGGTTGTGTGGCTGCGGGGTCTGTATTCAGTTTTGATCGGTTAATAACTTCCCTTGCATTAAGTATGATACCAATTTGCTAATGGGCTTCTTCTTGCAGCGTTTTGCTATGCTAGTTTGGTGAATGGTTTGATTGGAAAGAAGAAAACCAAAGACCACCGACGGAGAAGCTTGATCTTCCTTCATTACGGCAATACAAAAGTATGTCCCCTTTCTTATTTTAATCCTCTAGTTGCAAAGGAAATCGTGCCTTTGGATCTGCATGGAAGGTTTCTAATTCTATCTCCACTTATGAAAAGGAGAGCTCAACGGCATATCGTGAACCAGTGGGGAGAACATCTTGGTGAGAAACAATTTTATAGCAGCCACAGAAAACACAATCATAGTCAAGGAGGAAGCAAGGTGCTAGGCTTATTTTGATAATGATTTCCTCGATCTAGCTTTTTGGTAAATTCCTTTTGTTGATAGTAGCATTGTTCATGTGATTTTTTCACTGATCTAAACACTGATACAAATCCTGTTTTTTTCGTGTAGACTAACCATCTAGAATTGTGGATGCTTAAGATGTGTTTTTAAATTTCTTTTCGAATAATTAAAACTTGGTTTCATTTGATTTTGGTTAAAGTGTGTCTCCCCTCATGTAGTTGATAATCTATTAATTCTAGTTGGCGCAAAAAAGAACTTTTAGAAAATTCAATATTTGAGAACCTTAGAGCCTTAGCACCCCCCAAAAAAATTCAGTTTGTACTTAAACCTTACTATTTCTCGGGTAAGTCTAAGAACCTTTGATTTCTCTTTCTCTAATGAACAAAATTGTAATACTTTGTCTGTAATTGTTTTTTAATGAATAAAATTGTAATGATTTGTATTGGGGAGAGCATATCTGAGGTCTTACTTCTTGATTGGTCAAATGCTCCCTAAGGTTAGCAATGCCACATGAGAGATAGACTGCCTAACACCTTATAACTTTTATATTAATGTATTCAACCAAATCGTAGATCATATATTTTTTAAGAGTTCTATTATGCCTTTGTATGTTTTCCGTAATATTGTATAGTGTGAACTGTATATTTCTCTTGCGTCCAAAAATGCCCCTTGTACACTGATTTAATTAGTTATGCATAGTGGTCACTGTATCAGGGAGTTAGCACCAGGGTGTTGACTACCCCTACGACGTGATATGTTTGCTTAGTTTTTACCATCTGTATGGGAAGATCAATATCAAGTCTTCGACTCCAATCACAATAATTTTAGATTTTTTAATGTGTTATGCAGATCAGACGAACTATTATGTTCATTTATTTGGCTCTTTAAGTCACATGCATGACAATAACTTTATTTTCATGGTCACATCAGATTTTTTAAACCTTCCATATACAAGAGCATGAACTTTATGTGCCTATACATCACATTATGTATCCAATATGAAACATCGCATTAGTACAACTTTTGACTTTTCTTAGGATTATTTTCACCCTTAACAAAGAATTACAATTTTGTTCATTGAGAAAAAGAGAAATCAAAGCGATAAAATTTAGTTACCACATAACATTTATCACTCTTAACAAAACCTTACAATTTGGAAAATTCAGTTGTTGTTCAAAATCTTCACACCCCTTGAAATCTATAATAAATGTGCTGAGAAACATAAGATCAATGATTTAAACTTGTGTGACAACCTACTCAAATACATGGCATGTGTGTCTTATCGTAGAACAATTTTGAAGTAATAAGGAGATAGAAATTGACTAAAAAGTGGTGCATCATGCAGTAGAAGTATACTAAATATTGCAATGAACCTCAAGTTTTAAAGTCTAATGGAAGAAGTACTCCCCATTATCTCCAGAACACATCTACAAAAACCTATAGTTGACTCATATCTCCCTTAATTCACTACCTATTTAACAACATCAACTTCATTGCCTTTTTTCTTGTTGAAGTTTTACCAATCCAAATTTGACATTAAACATACATAACATGAACTAAATCTGACCTAAGTGATCCTAATTTAACCTACTTGATCTATATCTAACCTAAATTAGAACGAAATTTCTCTTATTTGTCATAAACACACGAAGTGGCTGTAATATGACCCATTCAGATGTAACATATCCAAATTACCCTTGACTGTCTTAAAGTAGGCCTAAGTTGGACAAATCAAATCTTCTTTGGGAAAATCAGCCTTTATTTGGCCTAAAGCATGTTCTCAACAACATAAATATCAATGGTTTTCACATGTGTGTCAACCAACATGAATAACTACCCTAGATGTCTTATAAGAACCACATCTTTTAATGGTATTAAAAACATGGTTGAAAACTATTGCACGCCATGAACAAGTTACCCACCTTGATTTAATTAGGCATTTAAAAGTAACATGGCAATTTCTTTTTTTATTTAGTATTGTATGTGTAACCTTGTATCATATGTCTATTTTCATAATTGCTTATGATCTTGCATAAAAGACACATGCTTGAATTCTTTTTTAATTCTTAGTTTGTTCCTTATTATATTGCATCAACATTCTCTCACATTTCCTTTTGTGATATGATTTTGATTTTTCTTTTCCTACTTGTCCCACGTCTACTAAATATGGACTATATTGACCTAGATTCCCCTAATATGCACTATATTGACCCGAATGAAATTTAATTTGGCAAAATCAGTCCTAATTCCCCTATATCTGACTTACTTTTGCAAATAAGGCCTAAGTTGCCAAAGTACACCTAGTTCACCCTTATTTAAACCTATTTCAACCCTAAATGACTATACTGGATTTAATTTCACAAAATTTTGGTGTAATTTATGCGAATGTGGCCTTTAAGTGGCTGAATTCGGGCCTTAAAGGCCTTAGGTGCCAACTTCAAACACTTGTTGGGCTCGACACCCAATTTAAGGTGGCCTAATTAGAGCCTTGGATGCCTAGGCATCCTAGGCGGCTATATAATCACCTTGGTAACTATGGTCAGGGACATGAAAAAATATAGAATGATCTATCCCTATCCATTGCATTAGTTAAACACCTGAAAAAAGTCTAATTTATATTAAATAAGGTTTCATTGAGAGATATATGTACAATTTTGTTTCTTTCACAATAGGCTCCATCTATTTCAACTAGGTTTGTTTTTGTTCAGATAAAATTTGCTGGTGAAAATTATGACAACTTAGGTCATAGTAGGTCTGATTTAGTCAAATTAAGGCTAGTTAGGTCTCATTTGGGTTTAATTAGGCCTAATCTAGACCGAGTTATGGCAAGTTAAGTCTAATATAGGTAACATGAGATGCGATTTTGCTAAAAAAAATTGATCAGTGACAATTCGGACAACTTAGGTCATATGATATTTGATTTAGTCAAATTTAGTCAAATTAGGCCTTGTTTAGGTTAAATTAGGCCTAACCAAGTTATGCCAACTGCAGTCCAACATAGATAATGTAACACGTGATTTTTGTGAATCTTAGATTGATTTAGATATGAGATAACTATTATACATTTACTTCTTAAAATATACATGCAAGTATATATATATATATATATATATATATATATATATATATATATATATATATATATATATTGTAATCCCATCTAACATAACTTAACGTTGAAAATCTTAAAATGCCTAGACCGTCTAGGCCCTAGCACCTAGGTGGCTAGGCTCCTTTTCTTTTGAATAAGGCTTGAATATATTCAAAACATATCTTCCCTGGCCCTAGAGAACCTATAATGAAAGTCTAAGCATTTGTTAAAAATTCCAGAGATCCATGACGTTGTCATTATGGAGTTAATTTTCCATGTTTTGTTAAGAAGCATGTCGTAACTGGGCTCTGCGTAGCCCACAAAGGAATCTATTTTATGTGTAAAAGCTTCTGTCTATTGGAGGGAACAACAGTGGAGTGGTTGGTAGCCTGCTTAGATGACACCAGTGAGTTAAGAGTTGTAGTTACCTCGTTCTTTTGGATGGAAAGAAGATGATACTCTATAAACTGATCTTAGGGCTAACATAAGGTGAAGAACATTTTATTCTTTAGTTCAAAGTTGAGTTTCCTATTTGTAAACAACATCACTTTTTACAAATATTTCATTTTATTGGTTGTAAACAACAATATAAGATTAGTCATTTCAGCTTGTGTGTCAGCTGATCCAAATACATGGCATGTGTGTCTTATATCTAGTGCTACTTAAAAGTAAAAAGGAGACATAAAAATTGACTAAAAAGTGGTGCATCATGAAGCGTAAGTGTCCAACATTCTGAATGAAGCTCAAGCTTTAAAGTCTAATGAAAGAAGTATGCCCCATTATCTCGAAAGCACATGTACACAAACCTAGAGTTGACTTATATCTCCCTTACTTGAATACCTATTCAACTACACCAAATTCGATGCCCTCTTTCTTCTTGAAGCTTTCCCAATTTAAAGTTGACATAAAACATGCCTAACATGAATTAAATCTGATATAAATGATCCTAATATAACCTTCTTGTTCTACATCTAACCTAAATTAGAATGAAAGTTTTCCCCTTTGTCCTAACATACCTACTTTTGGCATAAGATGACCCTTTCAGACCTAACATACCCAAGCTTTTGGTTTCAATTGGTTGCATAGAGATGAATTTTTCTATGTCTGGTCAGGCTGCTATATGTGATGGTCCCTTTGTTTGATCCCTCTATCTTATGGATTTATCAGTTATATAGATGCTTGTAGATGGGTAGGCTTTCTTGGGGCCTCTCTCTTTTGATAGTCTATGATTCAAATTTTCTTTTTTGGTATTCTTTATGGAACCTTTGGTGGAGCTGTGATTCTTCTATGTTTTGATAAGGAAGTTATCTTTTGATGCTGAGTTGAGTCTAATTGATCAGATAGTTGTTTTTTGGTGTTCCATGTTCAGATATCTTGGGCTTTTCCCTTCTCTTTCTGAATTTTTTGTTGGGTTCTCTTGCTGGATTATACTGATATGGCTCATTTCATGTATCTAATATCTGGTTATCCATAGCCTAGATGTCATATGAAAAGAAACATGATTGAGTCATGTCCATTACTTTGTAATTAGTTCTTAATATATATATTTATATGTTATTTTCTCTTTTATAAATAGGCTCTTAAAGTTGTAGACTATGGATACAAGTTGGATTGAGAAACCAGTTTGTTCTGAAGATTATATTGATGGGATTTATCAGTTTATTGAATATGCTAAGACTGGAATGGAAGATGGAAAAATTGTTTGTCCATGTAGGAAATGTAAAGTGGCATGGAAAAAACAGTTTCCCATTGATGAAGTGGAAAAACATTTAGTGTACAATGGATTTTTCAATGATTATAAGGATTGGATTTTCCATGGCCCAAGAAATCTGTTTGAAAATCTTACTGCAAATCGACAAACTGAAAATAATGAACAATTTTCTAATCATGAAGCTGAATTAGGAGGACAAGATGATATGGAAGGTTTATTGAGAGAGGCATTGGGAGTAAATGCTTCAAATATGGGTGATGTATCTACAGGTGAAGGTCATGACGATGACATAGGTGATGATACTCATGTAGATGATATAGATTATCACCAAAGTAATAATTCTCATATTCCAGTAGATGATGTGAAGTATAGAAAGATGGTAGAACTTTCTAATGAAGAGCTTTACCCTGGTTGCACAAACTTTTCAACGCTCTCATTTCTATTACGGTTATTCAATCTTAAATGTATGTTTCAATGGCCAGATGGATCTTTCACTCAATTGTTAGAGCTTCTATTAGATGCATTTCCACAGTTAACCTCATTCCCATGTTCTTATTATGAAGCTAGAAAATTGATAAAGGAGTTAGGACTTGGATATGAAAATATCCATGCATGTCCAAATGAATGCATGTTGTATTGGGGTGAAAATTCAAATAAGAGTCATTGCAGTGTATGTGAAACTCCAAGATGGAAGACAAAAAAAAGTAACATAGGTGATGGTCGGAATGAAGATAGTTCTAGCTTGAAAGGAACTCCAGCTAAAGTCATGAAGTATTTTCCTCTAATTCCAAGATTGAAAAGGATGTACATGTCGTCAAAGATAGCTGAAGATATGATATGGCATGAGAAAGGTCGAGTTAAAGATGGAAAATTAAGACACCCAGCAGATGCAAAGAGATGGAAAGAGTTTGATGTGATGTATCTAGAATTTGCTTCAGACCCTCGTAGTGTGAGGATTACTCTTGCTAGTGATGGATTAAATCCCTATGGGATGCAAAATACAAATTACAGTACATGGCCAGTTATTTTGAGTGTCAATAACTTGCCCCCTTGGCTATGTATGAAACCATATTCCTTGATTCTTTCTTTGATAATCCCTGGAAAATTCAGTCCAGGAAATGATATTGATGTCTATATGAAACCCTTGTTACATGAGTTGAAATTATTATGGGATGTAATTTACACATTTGATGCTTATACTAGAGAGCCTTTTAAGATGCGAGCAGCTTTGATGTCTACCATAAGTGACTTTCCTGCATATGCTATGTTATCAGGTTGGAGTACCAAAGGTTATCTTGCATGTCCTTGTTGTGCTGAATCTACCCATTCATATCGATGTGGTTCAAAGATTTGTTATGGTGGTCATCGTAGATGGCTACCTGATAACTATCCTTTTAGACTTCAAAGCAATCTATTTGATGGCACTGAGGAGTATGGTTGTGCTCCTATACCTAAATCAGGACATGATGTACTACGGGAACAACAATGAATTTGCTTTAAATATGGAAAAGGTCCAAGGAGCCATAGTAAGAAGAGAAGAAGAAATCTCAGAGTTGTATCCACAAGTAGTGTTGTTATGGATGATGATAATATAACTGACGAGGAGGGGCTTTGGAAGAAGAGAAGCATATTTTTTTAATTTGCCATATTGGGAATATAATTGTCTGCGTCATAACGTTGATGTCATGCATATAGAGAAAAATGTATGTGAGAATATATTGGTAACACTCTTAAATGTGGAGGGGAAGTGCAAAGATGATGAAAATGCACGAAGATTTCTTGAGGAAAATAATATAAGAAAAAATCTTTGGCTTAGACCTCAAGAAGATGGAAGTGTTCTTATGCCCCTGGCTCCTTACTCTATGTCTACAGAAGATAAGGATAAATTTTTATATGTCTTAGCCAAGCTTAAAGTGCCTGATGGCTATGCTTCAAATCTTTCTAGATGTGTAAATTTGAAGCAAAGAAGATTGCAACACCTGAAGAGTCACGATCACCACATTCTAATGCAAGATATACTTCCTATAGCTTTACAGGCATCTGGAGTAACTCGTGTTTTTGATGTGTTGTCAGATTTGTCATATTTCTTCAAGTCAATGTGTTCTACCTGTATTGATTTGGGTGATCTTGATAAGTTACAGACAAGCATTGTTGAAACACTTTGTCATTTAGAAATGGAATTTCTTCCTCCTTTTTTCACTATTATGGTTCACCTCTTGGTTCATTTGGTTGACCAAGTTGAATATGGTGGACCAGTTCAATATGGATGGATGTATCCCATTGAAAGGTTAGATTAACTTTTTATCTATTTTTTATTAAAATTTTACAGGAGTGAATCATGATATTATTATGTTTATAATTTCTTAAAGGTATTTAGCTCGCTTGAAGGGCTATGTCAGAAATAGAGCTCGACCAGAGGGTTCCATTGCAGAGGGATATATTTTGGAGGAGACAATTACTTTCTGTTCCAGGTATATGGAAGGTATAGAGACAACTTTTAATAAACCACAAAGAAATGATGACACTATTCCCAATAAGGATTTATACTTGTTCAACTCTGGTGGACGCCATCTTGGGGCGGTAAAAGTCATGGAGCTCGATGAAAAAAGCATGACACAAGCACATCGATATGTTCTTCTCCATTGCGAAGATATTATGAAGAACTTTAAACAGTAATATGTATTATACTTGTTGTGCAACTTCATATATAACATATTTAAGCTAAGCTAACCCACAATATTGTTGTAGAGAATTTTTATATCAAAAGAGAGATGAGAGTCTTCAAAGAGGAGTAAGGGTGGATCAATCTTTAGAAGATAAATGGATGCTAGAAGACTTTTTGAGATGGTTGAACTCCCAGGTAGTAGAAATATGGATGTCGACTTTAAGGGTTTTCTGTTAGAGAAAATCAATGTATCTAATATTAAATGTACTTGTATAGGCACCTAACATTGATGTGAGCAACAAAGAAGGAGAGTTGAAAAGGGCTCTAGCTCATGGATTGAATGCATATGTGAAGAGGCTCACAGGTTTTATAGTCAATGGGTGTAAGTTTCATACGGTGGATCGTGAAATAAATAAGAAGACACAAAATTCTGGAATCATGGTCGAAGCTGATGGAAATTCCTATTACGGAAAACTCAAAGATATCTATGAACTTGATTATTATGGGACTTGCAAATTAGTGCTATTCAGATGTGATTGGGTAGATATAACTTCATCCAGGGCTTTCAAACGTGATGGGAGAAATCATCCTTGTGTTAATTTCTCTAAGTTGATGCACACAGGAAGATTCTTGAAGGATGATCTGTTTATTTTTTCATCTCAAGCTAAGCAAGTATTTTATATAGAGGATGAATTAGAAAAACCATGGTTACATGTTGTGGAGTATAAGACAAGAGATGCATTTGATGTAGGTGTAGTCCCTACATATGCCAATGATGACATTGACACATAGTTGTATCAAAAGGAAAGCTTGATGAAGCATGTTTTCTTCCTTCTTTATTAACAATTCCTTTTTTGATGGTCTGAAATTTTTAGCTCTACATTTTCTATTGTTTTTCTTCTAGAGGCTTTCATGTATTACAATTCTAGTATGGTTTGAAGCTTTGTTTCTGAAATCTTGATTCCCTATATTTTATTCAGTGATTTTGGCTTATGATAATGGATTTATTAACTGATTTTTTTATTTGAGCATGCAAGAAGGGATCTGATGTCTTGGGAATCATTTTCTTCAAGTGTTTAATTAGCATAAAATCCACTGGATGTGTTGTATGTTCTATTATGCTCTAAACCATAGAAACAATGTTGTCTTCTAATAAGATTGTGTTCAATAATAAAGAAAGAACACATTCATATATTGTTGTATTTTTCTAACTTGTAGATTTTTTTTCATTAACCAGGAAAAAATGTGGCGAAGCAAGAGAACTACAACAACTAATATATGTACTGAGCCAATTATAAATGACCATAATCAATCTGCATCTCAGAATCATGGTGATCCATTAAGTGAAGAAACTTTTTTGGATGAAATGGAAGAGTCCCAACCAATTCCAGCAGACCCTCAAAATGTGCAATGGACTGAAAACATATCCTTCAGTGAAGATGATTTCATAGAAACAATAGGTGATGATCATTTCTATTGTTTTCTTTATTCATTTATTGTATCATCAATTAATATTTGATGCATGTATTATTTCTTTTATTGTAGATTCTGATGGGAAGATTGTGAAAAAGAGAGGACAAATTCCCATATCTCAAGTGTGGGTTATGCAGACAAGTCTGAAAATCATTGTGAAATTCAATAAATTTAAGCAACCCATCCAAAGGGGAGGACATGTTTTGGTGAGGTTTCTTGGTGAGGTAGCAAAACGGGGAGCTCTATGCCCAATCGGTGAAGATAGTTGGCGCCATGTTAATGATTGCTATAAAGTAGAGATTGTAAAAATCACCAGGGTAAGTAAATATCACTGCTCCTTATGTAAGTAATATTGTCTTTATTTACGTGCTAATTAGCATTCTATTGTAGAAATGTGTTACAAAAAGCTATTTCTTATATAAAATAATCCTAGGATAAGTTTCACATTCCTTCTGACTTGGAGATCGATGAGATGATTCTTTCACATGTGAATGGGAAATGGAGAGCATATAGATATAATCTAAAATCTCTCTACTTTGATCCTAAGAAGACTGAACGTCAAATTGCAAGCAATGTGCCAGATAAATTGATCAAAGAACAGTGGGTTCGTTTAGTGAACTATTGGTTCTCTACCAAAGGAAAGGCAAGCTGCACTCTTTGACTTAAAATAGTTTATATTTTGATTATTCTATAAATTTGTTTGATTCATGAATATGCTATTATTTGTAGAACCTGTCGACGATAGGAAAGAGATCACGTGCTCAAAAATCTCATTACCATACTACAGGTTCAAAGAGTTTTGCTCAAAAGAAATATGATTTTGTAAGTGTACATATAAGCATCTGTGTTCTAAAATAAAGTTAATTAGATCATCATATTCAAGTTTAACACTTTCATGTATTTGAGTAGGAAAAAAAGGAAAATAGGGAACCTAGTATCTTGGAAGCATGGAGGATTACTCACCAAAAAAAAGATGGGAGCTATGTGAAAAATACAAATACCGAAGAATTTGTGGTTTGTTATGACATTTCTTTTTATTAATAGTATTTCATGATATAAAACCACCCAGGATTTATTGATCAATGTGATTGCAAACTAATAATTATCTTGATGAATATTATATAGGAAACTTCTGAGAAGTTGGTACATGAACGTCTCATTGAGAAACCTGAAGTGCCTAAAGCGACTATAGAAGATGAGGTGTTCAATGAAATGATGTATGATGAGGAGAACAGTAATCAACACTTAGTTGGTTATGGACTTGGTGTATCTAGAAACCAAGTGTTTGGATTGAAAGCTGACTTGAGGAAGGGTCACTGCTTAGATGAATCTAGAAATGTCACTGAGAAATTTGCTTTTATGGAGAATGCTTATGCAAAACTGCAGGACCAGCTTCGTTGTATGAGCAGTGCATTGGCTAGGAATGGCATAATGATCAATGACCAAGTTGAAGGGGATGAGAATACAACAGGAATGCATAATGAAGAGGTAGGTATATTAGAAGATTCTTTTTTAACAATTTTATTTCCACTTCCAAAGGTTTTCCCCTTATCATGTTTCACTCAATTTCTAAGAAGGTTTTTCAACTGGCTTCATTTTACCCTACTGTTTTAAGGATTCTTATTTATCTAATTAAGGTTGTTGGAAGACCCTGGCAAGGGGACATGACTGTGAGGGGATGGGAAAATAGAGAAAGTTAAGTAATGAAACTCGAGTGATAGGAAGAATAAGCATAACTTTCTAGGCTAGTTAGAGGACTGCCTGTGTGTAGCTGTTGATAACCTGTATTGTTCACGTAAGTGCAGATGCATGATCTCTTTGCATGGTTCAAGAACTACTTTGAATGAGAATAACTTTCTAGTGATAACATGACATTTTCTCATGTACTTTTATTATTGTACTTGTTTGCCAAGTTGACCTAGTTGACGATCTTATTAGCTTTTATTGAATGTTGTAGGTTGGTCTTGATGCTTCTATAGCTGAGGAAAATCAAGGCAGGGGTGCCAACAATATGAGAAATTGAGCTCGAGTTAGATAGGAGAGATATGGTTTTCTTTAAGTTTTCTACAGTGGATGATGCCATGTGTGGCTACTATCAATTTCTTATGAGATTAGTTTTTTTAAGCACAACTATTGTTCCTATGTTTTTCCCTTAACATTTGTTATCTAATTGTAATCTTCCAAGCTGACGAATGATCCGTTGCTGTCTTCATGTTATATTTCTGTAGAGACATAGATGTCTTATCTTTATTTTTCTAGCTGTACTACAAATATTGGATTAATATTGTGCTAGGAATATGTCTATATATGTTGTCCAAAGTATTTGGTATCTTTTTCCAGACATCAACCAAAGAAAATGTAGGCTTTGGTGGCACTTTTTGAGAACCACTTGGCATCAATTTATGTCCAATGCGTTTTTGGAAAGCATCTGCTTTGTTGGATCTAATATTGTGACATGGCATGCATTGAACCCAATTTTCATGACTTGTACTAAAGGTTTTTTGATAAAGTTAATTCCTGATCTTTAGATCATAAAGTTGTCATGCTACATATGAGAATTGCAAGGTACTAATCCTGCCCTAAGTAGATTGCTTTAGTGCACTATTTGTACGAGTGCAGTACAATAAATTTAGATATACCTTGCTGGTATTTTCAGGTCTGATTTCATAAAATCAAGTTCAGAGGATCCTGACAATTCGAGAGCACAATGCACTTGAGCTGAAGCAAAATATGAACAAGTCCATTCTTGTTTGGGATCTCTAAGAAAAGGAACGCCCATGAAATAACTATTGAAGCTAAAAGATCCACCATCTTTAGGTTTGTTCACAAGACCTTTACCTTTCCTATCAAGCCTTTTCCTTTTTGGAAAAGTGAGTCCTTTTTATATAAATTTTATTATTTTATGTTATTGGTATCATCCATCTTTTAGTATGCATGACACCCTCATGTTTAGGCTTTATATTTTCATTTTAGTCATGACGTAAAATGAATGAACTTTTTCCAAAAGAATAGTTGTACCACAAGTGGAAGTCCATGTCTTTTTCCAAAAGAATAGTTGTACAACATTTTTATTCAGATTCCTCAATTGCGTGATTGAATATGAGAAATTACAAAAAGCTTTTTATTAAGTTCTGTATTTGGATGACAACCACATCTTTATTCTACTAAAATTGTACTAGATAGTCATTGATGGCTTTACTTCCAAGTGATTGATTGGAACTAGTACCTTGGTTGGTGTGCATCAGAAAAATTGGCTACATGCATATGGTAATTATTTTTCTAGAGGTGATGATTGAGGGAACCATTGTAGTGGGATAAAGGATCAATGTGGATCCCTTGATCATTGCCTTGGTTGATGTGGCAGGGCCAATGTACAAGGCTACAAAACCACATCTTTGATATGTTAGGAGAACTTTTAGGGAGATAACAAAGACTACCTCAGATGCATTCCTTTTTTATTTTATGTGAGTCTCTCCTTTATGAAAGGTTGTCATTTTTCCATTAATTTTTTATTTTCTCAAAGTCTCTCTGACTTGACTTGTGAGTCTAGTGGTCATCTATGTTGGTGATGTGCAAAACCTTTTGACTAATTGAGAATTATTAGTCAATTCTATTACTTGTTCTAAAGCATCAGTTGATTGGGTCCATGTACCAAGGCTTGTTTATTAGTTTTTTTTTTCACTTTTTCATGTGGTATGAGTTTCTTTATTACTGATCTATGAAGTTTTGTAGGATTTGTCTTTTGTCCAATTTCTACCTTGGATTTTCTAAAGTTGAGGATGAAGGCCAGCTACTTACTTGCTAGGTTGGGCATACCAATTGGTCTCAATGTTGAGGCGACCAACCTACTTGGTGCTACTTTGAAGGTAGTTCCTCAACCCCCTTAATGTCTTGGTTCTTTTTATGCCTTGCGGCTATTTAGGGATAGGTAGGAAGTGTTTTTGTTGCATTGATAGATTGGTAAATAATAGAGTAATAACCCGTACTTGAAAGGGAAAAAACTATAAATGGTTGCGAATAGAGTAATTACCCAAGTTCAGAAC
This sequence comes from Alisma plantago-aquatica, assembly GCA_963693085.1. Lineage (NCBI taxonomy): Eukaryota > Viridiplantae > Streptophyta > Magnoliopsida > Alismatales > Alismataceae > Alisma > Alisma plantago-aquatica. The sequence continues at coordinate 622,922,101 of OY856414.1, read as the reverse complement.
CTCACTGAATATCTGAAGAACCATCATGACTATAACATGATAAATATGGACTAGTGGATGTGCCTTCTATGATTTTACAAAGAGATATTTTTCATCTCTGGACAATCACAACTTGGAACTTGCCTGGTCATTGATATTGGACAATTTTGTGATGCAGTAAAAGCAAAAGTCAACATTTTATAGCACATAATCTTCTCCTTATTTTCCCTCAGCAGTCCTTCCCAAAGTAGGACAAGATCTGCCAAATCTTGTGTGATGTTTATGCTAGTGCTGGTAAAAACATGTTGGAAATATTTTGTAGATGGATCTTAAATGGAGAAGATTGTCAGTTTATATGACTTCTTTTTCCAGCTGTTTGCTATTAGAAAATAAATTATATATATTGAAAATAACACCAGAATAACACCAGCACCTACACAATGCCATGTTATGTAATAATTTGATACACTCTTTGGATGTTAGTATTTGAATAAATTCATTGGATCGAAGTGAAAGAATGAATGCATGTGTAAGCATATTGAATCACCTTTTTGTCTATGCTCATTATCAATGTGATTATGATTGAGGTTATGAACTTATCTTACGCTACCTTTTTGGTATATTGTTGACAGAAACTCAAGACCTATTTTAAAAAGAACCTCAATCTAGAGTGGAATGAAGAGCCAACTCTCATTGTCATAGAGACAATCTGTGCCATCAATATGGTATGTGTACTCTCCTATTATACTTGTATCTTGTTTTGTTATATACTGCCTTTTATGTTGTTAAAAATATGTATGATGTGATCAATATTGGTATATTGTTGACAGAAACTCAAGACCTATTTTAAAAAGAACCTCAATCTTGAGTGGAATGAAGAGCCAACTCTCATTGTCATAGAGACAATCTGTGCCATCAATATGGTATGTGTACTCTCCTATTATACTTGTATCTTGTTTTGTTATATACTGCCTTTTATGTTGTTAAAAATATGTATGATGTGATAGATAATATACTGTTACTGGATAAGGATAGGTGTTTTCTTATATGCTAACGTCTTGTACAAATTTTTGTCAAACAATTTATCCATCAGTGGAGTAGTAGGTGTAGGCTGTAGAAGTATACAATTTTCTGCTACGACCATGCTAGCTTTAGCTCATGCAAGGAACATAACAAATTGTGGAGTCCTCATCGAAGAGGTAGGCATAACTGAAGTGTTTAAAACCATTCTCCAACCAACCTGTTTCTCAGAAGTCAAAACCATGCCTTTATCATTGAAAATGGCTAGGTGAGAAGGAGTTGTGATCGGACTTATAGACCTTACTGTTGGTCTAGCAAGAATGCTCTTTGGGTGGTGACCCCTATCTAACATATCTCTCTAAATCTCTTAGGGATTTGGACTAGGATGTTGATGCATTTACAGAGTTTGAGAGCTATAAATTTTTTTAATATATGGCATACTTGTATATATAAGGGAATTTCCAGCTCAATATAATAGGGCAAACTTAGGTGTCCCTGGGAAAAGAATCTCAATTGATAATCATGATCGTCTTTACCAACATAATCCCAATTGATAGAAAAAATATATATGTAAGGTGTTGACGTGGTTCTGTCTACAAGAAACATAACCAAAATATGAAATAGTATGTACTAGTGCATACCCTTTAGTCTAGCATCAGGGGTCACCGTAACTCTCACATCTACACCATATTGTAGAGTAGGATTTCCCTAACGTATCACATGGTTAGATCTACTACACTAGCATACTTATTACAGACTTTGCTAAAGCATCATATGATTGGAACGACTACTCCAGTTGTAAAGTAAGACCATGCCAAAAAATCATATGGACAAGTGTCAACCCAATAAATGTGTTAGCGTTACTTACCATGTTGAAGTTGGATATCCACTTGGATCTTACAATATGATCAGTGGCATTTATACATAAGAACCTAGGAGCTGGCAACATCACCAATTGAACACTGAGAATTTTCTATATCTTGAAATTTTTTCTTTAGTGACCTGTCACCTTGAGTATTAGTAGATAAATTTATTCTGACAGGCTGAGTATACTAAATAAGCTAAGAAATGTCTATAACAATTTTTCAGAAAGTACAACATTCATATTCTGTCACCGACTGTCTAAATCTTAGTCTTAACAATAAAAGATGGGATAATTGCAAAAAGATTATCTTGTCTAGAGGTGAATCCCGACATTGCCTTCTTGTTGTTGATCTTTGCCAACTGATACCATATCTAGGATAAATAAAGGAGATGTCAGACTTGTAAATATGTTGTGCGGTAGGATTTGCAACTTTTAGTGCATCATTTTTGGTAGCAAGGTGCTACGTCTTAAAGTAAATCAAATTAATTAACACATATCTAACGTGTCCATTCTATTAATTAAATTTAAATGAGATTCAAGTAGGCTATAGATCGTCATCTTGAGTGCATGACGCTGAATATCAGCTTTTCAGATTACTCCATGAATTATATTTCAACTGTATAATATATTGACAAACATATAAGTTGATCAGATATTCAGCTCTGATGCGGAGGAGGTGTAGCAATGAAAAGTAGTGTGCTGAAATTTTGGATTGTGGTGACTTGTATATATACCGTGGCTGTATAGTATAGTGTTTTAAATGCTATCCATACTGTAAGAGTTGTCTAATTTCTAAAAGTTTAGTTAGATTTTGCCAAATATGTTATTAAGCTGTTGAGAAGCCATGCACGATATGAAGACGGACATGAATCAAAGATGGCATAAATTTCCTTTTTACATATAATGTATGGTCTGCTTTCTGAAGTATTGTGTTGTTGTTATACTCAGAACAACAAGCCGATGATTATTTAATAGGGTGATACATATTGTAATAAATACATGCTCCCCTGTTTAATGGTATACTACTGAAACGTAAGCAAATGGCATACCCCTCGTCTCCTTGATTGGTAGTATATACTGATCGATTTTAAGTTATCCCAACAAAAAAATATCACATGAACTTGTCCTTGACAAAAGAATTAATTAATAAAAGATAAAGTCAAATACTTGAGGAAACCACCAGATGGTGATGTAATAAATACGTGCTCCCCTGTTTAATGGTATACTACTGAAACGTAAGCAAATAGCATATCCCTTGTCTCCTTGATTTGTTAGTATATACTTATCGATTTTAAGTTATACCAATAAAAAAATATCACATGAACTTGTCCTTGACAAAAGAATTAATTATTTAAAGATAAAAGTCAAATGCTTGTGGAAACCTCCAGATGGTGATGCCGAGGATTGAATGCAGCCTATTCGATGATTATGAGTTGTTCGTACAAAGTTATAACCAGGAGAAGTATATTCGTCACTTGTAGTCTAGCTAACAAGTTTAATACTTCTGTCAACTTTTCTTTTGTATCTATTTGAATTTTTTATGGAGGAGTTGCTTCTGAAAAGATACGTTTATGTTTACAGCATATCTAAGTTGAGCATGAAGTAAATTGGCTACTTGATGCCGATTCCATTTTTCAAAGGGCTAGCAGAATGACCTCATCTATCAGGGGTAATCCACAACACTGACAGGACTGGACAGTTGGGAGTCGAGAAGAGATATGCTCAAATAGTTGAACATGAGCCAGGGTCACTCACTCCAACATCATCAATGGATGTCTCTCATATCATAACATTTTGCACAAGACTTCTGGTGTCAGTCTTCTTATTGTGATTACGCTCATCATTCAGATCTTAAGACTCTCATACATAAAGGTTGCAAACATCAACCTGGAGGACCTACCCAACGGTAATGTAATGGGAAGATCACGCCCAACCATCACAATAGATTCTCTAAGGAGAGACACATCTACTGATCCAAATGGACAATCATCCAAGAGGTCTTGCTGCAACTCAAGAATGACGAGTCTGAGAAACTACAGATGCAGCTCAAGTACGTGGGTGAGCATTACTAATGCCAAGAAGATCCATATATAGAAGCATCTCGTCATAAATAAATCCTGTAGATTTTGATTTTCTTTTCAATGTTCCTTGAACTATGATTTGAGCGTGTTCATGTTCAATTACTTTTGTTCCTTTTCTATGTTATGTTAATACCTCAATCATCTTTGGTAACTGACATATCAATGCTTCAATTTTTCAGGGATGTCTAGAAAGACGAATCGAATAAAACATAGAGTACTACAAAAAAGATGATGCTCATTGCTAGATCCAGGAACAAGCAGATGGGAGAAGGTTGTTCTTCCAAGATCTGTCGTTATGACTATGTTGCTTTTTCTTCTTTTCTTGGAAAGAACATGTTCTTCCAAGATGTAAAAAAATCCTTGTAAATACCATATAGAAATACTTATGAAAAAAAAAGAAAAGTTTTGAGTTTCCAAAAAAGAGGTTGCCTTTCACATAAGATTGCGAATGTGTGTGGCATTTGAACAGTGGTACGTATATATATATACAGATATATATATATATATATATATATATATATATATATATATATATATATATATATATATATATGTTACAGATAAAAACAACAAACGTGATCATTTTTCATACTGTGTATATAATATTTTACGCTAAAATTGCTTTATTCACACCATTTTGGCCTCATTTACCACGCTTCTTAGCGTACATTAGCATTTTTTCTGGAATATAAAAAAAAATAAGATGTCAATTTTTCCACCCTAATAAGCGTGAAAAATTATTTCCCACCCAAAAAAATATGGAAAAAAATCCACGCTAAAATGCGTAAACAATTGGGCGCCACACATTATTATGTGGAACAAATAGTACACCAAACAGCGTGAATAATTCTCAACTCTTTATTTTTCCACGCTGTTTTTAGCGTGGATAACTCCTATATATAGTGTGGAAAAACACTGATATTTTTCGTAGTGTGTCCTCCTCTCCGTACATGAGATAGGAAACAACATAACAGAATATCGCATATCATCATATTTCACATGTTTCACAATTTTCACTTCATCAAGATGGCGGCGCCTAGGGTTTCCTCCAGGGCGACTGGCGGCGGCGGCAATCGGTCGGCATCCCAAGGATCCCAAGAGGACGAAGGAGACTTTGAACCCTCTAGAACCATTAACGTGATTCCGTTGGGTGCTACTGGAATCAGCCTTAACTTCTTGAAGGATGGATTGGTGCAGAAGGAAAGCACAGCCTTTCACCCGGCCTATGGACGTTTATGTTTCTAGTGCTTAGTTCCCGCCCCTGTCCAGAAACAATCAAAACCAGGAGTCATCAGATGTAGGTCAATCCCCTCCTCGCGCCTCGTACAAGGATACAGTGGGCAAAGGGTCAAGCAGCAACTCCCATACTTACATCAGGATCAACGCCGAAGACAATGAAGTATCACTGTTATCTTCAGATATCACAGTCTCATCCGAGCAGGGGTTCCCAACCTTTTCCCTGCGAGAGGAAGCCATGGAAACCTTGTTGAAACCCTGGAAGTATACAGTCATTGTCAAGCTACTGGCGAGAGAAATTGGCTTCTTCACTTTAAGAGACAAGATTCAAATGTTATGGAAGAAGGTGGGATGATTCAATCTCATCAACGTTGAAAGCGATTTCTACATTGTCTAATTATAGACTGAGGAAGATTATACAAACGCACTTGCAGGTGGCCCATGGCCGATCTTCGGATCATATTTAACTGTCCAACGGTGGTTTCCTTGTTTCTCCCCCGATATAGCAACCCCCCAAGGGTAGCGTGGATACGGATTCCAAACTTGCTGATTCATATGTACCAGGAGACATTGCTCAAAGAGATAGGAAATCGTCTGAGGAAGACCATCAAGGTCGACACAAATACTCTGCAGCAAAGTCGTGGGAATTTTTCTCAGATTGCGGTAGAACTGAACATGGAACAGCCACTGGTACCAATGATTTGGATCGATGGGATCAAAGTAGAGTACGAGAACATCCCTCTCATATGTATGCACTGTGGCAGGGCAGGCCTTGTTGACAATGACTGCAAGAAGATACTTGAGGAGGAAAACGCAGCGAGAAGAGCAAGCATTGAAAAGGGAAAGCATCCCCAGGAAGGAAGGATTCTCGGAGGCGATTCATGCTAAACCGACCCCCTGGAAATAGAAGAAACCTCCAGCGGCAGCCGCTCAGAAGAAGACCGTGCGGCCGAATAGATTCCACGACCTCTAGGACCAAGATGCATTGAACAAGACCAAGAGGTTATCGATGTTGAATATTCCCTGGCTTCAAAGGTCACGGGAAGCTATGATTGGCGTCAGAAGAAGAAGCAATGGAAATCGTATAGGAATGCGGGAGAGGGGACAACGTCCGAGCATTAGAAGAAACTGGAGACCTCTCAGGACCGCCCATTGAAGTCTACCAGCACCCCAAGGTCCGTTCCGGATCACACAGTAGTCGTTCCCTCTAGGGACTCGGTCCTTGCAGGGAGAGACACTGCTCTCCATCCCTTTGTTACCTCTAGCTTCAATATGGGTAACCTACGGTCAGTGGGTACTGCATATGTTACGTACCGCAGCCCCACAAAGGCGTCACATGGTATCCATCTCCGTAATAGGAAGGTGGTCAATGCTGGAGACCCCGGCCGGGGGACTACAAGGAAGAGAGGAAAACAATCCCACATTCAGGACTTGGAGCGAGAAGCGCAGGCTATGGGTTCCTCTACTGTGGAAGAAGGTGATCAATGAAGACCATCTGTTGGAATATACATGGTATCTGCGATCAAGATATACCCAAAATGCTGTGAAACACCTGGTACAGAAATATCAAGCCTCTGTTCTTTCTCTCTACGAAACTAGATGCAGTGGATCCAAAGCTTCCCTTATTATCAAAAATTTGGGCTTCTCTCAAGCAGTTATCCACTACAAGATTAACAACCAGTTCTTCTACACTTTTGTCTATGCGAGTACTACTAGGGGAAGTAGACGTTTCCTGTGACATCACCTGATGACTCTTTCTTCCTCTATCACTGACCCTTGGGTGGTAGTGGGGGACTTTAACGTGGTTATGAACCAATCCGAGAAATTTGGCAGCTCTTGCTTCGACATCGCCAATAGCAGGGACTTTGTTGACGTCATGGAAGCTTGTCATCTTCAGGACCTCAGTGTGCGTGGTTCACGCACAACCTTCCGGAAGGGATTCCTGCATGAAAGATTGGATCGGGCTCTTGGCAACATCAACTGGATGGAATTAGTAGCCAGTCCGGTGCAGGTCTTGGAGAGTAACCACTCAGACCATGCCCCTATCCTTATTTCTGATATTGTATGTATGAGGAAGCCGCCTACAATCCTACGAACGTCCTTGATATGGGAATCCAACCCTTCTTGCAACAACACTGGGACACCAATGCCCCTTCCCATGTGGCCAGGAAAACATTCTTAAATCTCGCTTCCAATTGGGCTCGGAAAAAACTAAAGAAGGATAGTTGGGAAAAAGATTGCCTAAGCAAAAAGATCAAGTGGAACCGGCTTCATCTTGCTCTTCACTTCGACAACAAGATTGCCTGTGAGACCGTGGACCTCCAAAGTAGGTTCGACGCTATCCCGAGGAGAGAGGAGATTGAATGGAAGCAATGTGCTCAGTGTGATTGGGTGAAGCTTGGCGATAACAACACGAAGTTTCTCCACTCCATGGTGAAGGCTAGGAGGTGGAAGAACAATATCACCAAACTCAAAGACAATGGTGGAGTTTGGGTGGTGAAGATGGGCCCTTGAAACATCTAATCCTTTCTTTTTTCTCAAATGTTTACCAGGAACATAGCGTTGAGGAACGTAGAGATGCTAGTCGATCCTTCCCTGGAGTCTTTCTAACTCTGGACAATGCTTCCACCTTTACCCTGGCCATGCCCCCCGATGAGGATGAGATAATGCGAGCTCTGATGACCATGGAACCTCTCAAAGTGTCGAGCCCTGATGGCATTGACTGCAACTTCATCCAACAAACTGGCCCATTGTTAAAAGTCAAATTTGTAAGTTCATTGCCGAGCCATTCTCGTGGAATCCTATTGAGATTGAATGCATGAACTCCACAATGGTTCTCATCCCCAAGACGCTCCTCCTGGAATCCTATTCACAGTTGAGACCAATGTCTCTCAATAATGTCTACACAAAGCTCCTCTCTAAGGTTATTGCCTCTCGTATCAAACTCTTCCTCAACTCTTGCATCTCCCCCTACCGATCTAGTTTTGTTCATGGGCGAAGGATAGGCGATAACACTATTTTGGTCCAAGAAATTGTTCACTATATGGAGTCTAAAGCTAGCAAGAAGCACTATATAGCCATCAAGTTGGACCTGATGAGGGCATTTGATAAGATGAGCTGGCATTTCATTGAAGACACGTTTCTCCGGACTTCCATTCCCCGTAATGTCATCAACATTATTTTGCACTTAATACAGTTAGGGAGCACATCGATTCTATGTAATGGTGACTACATAGGGTACTTCAAACCTTGTGGGGTGAAGCAAGGTGATCCGTTGCCACCTTACATCTTCGTCATCAGCTTGGAGAGATTCAGGCAAGTGATTAATGAGGAAACCAATAAAGGTAATTGGAAGCCGATCACACTAACTCAAAAAAAGCTTATGTTCACACATGCCAATTTCACTGATGACATCATCTTATTTAGAGAAGCATCTATCATGCAAGCAAGGACCATCAGGCATTGTATGTGATAGTTTGGATCAACCTCAGGGCAATGTTTGTCATACGAGAAATCTACAATCTTCTCTTTAGTAAACACTCCTAGAACGATCAGGACTCGCATCTGTAGACGTTTGAACATCCAAGAAACCACTAGCCTCGGGCGCCACCTGGGTATACCGATCATTCATAGAAGGAAGAGGAAAGAGTGTTTCCATTTCTTATTAGACAAGATCCATAACTGGATCAACTCATGGAAACACAAAGTTCTCTCACTTGCGGGATGTGTCACTTTGGCAAGGTCTATTCTTCAAGCTCAACCGTGTTACACCATGCAATCAGTTCTACTTCCTACTTCTATTTGCAGATGCATAGATTAGTTGATCTGTAACTTCATCTGGAGTGGATCGTCAACCTCTAAACGTATGAATTTAGTGGCCTAGAAGGATATCACTAAACCCACTTAGATAGGTGGTCTCAAGCATCAGGAGAACACAAAAATTTAACAAATCCCTCGTTATGAAACTCGCATGTGTTGGATCAATGGGCTCTAGAAGGGGGGGTTGAATAGAGCTTCACAAACTTCACAAAAGTGATCAGACCACCAAATTATATTAAGTGCAGAACTTAAAACAAAACAGCAATTTGATGTCCTAAACTAGCATACAAAGCAAGGATAAGAGACAAGGAATAGCATGCACTTGGACAGGTGGTTTAGAGTGGTTCCATGTCCTAAACTTAGGAGCAATGTCAGTCCACTACCTAGAGTTGGTTAGGCTCTAGGATTTGTAACTTGGTTCTCTTATATATATCACACAATAAGATTACAAGCTACAACAACCAACCATCCAAGGACTTATATATCAAGCCAAGATCTTCTACCTCACCAAGGACTTACCCACCAAGCAAGTAGTCTTCAGCCTTCTTCAAAGGACTTACCCACTCTTGCTCTAGTCTTCAGCCTTGCAGGAATTACCCATCTTGCTTGAGCTTTGCCTTGCACCTCTCCTTCTCTTGGAGAGCTTTAGCACCTTTCTCCTTCACTCGGAGGCCTGGAGCAGCTAGCCTTCTTCTCCTTCACTCGGGGAAGAACAGCAACCTTCTTCTCTTTCACTCAGAGAAGAAACTTCAACAATCTTCATAGGGAATGTAGATGGGAGAAGTAGAAAGGAGAGCTTTACAACATTACAAATGATAGCTCTCATACATGGGATCCTAACTCACTCATACTCACGATTTTGCTTTGAAGGTAGAGAGAGAAAGGGGCTCAAAGGATTAGAAACCACTCAACTAAGGCTAGGACCAAGCATATGTGAATGAGCAACCTTGGAATGAAGTCCAAGAGGTCCTATTTATAGTTGAAGGTGTCCCTTTGAGGTTGGGAGAGATAAGGGGCACAAACTAGCCGTTTTACAACTTGCAACGGATCTATTTTGAGTCCCACCTACTCCTCCAACGGTTGGAATTGCTTTTTCTGCATTCCAGTACAATCTGATCGGCCGAGTTTCAATAAAGGCAACTCAGACGAACCACTAAAAGACAAGGCTGAAAGCTAGACTGTCGGCCGAGTTCCCTTGGAGAAACTCGGCCGATCGGTCGACTTTCATCTTGGACCGATCAGTGGATCGGCCGAGTTTCGTGGTCTAGAAACTCGAGCGAACGGGAATCGGCTGAGTTGGAAACTCGGCCGATTGCATCAAAAATTCCAGAATAACTGGATCGGCCGAGTTTGGAATTCAGCCGACAAAATCCCTGTTATGGGTATTTTGGAATTTTTGTAAAACTATACAAATGATGGATTTTTGAGTCCCAATAATTTTATCCATCTTAGTTACAATACAAAACATGAGTATAAGTGATTACATCAATTGTTCTAAGCCAATAAGGGCTATTTCACAAAACGGTCAAAAGTCACATGTTTTGCATGTGCTGGATGAGTAGCTTTTGAGTTGAATGTGATGCTTTTCTTGTACCTAATGTCTGAAACAATCTCAAATAGATTTGTTAGATACATATGAATGGAATGGTTAAGTCATTATCAAAATATGGGCAATGTGCGACACCTAGGTCAACATTCTCCCCCTTTTTGACAATGATAAACCATTCCTCAACATATTGAAAAGAATGTGAAAATTATACCTTTTCTTAGGGAATTGCAAGGGGATGCAAATATGATCAATTTGTAGTGCTCCCCCTCAATTCATTCTTACTCATGCCTGCATGGTTAGTTAAACAACAAGCAACCAAAGCACATGTGTATACTATATGATTCTAAGCAAGTCTAGATGCATTTCAGTTAATCGACAAGAAAAGAACCATACAAGCAATAAATTCAATATGATTGAGCTTTTTCTCCCCCTTTGTCATCTCAAAAAGGCAGGGGGGTAGAAGAGCATAAAAGCAAGGTCTTCTCCATAGAAAAACCAAAAACACTCAATCAAACACTCCATAGAAAGACAGAGGAACACCAAGATAAACAACAAAATCATGCATTATCAAAATATGGAAAACACTACAAGATAGACCATACAAAGCGTTCCCATAAACCATAAAACAAAACTACACGGATAGCATAGAGTAGAAATAGTACAACTCAGATGATGTGCCTAATGTATATAGTACAAACATAGTCCAAAGAGATATAGCATGGTCATCTGAGACTAAAACTAGATACATCAGCCCCTAAGCTAAACTACTCTATGTCTATATCATCAACAGCAGCATCGATATCCTCATCTGGCCGGTAGTCCTCATCTCCATCGTCAGAAGGAGGAGCAGCAGCCTGTGTAGCCCCGTCAGCATGATCAGCATCGTTGTCATCATCCTCGTCATCAGCATCAGTCGCAGTAGCCTCATCGTCTTCATCAGCATCAGCATCCTCCTGGTCAGGCATATCCTCATATGGAGGACCAGAAGCTCGCCCGGGCCACCTAGCACTCTGCTCGGACCAAGACATGCCTAGAGCATGTAACTCATAGGCAACCTCAAGGGGAGGAGCAGAAGAGGTGTACTGGGCCAGGATCTCAGATAGACGACCACCTGGAAGCGCCAGAACTGGGGAAGGGTATCCACCTGCAGAGGGCTCAGCGGAAGCAGAGAAGGGTGGAGCAGGGTAAAACTGACTATACGCGTAGGAAGCATAGTCACCACCGGGATAAGGCTGGTAGGTGGGATAAGGCTGAGGGCAGGATATATGCATGTAGGACATGATGTGGCAAAGATCCTGATGATGGTGTTGCTGGACCTGCATGTTGTACGCTTGCTGGTGCATGAGATACCCCATGAGGGCCTCATTTGAAACATGGAAATCAGCAAAGGCAGGCTGGGGAGGAGGCTGGAAGGAAGGCTCAGGTGGAGGAGGTGCAGCTGAGGATGGTGGAGGTGCAGCTGAGGAGGGTGGAGGTGCAGCTGAGGAGGGTGGAGGTGCAGTAGAGGAAGATGATGCACCAGGGGTAGGAACACTCTTCAGAAGAGTGGTCTCACTGATATAAACGCCTTTGCGATCAGGTCAGTAGAGGAAATCGGCAAAGAGGGATTTACCAGTGGCATGCTGGAAAAGACCACAGATGAGGGCAGGATAAGGTAGATGAGTGCCCTTTGTGTTCTTCCCGGAGTCAAAATAGGTCATATGATGGAGGATGTAACGGGCCCATTTGACTCCTTGATTCTTCAGCAAAAGATACATCATAACAGCCGTATTCTCAGCAATGTCCGTTTGATTCTTCTTAGGATGGACATTGCAGCTCAAGATAAACGCCAAGACGCGGCGTGGAGCAGAAAGGGCTGAGGAAGGCAGAGTACCCCTTTTTGTATAGGGAAAGTTGGGTCGCTTGAGAAATTTATGAATGTCAGTCAAGTCAACCTCAATTGCCTTATACACATCATCGGGGTAAAGAAGATCAAGATATTGAGGATAGTCGGCGATCCAAGATGCCGTACCAACATTTCCATTAAGATAGAGATTGAAAGAACGCTCAGTGATATGGAAAGGTTTACCGGCAATCATGGACGTCAACACAATAGAAGTGTCCGCGGATGGGACCAAAGAGTCATAGTTCCAACGCAAATTGGCGTAGAACTCACAGACAGCTTTGGAACTATATTTCAAATTGTGGAAGCGGGCATCTTCTATGCAAAACGGATCAAGGTGATGGGTTCGAAGGATTTGACAAGCTTCAAAGAGGTCAGCGTGAAAGCTGTTGGGTTGATGTAGAGCTCGAAAAGGGAAGGGAGTGCGAGGAAGGAGCTCTTGGTATCTAGAAACAGCATCTTGGTTAATAAAAGAGAGATTTTCGAACACAATATACCTTGGAGCAAGGGGGGTCGCCATAGCAGGGGAAGGAACGACTCTTTTCCGTCGTTGGGACCTCATGGAGAGGAGAAAGAGGAAAGAGAGCCGAGCTTCATGGAGAGATTAGGCAGGCGCAGCCCCGAGAACAGCAGGAACCAAGGAGCAAGGTCGATCGGAGGTGAAAACAGCTGGAACGAAGGGAGAGAGGACCAGGGTTAGAGAGGGGCGGGTGTTTCGGCTAGGGTTCGGTCGACTTTTCTCTAGTTGAGAGGGAGAAAGTCGGCCGATTCCTATATATATAAAACTGGTCTGCCGCCGATCGGCCGAGTTTGGGAAATGGAAACTCGGCCGATCGAGCGCACAGGTACCCTGAAACCCGACCGATCGGTCGAGTTGGAAACTCGGCCGACCAAAACCCTGAAGAGGAAAAACTGAAGTTCTAGCCCTAGCCTCGAATGACCGAATGCAATTTTTCTTTTTGGTCTAGTTTGTATATTAAGGATATTTAGGCACATTCCCATCATCATAGGGTACTATTTGTCGATTAAAACCCGATTTGCGAGAAAAGCCCGAAAAAGAGACAGAAACTAGAGAAATTTTAGCAAAAACAAGCATCTTGAGCAATCAAAGCATTTAAAGCAAGAGCAACACATATGAGATGTAACCAACTAATTAGAGAGCAATTCAATATCATCAAGAGAAATTATGAGCAATTTTGATCTAATAAAATTAAATTGTTCTCTAGCAAGTGGTTTAGTGAAAATATCGGCCAACTGATTTTCCGTATCCACATGTGTGATATAAATATCCTTTTTGACAATGTGGTCACGGAGAAAATGATGGCGAACTTCTATGTGTTTAGCTCTACTATGCAATATTGGATTATAAGAAAGATTGATTGCACTAGTATTATCACAGAAAATAGGAGAAGCATCAAAATGAATGTTAAAGTCTTGGAGCATTTGCTTCATCCATAGGACCTGGGCACAACAACTTCCGGCTGCAATGTACTCAGCTTTGGTAGTTGATAATGCCACTGTGCTCTGTTTCTTGGAAAACCAAGACACCAAGCATGGTCCCAAGAGGAAGCAAGTGCCACTTGTGCACTTTCTATCAATCAAGCAACCTGCGTAGTCAGCATCACTATATGCCACAAGAGTAAAGTCCCTTGACTTAGGGTACCATAGTCCAAAATTTGGAGTTTTGGCTAAGTACCTCAAAATCCTCTTGACAGCAATAAGATGTGATTTCCTAGGGCTTGATTGAAAGCGAGCACACAAGCCAACACTAAACATTATATCAGGTCTAGAGGCAGTTAAATAAAGTAAACTTCCGATCATACCTCTATAGAGCTTCTCATCTACCTTTTCACCTTCTTCATCCTTGTCGAGTTTTGCGGTGTTTGACATGGGTGTATCCATCGGCTTCATGTTCTCCATCCCAAAGCGTTTGAGTAGTTCGGTTGTGTATTTGCCTTGGTTGATGAAGTTTCCTTCCTTAGTTTGTTTGATTTGAAAGCCGAGGAAGAAGGTCAGCTCACCCATCATTCTCTTTTCAAATTCACTCTGCATAAGAGAGCTAAACTCCTTGCAAAGATCAAGGTCAGTTCCGCCAAATATAATATCATCAACATATATTTGAATTATGAGAAAATGGGTAGAAGTGTGTTTTAGAAATAAAGTACAATCAACTTTGCCCATGATATACCCGTTATCTAACAAAAAGTTCTTTAGTTTCTCATACCAAGCTCGAGGTGCTTGTTTGAGTCCGTAGAGAGCTTTTTGCAAGAAATATACATGATTGGGTAACTTATCATTTTCAAAGCCTGGAGGTTGAGCAACATATACTTCCTCCTCTATTGTACCATTTAAAAACGCACTTTTAACATCCATTTGATAAAGCAAGAAATTTTTATAACTAGCAAAAGCAAGTAGCATACGGATAGATTCTAATCTAGCAACAGGAGCATAGGTTTCATCAAAATCAATACCTTCTTGTTGATTGTAACCTTGAGCTACTAACCTTGCTTTGTTCCTTACCACTTTTCCTTGCTCATCAAGCTTGTTACGGTAGACCCATTTGGTGCCAATGATCTTTCTATCATTTGGTCTTGGCACTAAGGTCCACGCACGGTTCTTCTCAAATTGCTCAAGCTCTTCTTGCATGGCAAGGATCCACTCATCATCACCAAGGGCCTCTTTGATGTTCTTTGGCTCCAGTTGGGAGATGAAGGCACTATCTGCTTGTTCTTTGTTGTGAGCAGCTCGTGTCCTCACTCTCTCAAACGGATTGCCAATGATCAACTCCTTGGGGTGATTCTTTGCAAAGCGGGGAGTGGGATCCTTCTTTTCTTCTTATTTTTCTTCTTCTTCAACCTGCTTGCCTTTGTCTTTGATGTTGAGCTCTTTTAAGATAGGAATGATTTCATCTGCAACATCATCATCACCAATATGCTTGCCAATAACAGGGTTAGTTTCAATAAATTTAACATTTATAGATTCTTCAATTTTAGATAGTTCAATGTTAAACACTCTAAAAGCCCTGCTAGTAGTGCTATAGCCTAGGAAGAAAGCCTTGTAAGATTTCGGATCAAACTTGTCGAGAGAATCCTTGGTGTTTAAAACAAAACAAGGACATCCAAAAACATGAAAGAAATCAATAGACGGCTTCCTACCATGCCGTAGTTCATAGGGGGTTTTCTTAAAAGTCGGATGTGTGAAAACTCGGTTTTGCACAAAACATGAGGTGCTAACGGCTTCAGCCCAAAACTTCTTAGGAGTATCATACTCAAGAAGCATGGTCCTAGCCATCTCTTGTAGCGATCTATTCTTCCTCTCAACAACTCCATTTTGTTGGGGTGTGCGAGGAGAAGAGAAATTGTGCGAATAACCCGATTTTTCACAAAAGCATTCAAAAAGATCATTTTCAAACTCTCCCCCATGATCACTACGGATAGAAACAACATGGCAAGACGCTTCATTTTCAACTCGTTTACAAAAGCTCGAGAAAACATCAAGTGTATCGCTTTTAGAAATGAGAAAGAAAGTCCAAGTATATCTAGAAAAATCATCGACAATAACAAGACAATACTTGGAGCCGCGAAGCGTTTGTGTTCTCATTGGTCCGAAAAGATCAATATGAAGAAGCTCAAGAACTCTCTTGGTACTCATGACTCCTTTGGATTTGAAGGAGGATTTGGTTTGTTTCCCTTGTGTACAAGGTTGACATTCCTCATCCTTTTCAAAATCCAATTTAGGAAGTCCTCGAACGAAGTCCTTTTTGTTCAATTTCTTCATTTGATGCAAGTTCACATGACCCAAACGACGATGCCAAAGCGAAATATCGTTTTTATCCACAACTAAGCATCTATTTAGTATGGGCTTAAGAGCATCGAGAACAATCACATAGAGATTACCATTTCTAGTTCCCTTATATATAACATTGTAGGACAGGGAATCTAGAAGCAAGCATTCTAAAGAAGTAAATAGCACAAGATAACCATTATCACATAATTGGCTAACACTAATTAAATTGTGATGTAGGCCATCAACAAGCAATACATTTTTAATGCACAATTCATTGCCTACATCACCCTCACCTATAACCTTACCCTTTTTGTTGTCCCCAAAGGTTACCGATCCTCCTTTCTTTTTCACAAATTTGTTGAAATGGCTGATTTCTCCAGTCATATGCTTAGAGTAGCCACTATCAACAATCCATTTCTTTTTAACCTGCAAGAAAAGAGGATGTCGGAACCCAATTCAAACTTTGGGGTCCGGGGTTAGCTTGGGGACCCATTTCATCTTTGGGTTGGTCCCCTTGGGCTTGTAAGGACAATAGGTAGAATAATGATCATCACATTTGCAATGAATACATACCATGGGGTTTTTAGAGCCGGAAGACTCTCCATTGAAAATTGGAGTTTCCACACTCTTTTTCTTACCTTCTTCTTCTTCTTACCTTTTGGAGTAGTCTCATTGTATCCTAGACCACTAGTACCAACTTGTTTGGTAGAGTGCTCTAGAACATCATTTAGGGATTTCTTACCCGAAAGAAACCTTTGCAAAGTAGATCTTAATTTAGCATTATCATCACTAAGATTTATAACGGTAGTAGATAAACTAGCAAGATCTTCTCTAGTATGCAAAAGGTCGGCCTCAAGGCAGAGGGCTTTAGTAAGAAGAGAGTCTTTTTCTAGAGTTAAGTTAGCAACTTCATTTCTAGGCAAGATAGGTCTAGAAGATAAATCATTTGTTTGAGCAAGCAATTTAGCATTTTCAGATTTAAGAACAACAATTTCCCTTTCATAAGCATAAACTTCATCTCTTCTAGCATCATCAATAAGCTTAAGTTCAACATTTTCAGTTTTTAGAACATCAAGCTCATCTAGGCAATTTTGGTTCTCAACCTTAAGATTTTCAATAGTTTTAAGATAAGTACCATTCTCAACCTCTACTCCATTATATTGAAGTTCAAGGTCAAGAAATTTCCCTTGCAAGGAATCTATGCTATCAAGATGTAATTTCTCATTTTTATCAAGAATATCAATCTTGGCATAAAGATCATCAACTATCTTTCCTAATCTTTTCCTTTTAGCTTTACATTTAGCAAAAGATGATTGACAATCATTAAGCATTTCAATGAGGGTTTCCTTAGATAAATCAAGTAAATTTTCATCACTTACCTTGCTTACCTCACTTACCTCAATTACTTCTTCACTAGTAGATGCCATGAGTGCAAGATGACATTCTCCATCTTCGGAGCTTGAGGAACTTGAAGTAGAAGACTCCTCCCATGCCGCATGAGCTGCATCTTTGGATCGTCTCTCCTTCTTGTCCTTCTTCTTGTACTTGGCTTCTCTTTTGTATTTGTCATCCTTCTTGTGGCTGCTCTTATGATAGCCCTTCTTGGCCTTTGGGAAGTCACTCTTGTAGTGGCCTTTTTGACCACACTCGTAGCACCTAGGAGTTGAGGAGGAGGGCTTGCTCTTGAAGTGTCTTCCTTTTGAGTAGTTGGCTTCATGATCATTTGCACCTTCATCTTCACTTGAGGAAGGGCAGGGAGACTTCATGGCAAGTTGTTGTTGCCGGACCATTTCTTCAACTTGGGCTTTGAAGGCTGTGTCCTTCATCTTCTTTGATTCCTTCTCTTCTCTTTTCTCCTCTTCCTCTTGCTTGTCGAGCCTAGGTTCATGTGCTTGGAGGTTACCAACCAGCTCCTCGATTGACAACTCGCTCAGCTTGTAGACTTCTTCAATTGAAGTGACCTTTGGCTCCCATCTCTTTGGAAGAGATCTCAAGATCTTTACATTGATTGTACCTCTATCCATGACACTCCCAAGGGCTGCAAGGCTGTTCAAGATGACATTCAACCTTGTGTACATGTCCGCAACTCTTTCATTCTTCCCCATCTTGAAGTTCTCAAGTAGGCCTCCGAGCATATAGACTTTGGCCTCCTTGACTTGCCCCGTCCCTTCATAGGTGACACACAACTTATGCCAAATCTCATGCGCCGTGTCCCAAGAAGACATGCGGTTGAACTCCGATGGTG
Organism: Alisma plantago-aquatica; assembly: GCA_963693085.1. Taxonomy (NCBI): domain Eukaryota; kingdom Viridiplantae; phylum Streptophyta; class Magnoliopsida; order Alismatales; family Alismataceae; genus Alisma; species Alisma plantago-aquatica. Next base: position 622,903,639 of record OY856414.1, on the reverse strand, counting down.
TGAGGGCGGCGTAGATGATGCTCACGGCTTTAGCATTGAGTTGAGCACGCTTCATCTCATCTTCCGTCCATGTGGTGATGTTCCCCTTTGGCTCTTCATACTTGAGATGGACTATCTTCCACATCTCGTAGCTTACTCCTTGGATGTAGAATTGCATCCTTCTCTTCCAATATAGGAAGTTTGTGCCGTCGAAGACCGGGGGTCTCATGGAGAAGCTTCCTTCAAGATTGAGTGACCCAAGAGAAGAATCACCCATCTTCTCCTACTTGTTGAAGTAGCTTGGAGAAGACCTGCTCTGATACCACTTGTTGGATCAATGGGCTCTAGAACGGGGGGTTGAATAGAGCTTCACAAACTTCACAAAAGTGATTAGACCACCAAATTATATTAAGTGCAGAACTTAAACCAAAACAGCAATTTGATGTCCTAAACTAGCATACAAAGCAAGGATAAGAGACAAGGAATAGCATGCACTTGGACAGGTGGTTTAGAGTGGTTCCATGTCCTAAACTTAGGAGCAATGTCAGTCCACTACCTAGAGTTGGTTAGGCTCTAGGATTTGTAACTTGGTTCTCTTATATATATCACACAATAAGATTACAAGCTACAACAACCAACCATCCAAGGACTTATATATCAAGCCAAGATCTTCTACCTCACCAAGGACTTACCCACCAAGCAAGTAGTCTTCAGCCTTCTTCAAAGGACTTACCCACTCTTGCTCTAGTCTTCGGCCTTGTAGGAATTACCCATCTTGCTTGAGCTTTGCCTTGCACCTCTCCTTCTCTTGGAGAGCTTTAGCACCTTCCTCCTTCACTCGGAGGCCTGGAGCAGCTAGCCTTCTTCTCCTTCACTCGGGGAAGAACAACAACCTTCTTCTCTTTCACTCGGAGAAGAAACTTCAAGCAATCTTCATAGGGAATGGAGATGGGAGAAGTAGAAAGGAGAGCTTTACAACATTACAAATGATAGCTCTCATACATGGGATCCTAACTCACTCATACTCACGATTTTGCTTTGAAGGTAGAGAAAGAAAGGGGCTCAAAGGATTAGAAACCACTCAACTAAGGCTAGGACCAAGCATATGTGAATGAGCAACCTTGGAATGAAGTCCAAGAGGTCCTATTTATAGTTGAGGGTGTCCCTTTGAGGTTGGGAGAGATAAGGGGCACAAACTAGCCGTTTTACAACTTGCAACGAATCTATTTTGAGTCCCACCTACTCCTCCAACGGTTGGAATTGCTTTTTCTGCATTCCAGTACAGTCTGATCGACCGAGTTTCAATAAAGGCAACTCGGCCGAACCACTAAAAGACAAGGATGAAAGCTAGACTGTCGGCCGAGTTCCCTTGGAGAAACTCGGACGATCGGTCGACTTTCATCTTGGACCGATCAGTGGATCGGCCGAGTTTCGTGGTCTAGAAACTTGACCGAACGGGAATCGGCTGAGTTGGAAACTCGGCCGATTGCATCAAAAATTCTAGAATAACTGGATCGGCCGAGTTTGGAATTCGGCCGACAAAATCCCTGTTATGGGTATTTTGGAATTTTTGTAAAACTGTACAAATGATGGATTTTTGAGTCCCAATAATTTTATCCATCTTAGTTACAATACAAAACATGAGTATAAGTGATTACATCAATTGTTCTAAGCCAATAAGGGCTATTTCACAAAACGGTCAAAAGTCACATGTTTTGCATGTGCTGGATGAGTAGCTTTTGAGTTGAATGTGATTCTTTTCTTGTACCTAATGTCTGAAACAATCTCAAATAGATTTGTTAGATACATATGAATGGAATGGTTAAGTCATTATCAAAATATGGGCAATGTGCGACACCTAGGTCAACAACATGGAGCTTCTTCCAAAAGTTCCATGTCTCTTGGGTAGACTTAATGGGCACAAAGTATGGAGGCCTAGGGCCTGATAACTTGTTAGGATCCCACATCTGACGTAGCATTAAATCTGTGATCCATGTTGTACACAAAAACTCAAGGAAGGCATTTCTATCTGGTTGGGACACTAACATCTGGTTAGATGCCTGGGTAGGTGAAGGCCTTACGCCTTCTCTCAAGTCAGGGCTGGATATTCTAGAAGACATTAAAGATATGGAAGTTGCCTACTTAGCTGAAAATGAGGAATCATGGGATATGGAATTCCTGAACCACTGATTCACCCTCTCATCTGTTCAAGCCATCTCGAGCTTGCCCATCCCCAAAACAAACTATGGCAGGGTTAGGTGGGTCTGGTCACATACTAAGAATGGTAACATCACTTCTAATTCTGCCTACATAGTTCTTACTAACTCTTTGGACCTGGCCAGTACTGGCTACTATGAAGAGATCTAGTCTTTACCTATCCCAAGAAGAATGAGGACCTTTCTATGGTTAGCCCATCAAGATCACCTAAGTACAAACCTTAAGCGTCTAAAAAGGAACCTCACTGTAAACACCAATTGCCCTAAATATCATAATACTGAAGAATCCATCCTCCATTCCCTGAGAGATTGTACCAAGGTGAAACAAACATGGCAATGCCTACTTCCCTTGGAAACCACTCTCTTCTTTGAATCCACATCCACCCTTGAGTGGATAGGATACAATTTGAAATTCCTAAGCAAATTGGGCAATTGGAGGATGTTGTTCACGTGTGCCTGTTGGTGGCTTTGGAAAAGTAGGAACCTCCTCATCTTCGAATAAAAAACAATACCCCATCCAGTTCTGGATGTTCTCTATAGGTCAGACACGAAGGCTTCTCAAAAAGTGTCTTCAAGTCATGCTTGTCACATGACAAGCCTGAAGCATCCAGCAACAACCTTGTCTCTGATTCCCATCAACATGACCATTATGCATGTTGACACGACCATGAATGCCAATACAAAAAACTATGCTGCGAGCTTGATTATTAGGACAAGCAACGGCCTATGGCTACATGGAGAAGCCATGCTGAGGAAAGGAACTGACCCTATGGAGGGAAAGTTGAGTGCTATCCTAGACGGTTTGTCCTATGCTCAAGAATACTCTAATCCGGTGAGCTCATTGTTACTAATTCCAAAAACACAGCCCAATGGTCCAAGAATGTGAAGGAGACTCCTCTCAAGTATCTTCTGCTAGTCAATGCCATCAAACATGAATGGAGCTTCACACCAGTGCAGGAAATCTCCTTCTCTCTAAGGGACCGGAACAAATTAGTAGACCTACAAGCAAAGCAATGCCTCAAACAGCCTGAGGCGAGCATATCTTGGGATTGTTGTGCAGACTTCTTACTTTCTTTTTGCCTTGTCCAAGTAGATAGGTTCCCAAACTTGTTCTTAATTCCCTCCCCAAAGTTGCTCGGTAATCAGCGATAGCTGATATATACAAAAAAAACAATTTTCAATTCATCATAGTCTATTCCTCATGGACATAGCTTTCACAACAAGGATTTAGGGCCAGAGCCACTCCAGTGACTCACTCCTAAATCTTGGTGGTCTAACCTTTAAGGTCTCAAACCACACTCTGAAAATCCTTCTAAAATTCTCTGATTACGATAAGGAGATCTGTTTTGTTTCCCCAATGTAGACCTTAGGGAAATCACGGTGTTCTGAGCACCTAAGTATATGTATCATTACTTCAGTTGTTATTAAATCTCTTTTATTCATCTCAAAAGAATTCAAAACATCATTTATCATATGTATGCATTGTCGTGCAACTAGAATGACATAAATAAAATTAGGTTTATCAAGAAAGAACAAAGATTAAAACAAGAATCATAACAATATGTAATTTTTCAAGACATCTAATTCTTTCCATTACCACATCGTATCCTAGAAATCATCATCAACGGGCCTTCATCCAGTGACATGATTTCATTGTACATCATTTACCCAAAATAGGGTTTCTCAAAAGTAATCAAAGTATGTTAATTTGATCTCAACATATTTCTTATCCATTCATTTCATATCAAAATTCTCATAAGGTATTAACAAATATATTAGAGCTAGCAACAATATAATCATATAGTCATCCCATGCCATTTATTATGCTCGGAACAAGCTTATTATGTAACAAATACTTATTCTATCCAATTTTTATAGATATGAATAAATTTCATGTATAAACATGCATAACACACTTAATACTTCTCTCTTACTATTTATCATTCTTCAATTAAGGTTACTATTCAATGCATAAGTGATCTCATTTGAAATCTATCAGAGAAGGCCATCTTCGGGATACAAGTATCTTGCCTTACAATTACAATTCAAGTACACATTCTTATAAACCAATTCATATCCTTGAACCTCATCTTGTATTTGAATTTTACTATATTTATATGCATTCCTTGATCCCTCATTTGAGTTCATTATTCAGTAGTGTTACATAGGTCATCATTTTAGGGTTAGACTTAGGTTCTTAGATCCATCTACTAGTTTTCATCATTTTCCTTTCATTTCATATTCATTAATATTAACTTTTTTCATTTCATGTCCACTACTACTCTTAGTTCAAAACATTCTAAAGTTACTAAATGCATAAGGTTTCTGTCTCATTGATATGCTTCATAGTATGATCTTAGAGTATTCTATTCATTTTAGGTCAAATGAGATATACTTAAAGTAAAAAGATAAAATATTTCCTCATACTTTTTTGTTAATGTTTAGTTCAATAAATATCATCACAATTTGTCACCCCCTGTCCGTTTCTTATTTTTCATCTACATACATGTATCATATCATTTGACTTGTAATCGAATTTTGGTAAATAAAGGAAATCCTTCCATTTTTTATCAAACACTATTATTAGAAGATATCACATATTAGGGTTTCTTCTTCTTACTCCTTAGACTTCATTCATCTCTCAATTCAGCATTCGGTGGCTTGTTTAAAAGTCTAGCATTCATGTGGGGTTTTCTCATATTCCATATATTATACTACAATACACACATTAGGCTTATTTCGTGTTAATAAGGCTTATCACCTTTCAAATGAAGTAATAATACCTACACATCGAGAATTTCATCACGTTTATAAGATTATATACAACTTTGAACTTTATCTCTCATAATCAACTCAATACTAGATTTCTAGGGTTAAGAAGTTAACTTAGTTTGACACAATGTAAGGATCATATCAAATAATATTATCACAATGCACAGGGGTTCATTAGAGATATTCACACACATAGAAACACTAATTCCCATGTCCATGTATTTCATACACCAATCTTAAGTATACATTAACTAATGACTCCTTTGATTCAATCTATCAACACAAACCCTAAATAGGGAATATCGTCACCTCATACCAGTTCTTATGTATATATCATATTCAATTTCATTAAGATTCAAAAATACACTTATGTAATTCATTCTAATACAAATCAAATATGGTTATGGACATGTCAACTCAATTTCTAAGCATATCATTCAATAGGTTGATTCTAGGCAATATTCATATAAAATAACATAATACTACATCTATAGGATTTTTATTGAATATTGAATCAATAAATTAGGAGATAAACAAATACAAATCAAATAGAAATGATCTAAATCAGTAGCTTTTAGTTCCTCAAAATCATCCCAATTGATTACCCACTTGCATACATGTACTAGCAATGATCTTGACTATTTTATCTGAATATAAGTAGGCTTTCAACATTATTATAGAGCGTAATAGGGAGATAAACACTCACCTAAGGTGACAAGAACCTTAAAAATGTATGTCAAACTCTGGTTTTTGGAAATCCACCAAGGTTGTAGCTATTTAATCCATTTCTTCCTCCTCTCAAGTCTGAAATCCTAGAAATGGAGATTTGATATCATTTTGAATCAAATCAAAAAAGGGAAGGAATATTGACATCTAAGATAATATTCACCATGAAAGACTAGGCAAAGAAGCTAAAATTACTTAATTTCATCATTTCTCAGATAATAAAACCCTAGATTTTCGATTCCACCACTTTCTCCTCTAAAACCCTAACTCTCCCTCTCTCACTAGTACTTTGTTTCTTTAGAATTTATTAACAAATATGAGATCTCCTTGGGTGCTTGGTTACTCATATAATTCAAGTATGATTCTTGGGTCAATTTTCAACTTTATACTTTCTTTTATTTTAGCATAATTTTATATCATAAAATGTTACTAAAAATTATTTACGTCATAGGTCAAAACTCATCCAAAAATATGAGAATTTAGCATGTTATGTGAGACAAAATTTTATAGATGAATCAAAAATTTCAGATCATTCAGAGTTTCCAATAAATAAATAACAAACACTACTCTTCTATAAACCAATCTGCATCATGGTCGGTCGAGTTGTTATTGATAAGAATCTCAGATGACATCACACTCTATAAGACTCGTAGATTATCCAAGAATTATGAAAATTTAATATTATGTCTATAATGGCCTTTCAAAGAACTAGTTAAAATCTTATAATAATTGTATGTACCACTTAAAAGATAAAATTCAAATAAAAGACTACAATATTCAGCCTAAAAGCATGGTCGAATGAGTTTGTCCTGGGGAATCTCGACCAACAAATAGGTCATAAAACATTAAAAATTTCTGATATATTGAAAAAATGCTTAAATTGAGTTATTCATACATATCCAAACTTCAACTAAATTTGAGTTGTATATAAAATACTAAAAATCATTTGGTGCACCATTATACTTATCAAATTCTACATTCATATGCTAGCAAAACCTTAATTTTGGTTGTTAGAATTTTTAATTCTCAAACCCTAATTATATGAAATAAGAGCATTAGTAGAGTTTATCATTTGTTTAGAGAATCATAATTATACTTCCATCATTAATCAAGCTTTAAATAATGATTAATCTAGTTAAGCATGCAATCATCCAAGTAAACGTTAATTAGATGGCTAATTTGAAAATGGCTCATTACAAACTCTCCCCTCCTATCAAGATTTCATCATGAAATCATGGAAATGATATGGAAGAGTATCATATCATCTAACTTTCATCACTCTCAGTGTCAAGTTGAAAAGATGTCCATTTTATCTTTCTTTCACAGGACATTATTTTCTTAGTTCTTAGATCTTTTACACTGGATTCTGAGTTTACTAACATTAGGTTGATATTTCATCCGTTGTCATTTCCATATTCCTTATTGAGTATTAATAACACTTATTTCACAAATATTAATAATACATCACTTATCAAAATGTGATTCATGTCACCATTGATATTCCTTAAAAAAATTATTATGTATCTCATGGATCAAGTGTGTATTATTATTTGTATCCATCAATTTTCTTCATATAGAATATCATTGACTAGCATAATTCTTAGGTTTTAGATTTTTCTTACAAGTTCAGATTCAAACCTATATTCAAACTCATTAGGAATTATCTTCATAAACCATTATACTTTTGTCTTTCTCATATGAAATTTCATGCTTGTCTTAGGTTCCATATTGAATAATAAAATCATTTATCTTTCACCATTTTATCACCATTCTTTTTGTCATCATTTATCTTATTATACTCTCAAACTTTCTTCATTTAAATGCTTGGTCAGGGAAACTAGAAGAAGTACAATCAATAGTTTCATACTAACTTTTCTAAGTACCCAAATACTTGACAAAAATATCTGGATACTGAATTCAGTTACTATGCAATCATTTAGGTTTTATTCAACATCCACCTTATCATTTTAGCCCTAGATCCTATGTCTATGTAGAATCATCTATCCTAGGCTCTAGTACCACATTGTCAGGACATCTCTTATGATTAGGATACCTTCTAATCATTAGAGAGAATCCCTAAACCTAAACCTAGAGTATTAAACAAAAAAATGAATTCTCAACAAAGGTGATTAAAATATTATATGAAGATCACATATAATTTTCATTTTTTCTTCACTATTTTCATAAACCAATGTCACATTAAGGACATCACATTATGAAGTCACAAATCTTATTCAACTACATTAAAACTAGAATCAAATCTTACTGCTCACATGCAATTCAGTTGACATCATATACAAGTACATTAATGAATGGTTTGATACACTACCCATCCTGGGAAAGAGAGAGTCTAGGGACACTCTAATCTAACTATTTATTCTTCTTTTTACATCTTCTTATTCACGACCTCTTTGTTGGATAGTATTATAACTAAAAACATTTCAAACAACCTCATGAGCCTCATATAGAGCCCCAGTGAGTGGATACCTCCCACTCAAGATGAGTACATGCATCAACATAGGTTAAATATAATGAACCTTAAAGAAACATGCAAATATTGAAAAGTATAGCATTTAGTTCTAACATATAGTTAAATCCAGTTTATGATAATATTCTAATGAATAAAAAAAAGTAATCACTTAGATCGAATTCAACTTTAAAACATCTTTTAGAGAACATCTATGACATATCAGCAGATGCTACTTAATTCAAAATGACAATCCTTTAGTATGAGTAACAAGTCAAGATCTAATGATCTAGAATCAATATATAACAATAACATCATCTTTGTGACACCCACCACTGAATTTGAAGTACACCTAAGACATGTTTACCAAACATGACTATCCAAATGACCAGTAAATCCAAATCTTATTTACAGTGGATGTTAAACTCCATCATTAACTAACTATCAACATTTAATATCACATTCCATACTAAGCATAAAATAATGAGACAACATATTTATTTACAAAGAATAACTAATTTTCACAACAAAAATCATATTCAACAACAATAGATTTGTCACTTAGTAGTAAAAGGGATGTAATAAACACTCAACTAATTCCTACATGACTTTTCATCTCTTATACATTTTCCCTGAAACTGCTTGTCTTGTACCTCACCGAGTACAAGTCGACATGCCTAATTCTCATGTCAATGAATCACTGTTACTATCTTAGGGTTTAGTCAACCACCCTAAGATATGAACAATAGACCTTGGTCCACCTCAGGGTTTCCTAGAGAGGCTCGGATCCTCATCTCAGATACACGAGATAGGAGCCAACATAACAAAATATCACATATCATCATTGCATATCAAATGTCATCATATTTCACATGTTTCACAATTTTCATTTCATCATAGTCAATTCCTCATGCACGCAAACATTCACAATAAGGATTTAGAGCCAGAGGCACTCCATATGACTCACTCCTAAATCTTGGTGGTCTAACCTTAAAGGTCTCAATCCAAACTACAAAAATCATTGTCAAATTATATTATTACTACAAGGAGATCCATCTTATTTCCCTAGTCTGGACCTCGGGGTAAACTCATGGTCTTCAAGGAACCTAACCAGATGTGTCAGTATTTTACTTGTTATTAAATATCTTTTACTCATCTTAATATAATTCAAAACATCATGTATCATATGTGTCCATTATCACAGAACTATAATGACATGAATGAAACTAGGTTTATCAAGTAAAGATAAAGATTAAAACAAGAATCATAACAATATGTAATTTTGCAACACATTTGATTCTTTCCATTTCCACATCACACCATAGCAATCATCATCAATGGGCCTTCACCCTAAGACAAGATTTCATTGTCCATCATTTACCCTAAATAGCGTTTCTTAGAAGTAGTTAAAGTATGTTAATTCAATCTCAACATATTTCTTATCCAATCATTTCACATCAAAACTCTCATCAAGTATTAACAGAGACATTAGAACTAGCAACAATATAGGCATATAGACATCTCATGCCATTCATCATGCTCAGAACAAGGTTATCATGCACGTAATACTTATTCTATACAATTCTAATAGATATGAATAAATTTCAAGTACAAACATTCTTAATACTTCTCTATTAATATTTATCATTCTTCAGTTAGGTCTATTGTTTAACGCATAAGTGATCTAATTTGAAATCTTGGCATCCTCATCTTCAAAATACAAGTACCTTGACATACAATTACAATTCAAGAGCACATTGTAATAAACCAATTCATATCCTTGAACCTCATCTTGTATTTGAATATAATCCTATTCATATGCATTCTGTAATCCCTCATTTGAGTTCATTGCTCATTAACATTACAAAGGTCATCATTTTAGGGTTATAGTTAGATTCTTAGATCCATCTAATAGTTCTCATCATTTTCCTTTTATTTCATTTCCATTAATCTTAAGTTCTTCATTTCATGTTCACTAGTACTCTTGGAATGAAACATTCTAATGTTGCTAAATGCATAAGGTCTCTCTCATTGATATCCTTTATAGCCTGATTTATAGTATTCTACTCATTTTAGGTCAATCAAGATATACTTATAGTAAAAAGATAAAAGACTTCCTCATACTTATTTTTATTAATATTTAGTTCATTACATTTCATCACAATCAATCTCACCCTTGTACTTTTCTTATTTTTCATCTACATACATATATCATATCATGTGACTGGTAATCAAATTCTATTAAAAAAAGCAATCTTTCCATGATTTATGAAACTCTCAAATTAGAAGGTACCATAGATTAGGGTTCGTTCTTCTTACTCCTTAGTCTTCATTCATCTCTCAATTCATCATTACGCGACTTGCATAAAATTGTAGCATGCATGTGGGCTTTTCTCATATTCCATATATTATATTAGAATACACGCATTATTTTTATATCATCTTAATAAGACTTATCACCTTCAAATGAAGTAATAACACCTACAAATTGAGAATTCCATCAAATTTATAAGATTATATAAAACTTTGAATTTTATCTCTCATGATCAACTCAATACTAGCTTTCTAGGTTTAAGAATTCACCTTAGTTCAACATATCATAAGGATCATATCACTCAGTAATCTCATCACAATGCACATGGGTTCATTAGGGATATTCACACACATGGAAACACTAATTCCCATCTCCACATATTTCATTCATCAATCATAAGTGTACATTAATTCAAAGAATCCTTTGAATCAATCCCTCAACACAAAACCTAAACAGGGTTCGTTAAGGTTCAACAATACACTTATGTAACTCAATCTAATACAATTCTAATACGATTATGTACATGTCAACTCAATTTCTAAGCATAACATTTAGTAGGTTGATTCTAGGCAATATTCTTACAAAACAATATAATACTCGATCCATAGGATTTTTCTTGAATCTTGAATCAATAGATCAGGAGCTAAACAAATACAAGTCAAATAGAAATGATCTATATCAGAAGCTTTTAGTTCCTCAAAATCATCCCAATTGACTATCCACTTGCATACAGGCACTACCAATGATCTTGATTATTGTAGACAGATAGAATTAGGTTTTCAACATGATTACAAATCTTAATAGGGATAAAAAAACTAACCTAAGGTGATAACCACCTTAAAAACACAGGTCAAACTTTGGTTTTTGGAAATTCACCAAGGTTCTAGCTATTGAATCCATTTCTTCCTCCTCTCAACTCAGAAACACTATAAATGGATATTAGGAAGTAAAGAGTTAGAAAGGGAGAGTTGCTATCATTTTGAATCAAATTAGATAAGGTATGGACTCTTGACATGTGAGAGAATATTCACCATGAAAGGCAATGCAAAGAATACAAACTTACTTGATGTCATCATTTCTTTGATGATAAAACCCTCGATCGTCAATTCCACCACTTTCTCCTCTCAAATCTTAACTCTCCCTCTCTAACTAGGATTTCTCTTCTATAGAATGAATCAAGAACTATGAGGTATCCTTGGGTTCTAGGTTACTCACATAGTTCAATTAAGGTTCTTAAGTCAATTACAAATTGACCCAACTTTACACTTTTTTATTTCAGTAGAATTTTCTGTCATAAAGATGATACTAAAAATCATTCACTTAATAGGTCAAAACTCATCCAAAATTATGAAAATTTATTATGTTGCATGAGATGTCATTTTAGGGCTACACCAAAAATTTCAGAACATTAAGAGTTACAAATAAATAAATAAAAACTAAACATTACACTGTTATACTATAGTATGTATCATGGTCGGTCGAGTTGTTACTGATAAGAAATTTGACCTATACCACACTCTGTAAGACTCAAACATTATCCAACAATTATGAAAATTTAACATAATGTCCAAAATGGCGTTTCCCAGACCTAATTGAAATATCAAATAAATTGAATGTACCAATTAAAAGATAAAATTCAAATACCATACTTATATATTTCAGCCTAAGACCATGATTGAATGAGTTTGTCCTGAGGAAACTCGACCGACAAGCAGGTGATAAAACATTCATAAAATTCTAATATTTAAAAAAAATCTTAAAATTTAGTTATATAAATCATATCTAGATTTCCTTTTTTAGAAATATGTAAATATATTGCCAAAGGAGCCTGTGCAAAGTAACAAGACCTACAAAACAAAACATGTACATGGGGATTATCTACAAATACCCCAGTATCTCTTGGCTTGCTCAGACATGCTTGAAGCTAAGCCTTTTCTATACTTCATAATATGAGACAAAGCAATAGCTATCTTAGTAATTACCATTTCCTTATTACAATACTTTCTCCCAAGATTCCTATTGTCTCTCTCCTCCCATACAAAATAGCAAAAACCTGGTATGCATAACCCCCCAACAACTTCCTCATTCTTGCTATTGAGTTTGGAATTTAGTTTAGTGATCATACCAATGATATTGTCACCAAAAAAATGACCCCATTCATTCTTGAGGCATATAGTAGCCCAAATACTCCTAAAGAAGCTACACCATCCAAATAGATGGTTATGACTCTCATCATCTCTATTACAAAGTGAGCACTTCACCTCGACCTGTAGACCCTCCTACTCATCCTATCCATGGTAGGAAGCTTGGACAAGATAGCTTTGTAGGTCATAGTACTCCATTTAGGAATGTGGCAGTAGTTCCAGAGCATACCATTGCACGAAACATCGTCCCTAGCATGAATGTTGATCCATGGTGTCGTCCTTAGATCCACCAGATAGGTAACACCATTCATATCAACACTGTAAGCGTTCTGAACACATATTCCTCCGGATTCTTGAAGATGAGCTATCATAACCCTACTATACGTCGCCATATCTCTTCATCATACACTAAGTCCAAATGTTATCCTTCTCTCTCAGGAACCTATCAATCCTTCTACCATGACTTTCTTTCACCATGTACTTCAGATATTTGAGATTAAGGCCACCTTTGTAGAGTGGTCTAGCAATAGTGTCTCAAGCCACACTATGCCCACTTCCACCCTAGATGAAATTAGCACATATTTTCCTTATACTGTCAGCAGTGGGTCAGGGGATATCACAAACCTCAAACCAAAACCTGACCATAGCTTGAAGAACATACCTGATCAACATCAGCCTACCAGCCATAGACAATTGAATAGCCGACCACTTATTGATCTTAGCTCTGTGTAGATCAAGACATTGTGAGAAATCAATAGATGAACCTTTACCCCCTACCACAAGTACTATGAGATATCTGGTTGGTATCCTACCAATATTGACCCCTATTGTTGTTCACATCCTCCCTCTCTTGGTATCATAGGACTTGGACAAAAAGACCCTTGATTGAATAGTACTGATATAGAGACCAGTTAAGTGCCCAAACTTCATTATAACTTTTATGAGTTCCTTCAACCTATTGGCGTGCCTAGTGGAGAATGTCATTGCATCATCTATGAATATTAAATGTGAAATTACCTTAACATTCTTTATGTTGAACGACTTCACTTTCTTACTAGCAACTACATCATTCATCATTGTGGTAAGGCCCTCCATCACAATGGTGAACATCAGAGGGGATAAGGGATCCCCCTACCTTATCACATTCGAAGCTGTGAAAAGTCCCACATGACCCCCATTCAGGAGAATAGAAAAGGAGGTAGTAGTGACGCATTGCTTGATGATGGAATCCATTTTTCACTGAAACCAATAGACTTCATCATAGACCACATAGAATCCCATCTAACATGATCGTAGGCCTTTGTCAGTCAACCTTCAGACAGGACGTGGCATTTCTATTTGTCATCTTGAACCATGTAAGGAACTCTGTGGCCAGTAGGGTGCTATCTGAGATCCTTCTTCCTTTAATGAAGGATCTTTTCTCCTTTGATATAATGGAATAGAGAACCTTATTGAGCCAACTTGCAAGTACTTTAGAAACAATTTTATATAGTACATTACAACAATAAATTGACCTATAGTCGACTATGCTTTCAATTTCATTTTTCTTATGAATGAGTTTAATGAACGCATGGTTCATATCCCGGACCATGCTATTCCCTTTAATTATCCATCTCACAACTTTAATAATATCGTATTTCACCAGATACCACATGGTTTGGAAAAAATTCCATTCATGTCATTGGGCTAGGCACCTTACTGGCATTTATGGAGAAAACAACTTTCTTAACTTCCTCCTCATCCACCTACGAACACAGCAAAGCATTGGAATCATTGTCCACCCTTCTCTCTAGTAATAACTCTGAGTAGTTGTCCCTACTGATGTCTACTTGATTATAAAGAATGTTGAAGTAGTTCATAGCATTTAAGGCAACACCATCTCTTCTGTTCACCACTTGTCCATTTTCATCAATCATTTCATGTATATATTCTTTCATCTCTTTTTTCTTAATAGCCCTATGATAGATCTTAGTGTTACAATCTCCATCTCTAAGTCATTCCATTCTACTTCTTTTCCAATAATACATCTCCTCAGCCTTTTTAAATTTGTGCAGTCTATCTTCAGCTTTTTCTTCATCTTTGAAGAGTTCGTCATTCAAAGGGTCATTCCTAATTTTCTCCATAGTTTGATTGTACTTCTATTTAGCCTCATTGAGTAGGTTCCTCAAGTTCACCTTCTCTCTACTCCACTTTTTAAGTGCTTTCTTTGTACTCTTTATTTTTTTTAAGGCTTTGAACAAATCATTGCCTTCCACACTAGTATTCCAACTAGTCTCTACTATTTCTTTAAAGCATGGCCACTCACACCACCAATCAAGAAATTGGAAAGGTCTCCTAATTATCGATTTATCCAAAAGATCTAACTTCATCCACATACAATCACTCAGAGAGTTAGAGCCCACCTTGATGAAGGAATTAGTCCATAGATTCAATCATTGCTCATGGACCAATCCTTTATTAATAGAGCTAGAAATCCTTCTTTTATTCACCTATTTGTTGGACCAGGTGGTCTTGCTGCCTACTCTGTTTAGTTTTATCAGCCTTGCCTCTTCCACCATATTGTTGAAGGATGCCAGTATTCTTTCAGGTACCCTATCACCCCCATACTTGTCATCATCCCTCCTGATATTATTGAAATTCCCTATGACTATCCGAGGGATCTCATGTTGGGCAGTATTAAAAAGAATCTTCCACAACCCTTCTCTGTCACCCTCCAGGCATTCACCATAAACACCTAACAAAATGAAGGATGCACCCCCATGATTACAACAAGAAATTGTTACCACCTGATTAGATGCGTTGATGGCATCCACATCCAAGGCATCACTCAGCCTCCTGACTACAATTCAACCACCTTCTCTTTGATCAAGGTTAGAGATGGATCTCCAACCATTAGGAAACAAGGTATCAACCCTCTCCCTGATAGATCTTATTATTCTAGTCTTCAAGCAGGTGACCAGTAAAGCCCTAATCTCTGTTATAGCTTTCTTGAGCTCCCTTTGGCTCCCCGCCAAGGATGCCCCATGCACATTCCATGCGAGGATAGACATTAATTAACCCTGTTAGACCCACCCCCTATATCAGGGTGGGTATTCTTCTTTTCTTTCTTTTTTTGTACTTCTAGTCTGCCATGGGCTTCGTCTATGTCCTTTCTCACTTCCTCCTGGATCCTCATCAATCACCTGGTCAAGCACTGAGAACAAATTTTCATCTTTCAATGTCTCCCTATTCTTTGATGCCTCTACTTCCTTGGACCTTTCAGTATCCAGTATTTATCCTTCTTCCACCACTATGACCTCTTGCGTAGTAGTGATCGTCGTAGCTGTATCACCATCACTAGAGGTAGCCACAATAGTTTCATCAGCTATCACAACCTCAATTTCCATCATCACAGGGATGTTTGAGGTAGTTTTCTCCTTGCCTTTCCTATACTCCAGTAGAGGTCTGGACGTGCCATTCCTCCTCTCCCTACCACACAGATCATCAGGGATAATATAAGGATCTCAAAACATGTCTTTACTCCTTTCACCAGGGCAGTCCACTATGTCATGTCCAAACACTTTGCAGGTACTACACCGGTCGGGCAAAGCTTCATACTTGAACCTCACTTCCCATTCATCTTCGTTGGGTAGTTCGACCATCACCTCAGGGGGTGGTCCCTTGTCATCGGAGATGTCCACACAAAATCTAGTGCATCCTTGAACCGATCCATTAGAGTGTCTATCGATCGCTCTAGGTACCTCGATGGCATGGGCAATGACAAGTATGGCTCACGAAATATAGTGCTTACCCACATCAGAAAGGGATGCCCAGACAGGTGCAGTGGTGAAAGCAGATCTGTGAGTATCAGCTTGTGGCATCCATTTATAGACCAGCACCAAATGATCATTGAAGAACCATGGTCCCTTAAGCATAGTGTCGTTGCGATCAGCATCACTGGAAAACTGGGTGAGGAAGAGCCCACCATCGAGAGTGAACACTTCAATCTCCCCCTTAGGTCGCCACTGACGTATCATCCACACCTTTAGCTGTTGGGGGTGGCACTTCTTTCCAAGGATTTGTACTATCACAGAGAAGTGATGGTAGTCCTCCATCTCATCCATGATTGGGTTGTTGAACCTAGTCCATAGTCGCTTGTCCCCCTTGTCGAGGAAGGGCACCTTGGGATCATCCGGCGCTGAGCCCCACAATTTGGGAGGAGGCCTTGCAACAGATTTGACCCAATATCACCCAAATGTGACATCTGCATTGGGAGAAAACCAGTCATCTACATCCTTACTTCCACTGGTGTCGGCATTATGGGTGGAGGCAGAGGGGTCGGAGAACCCCCAATCGCCATTTGCCTCAATGGATTTATTATAAGCATGTTGGTATACTAGAATCTTCTCGATAATCATATCCAGATTTCAACTGAATCAGAGTTGTATGTAAAATAGTAAAAATCATTTACTACACCACTATACTTATCAAATTTCGTATTCATATGCTACAAAAACCCTAATTTTGGCCGATTTCGGTTTTCAATTCTCAAACCATAACTATATGGAATAAAATCATGATTAGAGTTTCTTATTAGGATTAGAGAATCATAATTAGACTACTATCACTAATAAATATTTAAATAATGATTAATCTAGTTAAGCATGTAATCATCCAAGTAAACCCTAATTAGATGGCTAATTTGAAAATGGGTCATTATATATAGGGTTGTGGATATGTGATGCCCTATCTTGTTCATCATTGTTTGTATGTATGCCCTGAGAGCCAATCATGGGATGATTGGTGGGATACATTAAGATTGATTTGATAAACATCAAAGGAAAGCTTCCAATTCTTTCTGCTTCAGTCATATGAGATAGTGATAGAACATATTGAATGTCTAGAGAATGATAGTACTCAATGACGTATGCCTTCAGGTTCTTGACCTAAACGATGAGATCATACGGATGCTAAGAGTTTGTACATTCTTTCTATGTCCCTAGTCGGATGTCATTGTGGAAGGTAGATAGAAAGCAATGACACACAAGACTAGATTGTGGTGTTGGTTGATGACAGAATCTCATTAGTCAAGATATAGAGATATCAAACCAAATACATAGGTACTTGTTAGAGAACAAGTGTACTGGACAGACCCACCGTGAGTTTGACACATGGAAACATGACATGGTAGTCACAGTCAGTACTCATAGTGATGGTGGTGAGTGTGATTCTTAGACCTAAAATCACTACACTCAACACATGTCGTTGGGCACACTTTGACATCATCAAACACAGTCCTGAAACATGGGTTGTTATAAAGGTGATGATTGGGTGGCTTTGACACATGGGGGTTTTTGAGGGGTGAGTGATAGATATGGGATTTGTCCCTCCTGAGGGAGTTTGATATCCAAGGCCACTTGATGAGTAGGATTGAGATAGGCATGCACACACATGTGTGAATCAGTATGTGATATTGATGTCATACATATCTCGTTCAATCTGCTCTGAGATCAAGAAAGTGAATGAACGTTTACAGGATGACTGTTCCATGCCTCGAGTTCATTCGGGATATCAGTGGCAAAGGAATTATACATTCACTGTAACACCATTCACGGATTTTAGGATTGAAAGTTGTTCTCCAACTTTCTACTTTCACTTGGGTAGCACTGATGTGTGACTAGGCACCGCTCTTTGCTTGTGAAGTCATAAGTGTTATGGACTTTCACTGCCAACGTGAAATGGACCTACAGGGTCACACACATAGGATTTAACCTGGAAGAGGAGTTTTGTCCACAAGCAACGTTTAGATTGATTACTAAAGGAGTTTAGTAGTTCAATTAAACACTCAATTGATTGATAGCTCAATATCATACTGTTCAAGGTGTTGGACATGTTGATTGGAGTATCAGATTGATTGAAATCACAATTGACTGATTCTGCACAACCTGCACTCCCAACCGATCGGTTCAAGTGTTGAACCGGTCGGCTGAGGTTGCTGAACCGGTCGGCTCAAGTGTTGAACTGATCGGCTCATGTACAAAGTGAAATGAGCGGTTCAAGTGTTAAACTGATTGGTTCAACTGGTGCAACCGAGAAAGTTGGGAAAGTCAGGTCGGTGAGAATTTTCCTTGCATTTCACTTTCCCAATTTGATTGGAACAAGGATTGGTATTCGATACCAATTAGAAACGAAAGAAGGAAAGTCAATCGGGAACCGACCAGGACCACGAACCGACCGGTTCAGAAGTGAACCGATCGGCTCATGGGTCCCAACCTATCGGTTGGTGTTCCAGCCGACCGGTTTAGGTCCCCAACCGACCGGTTCAGGTTGCGAGTTGGTTGCTTTTTGTGGAAAATCTCGAACCCTTCTACTCCTGCTTTTAGTCCCGCATTGCCCGGGATGGAGAACCCTGTCCCATGACCCTCCTATATATAGGGGTATTGGGGGATTCTCAAAGTACAACTCAGTGCAACCAGTTTCTCTGCAAAGTTGTCGTTCTCTCTGGTTTTGGTAACCGAGAGAGA
Source organism: Alisma plantago-aquatica (assembly GCA_963693085.1). Classification (NCBI taxonomy): domain Eukaryota; kingdom Viridiplantae; phylum Streptophyta; class Magnoliopsida; order Alismatales; family Alismataceae; genus Alisma; species Alisma plantago-aquatica. The sequence goes on along the minus strand of OY856414.1, from coordinate 622,884,518 downwards.
GCCTGAGCAAGTACTTCCTGTAAAGGGAGGTGCAGCAAGGGAAGGACAACTGCAGTTGCAACTGGAGGTAGGAGAGTGTGTTGGTGACTAGTACGTCAATAGGAGGGTGTGACTCCTTCCACTTCCTTGTGGGACAAGGAGTGTGGAGTTCTAGGTGGTCCGTGTGGACTACTTCAGAGGCGGGAGGTTTCTGCCTCTCAGGAGGACAACTGTCAATCCTGACAGTCTGGTGAGAGGAGGAGTCATGAGTCCTGGTGCGACTAGGAGCTGCACAGACACCGTCCAAGACCGGAGGTGAAGACCGCGCAAGGCGCGAGGTATTGTCGCCGAGCAAGCCTCGGGACAAGGTATGATTCCACAAACCATCCTTTCCTATTATATAGATGTTGACGCGTTTCCTCGTGCTGGGTTTGGGGGAGAAAATTTTGTTTCCGCTGCCTTCTCTGCCTCCCCTAAAACCCAACAGTGGTATCAGATCCACGTCAACTGCTCTATATTTTAGGAATATCGATATGATCGATTTTGGTTTGGCACCTTTATTTATTGCATACGATGCGAATAATATCAGCTTTATGCATGTCCAATCCTAAATCCACAAATCCCAAATTACATATATGATATGTATTATTAATGCACTTGATACGCGTCGCCCTTAAACGAGTTTTGTGGTGGATGTGTGTAACATGATTATGGCCTATAAACCCCTATCTGTGTGTGGCTGTTTGTGGTTGCTTGCATCTCAGTCTACGCACCGATCTTCCCTCTCTTATTCCTGATGTAACTCGAAATAATTCAAGATTCTTTCCTACCTTTGCTCCCCCCGAATGTAACTCAGGGTTTCCCTTTTAAGCAATGTATAAATAGGGTAGATTTTATTTCCTGTTATGTCAAAGAAGGCAGACATCCAGACGACAGCTAAGACGATCGGTTCAAGGAGTGTACCGATCGGTTGACGTTCCAGACGGTCGGTTCAAGGAGTGAACCGATCCATTGATGACCGGTTCGAGGAGTGAGATGAGCAGGTGGCGGACATGATGAGATGCACGACGTCCAAGCGAACCGATCAGTTGGAGGAGCCAACCGATCGGCTGGTGGCACCCAGACGACTGGCTGGAGAGTACAGATCATTCATGTGATGAGTTGATCAACTCGGATGGCAAGGCACAGATGTTCATCTTGTACAGGTTGCATGTCATGTTGACCTAGATGACCGTGATTCCTCTTGGCTCGAGGAATCACATTAGGATGGCCATAATCATCACTTTTTATCGTTTGTGCATGTTTTGTGGGATATAGCATGTATATGATACGTACTATGTATTGTGGTGATTGAATATGTATATGAATATAAAAACCAAATCCCTCATTAAAATATTAAGTTTTAGATGCCTTCCAAATGTGACACACGTGAAAAGCTTGATCGAACAAGTGTGGGCACGCCCTAGCGTGGTGCACCGTCTATCTCGTGGAAGCGTGAAGGATGAATGTGTGGGTCTGCCCTAGCAGGGTGCATGTTCATTGTGTTTGCTTTGGGTCGGACTTAACAAGGTGACCTAGATAGGATCTAGCACCTTGAGGCATGGAGATGATCATGGAAAGGAGTTGCATATGACATCTTATCAAGAGTTGCATATGATGCAATTGGCAAGAGTTGCCTACCTGAGAGATCTAAGTTGTGGGCGATCAGCCCTAACTGACTCATGACTTAGAGGATTTCAGGATCTTGCCCACTAGAAGGTTGTACGCTGCAATCTTCCGAATTGATGGTGAGGGCTATCAATTTGAATTAAAATAGTGGGAGCGATAATTAATTAAAGGCCTAATTATATCATCAAATTTTCAAATCAATCAAATAAGTCAAAAATGAGTTTTTGGACTAAAATTGCATATATTTCCTTTTGTTAATAGAAATGGTTAATCAACAATAATCACTTTATTTGCGATCGGTCTTTGAGACCAACAAATTAAATGGGAATAATTCCACGACTGGTTAGGATGATGAGAAGTGTTCTCAAAGAAGCGAAAGCTCCAAGTCCTACCAAGACCAGATAAACTCAATCCCACCACATCAATGGCAGAAGGTATGCTTATGGAAGCATACCGAGGAAGACATTGATGAGGAGTGCTTGATGTTGTGTTCTCTGAACTATGAGTTGCAGAGACAACATGAGACATATGATGTCTCCAAGACGCTGTCCTAGTATGTCATGACAGAAGGAGATCCAGTAAGGTATTCACACACTCAATGTGATTGGGTATGTGGAAAACCTGACTAAGAAGGATTCCCTCTGAGCCAAGGGTTGGCTATTGGTATGATACTGCAAATGTTGTGAGAATCATACAATTCATGATAAGCTACAACATGAACAACTTTGACAAGCATTGACAGAGTTGTTGGACATTTTGAGGATTGTAGAGGCAAAGATGAAGAAAGACAAACCATAATCTTTGATGTGATCAAAGAAAAGGTAAGTCTTAAGGGCAAGGATAAGGGCAAAGCAAAGAAGTGTTCTGATGCTAGCCAATAATCCAAGCCGTCTTCAGCCTCAAGGCACATGGGAAAGGGTGTATGAGGGAATTTCCCTCTATATCTGGAAGAACAAAAGAAGATGAAGGAGGGGATGGAGATCTCCACCTAAGGTATCATGAAATGAACCGCTTCTTTATCTGAGGTATATGATACCAAGATATGGATATGCCATATATGATATGCAATATCCGCAAAGAAGTGATGGCCTTTGTGAAAGGACCAAGAAAGAAGTACCCATCATTGGAGCAAGTATTGCTGCCATAGATAGGAGTACCTTTCAGTTCATTTCAGCCTAAAGGGCACGAAATAGAGTTGAGAACTACTATTTCATATATTGCCAATAGATAGAAACACTTTATTTTTGCATATTGTATGACAATGATGGCAATTAATAAAGTTGATGTTTCAATCTTAAAGATATGATCTTTGTGGAAATGCCTTGTTTATCTTGTAATACATGGTATGTATAAGATAAAATGATACCTAAAGTTATTGATAACTCAAACAATCTAAATAGCATCAATCATGAGGGATTCATTTCTAGTTTCCATATGATGTATAAATCTAGACTCTTTCAGTTAGAGAACCAGTAAGAGACATGAATATCTTGGACATGATTAATCAATCTTCACTAAAGGTAGTGGGAGAATGATTATCCTATTAGGTATAATACATGTGATGTATTTACATACCTATTGGGAAAAATGCTAATACTTCAAATGGTGTTTAGATAAATACCAATATGAATATCTTGAAGTGTTCAAGATTATCATAGATGAAGTGCAAATTTGGTAAAGTATTAATTCTTGAGGAGATCAATGAATGAAATACTTGGACCAAATGTTTGAGATCCTTACGAGTGATTATGATAATGTATCATAGTGAACTCATGATTAAAGAATGGTGATGTCTAAATCAAGAAGGAATCATACTATAAGGAGTTAGAGACTGATTATCAAATAACTGAATTCTTCTTATTAAAAGAATACCCCACACTAATAAAGGAAATTAAGAATCACAAGGGTTGTGAGTTCTTATATCCTTAACAGATACACCTCAATTATCTATGTGATGAGTTGTTCATGTGATGAGTCAACTATCTAGATGAATATGAGGAACTGAATTTTGAGTTATGGTTTATGACCATTATATCCTAAATGACGTCCATGTGAACCATAAGGTATGACCTTGATGGTAGCACTCATTGGATGAAATCCATAAGTGCAAATGAATCTTAAGTGTTAAGATACATGGATAACATTTTGAGAAGGATGATGCTTGTTGATTGCAACTTAATGACTAAGACATTTGGCATATGGATATTAAAACCACATTCCTATGAGGAATAAAACAAAGATGTGTACGTGACACAACCTATAAGGTTTATGAATCCACTAATGCAAATGAAGTCTATAAGTTAGAATGGACTAATCAATGTGATTGATTGAGTACAAGCAACTCAGAATTGGATCTTTACTTTGATAATATAGTCAAAGGGTTTGACTGATATGTCAAAGATAAAGAAGGGATCTTTGATTTAGTGGGAGTGTGTTCACATTCCACATGTTGATGTGAAATGGAAATGTTCTAGAATGGAAATCCAAAAGTGGAAATTATCTTTAAGGAAGATAGAGATGTTTCCTATGTGATAGGAATAGATATCTATAGAGATAGTTCTTGAAAAATCTCTTAACCTGAAAAGAGAGAGCATACATTGGCAATATGTACTGAAGTGTTCAGTATGCACAAATTCAGTGGGAGAAAACTTGTCCATGTTACATGGAGTTAGTATCCCAAGGCCAAGTGTCCAATTCTTATGAAGAATGGGAACACTAAGAATAGATATGGATCTATCATGTATGTAATCATCCCATTGTCTTGCATGTATGGACATGGCAAGAACAAAATGCATTCATCATCTTGTATGTATGACATGACAACTTGATGTGCTCATCCTGTTAACTCGTATGTGGGACATGATGAGTAGATGTCTGTCTACTTCCAGTAAGGGTTACTAGAATACCATGAGAACTTGATAAGTACTTGTGAAGTACTAGTTCTATGGAGATAAGGAAGAGTTTGATGTAAAGAGTTACATTGATGCGAACTTCCGAAAGGACAGAAAATTAATCGCAAAATATACATAGGATGTATAAAAGTGAAAGTTTGTTGATAATTGGAAATGTTCCAATAAAACCATTCAAAAGGAAAATGTCGAGTATCTATGCGTTAGAGAATAGCAGTAGATACTATATGGATCTGGAAGTTCATGAGATGAACTTATAGATATTCTGCTCATTGATGACAAGTCTGGAATCCTTGATCATACAATGTGGCTAAAGGTTAGCAAAGGAATTCTAGATAGCATATTACGGCAACTCCATCTCATACGTGTGACGTACAGTGAATAGATGAGAGACATGCAATTTATACTGACTTTGGTAAGGTGTTGCCATTACTCACTATGTTCACACTAAGAGCACAGTAACATGTGGGACATGTTTGAAGATCACTATGAATATGATTCAAGGGTGATTGGCTCGCAGTGCAAGTGGGAGTCTGTTGGTATGTATGCCCTGAGAGCCAATCATGGGATGATTGGTGGGATACATTAAGATTGATTTGATAAACATCAAAGGCAAGCTTCCAATTCTTTCTACTTCAGTCATATGAGATAGTGATAGAACAGATTGAATGTCTAGAGAATGATAGTACTCAATGACATATGCCTTCAGGTTCATGACCTGAACGATGAGATCATATGGATGCTAAGAGTTTGTACATTCTTGCTATGACCCTAGTCGGATGTCATTATGGAAGGTAGATAGACAACAATGACACACAAGACTAGATTGTGGTGTTGGTTGATGACAGAATCTCATTAGTCATGATATAGAGATATCAAACCAAATACATAGGTACTTGTTAGAGAACAAGTGTACTGGACATACCCACCGTCAGTTTGACACATGGAACCATGACATGGTAGTCACAGTCAGTACTCACATTGATGGTGGTGAGTGTGATTCTTAGACCTAAAATCACTACACTCAACACATGTCGTTGGGCACACTTTGACATCATCAAATGCAGTCCTGAAACATGGGTTGTTATAAAGGTGATGATTGGGTGGCTTTGACACATGGGGGTTTTTTAGGGGTGAGTGATATATATGGGATTTGTCCCTCCTGAGGGATTTTGATATCCAAGGCCACTTGATGAGTAGGATTGAGATAGGCGTGCACAAACGTGTGTGAATCAGTATGTGATATTGATGTCATACATATCTCGTTCAATCTGCTCTGAGATCAAGAAAGTGAATGAACGTTGACAGGATGACTGTTCCATGCCTCGAGTTCATTTGGGATATCAGTGACAAAGGAATTATACATTCACTATAACACCATTCATAGATTGTAGGATTGAAAGTTGTTCTCTAACTTTCTACTTTCACTTGGGTAGCACTGATGTGTGACTAGGCACCGCTCTTTGCTTGTGAAGTCATAAGTGTTATGGACTTTCACTACCAACGTGAAATGGACCTGCAGGGTCACACACATAGGATTTAACCTGGAAGAGGAGTTTTGTCCACAAGCAACGTTTAGATTGATTACTAAAGGAGTTTAGTAGTTCAATTAAACACTCAATTGATTGATAGCTCAATATCATACTGTTCAAGGTGTTGGACATGTTGATTGGAGTATCGGATTGATTGAAATCGCAATTGACTGATTCTGCACAACCTACACTCCCAACCGATCGGTTCAAGTGTTGAACCGGTCGGCTGAGGTTGCTGAACCGGTCGGCTCAAGTGTTGAACCGATCGGCTCATGTACAGAGTGAAACGAGCGGTTCAAGTGTTGAACCGATCGGTTCAACTGGTGCAACCGAGCAAGTTGGGAAAGTCAGGTCGGTGAGAATTTTCCTTGCGTTTCACTTGCCCAATTTGATTGGAACAAGGATTGGTATTCGATACCAATTAGAAACGAAAGAAGGAAAGTCAATCGGGAACCGACCAGGACCACGAACCGACCGGTTCAGAAGTGAACCGATCGGCTCATGGGTCCCAACCGATCGGTTGGTGTTCCAACCGACCGGTTTAGGTCCCCAACTGACCGGTTCACTTGTGAACCGATCGGTTCAGGTTGCGAGTTGGTTGCTTTTTGTGGAAAATCGTGAACCCTTCTACTCCTGCTTTTAGTCTCACATTGTCCGGGATGGAGAACCCTGTCCCATGACCCTCTTATATATAGGGGTATTGGGGGCTTCTCAAAGTACAACTCAGTGCAACTAGTTGCTCTGCAAAGTTGTCGTTCTCTCTGGTTTTGGTAATCGAGAGAGAGCCCGAGTAAGTGCTTCCCGCAAAGGGAGGTGCAGTAAGGGAAGGACAACCACAGTTGCAACTGGAGGCAGGAGAGTGTGTTGGCGACTAGTACGTCAACAGGAGGGTGCGACTCCTTCCACTTCCTTGTGGGACAAGGAGTGTGGAGTTCCAGGTGGTCCGTGTGGACTACTTCAGAGGCGGGAGGTTTCTGCCGCTCAGGAGGACAACTGTCAATCCCGACAGTCTGGTGAGAGGAGGAGTCGTGAGTCCCAGTACGACCAGGAGCTGCACAGACACCGTCCAAGACCGGAGGTGAAGACCGCACAAGGCGTGAGGTATTGTCGTCGAGCAAGCCTCGGGACAAGGTATGATTCCACAAACCATCCTTTCCTATTATATAGACGTTGACGCATTTCCTCGTGCTGGGTTTGGGGGAGAAAATTTTGCTTCTGCTGCCTTCTCTGCCTCCCCTAAAACCCATCAATCATCATGTATATCAATGTCAATGATTTCCCTCCAAAAATCATCACTTCTAAATTGAGTTGGGTATGACATGGCCCCTCCATAATAGCATTTAAAAGCGTAACAGAAGTGCCTAAAGGTAATCTTAGAGTTGCGCCCAAGAAGTTTGAAACTAATAATGGCAAACGGTTCATACGGATGATTTGGGTCCTTCTTATCATTCAGAATAGTCATGAATTCATAAGTGAGTCTTAGATAAGTACGGCTTATAGTGCATCATGTATACTTGTGCCCTAGTTTTTTCGACCAATCTAAGATTTCAACCTTGAACCCCAACGCCTCTAATGTCTCATCATAAGCAAAGTGTGTAGGCAATACCCTTTGGGTGATCATCGTTTGGTATGTTTTGTCTTCTTCCTTAGTGACATTGAACTGAGATGAAGAGATGTATGCAAGGGAGGAAGAAGAACTCTCTTCTCTATGGCCTTTGCCACTTTCTTGATAGGGCCATGGCTGTTGGAGTTTTGTTGTTGAATTCTTGGACACAACATGTATGGTTTTAACAAGGAGTGTGTTCTGGACTTGAGTAGAGGAGCAGGTTGAGCAAGAAGTAGGTGGTTATGGTGTGTGTATTATCATGCACACCATGTCTTTTGTGATCTGAACTAGTGTTGTTGAACATGCAAACATTTGAACAGAGGTTGAAGGAGAAATTGATTTGAGTGTGTGGATGAACGATGATGGTAGTATGGAAGTTGGATGGTAGTGGAGATCTTGTGTCCATTGGTGTAGAAGGAGGTCACATCATCCTTGAGTGGTGGAGAAGTTGCCTGGGTGGTGGTGGATCTGATGTTCGGGTGCTTGGATTGATAAAAGGATGTGTTGGCATGTGGCTGGAAAATGCAGAAGGTGGAGGCTTGGAGCACGAATTCAAACATGATTAGTGGCAGTTGTATGAGGATGTCTTCTAGAGGTTGAACACGACATGAATACTAGGGCTTGAGCTAAGAATGATTTTGAAACATGGGTTTAAAACCTTATTTTTGTTTGTGGGACACAACATGTAGATTAAGAGACACATCATGTTGACATGTGATTTGAACTGGCTCTTTATTTTGCTTCACTCAATAAGAACATGTTGTGTTTGGAATTAAAACACGTCGTGTCTTACCCAACATGACACACCATGTGGTGAATTTCCACTGATCGTGTTTGATTCTAGAGAACTGATGGAATTGCTTTTCTTGATGGGGACAGAACGTGTCTTATTTAAGATACACCGTGTATGATTCCAACGAACTTCTCAAAATTTCTTCGAATGGTACACACCGTGTGTGAAAATCCACACACTATGTTTTATGGGTTGTTTTCTTGAAAGTCCTCCTGTCTGAAGGTGACACATTATGTGCATTGTTGAACACGTCGTGTATGACTAAACTTTGCAAAATTTGAGTTCTCTTCTTGATTTTTCTTTGGCAGTTGAGATGATGATGATATGTACGGAAGGGTTTAACTTATAACATTCATCAATGGAAAATTTATTTAGAGAAAGGAAATGTTGTTGGGAAAATGCATCGAATTGAAATCTATCCTAAGTGTGGGGGGCAAATCCCACTAGATCCTCCATTTAGAGTGCAGAGTGAGAATCTTCATTATTTTTCTTTAGTGTTCTCTAAAGAAGGAGCTGGATGCAACAGACATCCCTTTATCTTTTGGGTCCAACTCTGGTTGGCTTGGAATAAACCATGGATGAGATTGTTGGTTGACAAGGGCTTATTGAGCAACTTAATTTTCTAGCATCTTTGTATAAGTGGCAATTGCATCCACTTTTTTAGAAATCTGTTGGATGGTGTCTTTCATTAGCTATCCTTATTGGAAAAATTCCTCATTTTGCTTAATCTGACATGAGACAAAATTATGTAGAAGTAACTCAAGGCTTGGTTTCGAGTATGGCTAAAGTTGGTTGAAATTCCATTTTCTATTATTGTTGAATCCTGGAGGATCTATTCTTTCTCAAGGTCAATTTCCAACAGGTGCTGGTTGTTGATTCTGAGGTGGTTGAGGATTTTGAGTGTTATTATTGCGGTAAGAAACCAACCAAGATTGTAGGAGTTGGAGTATGGGTTATAGAGATGTTCATTCCCATAGTTTTCTATCATGTTCCATTGCTCCAAGTCTCCTCATAAGGAAATCAAGAAGGGAGCTTGGAGCAACTAACTACCCCAAATCTTGATTTGCATCATAAATAAAGTTTACCAGTTGAGCTAGTTGAGTGTTCAACTTCTCAAATTTTTGTGTGAGAGCATCTAACTTAGCTGAAATTAGATTAAAGACATCAATAGAATGTATGCCGACTTGCTTCCCAAAGGTAACATAAGATGAGGATGACTGGTTGTTCTTCTCAGTACTCCATTGGAAATGGTTGATTGTCATGTCTTCAATGATTTCATATGCTTCCCGATAGAATTTATTCATCAAATCTCCATCATCAACAACATGTATTGGCATCCTTCTATTATAATACATATGATTGTAGAAAGTTTGGAGGAGTATCCAGACACTAAGGCCATGGTGATGACAAAGACGTTGAAGATCCTTGAATCTCTCCCATATGTAGAGAGTCTCTCCATCTCTTTGGGAGAAATTTGTAAGTTGACTTCTCAACTAGGATGTCTTGCTTGGTGGAAAATATTTTAGCAAGAAAAGCTTTCAGTAGTTCCTCCCAGCTATTTATAGAGTTCCTTGCCAAAGAGGAGAGATGTGCCTTGGCTCTATCCCTCAAAGAAAATGGGAACAAAAGTTGGTTTTTACCATCAAAAGCAGTGCCATTAATCTTGAAAGTGTTGAGGTACCACAAGAATTCAACTACATGAAGATTAGGCTCCTCTATAGGAGTTCCTCCAAAGTGGTACTATTGAATCATCAACATGATCATTGGGCTGATAGAAAAGATGTCTGCCTAGATCTGTGAGCTATTGATAGACCCATTAATATTTATAGTAGCAAGAATGGTGAAATCCTTAAGAAGACAATCATCTTCCATGGTTGGTTCTTGGCAGTACGGTGAAGATGGTGGTGAATTAGAAGGTGATAATTGTTGTGAGTCCCCCAAGCTTGAAGAATTTTCACTCCTCCTTTTTCTTCTATGATTGATCAAGGTACATTCAATTTTAGGGTCTAGTTATATAGATGGTTGAAGATCCCATTTCAAACATTGCATACAATCCTGCAAATTCACAAGTGAGTGAAAAACACTTAATGAACAATGGAAGATTTGATAGATGTAAAATGGTAATGAAAAAGTGAAATGAGGGTGTGATCTAGGCTCACTTACTAATTAACACTTCTTACTCTAACAAAGATAATAGTGATGCTCCCCGACAATGGATCCAAAATCTTGTTAGCCTATGTGCAAAAGTTTTATCATTTATAAACTTGAACATTACCCCACACGTATATGGGTGTGTGTAGTACTATCGAGGTTGTCCAAGGAGCAAGATACTATTAGGTGCAACATTTTTGGTCTTCAACAATCTAGATCAATTTCAAAGGCTGGTTTGGTTTAGCACTAGTAAACTAGAAAAATAAAGAATGCAACAAAATAGAAATAACTTGTATTAATGATCAAATTTTATTATGGATTCTTAAGGATAGAATTTCATATTCACATTATAACATGAAGAAAAATACAGATCAAGAACACTAGCAATAACACAAGGCATATTTGTATCCTACAACCACCTCCGAGTAGTGTAGAATAGTTCTTACTTCATATTTCACTCTTGTGGATATACATAGATTTGGACTACAAACCATTGTTCTTTAGCACTTCCCAGCCACTCTCGTGGTCAAGTTGGTGCATCTAAGATACATCTTCTTAATCCTATGCATATATTTCTATATTATACAAAGGGTAGAAATTAAACATACAAAGTGGCCAACAAAACATGTAAGAAGAAAATTAGCACTGATTAACCTTAGAATAGTGAAACAACTATCATTACGTATGAAATTCATGTCCAACAATGTTATCACATGGGAGTTACTCCCCCCATGCACAAGAAATGTAACTCTACTCGCTCATGATGGTGAAACACAAGTACATGTTACAGATTTTGAAGCTAAACTTGACTAAAGAAACAAAGAGCAAGGAAAATCCAGAGAAAAAGGAAAAACTCTAGTTTGAATATGAAATTCTACCTTTGTTGGTGCTTCTTCTCCAAAAACCTTCTTGCCTTAGTGGTCAAAATGGAGAACATAAGCTTTTGTTACAATCCTTGAATGAGAAATTAGTAGAAAAGAGGTTCTCTCCTAAGAAACCACCTCTTCTTCCCCACAATCACCTCTTCCATGCTTTAGTCCTTTCTCTAATAAAAAAGTATTTCAAATGACCAGAGATAACCATCCCTTATGTGAGTTTTCATATTTAAAAATGAGGAGCGGTTCTTTTTAATATTGTAGAATTTGGCTGAGACACAGCATGTTGCTAGAGGCACATGCCATGTCGCCTTCAGTAAATGATGTTGAAACTACCTATCCCGAAGAGTGCACAACATGTGGTCTGACAGACACAGCGTATTATTTCTAGTTTCTGAGGACCTGGGTGGATTTGATAGAATTCAACACATTGTGTGCTAATAAACACATGTCGTGTCTTTTAGTAGAATTGTTTGCAAGATCTTTTGACTGATTGGGCACATCGTGTGATCTGAGAGACACATCATGTTTCTATTCATTATGAGGGAAAATCCATTCTAAACTCACACTTCATGTGTTAAAACACACACGACGTGTCCTAGGAAATGCAAGTAAGGTTGGATTTTAGCTGGATTGACCAAGTTTCCTCTTCATAGTCATGTACCTAATGTCACAAACATGAAATGAGTAAAACAACTGAAAAGTGAGAAATCTAGCATGATTGAAAATGGAATTATGGTCAAAATGGGTGTAATGTGCATCCAAAAATGGTCCAAAAAGTGATATGATTTGTGCACATCACCTGGCATTAGAGAAATATGTCTTATATGATGTGGATGAACCCCCTTATTCTCCTGTGTTTTAGGCATAGATCCCCTTTTTGAGTTTGTTAAAAAAATATTGTTTGAGTTGTTAATATTTGAAAAAACTTTGTTAGGGATTTGAGTTTGTGAATGTTGATCTTTAAAAAATATTGTTTTAAATTTTGAGCTTGAGATTGTTAACCTTTGAAAAATATTATTTGAGATATGTATAAGAAAATGGTTAGCAACATTCACAATAGTATTTTTCATCAAGGAAACCACATATGCATAGGAAGCACACATCCCCCCTTTAAGCCCATGGTTTAGAACTGAGTTACATCCTCACTCAAGCATGACATGTGTAGGAGGGGTTGGTCCTTATCTTCTTTATGGATAGATGGCACACGTAGAGGAGTATCTCAGGTTTAGTAGATAAAGATACTGCTACTAATACACCTCATGAATATGGAGGCCATAATCAGTCGTGAGTGGTATGAGAGTGGGATGTTTTCAAGGCTTTGAACATCTACTTTAATGTTGTGGTAGAACCTTTACTTGCATTCCACATCATTTCTAGGGTTCCAAAATGAGGTTGGCACCCATTCCATGACATGTAGGTTTGTAGGAGAGTGGTGTATATATGATGGGTTATAGAAATTTTGAAAGAAATCTCATAATTCATGATAGTCACATATATGTAGATAAAGAAATAACAACTGCATGTTTTTAGAAAAGATCAAATTTTTTTTTAACTTACACCTGCAATTCATCCTTTATTTTTTATCTTTTATTTCATTTGTTTAGTAGTGGGAACAAAAAATGAAACCCTAGACAGGAAGCACGGCCAAAACCCTAACCGGTGGGGGGACAAAGGTGTCCAAAATGAAAAAATAGGATCAGGATCAAGAGACCCCAAAAGAGAAATACAAGGAGTCGGGGACAAGGGATCTCCTCAATCTACCCGCCTAGAGTGGGCAGACTAGGTGATCCATCACCATGTTCCCAACAAGCAAGAAAAAGTGGAAGAAAAAGAAAACATGAACAATCCTAAAAATGTTCAATCCTAAAAAAGGAATAGTGGGAGATTGACTCAAATTGACTTGGCTCCTGAATGGAGTAGCTAATATGTTGCACCCTCCCCAAAAAGGGATAGCACATAAATATATTTGGGGAATAAAAATCTATTTTTTTAGTAGTGAAATGTCTCATAATAAAAAGTAATAGAGTTTCCACCACATTTTTGTATCAAAAATAGGAAAAAAGATATATCACCATAGCCACGGTGTAAACTGAGTGATTATTCATGTTGGATATGAAAATAGAAAATAAAAGAAAAACCATAGATCAAATCTGGCAGTCTATCTATAAGTAGGGAAGGACTAACACCCCCATCTCTCTCGATAATCCATCATCCAAGATATGTTGGGTGGAAGGGCATTGAGCAATGCAGGATGGTTAAATTAAAGAAAACATACAAATGAGTTAAAAAATGGTTTTAACTTTGGGTGGGATTTTATGCTTAAGATGCTTGTGGCCTTCTTGTTATGGCCCCAAAATTGCTAACTTTTTAGGTGTGTTATAATCCTAATCATCTCAAAACCTCCCACGCTGGAGATCAATCATTGGTAATGAGGACCAATGTGTAGGATGTTAGAGGGTGAATAGAAGATGTGTGCTTAGAGAACTATATATGATTTCTCAAAAGTAGTAATAAATGACAATTATAAGAGTGACAAAGCAGTTAAAGTAGATGATATATCAAATGCAATAGTATATCATAACAGGTGCAACAATTGCATAACAAATGAAACATATAGCAGATTCAACAGTTAGGTGCATCAATTAAAGCAGTTTATCGTTCTACAAATCTAGCAGAGTAGGTGGTGTCGAAAGAAGGATCTTCTTGTCACAGATAACACAAAAAAGTAAAGAAAGAGGTATTCATCACTCTGACTACTGGAGAGACGAGAGGGGCCTGATGTACATTGGATGTGGGGGTCTATTTAGGGGTAGATTTTAGGTTTTGAAATTCTGGGAAGAATCTTCAAGAGAGGTGGATGATTGTGTTGATGCACCATGCAAGGCATGTGGATTGAGGTGATCTTCGACATGAATGTGGTGGACGGATCTTATCTGCCCAGTGTTTCCAGTGAAAGAACGGAAATTTTCATTTTTAAAATAATTTTAGGAATATTCTAGAAAAAATCAGAGAAAACTTTCATAGAATAATAAATCAGAGTTATTTATCGCATTTTTTGGAAAAGTAGTTGAAAATAGGAAATGCTACATTTCAAATAATTCAACTGTGTAATTTGTGAAGAACAGCCTATTTAAGGCAAAATTAAAGAACAATTGCACTTTTGATCTGATAGAAGGTTTATTTGTAGAAGAGCTTGGACTGAGGGAAAGTGGGTGAGAAAGGGTGATTTAAATTGGTAGAAAATTATGGAAAATTGTGGGGAAATGGGTATATGGGGAAATAGGGTAGAGGTGGAGTGGATTTCATCATTAGTCAAAGGATCAACATTAATCGTGAATTTCTTCTGAGTGAGTAAAATGGAGTCTCAACATTCTAGATCACATCCTTTTTAAGTGTAACATAAAAGATTATAACAGAGTTTGACTTATACAAAAAGAAATAGTTTTCTCCTAATATACATCAAATACAACATATTACAAATTACTCTCTTTTCTCACTCTACATTCCCAAGATCCATAGGATGGATAAGAAACCTTCTAAATATTCTAACTATTTCTCTTGAGACCTCAGCTGGTCTACTCCTGATGAAAGCAAGCTTCTGACTCCTCATATAGAGTTGAACCCTTGCTTGAAAATAGTTTTAGTAGATTGTATGAGCTATTGGTTCAATGCGTAGAAAATAAACAAGAGAGCAAGATGAATCAATTTTATGATGCTAATAAATTTTATAACTCAAAAGATCACTAGAATGGCAAGTAAAGTCTTAAATCATATGATGAGATGGGAAAATTGATAATCGACTGCATATGTAAACAACTAAAACCAATAATGATTTCTTATAAGAACCCTTTTATTATATGTTGTGAGACAAGATGAGGTTTAGACATGTGGAAGAATCATAGAAAGATACAATCTAAATACAAGATTTTGAGTAGACTTGGAGACTCTAAGTCTACTTACTAGCTACCTGGTCTGTAATGGGGATGCCCACATATGGCCTCGACGGTTAATGGAAGAGGTTGTATTGAATAGACTTCTACTCTAAAATTGGGCACTCAGACAGACAGTTAAAGCACTCTCAGTTAACTATATGCATCAATGGTTACACAAGGGCTAACCAACTGACCGGTAAGATAATAACTTTGTACTAAACTGAGTACAATTGGAATCTTTGGTAAGTGGTAGATACTCCACTATTGTAAAAAGTCTTTCATCACCAGGCTTGGACTCTCGTAGCCCTCTAGCATGCTACAGCTACCTCATCCTGGACGCGACCTAGGTGTTCCTCCTTTACGATGTAGACCTCCATGATAGATTGTATAATGTTTGAACCATCTACATTCCAGTGATTCTTTAGTTTTACAAGAAATATATCATTATTTGCAACTTCTTATCTTTACCCTATACTTAGTATACACTAGAAAAATCACTCACACTGGTAGAAAAATAAGCTCGAACTAATTACTGGACATTCTAAATTAATCACAAAAATATCTTGTCACTATAGTTTATATACTTTTGAGTAGCAACATCTACCAATTAGGTATTGAATTCACAATATAATTCATTAATTGTACATATTAGGGAAATCTCGAGTCTCTTATGCCTCTAATTCTACTCTTAGAATCTACCAAGTCTAATGACAAATCATTATAGGGATAACATTATGTATAATACATCTCAAAATTGTAGCAATCAATATTATATCCTAGATTTAGCATTCAATACCAATAAAATTTGTATTATGAATCACCAAGCATGACAATACAATTTCTTTATGTTATTTGACATTATTTATGAAAAATCAAGGTTTATAGGTTATTTTTCACTTACTTAGATCTAATCCTAGGTCACTGGTCTCGGTTCTAGGATTTGTATGTCTTGATTTTTCTTTATAAATCTTGAATTTGTGATTTAAACCTCCAGATCTACCTTCTATCAATCTATTAATAGACCTACTACTCCAAAAATGGCATTTTAGAGGAATAGGATGAAGAGGGAAGGAATAAGAGATCCTTAGATGAGCCTTATAGAAGATATCAAGTAAGGGATAAAGTAAAATAGAAGATATATATGGTTAAAACTATCTTACAATGATCGTTCACAGTTAGACCATGTTTCCCCTTGTTCTATATGTTCTTCCCAAAAGTTGCACTAGAAATCACCTATCTATAGATCTCTTGAGTGGTTAAGGGATGCAATTTTGTTAAAAATTGAAATAAAAATCTAAAAAGACAAATTTTGTCAAATTTGGATGTGTATAGTGAAATTTATGTCATTATACTAACTAGTTGTCTTGGGTCGTTGCACAGTTCATTTCCATCAGTTTGTTTGGTCATAGGCATGTGTGGTTGTGGTCTACATGGCCCATCTTCTTGCATGGTCATCCAATTGTTGGTTTGTGTGGTCTTTAGTCTATGTGGCTCATTGGTCTGCATGGCATGTTGGCTTTCATGGTTGTCAGTCCAACGAAATATTAAAGCTAGTTATGCACATGTTTAGTAAAACTATCAAAACTCTCCCATTTCACTTTGATTTGGTTCATTCTTTTTGCATTGAATACATAGTTGAAATATATACAATCTTACAATATTAGTTTGATAATATCCTTAAACGATGATTTCTTTATTAATTGTTTTCTCAAGTATCAATTATTCTATTCCCACATACATGTGTTGGATGTTTCTATGTCAACTAAAACTCAGATCTCATGGTATGATCAAGTCATGGTTTTTATAATCAAAGTATAAGATTAAGTTAACTAAATATGAATTAAAGAACATGGTAATTATACTACTAATAAAAGCATAATGAATTTTATGTTTATCTTTAACCCTAGCATTACTTATAAGGAGAGTTATTGGTCATAATAATAAAAGCATGGCATATGTCCCTCATCCAATTCCTTTTGTTAGACACACAAGGTAAAATGGTATATAGTGAAAAATTATATCATTGACTAGATAGAGACCAAAAACTATACAAGAGAACAAATGCAAACAAGGTGGTGTTTCTACTTTCTAACTTGTCACAAACTTGGTTAACTCTTGGTTAAGACAAGATCACGCTTATATTATCACAAACTTCATCATTTACCCTATAAGAGAATCATTTTAGGGTTTTGAATTTGGTAATTAGGTCATTTTGGATAATCCTAAACCCATCCCCAAAAGTTTAAATTTTTGGTCACCTCATCAATTAGATGCAAAGAAACAATATCAACATCTCAACAATATGTGCACAACATAAGTACTTTGAATTCGGGTTTAGACCACATAAATAGGTGATTAACATGTAATTATCAAGACTTGAGTTATGAATAGACATTTGAATTTATAATCATGTTTACTTCATCAATATAATATCCAACATCATCTTGTGAGGATTTATTGATCATTATTGCAAATTCTAGATTAAACCTAGGTTTCCCACCCTAATTATGATTCCCTTCAACGTAATAGGAAATATATGATTATCCTAATCATAATCAACATATGGTTTGTGTACATCATTAGATGTCTATTGAGATATTCTAATAATTTGTAACCATTATACATTATTTATCATACAAGAAAAGGATATTGTCCTTCTAATGTAATATACATCATTTAGAATCATAAAAGGCCTATTATTACATTTTAATCATGTAGGTTACTTTTAATGAAGAAGAAGGTATTTTTTGGTATTTTCTTGGGTAACAAAGTTACTAAATATGTATATTACATGATAATAGTGTTTTGTGGATTCTCTAGGATTTACCTGATAGGAAAAGTAAAGCTTATTCTATCATCTAGTGGATCACACATGTATGTCGCATTTTTGGTTGGGTGTGTGCTCCTTAACATTGAGCTACATTTGGTCCTAGGCCCACTCAAGATGAGAGGTATCAACACATTGGTATGGTGGACATAGAGTCCACTTCCTCTCTCTCCTCTCCTTCTATCTTTCTTTCTTTAATTACTTCCTCACATTAGTTCTAGGAACGTTGGAAAAAAATCATCATGTTCTAAACCCATATATGGTATGGATATGCTACATCCATATTCATGTGGGCGTTCCAAATAGCTCCAATCCCCTCATGTTCATTGTTGGGAACTAAAGATCAGTTTTGTTATAGATCTATCACCACCCCATCCACTAAGAACTAGGAAAAAGGGATACGGCATGTGCAACTCCTCACACATATTTTACATCATTTTGACCTCTAAAATTATGTGGAGTGATCCAAGTATGATGGGATATTGATTTTATTCTTCTCCAACTCCTTATTCTCTAGTATAGTTTGATTCATACAAGCATGGGGAAACCTAACATATCAACATTAGGTGTGTGTCTAGCTTCCCCGAGCCCTAGGGAACAAACTAGGAATCCTGTGAATTCCACTTCAAATACACCCTTCATACATTCTATGGTGAGTGAATAACCAGAGAGGGGGTAATTGGTTCTCTAGTCTCGAGGTGATATGCCAAAATTTAGGGGTTAGAAGTATGCTTGAAAAGAGTGAAGGTTAGGGAGAGGGTTAGTTTATCATGAGGTGGTTGTTAGAGGGGGTAAAATAGGGGTAGTGGGTGGTCGTCCCCTGAACTCCACTTCAAATGTCAACCTTCACATTATATGGTGAATGAAGAACCCAAGAGGGAGATGAATCAATTCTCACTAGTCTGGAGGCCATATGACAAAGTTCAAGAGTTAGAAGGATGCTCAAAAGGAGGGCAAGTTTAGGAGAGGGTTAGGTTACCATGAGGTGGTGGATAGAGGGGGTAAAATGGGATGAGTGGGTGATCCACACTACTTGCAGCCACCCCATCCTATAAGTCACGAGTTTAGTAGATAACTCCCTGGCCCATATATATAAAGGGGAAAAACTATGTATCATCAACATCTAAGTCTTAATCCCAACCATATTGGGGTCAGCTACATGGATCGTTCTTTTCAAATCAGATCCATTTTTAGTCATACTCTAATCAATATGTGAAAATTCAAAATCTCTCTTTATAAGTTCTTCCCAAGTTAATTTAGGCATGACTCTAATTCTTTTAGTTGTTCATGACTTAGTAAACTTGCTTTGAATAGGTGATTTGGTCAGTCTATGTTGCACATGTCCATACCATCTTATAAAACCTTCTTGCAACTTATTTTTGATGCTCACTACCCCCACTTTATTTCTGATATAGTGATTAATCAAGTGATCTTTTCTCATATTCCTTCTCATCCATATCAGTGTATGCATTTTGTCCACATTCATCTTGTTTATACCTTGTTTCAACCCAACATTCACTTACATATATCATGGTTGGCTGTATACCTATTATGTAAACTTGCTTTTTAATCAAAGAAGGATAATCTGGTCACATACTACTCCAATTGCACTCCCTGTACTTCAACTAGCATCCTGTGATACTGTGACAAACATCATCTTGAACCTCACCCTCCCTTTCAATAATAGAGCCGAAGTAATGAAACTTATTACATATTGGTACATCCATTCCATCCAACTTGACACCACCATTCAAAAGTTTAGATGGTTAAAATTGCAATGCATATATTTAGTTTTGCTCCTACTATTTATAAATCGATTAGATTCCAATGCATTTCTCTAAAGTTCAACTTTGTCATTCAATATTGCTTTTCTTTCACCAATCAAGACAATATCATTAGAAAATAACATGCACCAAAGGATATTAACTTGAACATGATTTGTCAACTCATGCATAACAAGAACGAATAGATAAGGGTTGCATGTTGATCCTTTATGTACCCCAATGGTGATAGGAAACCCTTGTGTCCCTCTTCCATACGTCCTAACACTTGCAGTTGAGCCATCATACATGTTTGTGATTAGTTCAATATATTGGATAGACACACCCTTTTTATGCAAAACCCTCCATAACACTATCATGGGTACTCGATCATAAGCCTTTTCCAAATAACAACATATGAATATCTCTTTTGTTTTCTCTGTACTTCTCAAAAAGCTTGGTTATCAAAAAATTGCACTAGTTGTTGATCTTCCCATCATAAAACTGAACGGGTTGTCTGATGTTTGAGTAACCCAGCTTAGACTTTGCTCCCAAAGTATGTATCCAAAAAGTGTAGAATTTTTGGGAAGGTGCACCATAGAGAAACAAAGTGTACCAAAAAAAACCTTAAAACATGGATCCTTAATAGCCATAAATGTTAGTATATTAAAGACAAAGAAGGGATATAAAATATAACTTAGTGTGCTCTTGCTATCCAGCAATAATATAGTTCAAACTTGATGTCAATCAAGTACTTTGGATCCACATATGAAGTCAATCTACTACATCAATACAGTTATCATCACATTTGTGATAGAGAGATAACTTGAGGCGACTTGTATCCATTGAGTATGGTTAGGGACCGTCAAGGAGGAGTTACAACTAATCAGACATTTTACTATATGATACAAACCACCTTAACTTTCTCCTTTTGTTAATCATAAAGAAACTTGAGGAAGTATACATTAATTTCAACTAACAACATTAGACAAGAACAAACACTGAGTAATACAACATAGTTTGACTTTTATAGAAAGTTAAAGAGTTTCACATATAATATACATCACATACAACTAATTGCAAACTTCTATCATCTCACTCTCCTCATCCCAACATACATAGAAAGGATAAGAGACCATCTAACTAACTAATAACTCTTCTCGAGACATCTACTTTATTCTTGATAAATCCTAGCATCTGCCTCTTCTGGTGGAGTTGGCCCTTTTCCTGGAAAACAATTTAGTAGGTTGATGAACTACTGGCTTAGTGTGTAGAAAATCAATAAGTAACCAAGATGTTCCCAATAATATAGTTATTAGAATTGAACATAGAAGGATACAATCTTGGTAGTATAACAATGTAAATCATCCAATAAGACAATTGAGTGATAATAACTTTAATAAATAAACCAAGTCCATTCACTAATCTATTAATCCAATTATTATGCCCTGGAACCAGATGAGGTGTACCAAAACATGTGAAAGCATTGTAGAAAGCTACGGTCTAACTATACAAGACTTAGATGTATGCCCAAGTTCCTATGCCTTTAATCTCAATACCATGTCTACAGTTGGTAGCACCCCATCTGGCTCTCAACTGCTAATGGGAATGGCCAGATATCTGGACTCTTCCTCTAAATCTGGGTACTCAGGAGGAGAATCAAAGCACTCTGGATTCTTTTACAAGAATGAACCAACCAAAGTTGTCCACTAACCAGTAACACATGTAACATTGGCATCCTCGATGGGTGTTGGATACCACACAATCATAAGGAGCTTTTGCTACTAGTCAAGACCCCCACACCCTATTAGTATGATCCTACTTGCCTCACTTTGGACTACCTCTAGTCAGGAAGTCATTTCCTCCTCACATTGCAGAACTTCCTGTGAAGGATTGTATAGTGCCTCAGGCATCTATCATCTAATGATACTTAATTAAATCTGATAAAAATACCATCACTTCTAATCATTACCTTACTTTTTCCAATTTATCATTTAGAATTTATCATAAAAAATCATGTTACTAAATAGTAACTTTCATAATTCCCATAAACCATAATTCGACCCTTTAGATCCAGAATAGGACAAGCCCAACTTCCCTAGTATCTCTAATACTATGTTTTGTTAACCATATTGCATATAAACTTGCACATAAATTGAACATATAACATCATGACACAAAGTACACTGGATGATATATTTTTTCTACTGAAATCAACTTAGCATATATGATAATTTTGCAACAACAATTTTTTATTAATAATTAATACATAAACAACATTATTTATAGTTTATTTGTTGTAAATCAAGGTTATGAGGTGATTTTCTACAAACACACACATGTTCGATCTTATTGATCTAGTCTTTGACCTAATTATACTCAAAATCTAGCTTGTCTTGGTCTAATCCAACCTTCAGATCTCAAGAACTTGCCCAAACAACCTTTCTGTCGGTTTATTGGTCTAAAGGAAGATCTTCTGGAGGTAGAAGCCGAATAATGAAGTTTAACCAAAACCTTCAATGTTGGACTAGTAATTTATGAGAAAGGTAATGTGAAGAGAAGAAGAGATCTACTTCTAAAAACTACTTACCAAAGTTGATCTATGCTAAACCTTTATTTCCTTCTGCACTTTCACGTTCTTGCCAAGGATCACCCATAATTCACCTTTTCGTTTTTCTTTTCAATGGTTTATGGATTTTTCTATGTACTTGATCGAAAGACAAATCCAACACAACAAATTTCAATGAATTCTGATATACATAGCAAATGTTATGGTCATTTTTGTGATTAGTTGTGTTGCGCGGTGGTGCAGCTCAAACCCATCAATTTGTGAGTCTGTGAATCCTTTGGTTTGTGAATCAGCCTAGCCATCGCTACCATCAAGAATATCTTACTTAGAAAATCTAACTAGAGACAGTCTTTCTGATGAGTAGTTCTGGATATGTCAAACCATACAAGCTCTAACTATATCATTGGTATCATTAATCCCCAAGCCTCCTTCCTTTTTTGGAGTACGTACCAAGTACCAAGGACCAACCATACTGAGCTTTTTTGCCTGATTCACTCCAACCAAACAAAATCTCGGCAGATCTTGTGAATCGCATTCTAATTACTAGCTGAAAAAGGAAAAAGGAAGCCCAATCTAGATGAAAAGAGGACATGAAAGAAATGATAACGTCGAACCTTCCTTGGCATCCTTGCAAAGATAAAGGAATAGATTTCCAGCCTTCCAATCTGGCCTTTATCTTGTCAACAATAGGAGACCAAAGGCTTGTGGTAATCTTTTCTTTGAATAAGGGAAGCCCCATATACTTCTTAGAAAGATTTCCAACCTGAAGATGAATGAAATTTTCAAGCAATTCCTTACCAAAAGTAGACGGCTCTTTATCGCACTGACTACTGTACCATGGGCTTTATCGAAATCTTGAATGAGCTTGCTTGAAGTATTGATAGAATCTTCATCAAGGAAATGACAACATCATCAGCTCAATAAAACATTAGATATAGATAACGTAAGATAAGCTTTTATAGGGTTGAAGGGTCACCCTTCTTGATACCTCTAGGAACGAAAGACTTTGGAGACGGACCCACAGTCGAAGTCAGTGGCGGATTACGTTGGAAATTCCCCCCTTTCTTTTTTTGATTAGTAGGCGAATGATTCTGCGAGCTTAGGTGGAGAGATAAGAGAGCATCGGTGCGGTTCTTCTACTACTTCATAGCAACACAAAGTTCCCGAATTCCCTCTGCTCGACGTTTGGAGAGTCGACGGGGCTTTTTTCCACTGTTCAATTATTCCCATTTGTCTCGCTATATTGGTGGGGAGGTATATGAAAGACGGAATAAGTGGATTGAGGTTCTATGATATTCAAGATCCCAATAAGGTAGAGTAGGTCAGGCCTAGGGTTATACTGTACTTTCTTGTTTTGAATGGGCATGAACTGGTGTAGTAAATAAGCTATTTGCTGCAAATGAAGGAACAAGTATGAGAACATATACCCATCTTTGGGGACAAGGGGTGAAATGACCTCTCGATCTACTTACTGCAGCCCAGGATGGGTGTCTTCCTCTTCCTCCTTTCCCGCCTCCTCTTGCAGTCCTATCCTTATATATATATATATATATATATATATATATATATATATATATATATATATATATATATATATATATATATATATATATATATATATTGACGTCGTCCTTTCCTACCTTTGCTTTCCCTACCTTTTCTCCTGCCTCCTGTTATAGAAGTCAACAACAAGTTTTGGATTGTTCCCCTATCTACTCTTCTAATGTGCGTGCTTAGCTTATTACCGTTATGCACACTCAGTTGCTTGCTTAATAAATTATACACTTTAAACAAATTAAGTTACAATTGTACATAATATATCTATTTTTTTTAAAATAAAATAAATAGACCTGAAAATGCCTAGGCCTCAGCCTAGGTTGTCTGGGCGTCTCTAGAAATGCACGGATGCCTAACCACATGTACCACCATGCAATGCTATCTAGCATAGAGACAGTGAATTTAGTAAACCCCCCCCCCCAAAAGAAAAAAAAAACTGGGGTTGAGAGTGGACCCTTCTCCACTTCACTAGCCCTAGGAGAGCTTATGAATATTGTTGTGCGTGGATGTTTCTTCTTGTACTTGGTTTATAGGACGATATAACCATGTTACTTTTGTGCCTAGGCCTTCTTAGTGTTGACCTAAAAAATTTCAAATCTATTTATTACCTTTCCATTAATGGTTTCATGCTTCTTTAATGCGTAGGTGAGTGTCTTAAATGCAATTTTGTCAAGACCGGACCTGTTCCTGAACAATTGAGGTTGATGTTTTATTGTTACTTTGTCTGCCTGTTTCAACTAGCCACGAGCAATTATATCAACACATTTAAAGGAGTGGTTTTATTTTGATATAAATTAGACATCGTAAAGCTTGGCCATAATGCTCTAATTAAACCTTTGGAAGGATGTTAGCTCGTCACTACGTCAGTTACTATCAAGGAATGAAGTATCCTATACTAACACCGCTTTAACAACTGGGAAATAGGTACTTACCTGGCCTTTTCGACGCCAACATGAACGAATTAAATCATGAAATTTTACGGGTGTGATCTTTATACCTAAATGCATCGTCTTATGAGTAAAATTGTATATTGGGTATATGTTGGGGGGGGTCCATCATGTAGGAGGTAAGGAATTTGTCCTGTCTCCTAAGGATTTTAGTGACAATGTAGGAATTAAGATTTGAAATTTTACTGGCACAATCCATAAATACACACAGTTATACCATAGTATTCAATTTACAACACAAATCTAACATAGATAACTTACTAACTCACATCATTTGTATGTTGAGTGTTGCACTGGTTCTCCTAATAGTATTGAGTTGATATGGTTGACATATTGCTCTCATGGCGTGTACTGTTAGCTTGGTTGTATGAAGTTACGTGTTGCTCATACACTTCATGTACAATAATATGTGTATAATATTGATATATATTATGTCTTCAAACACTCAATATATAATAGATTTTTTAAAAATCTTTGGACGAGTTTTAGAAATAAAATCTAGGAAATGATAAAAAGGTGGTTTATAATGATAAAAAACACATTAGAAAGCCTACCAAATATCAATCTTAACTTATATAGCATTAATGCACACAAACATATAAAAATCTAAAGAATTAAGAGTTTTAATAAATTCTTAAAAACAAAATATATATTTTCCATTTACTTCCTTTCATATATGTTCACATCACTTTTTAGTAGAACTTCTTGTACTAAACATATATAACTAATTATAATAATAACTGTTGAATTATTACTAGTAATTAGATAAACTACATGATAGTATTAACCAATAGTATAGTAATTATGTATATGTAGTGATAATATTGTAGATTTACATAATATACTTATAGATATATCATGTATGCATAGTCATCAAACATATCGACTTTGGATTTGTACGAGGTTTTAGGTGTAGCAAATCATTTCTTAGGAGGAAGTTGAAGAAATTAGTAGGAAAAAGAGATGGATATGTTGCAAACATAGTTATTTAGGCTCCCACCTGGGCTCCGCCTAGGCATGCCTAGACCCCCTAGGCTCTAGGTCGGCCGCCTAGGCTTTTAGATAACTGAAGTGGATGCCTAAGGCCTTTTAGGCCCAAATTAAGATACTTAAAAACCAAATTAGCATGTATTAGGTCTGAATTTGGTCAAATTAGATCCAATTTAGTTATTTCATGGAAGAAATAGATCTAGTTTAAGCCAAATCAGATTTAAATTAGGTCTGATTTGGGGGGAAATAGGTCTGATTTGGGGAAACCATGTCTTAATTTGGGGAATTAGGTCAAGTTTTTGAAGTCTACTAAGCCATTGGTTTGTAAGTTTACTGAGTCATCAGTTGTTGAAGTCTGTCAAGCCATTGGTTTGTGAGTTTTTTGAGCCATCGGTTGTTGAAGTATGTCGAGCCATTGGTTTGTGAGTTTTCTAAGACATATGTTCTTGAAGTCTGTGGAGCAATTGTTTGTTGAAGTATTTGATCCATTAGTTTATGATTTTTCTGATCCATTGGTTTGTGAGTCTGACGAGCCATCAGTTTGTGAGTCAGTCAAGCCATCAATTTGTTGAACTAAAGGTATTTCTGTGTGAAAATTAAAAGTACCATGTCTCTCTTGTTTCAACTCTGATTTGGTTCATTATTTTGTCATTGGATTCATAATTGAATTTTCTATCATTCCAAAGAAAAAATTTCATGAAATTATTGATTAATATTTTTTTTGTTAATAATTTCCTCAAATGTCTATAATACCCTTCCACACACATGTGTGGCTCATTACCATAACAACTAGGGTTCAAACCTTGATGTATTCTAAACAAATATTTTATTAGACTTATTAAAGAATAGGTTTAAGTTAAACCAAAATACAAACCAACTAGTTAATGATGTAAAGTGTTAAAAGGTAAAAAAATAAAGGTCTATTCAACACCAGAGTTATCTAAAATTCTCAAATTACCAGTAAAGCACGATATGGGTTGTAACAATCTCCCCCTCTAATATAATTTCATATCAAAATTTCTTGAATATGAAGGGATACTTGTACACATCAGATTCTAATCCCCATTTAGATTCTTCTATCCATGGTTCCTTCAAAGGACCATCACTAAGGGCATCTCCCTCTTTTTAATCTTCCAAATTCAATGGTCTAGAATTTGTTGAGCGCCTTCAACATAGGAGACATATTCCCTTGGTTGTATTAGTTCATGGTCTATGATATTCTCCTTTAATAGATGAAACTTCTTCAATATGGATACATGAAACACATCATGTAGATTGGCTAGCTCTGGAGATAGCTCAAGTTTATATGCTTCTACTCCAATTATTTTAATGATTGGATATGGACCCATGTATCTAGGAGTTAGTTTGCCTAACTTCCCAAACCTCAGCACACCTTTTAGTGGTGATCCTTTCAAGTAACATCATCTTCAACATCAAAGTGAAGCGGACTACACCTTTTCTCTATATAGCTTTTCTATTTGTCCTGTGCAACTTTCAGTTCTTGTCTGATCACTGATATCTTTTATGTTGTTTCTTCCACTAACTCTTGACCTAAAATTTTCCTCTCAACTTTGTACCAACAAATTACAGATCTACACTTACTCCCATACAGAGCTTCATAAGGGGCTATGCCTAAGATGGAATTGTAACTTTTGTTATAAGAAAAATCTTTAAGAATGAGATGATCATCTCAACTACCACTAAACTACAACATGCATGCTCTCAGCATATCCTCTAGGGTTTGAATTGTACTCTCTAACTGTCCATCTATTTGAGGGTGAAATTATGTGCTAAACTTCAACTTTTTTCCCAAGGAACGTTGTAATTGATTCCAGAATCTAGATGTGAACTTGGGATCTCTATCAGATATTATAGAAACTGGTACCCCATGCAATTTGACTATCTTATCCACATAGACTTTAGCTAAATTTGGTGTATCCCATGTTGTATTAACTAGTAGAAAGTGAGAAGACTTAGTTAGTTTGTCTACGGTTACTCATACTAAGTCAAATCCACGTGGAATCTTAGGTAACCCAACCATAAAGTGCATAGTAATATGCTCCCATTTCCATTCAAGAATAGGAAGCGATTGCATAGTACCTACTAGATTCTAATGTTTAGCCTTGACTTTCTGACATACATCGCATTTAGATACTCAACCACATCTTTCTTCATACTTAATAACCCAGTATATTTCTTTAAGGTTTTTGTACATCTTTGTGTTACCTGGATGCATTGCATGCATACAAGAGTGTGCTTCCTCAAGAATTTGCTTCTGTAACTCAATTTCATCTAGAACAAACAATCTATCATGTCAATATAATATCCCATCATCTGAATATCTGAATTTTGTTCTCTTACCTCCTGGCATATCATGCATGATCTGTTGTAATTCACTATCACGCCTTTGAAGCTCTTTGATCTGAACATAGAATGTAGGTTTAACATGCATATGTGCAATGAGTCCTTGTTTAGAAATTTTAAAATCCAAATTCATCTCTCTTAGTTTGATTAATAAATTTCTTTTTACACATGCATAGAAAACATTTTTCTAGATGATGTTTACTTCCTACTCGGAGCATTCTCCATTACATCGGCCTTTCCAGATGGTAATAAATGCTAACATCATAATCCTTTATAAGACCTAACCACCTACATTGTCTCGGGTTTAGATCCTTTTGTATGAAAATGTACTTTAGACTTTTGTTGTTAGTAAAGACCTGACATGACTCACAATAGAGATTGTGACACCAAGTCTTTAAGACATGTGTTGTAGTTTCCAACTCAAGATCATGGTTGGGATATTTCTCTTCATTATTTTTAATCTATCTATAATCATAGGCCGCCACCTTCCTTTACTGCATAAGAACACATCCCATCTCTCCTGGATGCATCATAGAAAACCACATAACCTATATCAACCTCTAGCAAAATAAAAATGGGTGTCATGGTTAACTTCTTCTTTAATGCTTGCAAACTCTTCTCACATGATTCAATCCAAATAAAAGCCACATCCTTCCTTTTTAACCATGTAAGTGGTGTCGCTAATGCTACAAAGTTTCTTATAAACATTCTATAATACCCATCTAACCCTAGAAAACTTTTAATCTCAATAGGGGTTGTAGGTTGCTCCCACTAAGAACATATTCTACTTTCTTAGGGTCTATACTAACTCCTTCTCCCAATATGACATGTCCAAGAAAAGAAACTTTTGACAACAAGAACTCACATTTGCCACTTAGCACAAAGTTGATGTTGCCTCAACAAATGTAGGGCTATCCTCAAATGTTGCTTGTTTTGTTCAACATTTATGGAATATATAAGAATATAATTTATGAACACTACTATAAAGTGATCTAGATAGGGTTTGAAGATCCTATTCATTATATCAATATAAGTTGTTGTGCATTTCCCAGTCCAAAATACATGACTAAAAATTCATAATGCCCATAATTTGTTCTGAATGATGACTTAGGTACATCATATTCATATATCCTTAACTGATTATAACCCAACCTAAGATCAACCATTTAAATTGATGCTTCATGTAACTTATCAAATATGTCATCAATCCTAGGAAGAGGATATTTTCTCTTGATAGTTATTTTATTAAATTGTTCTAAATTATATTGAAGCATTAGGCAGTTCCTTTTTATGTGTCCCATCTATCCCCAATGTAACATACTGGAGTATTAGCTCCCCAACTCTAACCAGAATATGTCCAACCACAATTGTCACACATGGTTGCATCTTGTATCTTTGGACATGTCATTGATGCTAATGGACCTGAAGTCCTTGATGAAGGTGCCTACCTAGGTGATGTATTCCATCTACTAGAGCTAGACCTTCCTCCTTTTTGTGAGGAATAGATCCTTGTCTTTCTAAACACCCAAGACCTCATACAATTTTGGAAAAAGAACCACCACCTCCTTTGCGTCTACCACTACTTTGTCCTCTTCTATTGAAATATCTAGCTCTTTTCTTACTCTCAGTGTGCTTATCGGTATTAATTGATTCTTCAATACATCTTGCTACTACTACAAACTCCCCAAAATTTTCTCTATCTCTTCTCCAAATAGCTATTATTGTATGTCTGATTTCTGACCTTAATCCTTGTTGAAATCTCTTGCACTTTGCTACGTATTCTAGTACAAGATGCATGTAGGAATAAGCCAATGTTGTAAAATATGTCTCATTTTCCCCAATTGACATGTTTCATTGCCTAATATTCTCCAACTATATTATCTTGTCATTTAAGAAGGTAGGAGGAAAATACTTCAGGTGAAACTCATCTACAAATTCCCTCCATGTCATTAATGTATTCCTCCTCTTAGCTTTCACTCCAAGCCATCACAACTCTGTATCTCCTTTGACTGGATATACAACATGATTGCTTATCCTTTGGTAACTCCATTATGAAAAAGGAATATTTTTTGATTGTCAGAACCACACATCTAAAAAAGTCGGATCTATTGTTCTAGAAAATTCAATCCCACCAAGCTTTTTCACCAACTCATACGATCTCATCAGATCCTTACTAGAACATGAAGACCTCCTATCCATATTATATTTTTATTTTGTCTCTAGGAAGATATAGTACATCCTTGTCACCTCTTCCCTATCTCCTCCACCTTGAGCCATTTTTTGAGGTTCAGGGCCATAATGGCTCTCAACTTGTTCCACACCATGTCCACATCCTCTTCCTTCCATCTGCATATCCATAACATAATACATCTATTAGAAAATTACAACTCGAAGAGGAAAGCATCCTAATCCTATTGGTATCTTATTGCCCATGTCCCAAACCTAAACTCAATTTAAGTTAAACATATGCTCTGACACAAAACGTTGAGGCTACTTGAACCCATTAACTAGGGTTAGGGACCATCAAGGAGTTACAACTATCCATCCATTTTATTATATGATATAAACCACCTCAATTTGTTTCTTACATTTTTCATAAAGAAACTTGTCGAAGTATGAATTTCTTTCAACTAACAACAATATACAACAACAAACATTAACTAATACAACATAGTTCAACTTTTACATAAATTAAGAGTTTTCACATTTACTATACATCAAGTACAACTAATTACAAACTTCTCTCATCACACTCTCTCCTCATCCCAGGATCTAGAGGAAGGATAAGAGACCATCTAACTTATTAACTACTCTTTTTAAGACCTTTGCTTTATTCTTGATAAAATGTAGCATCTGCCTCTTCTGGTGGAGTTGGTCGTATTACTTAATAAATTCTGTAGTTTGATGACCTACTGGCTCAGTATGTAGAAAATCAACAAGTAACCAAGATGTTTCAAATAAAATAGTAATTAGAATAACATAGAAGGATATAAGCTTGGTAATATAACATTTTTAATCATCCAACTTGACAATTGATGTGACAATAACTGTATTAAATAAACCAAGTCTATACACTAATCATGTAATCCATACCTTGGGCGCTCATGAGGTGTACAACAACATGTGAAACCATCACAGTAAGATATGATCACACTATACAAAACTTAAAAGCATTTTAGGGTTCCTAAGCCTTTAATCTCAATACCACATGTATAGCTGGGATCAACACATCTAAGATACAGTCACACTATACAAAACTTAGAAGCATGTTAGGGTTCCTAAGCCTTTAATCTCAATACTGCATGTGTAGTTGGGATCAACACATCTAGCTCTTAGTAGATAATGGGAGTGGTCGAATATCTGGACTCCTCCTCTAAACTTGGGTACTTAGGCAGAGACTCAAAGGACTATGTCTTTCTGTGTATCAGTTAACCAACCAAAGATGTTTTTTGGTCTGTAACATAGGTATCACCAACATATCTAGTTTATGTTGGGTACCACACAATCATAAGGAGTCTACCCTACCAGTCAAGACCCCACACCCTACTAGTTTGATCTGGCTTACCTCAATCTAGACTACCTTCAGTCAGGAAACCATTTCCTCCTCACAACACAGCCTTCCTGTGAAGGATTCTACAGTATCCATGACATCTATCATCTAATGATATTTAATTTGAACTGATAAGAATGCCATAGTTTCTAATCATTGCCTTACTTTTGATAATTTAACATTTAGCATTTACCATTAAAATCATGTGACTAAATAATAACTTTCATTATTCTTGTAAACCATAATTTGACCCATTAGATCTGAAATAGGGCAAGCCCAACTTCTCTATTGCCTCCAATTCCACCGTTTCAGTTATGGCATAGAAACTTGTACATCAATTGAATATATAATATCATGATGCAAAGTATGTAGAATGATATATTTATTCTACTGAAATCTATTGAGCATATATGATAATTTCACAACAACAACTTGTCAGTAATAATTAATACATAAACAACATTATTTCTAGTTTATTTACTAAAAATCAAGGTTAGGAGGTGACTTTCCACTCACATGCACATGTTAGATTTCATCTTTGACCGGGTTAGACTTAAAATATAGCTTGTCTTTGTCTGACCAAGCTTCAAATCTTAAGAACTTGCCCAAAAATCCTTTCTATAGGTTTACCATTTTAGAGGAAGACCTTCTAGAGGTAGAAGAAGAAGAATGAAGGTTAACCAAAACCTTTACTAATCAGGCTAGGAAGTTTTGAGCAAGGGAACACGAAGAGAATAATATATCTACTGCTAAAAACTACTTACCAAAGTTGATCTATGATAAACCTTTGTTTCCTTCAACCCTTTCATGTTATTTACAAATATCACCCCACATGCCACCTTTCAGTTCATCTTTTTCTATGGAAAAGGGCTTTTTCTATGTAGAAGATCAAAATATGAATCCAAAACAACAAACTTAATTGAATTCGTATATATATAGCAAAACTTGTGGTCATTTTTGTGATTGGTTGTGCTGGGAGGCAATGTATCTCAAAACTATCGATTTGTGAGATTTCCAAGCCTTTGGTTTGTGAATTCTGTTGAGCCACCAGTTTTTGAAGTATTTCAAGCCATTGTTTTGTGAGTTTGTTGAGCCATCGGTTGTTAAATTCTATTGATCCATTGGTTTGTGAGTCTGTCAGGCCATTGGTTGTTGAAGTATGCTAAGCTATTGATTTTCGAAGTCTCCCAAGCCACTGGTTTGTTAGTTTTCCAAGCCATTAGTTTGTGAATATACCGAGTCTTCTGAGCCATCGATTTATGAGTCTGTCAAGCCATCATATTGTTGAACTGAAGGTATTTCTGTGTAGAAACTTAAATGGTCATATCTCTTTCATTTTAATATCTGGTTTACTTTATTCTTTTTTCATTGGATTCATAATTGAATTTTCTATCATTATATAGTAAAACATTTATGAAATTATTAATTAATATTTTCTTTGTTAATACTTTCCTCAAATGTCTATAATACCCTTTCATAGACATGGTTGTCTCATTACCATATCAACTAGGTCCACACATTGATGTATTCTTAAAACATATTTTATTTAACTTATCAAAGAATAATAAGTTTACCTAAAGTATAAAGCTATTGGTTAATGATACAAAGTGTCAATAAGGTAAAAATATTAAAGGTGTGATCAACACTAGAAATATCTTAATTCCTCAAATTACTAGTAAAGCACGGTATGGGTTGTAAAATAACTCATCCTTATTAACGATGGAAATTGTCATCCAAGCCTCCTTACAGTTGTATCAATCTCTACACAATCCATATATGTGAGTGAAATTATTGTGGCACATCCTATCCTCTAAGAAGATGTGAAACCATATTATTGATGTCCTAAAATTTGTTTGTCCTTTCCTCCACCTATTGTGGGGTGCCATCCTTAGAATTTCTCTCTCCCTCTCAAAGGAAAATTTTGTGGAGATTTGTGTGTTATATCCCATGGACGTTCACCCCTTAGTATTGAAGAATCTTTCTTTACTATTTCCTAAACCCAAATCCCTTTCCTAGTTGAAAACCATTAATTAGAAACAAAACTGGCATTACTCATATAGTACTTTAGTCGATTGGTGGTAGTCCATTTGACCATTACAATTATTATGGACACTTCCAACTTTGGATCAATTGATAAATTGGAATCCCAATCTATTATCTTTCCTACTTTTATATTTTTGAATAAAATTACCAATTATGTTGGTTGACTTGCTCACTCAATCAGCTAGCTACTATCCCAAATGGCTACTCGGTCAACTGTATGACAAACAATTGATATGTGGATTTACCAATCATTGATTCGATCAGATGACTTTTTCATCATTTGCATAATTCAAAACTATTATAATTATGAGTGTGAACTAAAAATTATTTTCCCTTGAGCAACCTTATGTGTATTACTCATAGGTTCCACATTACACTGTAAGTGATGTCAAAGGAATGAAATCAATGAGAACCTCTAGAAATACTTCATTTCTACACAATTCATTGGGATAAGTTGGACAACAATTGTTACAACCCCAGTTTTTGGGCTTGTATAGTTTGAAATGTAATTTCTCCAATAAAATGTACATGTATGAAAATTGTGTTGTTACGACCCCACCTCCCGATATCCCCCAATTAAGGGAGATCAAGAGGTTGAGCCGCACCCATTAATCCTGGATCAAAGGTTCGACATATAACCATAAAAAATTATTAAATTCTAACAGGCTATACTGAAAAGGGTAATAAAATTTTTCTTTACATACCATACCTTTTGAAAACTTGGTTTTCTATCCACATCGATACTAATCTATCTAATCCTCCTTTGTACCTTAATTCTCTTTTAGTATCACAAGTGCCACTTTACTGTTTGTTCTTTTCATTGTACCTAAAACGCCGACAAACAAAACGTCGGTCAGCCGAAGCTGGTATGTGGAGGAAACAGATAATGTTCAACTATAGTAACAATATAATCATTCAATTAATCATTTAACAATCAAGACTACATTTTAAACCATACAACTCAATCCATACATATTCTCGAACTCTGGGCTGTCCCTGCAGTGGACATGAATATCACCTCTCTTTTAGGTAATAGAGTCGCATGGCACTATCCGAAGATAGCCCAATATCTAACTCATTATGACTTGATGGTCCTACCTCCATGGTAGCCATGTACTAAGTCAACCATAGACCTGATGGACCTACCCAATAGGTAGCCATGTACTAGGTCATCCATAGACCTGATGGACCTACCCAATAGGTAGCCATGTACTAGGTCTTTCTCTAACCTGATGGACCTACCCATAGGTAGCCATGTACTAGGTTAGCTATTATGCCACAGAGAGAACCAGGATCTGAGTTTGTAGGCGTATACTCTCTGTGATAGTCATAGCCACATTATAGTTTGCATGAACTAAATAAACATCCAACAGTTTATTTAAAGCAGTCGGTAAAACATTCGAAAATCACCGTGAAACTAGAACGGTTATACATAAGCGTAACCACATACCTGTTCAAAGCAACTTGAAGTCCAAATATTTAATATTCAGGAACAAACAATCAAGCAATCATCAATATCCTGAAATTAATGCATAACATTCAAGTGTCATTGTTTTATTCAAACATCCTTAAGATCAACTTTGATTTCTCCTTATGATTTCTAGGCCAACTTTAGGGTGTTATTAGGGTTTTAGCCTTCATTATGCATTTATCACCTTTAATGCTCTTTTAGTTCACAAACCCTAATTTCTGCATCATATGCACAATTGCATGTCAATTAAGTCTAATATGTTTCTTTTACACTAAAATTATTACCTTTATCCTTTTTGGTCATATCCACAACATTAAAGCTAATTATCACCTTCAGTTTCTTTTAAATTGACAAATTATATTTCATTATAGTTTAACTCACATTTATGAACCATATTTATCACTATTTCCACTTTATACACTAGGGAACACTAATTATCCAAATAATTCACATTAAAGATCTTTGGTGCTCAAATTGGATTTATAACAACATAACATTGTCTTATTCATTTATTTGCACAATTAAATCATTAAAAGGCATATCTTTCTAAATTAGGGTTTCTAAGCCCATTAATGCAAACTTAGATATATCAAACCCTAATTTAAGCCAATTATGTGCAATTATCATCCTTTTATTATCAACAGGTTAAATATTTGTTCTAAACATTCAGAGAACATCACTATATTCAACTATCATCAATTTCAAGGGTTTTTCACTAATTAAATCAGTAAATATGATAACTTTATGTACTTTTCCAACTCAAGCATATAAACTCTACATTAAACTAATCATATGCCAAGTCCATCCTTTTTCTTCCAAATATCCATTTTTATCATTAACAGGCTAATATCAACTTTAATCATTAACTAAACCTTACTAATCACTTTAATCATACCAACATAGGGTTCTTTAAACAATTAACACATTAAAGTTGATATCTTCCATTATTTTTCGAACTTCATAATGAATCAGGATTCAAACATAATTTATTTGGATTCCTCTCGTTCTGAGGATCAACTTTCATATATAACTTGTATTTATCCGAGCTACTATGAAGGAGTTATGAATTTTATAAAAGATACCTTTATAGACCAATCCAGGAGCGCCACGTCAGCCTCTTCATGCAAGCGCCTCACGCGATGGTTTGAAAACATAACGTTTTGACGAAATTGCCCTCACTTAAGTTGTGGGTGCTTCTTACCCTGGAGGGGTAAAACGGTCTAACATGCATCCAGCTCCTTCTTCCTCGCGCAGACACGGGCTGCCGCCCTAGCCGACGGCCTGCAGGGCTTCGCGGGCAGATTCCCGCCTCTCCGAGGCTCTGATATCACCGGAACTACCTCCCTTACCTCCGCCCCCTTCCGTCTCAGCCAGAGGGGACCTTGAAGCGTGGCCAAGGCGGCCGGTACTAGCTACGCAGGCCTTCACCCTGTGGCCAGCGTTGCAGCCTTGCGGCTGCTGCTGTGCCTGCGTTAGGGCAGAACCAGGATCGCGAAACCTCACCCCAGCTTCGTGGGGAAACCATCATCCATCTAGACATCATCTCGGCCCCCTGATGCTCTGTTGGTAGGGTGTTTCTTCCACGTCTAGGGTTTTTACGTGTAAGAACCAAGAAGAAGAGCGAGAGAGAGAGAGTGCGGGATCTCTGGGACTCGACCCAGAGGGTCTACCTTTATACAAGGATAGGTAAAGAAGCCCTAGGTCGGCTATCCTTGAATCAAAGAGTCTGTTTCCCAAAAAGGAACCTTATTCCTTCAAAGATAAATATTCCTTCTCTCTCTTCCTAATCCTTTAGTATTCCTTCTTCTTTTAATATTAGGAATCGAATTTCTTCTTACTTATTCTCTCTTTCCTTGCTTTTTAATCCCTTAACACGAAATCATGTTTCCTTTTGATGGAAAATACCATCTTATGAAAATAACATAAAATCCATTAATAATGAAACACATTTATCTTCTTTTTCTCTCTCATTCACCTTTTATTTCCTTATTGGGATTCCTTTTATCCCAAGAAACCAAGTGAATTCGAATTCCACTCTATGATGAGTAAACACTTATTCTTCTTAGAGAATTGCACATTGTTTTTAGCATTATCTCAATTTCTTTTATTATTAGATTTCTATTTATCATTATTCTCTTATTTTGTCTTTTTGGTATTTTATCTTTCTTTCCTCTTTATTGGGACTCCTTGGATCCCAAGACACTCCATCATTTCGAAATTCATTTTATTGGAATAATCATTATCCTTCTTAATGCACCTTTATGCATTAATTCACATTATCTTGTTTATTTCCTATTTAAATATTCCTTTTTGAGGATTTCTTTTTATTTCTCTTTTATTTTACTCATTAGCATTCCTTTTAATATTAGAAACCTCATGGATACGAAATCTCCCCAAGAAATATCATTTATGTCTCTTTTCATTCATTTTCCACATTATATCATTATTTCTCAATTTCTTTCTTCATAAAGAAATACATAATTAATCTTTTCTTTTTCTTATTGTTTTTCTTGCAACTTTAGACTCCTTGGAACCCAAGGAATCCAAGAGGCACGAAATCCTCTTTGGATTTGCCTTCTAGAGGTTTCCATTATTTCTTTTCTCAAATATTCAATTATCCATTTACTAATTGAATTTCCTTTGTTATTTTCCTTTTTATTGGGCCCAATGGCCAATAAACCCCACAAATCAAATAACAAGGCTATTTTAAACGAAATCCAATTATTCAAAACAAATCACATCAT
Organism: Alisma plantago-aquatica; assembly: GCA_963693085.1. Classification (NCBI taxonomy): domain Eukaryota; kingdom Viridiplantae; phylum Streptophyta; class Magnoliopsida; order Alismatales; family Alismataceae; genus Alisma; species Alisma plantago-aquatica. Next base: position 622,846,248 of record OY856414.1, on the reverse strand, counting down.
TATTTGTTCAATTATCCTTAATATGATAAATTGCATTTCTCATCAATTGAACCCAAAAATTGGGGTTATAACATGTGTGATATATGTTCAATGAATGGGTTTCTTTTGCAATATTTCCTTTGAATGATTAATTTCATGGATCCTAATAAGTTAGTGAGTCCAATGTGATAAAAGGAAAGAAAAGATGAAAGAAATCAAATAACACATAAATAAGAAAAGAAATTGAGATAATGATGAAAAATATGAGAAATATGTGGAAAGATGTATGATTGATCATCATGGATGATATTTTGAATCCACATGGTTTCTAATGGTAAAAGGAATCCAAATAAAGTAAATAAGAGAGTAAGAGAGAAAATATGCCTTATTAAGTGAGAACTTTCATATCAAGAAAAGTCTATCATACTTTTGAATTTAAATCTCAAACATTTTACACATGTGGACTAAGTCATAATGAAGTTTCCCTTAAAATTTTGGATTAATTGGATAAGAGGTTTAAGAGTTATGTTTTTTACAAAATTTCCTAAAGTGAAATGCTTAATATTAAATGTCACACATAAATTCGATTCCATATAGGTTTGGGCACGCGTCACCAATCGTCGGGTTAAGTGATCCAATGGTGGACCATGCATCACCCATCTCAAGTCAGAGTCAGATTTGACCGATGATGATCGAGCTTTGACTCTGGTTCCCATGAGCTCCAGTGCATGTGCACGGAAGGGAACTCCATAGTTGGAATCGGGAGAGGATTCCAAACCTAGATGACCTAGGTTTTGCTAGGTTTCATGGTCGTTCTAGGAAATTCCCAATCCCAGTTGGACATGTATTTGGAGATGAAGTTGGGGAGCCAAATATGGACCCCCACACCTATAAATAGATCCCCCTCTCTACTTGAGTTGAGCATCGCGAGTGCAAATGGTGACCCCTTGGCCTTGATTGCGCTCTTGTTCGTGTTATTACACGAGCTTCGGTGAGGATCGAGTGTGGTGCCACCGCGGAGGAATTGCAAGTCAAGAAGACAAAGAAAAGGGGGAAAAGACCCAGCTACCCTCGGCTCTAGAGAAGGCACGGAGGGGCAGGGCAGTCGTTTCACCCGACGCAGAGCATGCGGCTCATGTGACGACTCAAGATGTGTGGTGAGCGGCAATTTGTGGAAGTGATCCACATCAAATTGACTGGGTAAGATATCCTTCACTGACGTGTCATCTTCTCATTGGTCCATATGGTTTTATTATGTACAAATGATAGAAAATGATAAGATAATGGTATTATGGAATGTAATATATGAAAATTGATCAAAAAATGCATGTAATCCAATAAAAATAAAATTGAAGCTTGATTCTTCCTGCAATTTGAAAAGTATATAAAGTTGTCACCTTTAATGCATTTATGAATGGAAAACCCTAATTTGTTATTAATGATATTTCGTAAAGTTCTTTGGATACTTTAAAGCCAATATTAGCCTGTTGTTAATGAAAGGAATATTTAGATCTAAAATGAAAATGTTTGTGCTTAATTGGATTAATTTACAGTTCCATGCACATGAATATGCATTAATGGGCCTAGAAACCCTAGTTTTAGTAATTATGACTTTAATGGTTTCAATTACAAAAACCCATAAGCGAGATAGAGATATGATGTTCTAAATCTGATTTGAGTATAAAAGATCCTTAATGTGGATAATTTGAGTAATTAGGGTTTCTATCAATAGAAAACATGTTTTAGGGTTTGTTGACCTAAAAAGGATTTAGATTGAGAAATTGGTCTAAGAAACCTTAAGGGAACCCTAATTCAATCTAAAAACCCTAGATGGATTCCCAAGACAATAAAAGGGATTATGATGAGTATGTAATGATTAGATAATACATGCTTTTCAGGATTTAGATTGCTTATGTGATTTGCTTGACTTGGTTGATTGGACTACCTATTTGGATTGGATATCTTTGTTAACTCTTTGAGGTTTCTGAATCAGGTATGTGGATATGCTTATGGATAATCTCTCTAGTTTCATGATGATTTTTTAGGTTTTATTGGTTTGTTGAAATTAACTACTTGGTTGACTTTTAGTTCATGCAACTATAAAGTGATTATGGCTATCACCATACATATATGTGCATAACTAGCTCAGATCCTAGTCCTCCTCTGTATCTTTGAGTACTTGTGAGATATGGATAATCTAGTTATTGGTATACCCTTGGGGTAGGATAATTAGGTTATCTTGAGTCAGTTTTTTTGTCTACCTTTGGGTAGGATCATATGACTATACAACTCTCTGTCTTGGTCTTCCTGTAAGTTAGGATCAAAGGGGCTATTTGGGATCTACCATATGAGAAAGGTAGGATCCATGTCCACTGTAGGGATAGCACAGAGGAAAGGATATGTTAGTATTGTAGTTATTTTAAGATGTAAAGTTTGATCTATTAAGCAATAATTTGGTTCCAATATGGTGTTATAAATAGATGCAAGCTTTTGGTTCCCCCACATATCAATATAATTTATTATACTGACTGACGTTTTGTTTGTCGGCATTTTAGGTTACATGCAGTTATATTCTTATCAGAAAGTGGATAATCCTTTAAAGTGACATTTGAAGAATAAAAGTTAAATAAAGATTGGAGGATTTAGTTAGATAGAACACTACATTGGGGAAAGTTACAAACTCCCATTTTTTAAAGGTATGTGAAAAGTAAATTTTTATACTGCTTTAAGCTTAGTCTCTGGTAAAATTTATTAATTTTTTATTATTATTTGCAAAACCATCAATCCTATTTTGGGATAGAGACTCTGGCTTCTTATTCTTCCTTAATTGGGGGTTATCGAGAAGTGGGGTTGTTACAAAAACTTCAAGTTGTAAGTGACAAATGTTACCATGATCGTATAATCCCTTTGTCATAGACATCTAGATTGAAACTGAGATGTGGTGTATTCATCCTCTTAAAATTCAAGGTGTAATTCTTGATTTAGAGTAGTCTGTTGAAATTTGGTGTTATGTATCATAAATCGACCCGCGTGGGGATGTCCATGCATTTTATAGTTGCAAAATATTGGTTTGTGTGATGAATAATGACTATGCATTTTTTGTCATGATATTGTATATCAAGTCAGACACATAGTATTTCTTAGAAAAAAAAGTTTTACTGGATAGAGACAACATGTGAATGGAAAATGAAAGCCATCTAATGCTAGTTAGAGTCGTATCTCAATGTCACAATGGTGACTATGATCCTTAGACCTAAAGTTACTAGAAGGATCACATGTTGTTCTATTTACTTCAACACTGTCCAAAGTGACTTTGGATAAGGGTATTCATACATTAGTGATTAGGTGTGATGTGAGATGTGTAAATTATTGTCAATGAATTAGATGTAGTATGGCATGCATGTTGGAGTAATATCATGTCCACCTGATAAGTGATACTATGATATGCATGTCCATGCTCGTGAGACAATGTATCATATTGACCTCATTCAATTTCAATAGTATACTCTAGGTCAAGGATCATAGATTTAATATTAACTCTATGCCTCAAGTCCAATCTAGATACCAATGAGAATTGGATCAGGCAATCATTGTGACATTGGTAACTTATATGATGAAGTTTTTCAAAACTTATTATAATTACTAGGGAAGCCATTATGTATTTTTAAATACCAATATTTTTGTGTGAGGTCATTAAAATCATTGTTAACATAATGTAGAGTCTATGTGGTCACCCACACAAGGATTCTTAAGGGAAAAGAATTTTTTTCTGACAGATACCATAGTGATTCTAAATTATGTATAAGCTTATTTCCAATCTATACATTTGACTAAACAAGTTCATTGATTGAATGACTGAATCAGTTGATTAACTAAGTCCCGTCCAACCAAGTGATCATCAATGAGGAAAGTGGCCAGTCAATTGACAAAGACAGTCATCCCATCAACTAGATACCCTAAGATGGAAAATGAAATAATTGGAAGTCAAATGAACTGAGAATCCCATTGATCGACCAATTTAAAATTGGACATTCCAAAATAGTCTAACCAAACAAATGGGATACCCAACCAATAGATTGTATGTCTAACTAGGTTTTGCTAATTTTAGAATGTTATCAAATTGTGCATAGGAATTGCATTGGGTTTTGTGAATCCCTACCTATTAACTCTCCTATATAAATAGTGTATAGGACATGGTATGAATACATGCAAGTTGACCATACATTTCCCCTTAGAGAGAGATATATATAAATCCTAAGGACAACACCCATGATAGGAGGTGGGGATGAGAAAGCAATGTTAGCAAGTCAGAACTCCATTATCACTTTCTCTTGAAGGCCAAGTTGGTGCACAAAGAGTTCATGCATCTATGTGGATGGCAAAGAGGCTGAGGCTCTTGTGTGTAGGATTGACGACTAACCATTTCTTCAAGGAAAGGGTGAGTTCTACAAGGTGTTTTTATTGCAAGGAAGACAACTGAGAAGATGCAAGACGACAATAAATTTGAATTTGCATATGGAAGTTTGAAATCTACATCAAGCTAAGATGTGTCTAGTTATTGTGGAACTAGTGTGTGCCAATGTATATTGAATCTTCCTTAAATGTACTTTACAATAATGATGTTTTATGACTACAATAGATTAGTTTGCTAAGGTTTTTTTTGGTAACTTTTGTAGTACCTCTATACTTCCTGCCACAAAACTGAATATCCTTGATGCAAACCATATGCCATTGACTCAAAATATTGTAAGTATATTAGTATGTTTAATCAATATATCACTATTAAAACAAACATAATAACTAGAATAGCCTTTTATACATAACTAAACATTGTGAAAAGTATCCCAAGAAAATCATCTTATTATGGGTCTTAGGACATACAACCAACAGTCACTTCAACTAGATCCCATCACTTACAAATCTAATTTCATGTGACCTAACATGACAATCATGCTTCTGATTTGAAAGTGCTTTTTTCAATTGGTCAGAAAAATTCTTCAATTGGTACTCTAAAAATATTTACATATGCTAATTGCACTATCTCTCACATGAAATGACAACATTGTGGTATGTGCTTAGAATGTTAATGTGATATTGGTTCCATAGCTTGTGCAAAGGCTCTATTGTTGTCACAATAAATCTCTAGTGCATCTTAAAATATTGGAACTGCCCCAAGTTCACAAATAAATTCATTGATCCACATCACTTCCTTTGTTGCATTAGATGTAGCAACATACTCAACCTCATTTATACAATCTTCCAATGTTTCTTACTTGGAACTCTTTTGGCTTATAGCTCTACTATTTAGAAAAAAATACAACCTTGATTGTGATTGGTAACAAATTGTGTTGGATTGGAAATCTACATTAGTGTAACCCTTTACAACTAACTCTTCCTCGCCTTTGTATAGTAAGACTTGATCCTTAGTTATTCTCAACACCTTTGGGGTATCCTTCATGAAAAGATAATGACCTTCACCGAGATATGACTAGTGTATGTTCGTCATTGTCAAAACATACAAAATATTAGGAAATGTACATAACATCACACACAAGATATGTCCACTTACTAAGGCATATGGAATCTTATTCATGTGTGCCCACTCTTCGAAGGATCTACCATAATGGTATCTGAGTACTTATTCCATGTGACATGGGTATACTTTCTCTTTTACACTCATCCACACTAAACCTCTTTAGCACTTTTACAATGTATGTGCTTTGACTTATACCAAGAATCCTTCTACATCTTCTGCTATAAATCTTGACTCCTATAATATAGGATACTTCACTAAAATCCTACATATATAAGGCATTTCAAACCAAGTCAAAGGCAATATATAGTAGGTATGTTATTTCACATCAATAGTATGCCATGTACATGCAATATGATAAATACAATTATGATCCCACTAATCTTCTTGTAAACACAAGGTTCATCATTATTTTTTGTAAATACAAACTTTTTTACTATCTTGTCAAAATAAAGATTCTAGCTTCTAGATGCTTTCTTTAATCCATAACTTGACCTTCGTAGTTTGTAGACTTTATTGTCTTTATTTGGAGTGATAAAAGTTGTGGAATCTATCATGTGCACATACTCTACAATTTTTTTGCTAACAAAACCAATCTTAACATCCATTTGCCAAGTCATTTTAAGTTGTAATGGCAATGAATATGGATTTAAACATGGGAAAATGCGACAATGTTTGGTCATAGTCATCACCTTAAACTTGTCTAAAACTTTTTGCAACCAATTGCCCCTTAAAATTTTGTACGTTACCATCCTCATTAGGTTCCTTATTGAAGACCCATTTACACCATAACTTTTACCCCTTTAGATGCACCCATAACTTTCCCTACATTTTTGGTTTTTGAGTCAAATGTACAAGTCTTAAATTTATAACTCGAACACTACCCCACAAATATATGGGTGTAGTGTAGTATATTCAAGATCATCCAACGAGCAAGGTTATGTAAAATACAAGAGTATTAAACTTCAACAGTCTAGATTGGTTTACAAAAGGTGATTTGGTTTCTTATAAGTAACTAAACTAATTTAGAGAGAAATAAACTAGAGAAGGGATCACGTGATTCAAAAAATTCAATATAATGAGAGTATCTTGAGAACAGGTTTCCCATCCACATTATAGCATGAAGAACAACCAAAAACAAACATATTAGCATTAACACTAAGGAAGGTTTGTATCCTACATTCACCTCTCAGCAGAGTAGAACAACCCTATCTTTATATACCACTTCGATGGATATACTTAGAATCATACTACAAAAAATGATCACCAACACTTCCTAGTCACTCCCATGGTCAAGGTAGTGAATCTAAGGAACATATCCTTATTCTTGCACCTATCTTCCCAGATTATACAAAGAGCATAAATCATACATACAAAGTGGCCAGTCAAGCATGTAAGAAGAAATCAACACTGATGAATTTTAGAATAGTGAAATAACTAGAATTATATATGAAATTTGTGTTCAATAAAGTTATGACATGGGATTTCATCCCCTGTGCCCAAGAACAAGATTTCTACTCATTCATGTCTAAGATATGTAGATACAAGTGGTAGAAAATGGAATAAGACATAATAAGAGAGAGAAGTGAACAAAAATATGCAAAGAAGTAGTAGAATGAAGAAGAACTTTGAATGGAAGTCACAATTTCACCCTTGCTACTATGCTTCCTCCAACAACCTTAACTTCTAAGAGGATGAAAAGGAGAACATAGATCTTTTTTGTGATTATTGAAGGAGTTGGGGAAGAATATGGTCCTCTCTCTAGCAACTACTCTGTCTTCTCCAAAATCACCTCCAACTCCATTTAACTCTGCTCTGGTTGTGTTTTGCATCAAATCATTCATGGTAACCATCCCAATTTGGTCTGGTTTATATTTGAAAGCGTGGAGTGGTTTTTCTAATTTCAGTAGAAACTCCAGGTAACATGATGTGTTGGAACTTCATACTACATGTCACTGGTGGTTTTCAAACTAGAACTACTACAATCAAAGGTAACATGTGTGTTGGTTGGCCAACATGGTGTGTTCGTTCAGGAAAATTTTCAAATGAGAGGACATGACGTGTTTAGATAATGACATATCGTGTTGTTGGGATCCAATGACTCCTGATTTCTTTGTATTTCAGGTGACACAACGTGCTAGTTGGCCAACAATATGCATGAATTTCTTTCTATAGATAGCGATATTTCTTCTATGGACACACTGTGTTGGTTCATCAACAAGGTGTGTTGTTGTCAGAATTTACAGGAATTCAGTTCAATATTTGGGGAATACTTGGAAAATGTAATTAAGGTCAAATCATTGTAAGATAATGTCCATTTTGGTGTCCAGTCATGGTTACTACAATTCAAACCATGGAACAAGTAAAGAACTAAAAGGTGAAGAATGTAGCATGACTAAGAGTGATTATTGGGTGAAAATTGACTTGGAAATGCAACCTAATGTGTTCCAAAAGATATAAATTATGCACATCAAATCCGCTAAGCTGAAACCATTGCTTTTCCTTGATAAAAATGAAACATAGATGCATAGTTGAAGAAATCGCATGGCATATACATCAGTTTAATGAAGTGGAAAATTTAATCATATCATGGCAACCATTGTCAAGATATTGTAGCTAGGTATGAATTCATTTTAAACACTCATGATTGGAGATTAAGTTCACCAAAGTGGACAAATTGTGTTGGAAGAATCAACAAGATATCAATGAGTAGACGTATGATGACAAATCCAAATACATAGTGAAAATGAAACCAAACCCTTCAGATTATAAATATGAATAAAATTTAAATTTAGACTTGACGTCAACAATTCTGCAGTGACTTCTTCATTACAGTTTAAGATTTAAAGTAAAGAGCTTGACGTATGGCACTTGAACACTAGTATAGAGTGACATGCACATGGAATTTCATTTGGGTTTATTGACCCTCTTGCAAACGTAATTCCTAACCTTCAGTGGGTTAGGACATTACGTTGACTACTTAGCCATCTTTTGTAGGCATATAGAAAAAACAATTATTGGATAAAAGACAAATCCCACTAAGCTTGTTTAGGGGCTCTCTTTAGAACCTCACTATCTTAGGCTAATTAAAATTTTCCCTACAAGTAGAAGAGTCATGCAGAAAAGTGATTCAATATCTCAAATTCTTTTATTTGTAAAGATTTTCATCAAAATGGTGGTAGGAAATGCATTTTAGATATGGAAAAATCATCAAGAACAATACACAAGGTTGTAATGTTCATTAATCCAATGCAATTGAACCATTACATGTATTGAGCTAAGAGTGAGAGGATGAATAACATGCTACAGAAAAAATATCAAGCCAACATAAGTGACTGGCTAAGCATGTTTGCTAAATTGATAAATGTCCATCCTAGATTTCTTCAACTATTATCTCCATGAGTTCAATGATTCAACTAAAACAAATCAATTACCCAAACAAAAATGAGTCATCATAGTCATGCTTAGATTTTCATTGATTTAGAGAAGAAAAACAAAATTGGGAAAGAAATGAAAATGAAAGGAGAAACTACAAATATTGGTCAGTTGCTTTGCTCTTAAGCTTGAATTTTGCAGTGTATTCAATTTGTGTAACAAACTCAAGAGGTCTGCAACTGGATACTTATTGTGTTGAATGGTCAAAAGGTGGGGCATTGTTGTGATTGAAAGTATGAAGATGCTGCCCCAAGGTGTCATCATTGACAATATCTTAGAAAGAAAAATCTTGATGTGGCAGTGGCAGGTGGGTGATGCTTGAACGGTGCTGATGGAGATGGGGCAGTGTTAGACTTGATTTTGGGTGAAAATGAAGTGATATAAGGAAAATAGTGTAGTATTAGGGAATGCAAATGAAATGAGTCCCAAAATAGGGTTGGAAAATCCTTTTTTAGCATTGTATACATGTTGTATATGTAAAGAACATGTTGTGTTTGTGAGTTGCAGTAACCGATGTGTGGCCCAATTTGCATGGAACATGGCATCTCAAGATAATAACATGTTGTGTTTCTCCTTGCTGTGAAACCCTATAAACCTGAAATGTTAAGAACACATGTCATGTCTAGGTGCACACACATCATGTGTCTTGGATACAGTAACCTTTAGAAACTCAAGTTTTGACTCCACATGCCATGTTGAGGATGGAACATGTTGTACATTCTCTAGGTGACTTAGAGATTTTCAAGAACTGCTCCAACATGCTGTGTTCATCTACATTTTGTGTTTCTTGGTCATAGCAACATTTGAAAATTTTTGGATGTGCTCCACATGTCATGTCTATGATGGAACACGTTGTGCATTCTCTAGGTGGAAATCTAGAGATTCACCATTCAATTTGGCATGTCATGTTTTCCGCACACACATCGTGTATATTCTTCATAATGACTCCAAAATTCCATCTCTAGTATGTGATGAATCCTCCAAATTCATCCTCGTAGTCGCCATTTCTAGGAATTTTGTGCCTCATATCGACTGATCCACCCTTATTTTGGTTTACTCTGAGTGTCTCCTCAGTTTCATGAAAATAGTGCTCTAATAGCTCTAATTACCAATTTATTTGATTTTATCCTCCTTTACTCACTTTCCTTCTTCTCTGCAGATCATTCTCATCCATCTGATAACATATCTACATCTCCTTGTAGTTTGGCCATCCATCCAGTTTTACCCTTCATATGGTCTCAAGACCGTGTAAAGCCTCATGATCTCAAGACCATTTGGAAATGAAGACCGTTTGGATCCCAAAACCATTAAGACTCCAGACCGGTTGGACAACAAGATCGTTTGGACAAAGACCGATTTCCAAGACCATTTGGACCCAAGACCGTTTGGAGCCAAGACTGTTTGGAGCCAAGATCATTTGGAGCCAAGACCATTTGGACCCAAGACCATTTGGAGCCAAGACCATTTGTACCCAAGACCGTTTGGGGACAAGACCATTTGGACCCAAGATCATTTGGAAATGAAGACCGTTTGGATCCTAAAACCGTTAAGACTCCATACTAGTTGGACAGTAAGACCGTTTGGATGAAGACTGGTTTCCAAGACCATTTGGACCCAACACCATTTAGATCCAAGACCGTTTGGAGCCAAGACCGTTTGGTGCCAAGACCGTTTGGGGCAAAGACCGTTTGAAGTATTCTCATATCAAAAATGTGAAGACCCCATCCAAGCCTATAAATAGGACCAACAGGGTCTTCATTTCAGCATCAGATCTGGGAGGCCGCAAGGCTACTCCACTGCTACCTCATCTCCACCAAGCTCTTCCTGGCCCTACTCGTATGTCTCCGGAGGTGCACACGAAGATCAAGGGAGCAAGATATGAACTTCATCGACCAAGTCGGAGCAGTCCCGAAGATTGGGGAGATCTACACCGGGTTGTCACATATCTACTCTTCTACTCTGATGATGCTTGTTCTATCTTTCTTCTCTGTCTTTGTTGCTCCCTCTATGAGGAGCGAGTAGTGTAATTCACTGGAGTGTGGGGACTATCCCCACTACCCATGCTTTGTAATCTGTACCTACAGATGTTATCTTTCTGATTCAATGTTAATCATTTCATTGCATGCTCAAATGTTGGCCGCTTTCTTGCATGATCTATTGTCTTTTGTTGTGGATTGTCTATATCTACTCTTGAGACTTGATTATCGATTTAGCATTGGTTCTTGATGTGTGTATCCACCACACATCTGTTTCGGTATCTAGGAACACTTTTCAAGGAGTGGAGTAAACTCACCTCCATCATTGTACTTTCATACTATGAAATGGAATCAGTTGATGTATGAAAGTACAATCTTGATAGGTTGAGGAACACACTCTACAAAGAGAGTGATGAAAAGTAAATGACCATTCATTCAAGAATGGATGGCATTGCAACACTCCCATGTTTCTCATAGCTATGTCCTCGAAAGAGGGATAGTCTATAAGGATACTAATCAAATAGATAATATCGCTCGCTTGTTAGTCTTTTGATGCACGTTTCATGAGGTAGTGTAAGATATCCCTTGGGAGGGTACATATCTCCATTGACACACAGATATGTACCAGATGGGAGTTGCTCAACCTGTGAAGGATGTGTGCAATGCTCCTTGTCTGAGAGGGCATCAGCATTGAACAACATCCATGTATCTTGCTTGCAGGTTTTGCTATGTTGGTATAGGTATAATGCATGTGTAGTGGTGGTGAATATCTACATCACCCAAGTGATCCATCATCATCTGATAATCTTGGATTTCATACTTTAATTAGATTCCATACTTACCTTTACTTTTACATGTTCTAGATTAGATTAGATTAATCCTATCAATCTCTTGTTTGTAAATGATTAACTTAGATCGAGATGAAATGAGACAAAGATATCCAAATTCTTCATGTTGTCCTTTGGGTTCGATCCAAAATCTGTACTATGATAAGGCTTCCACACTCTTGTGGGGTTGGAGCATTTATCTAGCACCAGTTGTCGGTAAACCTAGAGAGAACATCAACTTCCTAGGGTTTTTGGTGCACATTAGGACTTCCATTGGAAGAGCAATCTTTTGGTGTAAATCCTAGCTCCATCAAAAAATGGTGTCATTGTCGAGGACAACGTTATAAGAATCGTCTTCATTGAATTCCGTATCGACCTAAGTTTCTCTAGGGTTTTTCATTTTCTTTTCAAAAATCTAAAAAAAGGGGGAGGTGAAAACCTTGATCTCAAAAGTTAAAGTTTGTGCATACTCTCTTGAATTTGAAGTGATTGTTCAAGCCTGATAAACACCTCCTTTGATTTCAGGTACCAATTCTCTTCAAAATGAAGCAGTCAATGCCACCAACCATTCGATGTCAATTATGTGGTGACTACTCCCATTCATCAATCAACTGCTACAATGCTCCTCCTCACTACGTGAATGCACTACGTCAAGTAATCACAAATAGTATAGTTGGGAAACTCAAGGCAGCCTCTTCACATGACTATGGATATAACACAAGTTATAATCCATATCCTCCTAGAAGCTACTATGAAGAACCCAATTATGATGGATTTCAAGGCATAGATTGCAATGTAGAAGGAAATTTGGACTATAATGCAAATCAATACTACGATGAGGAGAGATACTATCAACATCAACACAACATGTACAGTGAAGAGCCCAACTATGAAGATCGATATGCATTAATAGAAGAAGTATGTGCTCTATAGAAATTGGTGGCTCAACAACTAGTTGATCAGACATCCACGAATGAGAAGTTGATAGCCGAGCTTGATCAACTTACGCAACTTGTCCTCGCTTCTGAGCAACATGAAGAACAATCACCAGTTTCCCTTGATCACACTCCTCATCCACATATTACAATCAATTACGATGATGATTATGATATCACATGGGGGTGCCTTCAAATGATCTTCTATTAGTAGTACAAGGAGAGGAATCATCCTCAGAGCAAATGATTGAACCCAAGGATGATTTCTCCACAATATCACAAGAAAAAGAATCATTTTCTGAGCCAAGGTCTGACTCAAAAAATGACTCCTGCACTATTCCCTTAGATGAAAAATTGATTGTCCAATATGAAGTTTTTCTACAGTCACGAGATCAATTTGGGATAAATTTTGGTATTTACCCATCTTCTTCCCCCACAGACCCAGATCCAACCATACAGATTGAGGAGCAATCAGCAATGATTGACTCCCTATATGACAAATATTCTTCAACATCAGTTGTCTTGTTGGTGAATTCCAATGAAGAAGGGTCTACATTTCAAGAACTCTACACTCCTTCACAGTCAGACTTAGATGAATATGTGACTGATTCAGATAAGGAGATGTCTTTTATGTAAGAAACTCAAATGTCTCCATTACTAGAATAAGATCTGATTTGTCCTTATGAAGAAATTTTTGATCATTCAGCTGATCTAAGAATAAAATTTGAGGATGAGACTGATCAAGATCTTGATTCTGGAGTGAACCATACCATTCTCACTAACCCAAATGATGATAAAAAAGAATCATGGGAGGATGATGGGTCTCAAGACGATGATTCTAGGACCAATCCTTTTCAAGAAATGACTTTACCAGAGCTACCACCTCTACAAGAGGTCCAAATAGAGCCAACTCCCGAGCAAGAGTTATTTCTTCCCATTGAATCTTTCTCTAGTAACTCACATAAATTGAGAGTGAACTATGAGGAAGATTCAAAACAACATCTTGACTCTTGGATGGGATACATAGCTCCATCCAACATCAATGACATTTCCCCAGGAGATAACAGGCCCCAAGATAATGACTTCATGATCGATCCTTTCCATGAAATGACGTTACCAGAGCTACCACCCCTACAAGAAGTCCAGACGGAGCCAGTTCATGAACAAGAGTATGTTCTTTGTATTGAATCTCCTTCTAGTCACTTGAATGAGTTGATGTTGTACTTTGAAAAGAAACATGAATCATCTCTTGATTTTGGAATGGAATATGATATTTCTGTAGACCCTTGTAATGACAAGGAGGACCCTTGGGAAGACATTCAACCGCAAAAAATCTTCTTATGACCACTCTTCCCTGCAGAGAAGCTCCTCCCGAGCTACCAAATATACAAGAGACTAGCATATCTCTGTTACCTGAACAAGGTTTCATTCTTCCCGTAGAAGCTCTTTCCGAACACTTAATAGAAATGGAGGAGTGCTATGAGGAAGAATTGGAACAACATCCTGACTCAGGAATGGAGTATATTGGTCTCAATATCGAAGAAATAGATTCATGGGAGGATTCTAGTCTGCATAACGATGTGCCATGGGCTAACCCTTCCCACGAAGAGACATCATTGGAGCCTCTACTTTAGGTTCTCATGATTCCCTTATCCAAGCAAGAGTTCGTTCTACCTGCTGAATCTCCCTCTAGTTACTCAGACGAATTAAAAGTGCACAACGAAGAAGAATTTGAACAACACCTTAACTTTGGAATGAAACATGCTGCTCCTATCGACCCCAACATTGATAATGATAACCCTTTGGTGGACACATGGCATCAAAATGATGATCCTTAGAACAATCCCCTTGACGAAGAAATGTCACCCTAGATGCCACACCCTACACAAGAAAAGTCGGGTGATGAAATGAAGCCTGAACCGGATCCGCCACCTAATCTAGTACAAGAAGAAGTTCAAGTGATCAACCCTCTATCAACTACTTTGGATCATGAAGAAGGTACCTTGACTCTAAATTTTGAGGGAGAGCCAATTTTGGACGACACATATAGGCATGACTTCGATTATTTGCCTAGTCCCCCAGTTTCAACTGCATATATTCCACCTCCCCCGCTGAATGGGGAAGGTCTCTGGATACTTCTGGATGGACAAAGAGGTGAAAGAAATGTGCATCCAAGTCATCTAGAAAACCCATTCGAGTTGCCACGACCACCCAGTCAAGAGGTTTTCCATGTTGCTTCCTCTCTCTCAATGCTGACTATCATGAAACATCTTCGTTGGACCTTCTTTCAATTGTGAGGACCGCCTGGTTAACACTACGCAACTCTTCCCCTCCATCTCAAACCTAGTGTTTTATCAGAGATGAATAAACTCATAAGTTCGAGATGGAGGGTGGGTGGTATGTTTCTTACTTCATCCTCTATCTTTACTTCTTTCTGATTTTCCATTCTAGTTTCTTTTTCATATTTTTTCCTCATTTTCATAGTCTTCTTAAAATAAAGCCTTTATCTAGTCGGCTTTTGCTTTTTGAATCTGTGTTCATCACCTCTTTTCATTGAAAATTCAAACGAAAATAATGCTTAAAACTAGCCGATAAATGATTTCATCTTGTATAGTCTGTGAATCCTAATGTCATATCCTTAATAGAAAGAAAAAAAGATGATAAGCTTCAATAAGACTGAGATAGATGAAATGCATCACGCCTCTCACTGATTAATGGATCAGCTGTATGGAATTCTCATTTGAAGTTTTATCATGTCACTTTTTGAGTAGAGTGTGATGAAGAAAAGGAATCCGACATATGGAATCGCTAAGCAAATTGCATTATGATCTGAACCCTCTTCTACACTACTTCCTTCATCTCCATACCTCTCCGCTCACCAACCATGCCAAACCTTTAAGTTCGGTGTGGCACACCACACTCTTTTCTAGTGTAAGCTAGAACATTGCCGAACTCTAAGTTTGGTGTGGTACACCACACCTCTTCTTCTATAAATATTTCCTCCATACCCCTCAATACATAACAGATGTGTATCACCTTCTCATTTTGTTAAAAAAAAGTATATGATGATGATTGTGCACATACCAAGGTTGAGGAAAAATCTACCCTGATTCCAAAAAGAGTCTCGACATCCCAAATATAGAAAAATCCAAAATACCCATTCCCCTAAGCCAAGTGAGAATGAATAAAAGCCAAAGTGTGAATAAAAGCATGAGAGTTGTGCCCTGAATAAGGATAACTAACAAAGGTCTTGCCCAACTAGTACATTAGCTGCCCTCACAAAGGAAGATGTGTCGAGCCCAGTAGTGAGACCCTAAGGCTCCAAAAATAACCCCTTACCTCCTCTTGAAGAGGTAAGTTAGCCAAAAGCCTTAAGCCAACCTATACACACATCTGTGTTACCTTTAAAAAAATCGGGTGTAAGGCTAAGTCAACCAGAGTTGTACACAAAACACTCAAAGTATCTTGATGAATCCATTAATAATAAGAATCTTGAATCAATTAGAGGAGAGACTCTTATCTTTTGATCACACCCCTATTCTTTCCTTTTTCAACCTACTGGCACCACAATTGCCTCCATTTCAACCATTCTCTTGAAAACACCAGTGACGGATCATATACATGTTTGATTGATTCTATGGGTCTTTTCAAAATCACATAAAACTTTTAAACATGACTGATACAGAAGAGAGTGAGAAGGAAATACTTTAGTAAAGTGAACTCAGAAATGAGGATATCATAAGATGTCTTCTGTGATCTAAGGAAGCCTGGATACTGTATCGATCTGAGCCATGACCAAAATTATGATATGGCATAAGGATGAGGCAATCATGAGATGAATGATTTCATTGGTGACTATTTTAAGTTTTTTGTTCCTTGGGATGAGAAATGCTTAAGTTCAGTGTGGGTGATGAATCCTCCAGATTCATCCTCAATCACTAATTCAAAGGATTTCTGACATTTTTTTCCCTATTTTTGTTTTGCTTCATTTTCTTCTCAGTTTTGTGAAAATTCTGACATTTGCACGAAGATGAGGAAATTATGAGAGGAACGATATTTTTGGCGACTGTCTTGGGCCTTTCCATTCCTCAGGACGAGCAACGCTTAAGTTCGGTGTGGTGATGAATCCTCCAAATTCATCCTCACAGTCACCATTTCTAGGAATTTTATGCCTCATATCGACTGATCCACCCTTGTTTTGGCTTACTCTGAGTGTCTCCTTAGTTTCATGAAAATAGTGCTCTAATAGCTCTAATTACCAATTTATTTGATCTTATCCTCCTTTACTCACTTTCCTTCTTCTATACAGATCATTCTCATCCATCTGATAACATATCTACATCTCCTCGCGGTTTGGCCATCCATCCTGTTTTACCCTTCATACGGTCTCAAGACTGTGTGAAGCCACACGGTCTCAAGACCATGTGAAGCCTCACGGTCTCAAGACTGTTTGGAAATGAAGACTATTTGGAGCCAAGACCGTTTGAAGTATTCTCACATCAAAAATGTGAAGACCCCATCCAAGCCTATAAATAGGACCAACAGGGTCTTCATTTGGGCATCAGATCCGGGAGGCCGCAAGGCTGCTCCATTGCTACCTCATCTCCACCAAGCTCTTCCTGGCCCTACTCATACGCCTCTAGAGGTGCACACGAAGATCAAGGGAGCAAGAGACGGACTTCATCGACTAAGTCATAGCAGTCCTAAAGACTGGGGCGATCTACTCTGGGCTGTCACAAATCTACTCTTCTGCTCCGACGATGCTTGTTCTATCTTTCTTCTCTGTCTTTTTTGCTCCCTCTATGAGGAGCAAGTAGTGTAATTCACTGGGGTGCAGGGACTATCCCCGCTACCCATGCTTTGTAATATGTACCTACCGATGTTGTCTTTCCGATTCAATGCTAATCGTTTCATTGCTTGCTCGAATGTTGGCCTCTTTCTTGCATGATCTATTGTCTTTTGTTGTGGATTGTCTACGTATACTCTTGAGACTTGATTATCGATTTAGCATTGGTTCTTGATGTGTGTACCCACCACACACCTGTTTCAGTATCTAGGAATGCTTTTCAAGGAGTAGAGTAAACTCACCTCCATCATTGTACTTTCATACTATGAAATAGAATCAGTTGACGTATGAAAGTACAATCTTGATAGGTTGAGGAACACACTCCATGAAGGGAGTGATGCAAAGTAAGTGACCATTCGTTCGGGGATGGATCGCATTGCAACACTCCCATGTTTCTCATAGATATGTCCTCAAAAGATGGATAGTCTATAAGCATACTAATCAAATAGATAATATCGTTCTCTTGTTAGTCTTTTGATGCACGTTTCATGAGGTTGAGTAAGATCTCCCTTCGGAGGGCACATATCTCCATTGACATGCAGATATGTACCGTATGGGAGCTTATCAACCTGTGAAGGATGTGTGTAATGCTCCTTATCTGAGAGGGCATCGACATTGCACAACATCCATGTATCTTGCTTGCAGGTCTTGCTATGTTGGTACAGGTATAATGCATGTGTAGTGGTGGTGAATATCCGCATCACCTGAGTGATCCATCATCATCTGATAATATTAGATTCATACTTTAATTAGATTCCATACTTACATTTACTTTTGCATGTTCTAGATTAGATTAGATTAATCCTATCAATCTCTTGGTTGTATACGATTAACTTAGATTGAGGCGAAACGAGACAAAGACATCCAGATTCTTCACGTTGTCCTTTGGGTTTGATCCTAAATATGTACTATGATAAGGCTTCCACACTCTTGTGGGGTAGGAGCATTTATCTAGCACTAGTTGTAGATAAACCTAGAGAGAACATCAACTCCCTAGGGTTTTTGGTGCACATTAGGACTTCCATTGGAAGAGCAATCTTTTGGTGTAAATCCTAGCACCATCATGACACAACATTTCAAGATGCGAACATGTCATTTTTTCTGTACTGCAACTTCTTGGAATTTCATTATGATATGTACACAAAGTGTTTGTTTGCCAACATGGCGTGTTGTAGCAACTTTTTGTACAGTGTAGCTTTCTCTTGGCTTTTAGCTGCACCTACAATGATATTTGAATATAAAATATGAGCACCTTATATTATTACATTCACCATAATAATGTTTATTGGAAAAGTAGATTTTCTTCAAGGAAATAACATGAAATAAATTATCTAGGCTAACAGTGTGGTCAACGCCCAAAAAGGTACTCCATTTAGAGTCTAGAGTGAGAGTATTTATTTTTCATTTAAAAGGTGTCAAAATGGAGGGTGTGTACTATGATCTGCTGTAAGAAATTGTTATGCCAAGATATAAGCCTCTTTGTTAATATATTTTTTATTTGTAACAAAGATCTATGCTTATTATTTACGATAGGAAGGGTCTTTTATACATCAATGTTGTTTGTCCCTTCATTCTCCTCTTCAACCTAATTGGAATCTGATTCGAAAATATTTTTGGGATTATCAAACATAATGTCAAGTATGTGTTCAAAGGGGGTATTTTTCCTGTTTGAAGAATAATTGTGTGGAGCATGTGCACACTTCTTCCTTTGAGCTTCACTTTCATTTCCTTCATTCTTTTCAATAACTTCATATGAGATCATCTTTGATGGCAAATAAGATTCTACTATAACAGTTCCACTCCTCAAACTAACTGACTTACATGTCTCCTTTGGATTCATTTTCGGTTGACTAGGCATAGAACCATAAGGTGCTTTTTCATTCGAAAGGCCTTGTTGAGAAATTTGGTTCTCCAACATTCTAGTATGAGTACAAATCCCATCCACCTTACAAGAAAGTTGGTGAATGGCATCATTAATGAGTTCTGTTTGTTTTCATAATTCATAATTTTGCTTCATTTGATATGAAACAAAAAACATACCAAGGAGTGATTCTAAGTTGGACATTAATGTAGTTGTTATTGATTGAAATTATTGTTTGCATTATTATTGAAGCTCGTTGGATTGTTACCCATATGTGACATGTTCCTCATAGATGATTGAGCATGTTGTTATTGAGGGTTCTACCTAGGAGCTTCACTTGCTTCACAAACCAGGTTGACTGTTTGAATGTATTGGGTGCTCAACTTCTCAAGCTTCTGAGACAGAGTGTCTATATTTGCTTCAATAAAATCCACTATATCAACAACATGCATTCCAATTTACTTCCAAGAATCCATAGAAGAAGACGGTGGTGATGGTGGTTGTTGTTCCTTCAGTGCTCCATTGGAAATGATTAATTGCAATGTCTTCAATAATGACATAAGCTTCCATGTAAGATTTGTTTATTATGACATCATTTATTGCAATGTCAATGTCCATCCTTCTGTTATATAATAACCCATTAATAGAATGTATGTAGAATAATCCAATTGCTTAAACCATGATGTGGACAAAGATGTGGATGGTCTTTGAACCTTTACCATGTATCATACAAGGTCTCTCCTAAAAAGATCTAGAGGGGGTGGATAGAGATTTATGGTAATTTTAATCAAATAAAATATTGTTTACTTAAAGTGAAGTGGAAAAATAAACTATAAGAGACAACCACAAAAGAACACAGAGATTTAGAGTGGTTCTGTCATAAGATGTCAGTCCACTATCTAATTATTTCCAACCAAGATTTATAAATCATGTATTTTATTCCATTTATATACTAATACACAATACAAAAAATTTACCAGTGTTTTTTGTGGCGCAAGACTAACCCACCTTTTTAGTTCAAGGAGAATTACACCTTCTTTGACGGGCCACCGGAAGGTCACCCTTTTGGAGAGGATCGCAATCCGCCTCCACCACCTTGGTTGCATCCTTCAACTTTGGAGTAGCACCAAGAGAGCTTCACAACAACCTTCTTCCTTGAAGTAGTGAGAAGTAGCAGCACCTCGTAGCACAAGAACAATAGAAGAATAAGGAGATTACAATGCTCTTTTCACAAGATGTACAATTTAGCACTATGGACAAGTGATGATGATCTTATTCCACAACATTTATGGCAAAGTTGTATAGGGTGGAGAGGATACTTAAGCTGGTGCTAGGGCTTAGTCTAGATTGATGGCAATATGAATCATAGGGACTAAGCACTTTGAGAAATATAGCGAGTATGCTCAAGTGTATGACAATGTATATGTAGTTGTTTCTCAATGTATGTGTCTAAATGTCCTAAGTCCACTACAATTTATAGGAATAGTTTACAAGTGTCTAGGACATCTTAGGGAGTGTCTAGAGTATTATGGATGGTCAACTAGCTATTTGGAAAAAGTTAATTAAGGTGCAATGGTAAGTTTTATCGCTACTTAATTTTCAGTCTAGAACGCTCCTCGGTAAAGATTTATTTCGACCAGGAACTCTCTTGGTTGAAATTTATTTATATCGGAAATATTCTGAGTGTGAAAAATCTCCCACGGCTATATCTTGGTCAAATATCAAAATATGTCCAAATGGATCTCTTCCGGTTGAGAAAAATTTTATATGAAGGTGTTTTCGATTGACATGTATTTTGCTGAGGAGGACTTTATTCAAGAGTATGCAAAAGAATGGGAGGTCCTATAGAAGTTGGATCTTGACTTAGTTCCTTGATCACCTGAAATACTTAATACACGTGTTATTAATATAATTTGGGAAATATTTGCAGCAAAGAATGATGACAATTATTTCAATAAGATAAACTAAAAGTAGCAAATTTAGAACTTCATATCTTTAAATTGTATTATTGATAGCCGACTTATCTCATCGCTTTTTCTCCTCCTTTTTTTGAAGTAAAAAAGAGTCAATACTTACTAATGCTCCCCGTCAAGGAGACACTCCCCCTCAATAAGAGAGTCATTTTAGAGAGCAAATACTTATAATCGGTGTATTAATTAAAAAAGAATACAAATAGATGGGAAATCAAAAAAGTAGACATTAATGCATAGTCAAAAATCCATATGATCAAAGAACCTTAGAAGGTTGTTTGATTGCCAATGAAAGGAACTTTAAGTCCTTCATGACAAAAAGATCCCATAAAGCACAAATATCAAAAAGATACTCTAATCCAATGGTGAGGAATGTTAAGTTTGCCATGATGTAGAGTTGCCATGAAAATCAAAAGGTAAAATTAAAATTGATTTGCCAACCACTTGCAATGGATGTTAAGCCTAGAAGTGATTAGAGAATACATTAAGAACAAATATGAGATCAAAAAAAGTATCTCTAGACCAAATATAAGGGATGTTAAGTCCATATTGATATATAGAATCTATTATGAGCAACAATGATAACAATAAAAGTATCTTTGGACCAAATATAAGGGATGTTAAGCCCATATTGATATAGAGAATCCATTAAGAGCAACAAGATATGCAAGTAATATTAAAGAACTTTGAGATCCCCCTTAATCTCATACCAGGTAAATACAGCTCAAACATAAATAAAAGGATTCTATAAAAAAGATAGCAATTTAACATCCCAAAATTCATGTTAGATATAGAAAAAAGACATCAAGTAAAAAATTGAATCTGGAAAATAAGTTATAAAATATCCAAATAAATTGTGTTAAATGAAAGGAATTTTTTTCTTTAAAATATATATACCCCTTTGTCATCTCAAAAGATAGAAATATAAATACAAGATGACCCATCCTTAGTGGGATACCCCCCTGAATATGATGCCTAAATTAAAGTAGATGAATGTGATGGCACATATTAAGACAAAAAATAATGGCAAATAATGCTTATGATGTTTTTACTCTTACGTAGAGAGAAGTAATGGTAACCAAATTATTTTCTATGACATGAGAATGCATAATATGTAAATATTTTATAACCAGGACATGTTTCATGACTAATGTATTCGATAAGATCATGTTAAGGAATACATCCAAATTCATGATAATGTATTAAGTTAGTCAACATATTTTCTAAAAGTTCAAATCAAACATTATTTACAATATCTTCTTCAAGCATAAATATTCTATCATTTAAATTAAAAGAAAATCTCTAGAATGATAATGGCACAAAAAAGGTAAATTATTGACATAAAGCATATTTTCTTTTAATGTCAAAGACTGAATTTTTAAAAGAAGCATTTTGTTCTTTAAGCTCAAGAAGTCAAGCATACTAGACAAATCATTCTTATTTCTCAATTTTATCCAAGGTAATTACAACAAGTAATATATGATCATTTTTTCATAGAGTAAAAAGAGACGACTCATCATGATTGTTACCTTGAATTTTCTTATCCATTATGTGCATGTATATGTACTCCTTCTACTTTGTTATTACTTACTCCCACGATGGTGCTTTTTCCACTGTCACCAATGTGACTGATTTTCCCTTTCTCTTATTGAAGTCACATGCCAAAATCACTTAATCCTACAAAGTTGAAAGGTTTTTGGTTACCAAGTAGAGTCCATGATGGTTAGCGTAGATATCATGAATGGAACTAATATTATAAAGCCAGAAATATTTATATAGGTATGATTTGAAATATTCATATTTAAGTTTCTGATGAATTTTTTATTGAACTTTATTTCAACTGAGGGGTTCCTCAGTCGAGGTTTTTGTCTTCTGAGAGAAGTTCTAGACTTTTAGTTTTAATAGTTTACAAATGAATCTTTGTTTTGTTAATATGCACATGAATAACTATTTAAATAACTTAAAAGTTTTGCAAATGAGTTTTATAAAACAATATGCAAATTTAAACTCAAATTAAGTTGAGATAAGACATAAATATATTAATCACATTAAGTGTAGGTCAAATCTCAACAAGTTCCCTTTTTATTCTAAGTTGGGGATTTTAGAACCCAAACCATGTCAAGGGCTCCTTTATTTCTATATTTACACAAAAAGAGTAATGACTAAAATGTTGACAATAATGGCATGAGATAGAAGAAATTTCATTTCTCTTTTCTACAACATTATTTGTAGGCACATATACAGTTCTACTCTTGGGAGCATATGTCTTTGTAGTTCTAAGCATATGTTAGGATTAATTCTTTGTTACATATCCTAAACCTCTTCTTCCTATTTGATTAGAAGTGTTAACTAAGATGTTATCAAGACTTTTGTTTCCTTGCATTAATCTTGAAGCTTGTTTTTGCAACTCAACATTTTCAGAAATAATTTTAGTTACATCTAGTTTACTTGACCAAGATTTTAAAGTAATGCATCTCTTTCTATTATCAAAGCATCATAATCTACATGATTGCATAAAATAGGTTGAGTATGATAATCATTTAGTTTAGCAAGCATATCAACTTTTTCTTGAGAAAGAAGACTATTGTTATTTTCAAGAAAAAGCATTTGAGCCTTATCTTTCTCAACAGATTCTTTCAATGCTTTATTCGAATATTTTAGAGTATAATTCTCAGAACTAACATTATTTAGGTTATCATCATCAATAATTTTAGCATGTTTCTTCTTTTGTCTTTTTCAATCAATATACTTTTCATGAAGTTCTTCAAGACTATTAACTAATTGTTCTTTAAATAAATCAAAAATACTTACCTCATTAGTTTCTTCTTCATCTGTTATTGCCATGATACATTGTATCTTCTCCTCTATACTACTTTCACCATCATCACTTGATTGATCCCATTTAGCTTTGTAGGACTTATTACCTTTCTTGATCTTTAGAAATTTAAAAGTCAAGTGACCTCTCATTCTTCATTCAAAACACCATTTATAATCATTGTTGGATTATTCAAATGTTGGGGGCCTACTCACGTGTGACCCTTCCAAATTGAGATTGCTAAGCATTTCATCCCCCATACTCCATGACCTTTTAAGTCTCCTTGAAGACCTTCTCTAATACCAGATGAAAAGATATAGAAGGGGGTGGGTAGAGCTTTATGATAAATTTTAATCAAATAATATAATCTTTACTTAAAGTACAGTGGAAAAACAAAATATAAGATGCAACCACAAAAGGATATAGAGATTTAGAATGGTTTCAACAAAACATGTTAGCCCACTACCTTGTCATTTCTAACCAGGATTTCTAAATCATGTATTTTATTCCTTTTATATACCAATACACAAAACGCAAAATTTACCAGTGTTGTTTTTGGTGCAAGACTAACCTCCTTTTCATCTCAACGAGAACTACACCTTCTTTGATGGGTCATCGATACGTCATTGTAACAGAACTATTTGTTACCCTAGGCCTACACTCCTAATGGCTACATAGCCAAAGGTGAGTGGAGTTGGGAATTTGTCCTTAGAATGGCACAAATATTTCACACAACAGAGTCAGGCTAGAATACACTTGAGTGTATTCATAGCAGAATACACTCAAGTAGTTTTTCATGATGCAATATTTTTTTCAAAAATTTAATCCATCGATCTTTTTAAACATGTTATGAATAGGTCATACACAAAAATTGAGCACATTTAGACATTTATGGGTCATGTTATAAAGACTGCAAAAATCATGCATTTCAAATTAGTTTCGCACGTCGATTTTGTTGCCCTTGGATGAGTGACTTACACTCATCCAAATGGGCTCAAAATTTGTATGTAGCCTAGGTATAGTATGACGGTGAAGGTCAATGGTTTACATTTTGCAAAAAATAGTTTTGATATGCAAATACACTTGAGTGTATTCGTGTGATCTATACACTCGAGTGTATTCTAGCCTGACTCTATATATACATACATATATATATATATATATATATATATATATATATATATATCCATTTGTATTTCATTCCAGAGCTAGAGTCTTGAGTGCAACATATCTTCATTTGGGAACTACAAATTCTGTTAGAAAAAAATATTAATGCTAAAGCATTAAGTACACTATTAAAAATAGGTAACCACAGTTTAAGAGTAATATAAAAGTTTCTTGGCTAGAAACATCATATAAGGAAAGAAGTATAAACAAGGTTGGAACACTTAATGACATTGTTCTATACAAAGCATGTTTTAAGTGCATTTCCATTATACATAACAACATATTATGGTCATTGACCAGATTTCCATTGGAAGGGTCTGTAAGGGTGCTCAAAATTATACAACCCTTTTATTGGAATTGCCTGCCTTATCTTGACTTTTGAAGTAAGGAACCCAACCTTATTCCCTTACCCCAAGAATATAGGAAGGTACACACAATTTGTATAATGGACAAGTTCAATTATGTTCTAGGTTTGTTCAACATATTTCAAGAAAAATGTACATACTAATTATAGGGAAGAAGCAGCTCAAACAAGTAATTATCTAGCCAAGCATTCATACGAGCATACATACAAGCAAGTCAATAACATAGTAGGATCAAGAGATTAAGTGTACCTTAAGAGTTATGATTTCTTGAGTAAGATACCTAGAGAAGGCCCAAGCCAAGATAGACCTAGGATGTAAAAATAAACAAAATAGTGTCTTAGGTCACTAGATTAGATTCAGATAAACATGATATAAGTCATGTGGATATTCACCTAGAACAAGGCTTTAAAATACATTAACTTAGGTCCAAAGTTCCATACGTTCATGCAAACAATCAACCATAGTTCAAAGGTCACATCAACACCTTAGGTCTAGGTGAGACATCCACATCATGAGAAATACTATAAGAAGATAAAATCTGATTTGTTAATTGAGGAAGCATGAGATTTGGGATATTATCATGGTCTATTCAAGTAAGATCATAATTGTCCATATTAGATTTGTTCAATGCAATCAAGTCACATTTCCAAGTCATATAAGCATTAAGAGAATAGGGTAGGTCAAGTTGGCGTTAATGTTGTAAGTATGATAACTTTAATGATTTGAACTAGATAGGGCAAGGTAATTGCATAAAGGTCACATTTCATCAAATGGAAACCAACTTGGTCAACTAGATCACTTTAATGTGGCAACATTAGGTCCTTCAAATTTTATAGAGGTAATCATGGTAAACTATGCACATAGAAGTGAGATGCTACTGATTTGGGGTCATACTTAAAATTCTAATTGTTATTGATCAACATATGTACAAGGTTCAAGATCTAGATACTACAAGTTCATGTAAGTCGCATCATGTGGCATATTGCACAATATAAATCCATCAATAAAGATAAGCATGATCCAAGTAGGTTATATGGTTCAAAAAGGTATTAAAGTTTACCGAATTAGAGGTTGGATGATCATTTAATGTTTAGATATGTCAAAATCCCAACAATCAAGCAAGTAACATCATGTATAAGAAAAAAGGTCCACATCTAGGTAAAAAGAATAAAAGTAAATATCACAAGTGATCCACTTCATGATTCAAGACAAAATATGGATAGAAGTTACTATTATAAAGATCAAAAGTGGTATAAAAAGCAACAAAACTAGATGGGAGCAAGATACATCATTAAATATTCAAATAGCATATAAAAGACATGCTTTTTAGGATATCAAGAGAAAACAAAGAACTAGATCATGGAAACTAGTGTCATTGGATAGATCTCATTAAGAGAATCAAAATTAATATATTAAATACCATATTTGGTTCAAGGATGTGAAAGATATCCATATTTAAAGATATGATTGAAAACTTTAGAAAAAATGGGGGAGGTAATTACCAAAGTTGGATATATCATCAAGAGGATGATCTGTGCCGTAGGAAAGTGATCTAGCAATTGGAGAGCATCCCTGCCCCTTGAGCGTATAGGTACCTTGTGGGTTGACTCTACAGAGTATGTGGCCCGTTGATCCCTGTACATGGATCTGGTATGCAGTGGTTGGCCATCACTTACAAGTTCCTACTCACGACTTCAAGATGAGAGCTACTACAGCCCAACTTGCTCTTGCGCACACCCTAGCATAGTGGCAGGACAGTGAGGTTCGTCGAAGAAGGAGGGGGGTCAAAATGAGGGAACATGCTAGAAAAATCTCACAAAAGTGTCATCCAACCAAGGCACGACCACCCGAGGTTGTTGGTGAAGCCAAAGCTCACCGAAGCAGTCTAGAGTAAGAATGCCCAAAAGGGATGGTGTTGGTGCCGCCATGGCTGGAGGAGAAGAAAAGGAGAGGAAGAGGGCGGTCTAGGGATCAAGAAAGAGGGAAACCTAGGGGGAAAGACCAAGAATGTACTTTTATTGCAAATTATCAAACCAAATTTGTCAAAAACCATCAAGAAGAGATGTTATAGATTCATCCTAAAACTATTGTACAAAGAGAGGCAGGAGATGACCATCAGTCATTGGATTAGGGGCAATATTTGAGGCTCAAGATCCAAGGGTCCAACTTTTTTGAAAGCCTAACAAAGCATATTGTTGATTTTTCAAGTGAAACAAAAGGGGTGTCACTATGGATGGGTTGTGCCCCACATTGGCCCCAACAAGGATTGAATCAAGCTAAATCAATGTTAAACTAAGGATTAAAATAGAAAATTTCAAATGGCCATATCTTTTGATTTAAATCTCTGATTGAGGTCATTTTGAGCTATTGGATTCATAATTGAATTGTCTACATCATGAAATACATTTGATAGCAAGAATAGTTCATTGTATGGGTTCAATTTTGAGTGTAAGAAGATGATACATAATAAGCATGAACTTAGTTCAAAACTTAAATTAGAGTCACAGATAGGTACAAAGTGATATTTAATCAAAATCAATTCACCAATTGATCATAAAGTGACTTAAAGTCATCAAGGTGTCGATGAGGGAGGTTTTTGAGTACATTAAGCATAAAATGAGAGATAATTTACATAATTTGAATAAGAGAGAAAAAATAGGTCATCACAGTTACCCTCTTGGAGAGGATCAAAATCAACCTCCACCACATTGGTTGTAGCCTTCAATCTTGAAGTAGCTCCAAGAGAGCTTCACCATAGCCTTCTTCATTGAAGTAGTGATAAGTATCAGCACACTGTATCACAATAACAAGAGAGGTAAGGATATTACAAAGCTCTTTTCACAAGATGTACAATTTATTACTATGGACAAGTGATGATGATATTCTTCTACAACATTTATGGCAAAGTTATATTGGGTGGAGAGAACACTCAAGCTGATTCTAGGGATTTATCTAGATTGATGACAATATGAAGTATAGGGACTAAGCACTTTGAGAAATATAGAGAGTATGCTCAAGTGTATGTCAATGTATATGTAATTGTTGCTCAATGGATGTGTCTAAGTGTCCTAAGTTCACTACTATTTATAGGAATGGTTTACAAGTGTCTAGGACATCTTAGAAGGTATCTACAGTGTGCTAGATGGTCAACCAGTCATTTGGACAAAGTTAATTAAGGTGTAATGGAAAGTTTGATCGCTAGTTAATTTTCAATCCAAAATGCTCCTTGGTCGAGATTTATTTCGGTGAGGCAATCTTAGTCGAAATCTATTTCTACCGGAAAATCTCCAACGGCTATATCTTGGTCAAAGATCAAAAGATGTCCCAACGGATCTCAGTCAGTCGAGAAAAATTTCGACCGAAGGTGTTTTTGTTTGACATATATTTCGAGTGAGGAGGACTTTATTCAAGAGTATGCAAAGAAGGGAGGTCCTACAGAAGACTTATTTGAAACCTATCAACCCTAAGGTCTTTATGTGAGGTAGGATACGATTTTGGGTAGGTTTCAGAAGATCATCACTTGTCCTTACATCATGTCTATCAAGTTGTACAAAAGCACAAGAATACATAAATACATGGTACAACTTGATTTGCAAGTATCCAAACATATATATTTGTAAGATATTTGTAGTTGGATCTTGACTTAGTTCCTTGATCACCTAAAATACTTAATTCACATGTTAGTGATATAATTTGGGAATATTTGCATCAAAGAAATATTAAATTTGAGTGTGGCACATCCAAAAATCCAACAATCTCCCCCTTTTTATGATGACAAATATTTCCCTAAGATAAACTGAAAGTAGCAAATTTAGAACTTCATACCTTTAAATTGCATTGATAATAGCTAATTTATCACATGGGTTTTTCTCCCCCTTTTGTCCAAGTCAAAAAGGGTCAACACTTACCAATGCTCCCCCTCAAGGAGACACTCCTACTCAACAAGAGAGCGATTTTGGAATGGGAAAAACTTATAATTAGTGTATTAATTGAAAAATAATACAAATAGATGGGAAATCCAAAAAGTAGACATTAATGCATAGTCAAAAAGCCATATGAACAAGGAACATTAGAAGGTTTTCCGATTTCCAATGAAAGGAACATTAAGTCCTTCATGATAATAAGATCCCATAAAACATAAATATCAAAAAGATATTATAAACCAATGGTCTAGAAAGTTAAGTCTGCCATGATGTAGAGATGCCATGAAAATCAAAAGGTAAAACTAAAATTGATTTCTCAACCACTTTCAAGGGATGTTAAGCACAAATATGAGATCAACAAAAGTATCTCTAGACCAAATATAAGGGATGTTAAGGCCATATTGATATAGAGAATGCATTATGAGCAACAAAGAGAACAATAAAAGTATCTTTAGATCAAATATAAGGGATGTTAAGCCCATATTGATATAGAAAATTCATTAAGAGCAATAAGATATGCAAGTAATGTGAACAGACTTTGAGATCCCTCTTAATCTCATACCAAGTAAATAGAGATCAAACATAAGAAAAAGGCTTCACTAAAAAGATAGCTATTTAAGATCCCAAACTTCATGTTAGATATAGAAAAAAGAAATCAAGTAAAAAATTGAATCTGGAAAATAAATTGTAACCAAATAAATTTTGTTAAATCAAAGGATTTTTTTCTTTGAATTATTTATCCCCCTTGTCATCTCAAAAGATAGAAAGTATAAATACAAGATGACTCGTCCTTAGTGGGATACTCCCCCTAAATATGAAGCCTAAATTAAAGTAGATGAATGTGATGGCTCATATTAAGACAAAAAATAATTATTTGCAAATAAGGCTCATGATCTTTTTACTTGTATGTAGAGAGAAGTAATGGTACCCAAATTATTTTCTATGACATGAGAATGCATAATTTTGATTATTTTGTATGCAAGACATGTTTGATGACTAATGCATTTGATAAGATCATGTTAAGGAATATAGACAAATTCGTGAGAATGTAACAAGTTATTCGACATATTTAATATAAGTACAAATCAAGCATTGTCTACAAGATCTTCTTCAAGCATAAAAATTCTATCATTTAAATTAAAATAAAATCTCTTGAACGATAATGGCATAAAAAGGTAAATTATTGACATAAAGTATATTTTCTTTTAATGTCAAAGACTTAATTTTGAAAAGAAGCATTTTTTTCTTTAAGCTCAAGAATTCAAGCATACTAGAAAATTTATTCTTATTTCTCAATTTTATCTAAGGTAATTACAACAAGTAATATATGATCATTTTTTCATAGAGTAAAAAGAGATGCCTCATCATGATTGTTATCTTGAATTTTCTTCTCCATTATGTGCACATACATGTACTCCTACTTTATATTACTTACTCCAATGATGGTGATTTTGCCACTGTCTCCAATGTGACTGATTTTCCCTCTCTCTTATTGAAGTCACATGCCAAAATTACTTAATCTTGCAAAGTTGAAAGGTTTTTGGTACTCAAGTAAAGTTAATTAAGATGCAATGCCAAGTTTGACCGCTAGTTAATTTTCAATCCAAAATGCTTCTTGGTCAAGATTTATTTTGATAGGGCACTGTCTCAGTTAAAATTTATTTCGACTAGAAATATTATGAGTACAAAAAATCTCCAATAGCTATACTTGGTCATTTTGATGTATCAATTTCTATTTTTCGATCGAGAAAAATTTTGACTAAAGGTGTTTTTGATCGACATGTATTTTTCCTGAGAAGGACTCTGTTCAAGAGTATTCCAAGAATGTAAGGTCCTATAGAATACTTATCTGAGACCTATCAGCCCTAAGGTCTTTATGTGAGGTAGGATAGGGTTTTGGGTAGGTTTCAGAAGATCATCACTTGTTCTTACATCATGTCTATCAAGTTGTACAAAAGTATAAAAACACATAAATACATGGTACAACTTTATTTGTAGGTATCCAAACATATATATTTGCAAGGTATTTGTAGTTGGATCTTGACTTAGTTCCTTGAACACCTGAAATACTTAATACATATGTTAGAAATATTATTTGTGAAATATTTGGATCATTGATATATTAAATATGAGTTTGGCATACCCAAACAGCCAACATCTCCATCTCTTTGATTGAAATTGGTGAGTTGACTCCTCAGTTTTGTAGTCTTGCTAGGTGGAAATTATTTAACTAAGAAGACTTATATGAGATCCTCCCAAATGATGATGGAGTGTTAGGCAAAGAAGAGAGAGATGTCTTGGATCTGTCTCTCAATGTGAATGGAAAAAGAAGAAGGCAAATCCCATTAGTTGGAATGCCATTTGTCTTGAAAGTGTTTAAGTACTGTGGAAATCTAGCAATGTGGAGATTCAGATCCTCCATTGGTGTCCCTCAAAATTGATTAAGTTGTACATTTGTATAATGATGGGACTGATAGAAAAATTTATATGCCTCAATTTTTGGGCTATTGATATCCCCATTGATGTTTATTGCAGCTGGAACAATGAAATCCTTAAGGGGATGCTTGTCTTCAATGATTGGTTCTTTTTGTTGAGATAGATGCACAGGTGAAGTTGGTGGTGATGAAGGCAATGAAGGTTGTGATTACTTCAAATCTGATTAAGGTTCACTCCTCCTTGCTTTGTGAAGGCTACTGACAGTTTGTTTAAATTCTGTGTCTGGAAATGTGGATTGTTCAAGACCCCTTTTGGATTGTTGCATACATTCAAACAAGTTAAGAAGGCAAGTGAAGTACAAAAATGAAAATGGAATATATAAAAACATGAAAATGATCATGATCTTTATCATGATAAAATATGTTGGATATGATGTAGTAGTGGTGATCTAGTCTCTCTTACTAATCGACACTTCTTACTCTAACAAAAATGCTAATACTCACTGGCAACGATGCCTGTCACACCCTAATTTTTGGGACCTAGCAAGTACCAGATTAAGTTATTGATCAAATCATTATAGAAAAGATAAATGGTTACAATAAGGTTCCATCCAAATTTCGTGGTATTTGAAATTAAGGGAAAAAGAACATAGAGAGGGTCAATTGTGTAATTGGGATTATCCTTGAAGTCTGAGGATTTGATTTTTAATCTGATGATATGAGATGATCAATAAAGTATAATAATGAAAGAGATATGATGACTACAGTTAATGATTTTGAGGTTTAGATGTAATTTGAACCTTCTTATTAAGTAAAGTTATGATGATCAAATGTAACAAACGAAGCTTCAATTGAGGAATTATCTTTGTTCATACTTTCAATTATTGTATTTGAGAATATGATAAATCTCTAAGGCCCTTTGTAAGACCAATTAATGGGACATGTGCCCTAGAATTCAATTCAAGACCAATAGGGCCAATTCAGGTTCACATATAGGTCCTTGTAGTAAAAATTTGAGAATGAAATATTTTGTGCTCACAATGAATACTCAAAGACAATTTTATTTGAACTATAATTGGAATATGAGACTGTAGTATAAATTTTGTATAATTTTGAAGTATCTAGTAGGTAACTAAAGTAGTAATTATCAAGTATTTAATGAAAATACATGTTTGGAGTGTTTTCTAGTTGGTTTTAGCCTAATATCTTACTCAGTTAAAGATGATGAAAATATAGTGTTTATCCCAAAATTTGGGATCCAATGGAGCTATGAGGTGAGCCATATAAATATTTCATTGATTTTGGACTTTTCTCCAAAAAGTAAAAATAAAAAATATAAAAGGAAGTGTCGGGCTCCCCATCTCTGTGTGCCCGAACAGGGCACAAATAGAGTTTAAAGGAGGGGGAGACATCACCCCTTTCTCTTGGAGGTGTGAGGTTATTAAATGCTTATTTTCTATAGGAACAAGGTTCGACAAGTCATATTCTAGGGTTTCAAGAGTGCAAAGGAGAGAGAGTGGGAAAGAGACAAAGAGAGATGATGGGGGACAGTAGTGGAGGCTAGGGATGTGAGTCCATTCACCCTTCCCAAGTTGTACCCCAGAGACGGCAATTCCCTAGGAAAACCAAGTATGTCAGAGCAGCTGGTAGCTTTGTTGTGTGATGTGCTCAGAACTGAGGACCAGCTAGTTATAGTTGAACAGGGGAGATGGGAGGTAAAATAGGGGAAAAAAACCCTTTGTCATCGGATGAAGGAGAAGCAGACTTCCACCTAGATCTGCCTAATTTTAAGGCTAGGATCGTTGATCCCTCTCTAAAAGTTGGATCTTGTTCGGATGGCCATCATTGCTTCAATAAGGTGACTTTTCAAAAATTCATATCTTGAGATTGAGAATTCCAAATTTAGCAAATAAGGTGTCTATGGAAAAAAAATGATGACTAGTATCTTACAAAAATATTTGCAAAGGTTTTTACAAATGTTAGATAATTATTATACTTTGACTTCTAAGATATAGGAGATTTCAATGTTTTGGGTATTAAAAAGTACCAAACGACTTTCAAGATCAATGAATATTTTCTCTAAGGTGTGTTTTGATATGTTAAACATAATTCCAAACCTTGGTCTTTATTATTTGAAGTTTTACTAAATGTTTTGATATAAATCCTAATAAGGACATTTTGGGTATTCCACCCAATATTTCACAACAAACCGATCAAAGATTCCTACCTTAACTTTCATAGACATGTCCAATTGTCGTATTCAGTTTTTATATAAGATAAGTTAAGGTTCAAAATTAAGTAAGTTCAAATTGAAGATAATTAAGTCAAAACTTTCACATAAGACATTATATGATAAGTCTTCTATTGGTAAGCAATACTATAGCTGACATGTAGGAAAGGGATATCTCGGACGAAGAAGTGAAGAAGGCGGTTTTCCAGATGCATCCTAATAAAGCGCCCGGGCCGGATGGTTTGAAACCCATGTTTTATCAAAAATTTTGGCAGGTGGTGGGCAAGGATATATCAAATTACATCAAGGGGTGGTGGAAAGGGGAGTACTCATGCAACAAGTATAATGATACCTTGGTGGTGCTGATACCGAAGATTAAAAAACTGTGGGTGGTTGCTGATTTTAGGCCGATTAGCCTCTGTAATGTCATTTATAAAATTGCTACCAAGGTGCTCACAAATTGCCTCAAGCCTTTCATGGACAATATGATATCTGAAAATCAAAGCGCCTTGATACCGGGAAGATTGATCACGGACAATGCCTTAATTTCCTATGAATGTTTTCATGCTATGAAAAGTGGAAGGGGAGGGAAGAAAGGACACATCGCTTTAAAGCTCGACATGATGAAGGCCTATGACAAGATAGAATGGAAGTTTCTGAAAGTAGTATTGGAAAAATTTGGGTTTGGAAGTCGGTGGTGTGATAGGGTGTTGGACTGTGTTTCTTCGGTCTCTCATACGTTCACGGCCAACGGGGAAAGATCAAACACCTTCCAGCCTTCACGGGGACTTTGCCAAGGTGATCCACTCTCTCCCTATCTTTTTATTCTATGTGCAGATGCTTTCTCTACCCTTTTGAACCTCGCAGCATCTACGAATACCATTCATGGTATGAGTGTGTGCCGTGGGGCCCCCCGGATCTCACATCTATTTTTTGCAGACGACAGTATTCTTTTTGCAAGACGGACAAGGAAAGAATGCCTGAAAATAGCTGAAATTATCAGCCAGTATGAACAGGCATCGGGTCAAAAGGTCAACCTCACCAAGTCCGAAATTGCATTTAGCAAGAAGATACCTAGAAGCAAAAAAGATGAGTTACGTGAGCTGATGGGAGTCAAAGAGGTGGACAAGCAAGCTTCTTACTTGGGCCTACCAGCAGCTATAGGGAGATCAAAGAAGAAAGTGTTCGAATATATAATTGGAAGAGTGCGAAACAAACTACAAGGATGGAAGGAACGACTACTATCCAAACCGGGAAAGGAGGTGCTTATCAAGGCTGTTGTGCAGGCTATTCCTACATATGTCATGAGTGTGTTCCAACTACCAGCGGGAATTATTGAGGACATAAATGCTATGGTGGCTAGATTTTGGTGGGGGGCAAAAGTGGGGGAAAGGAAGATCTCATGGTTATGTTGGGAGGGGTTGTGCAAGCAAAAAAGGGAAGGTGGAATGGGCTTTAGAGACATGAAGACTTTCAACCAAGCATTATTGGCATGTCAACTTTGGAGATTTTACACCAAACCAGACATCCTAGCGGCTAGAGTGTTGAAGGCAAGATACTTTCCAACTGGAAATATTCTGAAAGCTCGGCTAGGTCTAATTCCAAGCTATACGTGGCGAAGTCTATGGGGAGCAAAATCTCTTCTACTCCATGGCGTCATGAGTAGGATTGGAAACGGACGGGATGTCGGCATATGGGAAGATAGATGGCTGCATTGTGAAGAGGGGGTCCTTACAAGATACAGATCGGGGGAGGCAGTCGTCATGAGCAAGGTTAGTGAGCTAATGGTGGAGGGAAGGAGAGAATGGCATGTTGGTAGACTCCTGGATACTTTTCCTAGGAATGTTGCTGCGTTGATCATGGAGATCCCTCTTCCTATTACCGAGCAGGAAGATGATATCTTTTGGTGGCCAAATCCAAAAGGATACTTCACTGTCCGGTCGGCTTACTGGTTAGGAAAATTGGGAGGTGCAGCCTTGAGGGAAAGGAATAGGGTGGTGCCGCATGATCTATGGAGACTGATATGGGGAAGGAGGTGGCCTCCAAAACTCTCTCATTTTCTATGGCGCATTGCTACGGGGAGCCTAGCAACATGTAGCAGGCTAAGAGATAGACATGTTACGGATGATGGGATTTGTCCAATTTGTGCACAATAGGAGGAGACTATCCAACATATGCTGTGTTACTACGCGGGGGCGGATATTGTGATGAGAGAGAGCTGGCTGCAACCCATGCAATGCCTAGGAAGCATGCAAAACCTTCACGATGATCTCTTGGAGCTGCTTAGGAATAGCACGGAGGAAGAGAAGGATGAGATAGTGGCGGTTTGGTGGACCATTTGGACGTGCCAAAATAATAAAATCTTCCAAGATGAGGCCCCTTTCCCGAGGCCTATCTTGCAGTCTTACCGAGCTATGATCGCGGACTACCGACGCTATAACTGGGGTACGAGGGATGAGCAGCGAGAGGTCGATACCATGGGGCGGAGGGACGATGAGGTGGGTGGTGGAGCTGCTGCGAGGCTGTTGTTGGTGGATAGACGGATGGAAAATAGTGTCTTCATACACGTAGATGCTGCGGTGAAGGCTGACGGGCGGTGTGCTATGGGTGGGGTGGTACGTGACTTAGAGGGCTCGTTCATGGGTGCAACTCAAAAGTGCAAAAGAGCAGATTGGTCGTTGGACATTGCGGAGGCTATGGCTGTTAGAGAAGGTATTCTTCTTGCTCGGGATACGGTGGCACCATCGAAGCATATTTACCTATGTTCAGATTCCCTGAATGTGATAAGTGCCTTGAAGGACGTGGATAAGCACTCTGGTTATCTTGGTTTGTTGGCTGCGGACATTCGTAGTGTAGCCTCATTTTTTCTTTCTTGTAGTTTCATTCATGTAAAATGGGCTCAAAACTTGTTGGCTCATTTCATCGCACAAGATGCTCTTAATTCTGGCGGGCATACCTCTAGATGGACTTCAATGCCGATTTTATGGAGGGAAGCAGCCGAGAATGATGTATTCTTTGTTCCTTGATGGCGCATGAATGAAAGTTTCCGAATTCAAAAAAAAAAATAAGTCTTCTATTGGTTAGTCTCGGGATGATTGAGAGGCATCTATTGTCAATTCAGAGGAGTGTTTACTCCAATTTAGCATGTAGCCATGCCAATTAAAAGACACCTTGGTGTCATTCGGAGGCATGTAGTGCCTATTTAGAGGTACTTTGCTACCAATTTAGAGACGTAGATATGCTAATTTAGGAGGACTTATCATATAATGGTGGCCACAAATTAGATAAAAGATATAAATAAAAGACACATCAATTCAATATAAGTTTACATCTTTCATATTTCAGTTCATTTTTTAGTTATGGCATATCATGTTTATCTTATTAGAAATTAGATGCCACTGACTCTAACAGTAGTTTTCCCTATTTGTGAATGGTTGGGGATGAGATGTTTGCAGGTGTAGAACTTCAGGAGATAGTCATGACAAGAGGATGCAGTCACAACTTCAGGAGGTTTTCTTGGTGGGGTGCCAACTACATGATCCTAGAGCTTACAATAGAATTACAAAGTTTTACATCATATCTTATGATTTTATTATAAGGTTTGATGTAACCATGTCTCTTTTCCTGAGAAATTATGAGGATTTATTTTATACATAGTATGTAGTGTGTTTTTTATCATTATTGTAATGGATATCATGTTAAAAATAGCTTCCGCTCATGAGATTGGAAAATTGGGGTGTTACAATGCCAAACATTTACTAAGCCAAATAGATAGGTCCTAAATTTATGACCCGAATACTATGCTGCAAGTATATGAGTACTTTTAGTATATTAATATCATACAAGGAGCAATGTTATGTTAAACATGAGAGTATTACACTTCAACAATATAGATCAGTTCACAAAAGGTGATTTAGTTTCTTGCAAGTTACTAAACTAGTTAGAGAGAAAGAAACTAGAGCAAGGATTACTTTCAAAGATTTTGATTTTATGAGAGGATCTTGAGAATGGGGTTTCACATGTGCATCATTGCATGAAGAATAGAAAATCCAAACATACTAGATTAACGCTAATGGAAGTTTGAATCCTACACTCCTCTCGATAGTGTAGAATAGTCCTAATTGTACATACCATTCTCATGGATATCATCAATTTTGAACTACAAACCTTACTCCCCAACACTTCCCATCCACTCTCATTGTCAATGAAGTGCAGATAAGGTACATCTCCTTACTCATCTGCATATCTTCACAGAGTATATAAAGAGCATATATCATACATACAAAGTGTGCATCTAAGGATGTAAGAAGAAATCAACACTGATAAACCCTAGAATAGTGAAATAACTACCATTATATTTGAAATTCGTATTCAAAAAGTTACGATATGGGAGCTAATATCGTAATGCCCAAGAACTAGAGTTCTACTTTTCCATGGATAAGATATGCATGTACAAGCAATAGAAAAGGATGCAAGACATAATGAGAGATAGAAGTTAATTAACATATCCAAAGAAGTAGTAGAACGAAGAAGAACTTCACATATAAGTCACAATTCCACCCTTGCTACTGCACTTTCTCTAGTAACCTTCTCTTCTAATAGGATGGAAAGGATAATGAAGATCTCTATTACAATTGTTGAAGAAGAATTTAGGATGAATATGATCCTCTCTTCAGTAACCTCTCCATCTTCTCCAAAATTGCCTCTAACTCCTTTGACCTCTGCTTTGGTTGTGTTTTGTGTCAAATTATCTATGTTAACAATCCCAAGTTGATCTGGTTCATAGTTAAAAATATAGAGCATTTTTCTTCTCATTTGAAAAGAATTGTAGGTAACATGGAGTGTTGGCAAGCTAACACAACATGTTACTTGTAGTTTTCAAACTGGAACTTCTAAGATCGAAGGTAACATAGTGTGTTGGATGGCCAAAACCATGTGTTGCTACATATCATAGAGTTCTGGAAAATTCTAAAATGAGAGGACACAAAGTGTTTAGATAAAAACATGTCATGTTGGTGGAATCCAATGATTGTTCGCTTCTCTAGATCTAAGGTGACATAGTGTGTTAGTTGAAAAACACAATGTGTAAATTGCTTGTTGTAGATGGTGATCTTCCTGCTATGGACACGCCTTATCAACATGGCATGTTGCTAACAGAATTTGTAGGAATTCACCTTAAATGTTGAGGAATTCATGGAAAACGAAGGTCAATCCATGGTCAAATATTCCCCATTTTGGCATCCAATCATGGTACCTACATTTCAAACAATGAAACAAGTAAATAACTAAAAGGTAAAGAATCTAGCATGATTAAGAGTGATGTCTGTGTTAAATTGACTTGGAAATACTACCAAAAGATGATATAAAATATGCACATCATTGGCACACTTCATGTCCATCTTAAATCTCATTCCTTCAACCTTTCTAATAGAACTTAGTACCTCAATGGCATAATTGTAGGTTATTGTCTAGTCATCATTTATGACCAACAAGTCATATGATTGAGTTACAAGAAATACAA
This sequence comes from Alisma plantago-aquatica, assembly GCA_963693085.1. NCBI lineage: Eukaryota > Viridiplantae > Streptophyta > Magnoliopsida > Alismatales > Alismataceae > Alisma > Alisma plantago-aquatica. The sequence continues at coordinate 622,806,430 of OY856414.1, read as the reverse complement.
ATCTCTCTAAATCCATAAGTGTCCTGCTAGACCTACAAGGTTCTTTTTCTTCATGAGGAACTTGAGATTCCACAACATCTTGTGATCTCCTTGCTCCTCATCTACCTCCATAGACTCACCATTATTTTTTTTCCTCAAACTTCTTTGATATCTATATTCCCCCTATCAATTTCTTTAGTTATTTTTGTGGCCTCAAACTTCTTCAGTATATATGTTTGTCCCATTAACTTCTTTATAAATAAATTCCTTTTTAAGAATATAGTACTATAGAAATGAACATTTTGTTGTCAGTTGAAATACTCCAATAATATCCTTAGTTACATTTGGATGTCCAATAAGTTAATATTGTTTTCTTTGGGTCCAAGATTTTCATATTATTATCTTTTGACATAAGCTTCACAACCCCAACTATCAATATAGATACATTGGTATGCTTCCACTTGATATCTTATTTGGTGTCTTCTGAAATCATGTAGAAGGTATATGGTTAAGTGTATATATTGTAGTTTCAAGAGCATATCTCCATAAGGAAATCAAAAGATTAGCTAAACTCATAATTGATCGTACCATGTTCAATAAGGTTTGATTCCTCCAATATGATGCACCATTTTATTGTAATGTTTCAACTTCAAAATGGACTCAGATGTAATGCAATACTATGATGTCTCAAAAGGACTTGGAACTCTTACCTTATATATTATTTGTAATGATCGAACTTTAGTGCCTTGATATTATTGACAAGTTTTTTTTGTACTTCACTAATGAACTCCTTGAACTTTTCATTAGATATTGATTAATGTTTCATAAAGTAAACATATCAATATCTAATGAAGTCGTCAGTAAATATGATGAAGTAGTGAAACCCACCTCTAGAACTTATTCTAAAACATCATTAGACATCACTATGAATGAATCACAATAAGTCATTCTCTCTCTATAAATTTTAGAAACTTGTACTCCATTACTATGGGTAGATCCATCTCTCCCTTCATTTTGGTTTTACATCTATTTAGATCTTTCATATTTGAATACTTGTGAGATCCACATATGTTATCCAATACCCAAAATGCAACTTTATATAAGTTTATCAGAGTCACATATATACCCAAAGTCAAGATTTTTATCCCTACTTATTATTCTTTAGTTCCTCAAGGTAGATGGGGAAATTTATCTTCTAGTATCTAGCCCAGTAACAATCGTGACCATTTCTTTCCTTTTCTACCCCTCCTTTATCTATAAGTGCAAAAGACTTGAGCTTTTAGCCAAAATTACCATTTTTATCAACTTTTCCTTTGCCCTCAGACTTGCTTTTTCCTTTATGGATCATCAACATGGGCATTGGTTTGTCTTTCTTCATCTGAGTTTGAATTGTTCTTAACATGCCAAACAACTCAAGGTATGATAAAACAAAGTTTTTCTTGTTGTAATTCATGAAAAACTACTGTAAGATTCTAGAAACTATTAGAATATTACATAAATGGACAATTTTTAGCCTAAAGGAAAGCCTAGTCTTACTAGGCTTTCTACATACCCAACCACATGCGTCCCAACTGATTCACCTTCACTCATGTTATAGGTAAAAAAACCCTTTGATACATCATAGTGCTCTTATCCTACTTGCTCTTGGTGCTTATTCCTCGTATGGGTGGCCATCTCAAGTGAATCCATGTTCTCATGTTGCTTATACATATCATTATCCAAGGTGCATAACATATGGAACTTGATATCTATGGAATCATCAGTATTCTTAGAAAAAGATCCCATTTCTTCCTTAGGCACATTTAGAGTTGGTTCTTTGGGTAATGGAGTTTCTAGAACATAGAGCTTAGGCTCCTTAGACTTGCATAATTTGATCTCAAACTTGTAATTCAAAGATGTAATAAATTATGTTATTATAAATGCAGTTTTTGAATATTGAGTTTATTGTTGGTGCATGCATATAGTACTTTGTTCATTCAAGCTAAGAATTTTACATTACTACATTCACACTTTGATATTAACTATGTATGACATCATCAAGGTTCCTCCTCTTGGGGCCCCATAGGATTTTTGGATGGTGAGGTCCAATTATGTCATAGGAGGCCACTTCTCTAACAACAATGGCAAAGATTTCACATAAATAGGAGTTTTAATGCAGAAGTTATGACCTATGCAAGTTTACCCTATTTTTTACCCCTTCATTACCTTTTTTCTCTCCTTTTTTGTCATGTCTAGTCTTACTGGGTCTCACCCTTAATTTCTTAGGCATGACCCCTTTTCATGAATCCAAAACTAGGCTTTATGGAGCCACGTAGTTTGGTGTGCCCCACTATAGGTCCACCCACTCAAGGCTCATGGATCACCAGTGCTAAAATTCAATGACCAAAGGTTACCTCCTACCTTATCACAAGAACAACAATAACCCTAGACCATAGCCAGGGTAGGGGTGTACCTCTATAGTGGTTGTTGGCACCAATCAAGGTCACGAGGGCCTTCACATCCCTCTCCTGACCTCACCCATAGTTTGCACTAACAGAATGGGTAGTTGAGAGGGGTATGGGATGCCCGTCCACCCCATTTCAAACTCTATCATGAATAAGGGTCTTTAGCACCCTTTCAAGCCTCTTATTCAGTCCCCTCAATTCCACCACACCTTCCCCTTTAATTTTTTTCTAATTTTTTTTCTTTCTCATCCCATGTACCTCCCTCTCACACTTCAGGTAACAAACCACACTTTTTAGTGTCCCCCGGTTAATAAAGGACCTTAAAGTTAAGAGCCATTACCTAAACTTCTAGGATCCAGATTCTGGAAATAGTAAATAGTAGCAAATAATTTCAATTAATTTTAGAATATTGTTATAAGATGTGTCATGAGACTCCATTAAGGAGTCAAATGGATTTCTCAAGATAAAACTAACTTATTCATGAGAAGCTAATACATATGAGAATACATATCTAACAAATCCTCCTTGACTAAACTTTAATGTCTTCAATTGATTTCATTTGATTCGCCAAGTCTCCATATCTCATGTATGTCAGTTACCTATAATGCTAACAAACACAGATCAGTATATTGATATATTGTATATGTCGGGTGCATACAAAAGTGCAGAAGCAAGATAACACTATATAATTGATCCATCTAGCAAATATGAACTAGATTTTTCAATACATATTCATGTCCATGCTTGATATGCTATCTTAGGCATCATCGTTGTACCTCCCAGGGCTAATGTGCTTGATACATGTCATCCTGAGGTTAAGAATATGATAACTTACTTTATGAGACACTCATATTGCCATTATAGTTGAATAAAATGTAAATAAACATTCAACAAATTCTTTCATCAATCTTCGATAAATCCTCAACAAACATTGATAGCTAATAATGTGAGTATTCATAGTTGTAACCATGTGCCTTGCTCATGTAGATGCAGTAGTACTTCAAGTACTTTAAGCATATATCATCCAATCAATTAAGAATAGATCCAAGTAATAAGTTAATGTGAATGTATGTATATCTTAAAGTGTCACCATCATATTCAAAACATATTAATCTAACATATATCATAACCTAGGGTTTAAGGTTGTAACGGTTTTGGATAAGCAATACGGGTACAAACCCAAATTCCATCACTTCATACTTCATCAGGGGTATAAACCCTGATCATAAATTAGGTGAAACCAAAGTTATCAAGTTAAGCACTTTATGTCATTAACAACAACTATATTTGATTATACAACCCAAGAACATGATGACAAGGTACATTAGGTTCTAAACCCTTATTATCATACATATGTCCCAGATCCTTAATCAAGATAATGAATATCTCCATTGTATCAAGGACTTGGATTCTCATTAGAGTGAATATATTAGGTTATTATGAACATTTACATCAGATCATGTGCATTAAAGTCATAGTAAGATATACATTGGTTTCATAACCCTAATTAATTATATGTAAGAGTATTGATATAGAAACCCTAATTATTGATCATCATTATCATCGTCATCTTGGATTCTCATTACAGTCAACAACAACAATTTATGTCTCTAAATAAATATACATAATGTATACAACACATTAATCATAAATGTCAAAGGTCTGTATGTATAAACCACTTTAACCATGTATCCACTATACTTTTTGAACCCGGTAAGAATCATTTCTCAAACATATTTTATTTAGATTTTAATTTTTTTTATTAATTTTATATACAATTTGACTATCATACAATTTGCCAATAATTAGTTTCAACAATCACAAGATAATATTAGTTGGCCAATCAGGTATTGCCAAGTCAGCATTGAATTGTATTATTTGCATTATCTGCTAGTGGCCATGTGGTCGGGCCTGACCAATGTCTTGTGACCACTTTGACAACACGCTCTAGTCCGGATGCAGCTAAAAAGAGAATGAAAATACCAACTTGCCCTTACCTTTTTGTGTCATCCTCAGGGGCACAGATGTCAATTCTAATGTCTTTGTCTCCTTCCTCACAATATAATTCATCCATGTTCATGACTGAGTCAACCAAAAAGTTGACATCACACTCAAGGGAATCAAAGAGTTAGGAAAAGGTGCATGCACCTATGTTAGGTCCAGTTGAACTCATTGGTGTTCTCATATCTGTCAGAGAGGGCAAGGATTGGGGGAAAGAGAATCAACTACACGCCAGTGTATAGGGGACCTAAGACAAGAAACCAGGGGATTTGTGAGAAGATCTTGAGGGTTTTAGGATTCACTTTGTTGTGCATCCTTGAGGGAGGGGTTTTTCCTCAATTCCAGACTGAATACCATGTCTATATATAGGGAGAGGTCAAGGTGAGGTGATAATTATCATTGATAGAGTTCAATATGCACCAAAAATTAGGTGATAACCCAATACTTGCAATAAAGTCAGACCAAGGAGATGATTTGATATATTTGTCTTTCAAAATTAGTGAAAGGGGTTTCATGTGTGGACATGGTTCATAGAGAGAGAGACAGGAAATGATGGAAAAGCATGTTATTGTTACTAGCTTTCCTTTTTAAGTGGGAGCTAGAATATGATCTATACATTGTTGATATAGGATTAGACAGTCACAATCAATGTGACACATCAATGAAGAGTGGGACATTTAGTGCCTAAGCTAGATCATTAATTGATTCCCGATATGGAAGCATGTATAATAATTACAAGTAGGTCCCTCTTTCTTCATAGATTTCTGTAGGCCACTAGGAACATCCTTTTTCAATGAAACTTGGAAGGCAACCCATTAATACCTTTCCCAAATCTGGGATTTATTGGTATATTTCTCATAGTTTAAACTTTTCTTTAATCCACTTACCCACATCACATGTACCTTTTTATCTCAAATTCAAGAATAATTTTAGTTTCCTCATTATCTTAAAGTTCTCCAAAAAAATAGATCAAACTATCTGTATTTGATACTGAAAACTTGTAGTATAAGTCAAGATTAGATAACTACTCCATTAATTATCTAAACCACAAATCATCTTAGAATATTTTAGAAACTTTCCTATTATCCCATATTTCAATTATTTAACAACTCACATAGCCAGTATCACTTATTTAAGCACAAATTCCTTTTATTTTTTAAACTTGTTTCCCACAGACCAATTTGCAAAGAAAATAGTCTCATGGGCCTCACTTGGGCCATGGGTTGAACACATGCCACAAACATAACATTATTATTCTATCAATTATGATATTAGGGAGTTTTCTTATCAACTCAGACTTATATTCATGCAATTCAAATTTACCAAATTTGAGGATCTTACATTCACCTCTCCTTAAAAGGAATTTTGTCTCCATAAACCTAGTAAGGTTAAGGTGAATGATAACTCCACTTAGCTTCAAACCTTAGGGTTAGCAACCCTTATTGGACATATTAAACATCTTTTATTGATCGGAAAATTCCTCACATTACTATCGTTGGAACCCAATTTCAATTATAGGATATATCCACAACTCATCCATTACATGATATTATTAGTGATCACATTTTGACTTGTAATTTCAATTTCACTTGTTGGTTACCTTTTAACTAGGTTTGCAAACTAGTATTCATTTATTATCATAAAAGGGTGAGGTAACACTTCAAAAACCCTAGATTATGCAATTAAAATTCAACTTACGGTATTCACTCCAGATGTCAATTTTATGCATAATATGTGTCTACCCAATCTCTTGCACCCATAATAAGATGCAACAAGTGTTCAGTTGTAGCCCAAATATAAAGTTCACCCCACTCCATGTGCAAAGATGGTGCATCCACACATTACATTAGAATTCATTATTTTATAAGCACTCTCTTAACAATGACTCCATACCATGGATATATTTTATTTTCCATGCCTTTTATTAAATTTCATGATCTCAAGGATAGTGATTTTTTCAACTCTTGATTTTATGAACAACTTTCCTTAACATTTTGTTTCCAATATCATTTCATAAGTTTTGATATTCTTTATAGATACATCTCATGCATCATTAGCCTTAACCAGTCCCTTAAGATCCCTAGGGGTATAGGTGTCTTTGGAGTAATCTCCTCTTGACCTCATAGGCCTTATGCACTTATGGAGTGCCTCTCACATTTACCCCTTGGCCTCATGAAGTCATGAATGTGACCAATATCCTGACCCCACGATCTTATGCACTTAGGGCATGATCACTCCCTGACCTCATAGGTCTTAAGTGCCTTAAATCATCCCTACTTGACCCTAGGATTGACTTAGGGCTCTACCCTTCCTAAGGTTTTATTGAGATGTCATAGATTTATTTCATTACACATTTTTCTTGAGGTTTTTCTCACAATATTCAAGAATTTTATTTGTGTACTTTTAACCCAGATTTACTTCATCTCTTAAGGTGCACAACATTTACTTTATGTCCCAACATTGGGCTCATGGCGACCTTCCCTCTTGGGCTTGGTATGCTTGGTAACCTTCCCTCCTAGGTTTAGTTTTTTTGGTGACCTTCCCTCCTAGCCTTGGTCTTCATAGTGACCTTCCCTCCTTGGTTTTGGTTTTCATTGTGACCTTATCTCTTGGGCTTGGTCTTCATAATGACCATCCCTCCTTAGGGTTGGTCTTTACAGTGACCTTCCCTCTTGGGCTTGTAATTCATAGTGACCTTCCCTCCTTGGTCTTGGTCTTCTTAGTGATCTTCCCTCCTAGTCTTGGTCTTCATAGTGACCTTCGCTCCTTGGACTTGGTCTTCATTGTGACATTTCCTCCCTGGGCTTGTCCTCTTGTGAACTTCCCTCTCGAGCTTGGTCACAAATTATCAGCCACATCCTTAGTGACTTCTCCATGTGTCCCTCAGAAATGGCATACTTAGGGTCAAAGAATTATACTCAATATATATGCTTTCATTCTTTGCATACTTAATCCTTCAAAGCTTAGATTATATTCAAGGTTACCTCAAGTCCTAAATTAATTAGTTAACCCATCCTTCAAGGTAAGGTCCTAATCACGGTGCCTTCTTGACTCACAGGAGGAGATTAAGTTTTTAGCCACAATTTAAAGACACAGATTTAGGTTTTTTCCTCCCCCATAGGTCCTTTTCCCATTCTTGGGTTGACCAACCCCTGGTTCGGACACCATCCCTAAATGTGTGTTGAGGGTCTTGTATCCATTCGTATGTAACAATTTATTATCAATGCTTCATATATATATATATATATATATATATATATATATATATATATATATATATATATATATATATATATATATATATATATATATATATATATATATATATATATATATATATATATATATATATATATATATACGTATATATATACATATATATACGTATATATATACATATAAGTATATATATGTATATATATACATATATGTATATATATTTGTATATATATGTATATATATATGCATATGTATGTATATATATATATGTATATATATGTATATATATATATATATATATATATATATTTATATATATATATATATGTATATGTATATATATATATGATTATGTATGTGTATATATATATATGTATGTATATGTATATGTATATATATATGTATATATATATGTATATAATATATATATATATATATACATATATATATATATATACATATACATATATATGTATATATATGTATATATATATATATATACATATATATATACATATATATATATGTATATATATATATATTTATATATATATATATGTATATATATATATATATATATACATATATATACATATATATACATATATATGTATATACATATATATGTATATATATATTAAAACCCTTTACATGTAACATTCATTCATTACACCACGTACATACATGCACAAGATATCGGGTCACCCAACTCATTTGTATTTCCTTTTTCCTCTTAACCAAATAGGGTTCATATGGGTAGGTTTACTATATTACACACTACTCCCATTTCATAACATTAGGGTTTATGGTTAGGGTTAGGGACTACACCGTGCACCTTATGCTTTTATATATCCTTTTATCCACTTAGGGTTTTCCTAAAGCAACCGTATATCCAACTAGGGTTTACCCTTGCAAGGAAAAATCCATAAATCATTTTTCTTAACTTTACCATTATTTCAACTTTAGTTGTAAAATAATTGCAATAGGATGCCTTAATACACTCAAAAACCCTAACTAAAATGAGGAGGGAAGTACCTTTTTGGTTTTTTAAGAAAGGAGATGAGAAGTGGACATAATAAGAGATGAGAAATTTAGTGTAAATATTACTTTACTCAAACCTTAGGTTCTGGTGAGGTTGGTATCACTGATTCTAAAGGAATCCTCATATACCAACGTAATCATGTGGAGGGAAATATTCCCAGCCCCCAAAGCTGCAATCCTTTTTAGACATCATTACCCCAAGTCTATGCCATACAAATTTTCCTTATATTTCTATAAATTATATGAAATTACCAACTATTAAATATTATTTGAAAATTAGAGGGTTCTGATACCAAATGTAACAAACCAACCTTTTTAGTGTCCCCCGTTTAAGAAAGGGCCTTAAGTTGAGATCCATTACCTAAACTTCCAAGATCTAGTTTTACAAAATAAAAAATAATAGCAAATAATTTCCATTAATTTCACAATATTTTTTACAGAATGTATCATGAGACTCCTCTAAGGAGATACATGGATTTTTCAATAGAAAACTAACTTATTTGTGAGAAACTAATATAATGAGAAGACGTATCTAACAAATCAACCATTACTTAACTTTAATGTCATCAATTGATTTCATTTGATTCACCAAGTCTTAATATCTTGATATATGGTAGTTACCTATAATGTTGATAAAGGTTGATCAGTATATTTACATATTGCATACTTGGGGTTTATACAAAAGCATGTAAGTAAGATAACAAGATATAATCAATTTCCTACAAATAAGAACTAGCATTTTCATTAGATATTCTTACCCATGCTTGATATTCTATCTTACGTGTAATCATTGTCCCTCTTAGGGCTCATGTGAATCACATGTAACATACTGAAACCTAGAATTTGAATTATAGTAACCCTAATCTCATGGATAATAGGTTGGTATGATTGGATATCTATACTTTAATAAATAAGGATTGAGTAATACCTTAATGTAAATAGTTAAGGCATATAACATGAATAAAACACTAATAACCAATAACATATGTGGACTTGAAGATAAATATAGCATATTATGTGGCATTAGGTTTTATAATCAACATTTCATGTTATTATACAATCACATTAACATAATAACCTATAGGTGTGCTAGCATGTAAGTGAAAGCATGAAATGTGTCACTTCACTAACTAATATACACATAATGGCTCAATGTTCTTAATACATGAATTGGAATAATAATTAGCATTTCCATGTCCATAAATATGGATAATGTTCCAACATATAAATAACTATTGAATTAATTGACTAAACATGTTAAATGAGTAAATATGAAAATTCATCCATAATAATATAAGGAAACGCTTTTGGTAGAACGTGAATATAATGGGACTCTAAATAGTGAATGTTGAAGGTAATTATGTAATATTATAATAATATAATGGTCATTCACATAAAACTTTATTTGTGTTATAATTCATATAATTAAATCTAAAAATCCTCATCTAGTTGTAAAATCATGTTCCTTCGGTCCCAATTAGCATGGGTGCCAAATTTCAAAAAAAAATGAACAATTCTAACTATACTAAGTTCATTAAGAAAAGAAAATATAAGATCAAACCAAAAATATTAAATATATTACTTAATGACTTAAAAAGTTGAAATGAATCCCAAAATCATATCCTACATACCGAAATTAGTCTATGTTTTAATTTCCATTAATTGAACAATCTTATCTATCCTGGTTTTATTTAGAACAAAGAATATTACTTAAAGTCAAAGATATTAGATAATATAGTAAACAACCCCAAAAGTGCAAATTGATACCAAAATTAGCTTCTTCATGTTTTATTAGCCTACATACCAAATTTCATATTAATTGATCACTTTTATTAACATAAACAAAATAGGAAAGAAAATATTATAAAAATACATAAATACATTGATTATTTAAGGATGCACGGTGATTTATGAAATTTTTCCAATTAAATGTCTATCACGCCTGGGTTCCTGGCTTTTCCTAATCTCAGATTCATTTCTGGTCACTGGATGGGGATCGCACGATAGCTCATCTTTCTTCCTCCTCTAATTTCTTCTCCCTATTTCCCACGTAGTACAGGCAACCCCCGATCCTTTCTCTCCCTCTTTGTCTTTCCCTCTCCCTTCCTCCTTTTCCTTTGATTTCCTTTCCATCTCTTTCCTTAGATCAACCCCAAGCCAATGACCCAATATAACCTAGAGTTTCATGATTTCCCTTCCATTTTCACATTTTAACTCCCCTATCCCCTATGTCATCATGTTTCCCCTTACTTTATTTCTTATCAGCACCCAAAGACTTTGGATCTCTATCTAGCATGTCCTAGACCTTTGTCGTGTCCTCCATACTTGTTGTCGGTCTCTAGTTCATCCTAGACTAACATGTAGTATACTACACGAACTCTTATGGCTTGAACTGGAGAAATTGGGTTTGCCACCCTATCTCCAATGACCTTGAGGTTTGGAGAGGTTTAAGTGCCCTTCTTTCATCTAGCATCAAGGTATATTGACCTTCAATTGGGCTCCTACAGTGGTAAATTCATGTTCCCCTTTTCTAATTTTTGGTTTGTTGTCTTGTGAAGTCGAGTTCTTTCTTCTCGTCTAGCCACTCTACCCTCTTGTTTTTTTGCTAATGAATCCATTGAAGCCTCACAAACACCAAAGTAGATTTCTTATGTTGTATTTTTCCTTTATTTTGGTGTTTTGAGTTTTCTCCTCTGAGCATCCATGGACAAAACAATTTCCCTTACTCCTCAGTTGTCTTGTGACCCTCCTCTTGGCTCTCTAAGATCATCATGGCATGGAGTATTTGAGGGGGTCAACATCTGCTACTCATTTTTTGTGGTTTTGGGTTTTGTATTGATCAAGATGGAACTCTGAAGCTTTGTGGGATCACATCTCATGCGATTGAACAAAGACAAAAGATAGACAACAATGTTTTCTTATTCTTGTCATTGTTTTTAAGTTATTTATGTCACATTTTTCATCAGAATATTAGTCTTTTCACTGAGTTTGGTCGTACACCTACACGGTGTAGGTTTGCCCACTTGGACAACACTAACAGGGCCAGCACAACATATGCTCAACTTTGTGGATAATCTTACCTGCATGTATTTCTCAGATTTAGTGATTTCTTAGTGATTCTAAAATTCATAATATGTTATTAATATATCAAAAAAATAAAAGAAAAAATGTTTCGGTTTCGTGGAAGTTTTCTCTACATTATGGTATGATTTTCATCACCCAAATATATTATAACAAATATGTTATTTTACAAGGATTTTTCATAATTGTTTACAACTTCTAATATTCATAACTAATAATTATAAGTCAAAAAGTAAAATAAAATATGACATGAAGTCAGAAAAATATATCTACAAGATGGTGTTGTCACTAATACTAAAAAGTCAAATTTTTATGCAATTAATGTGAAGTAAACCCTAATTCCATATATGTATGTAATAGGTGGCTTGTTACTTGGATTTGGAAGTAGAACTGACCCTGGTTATATCTAGACTCAATTTGTGGTATGTTTCATACCCTTGATCAAATTGAGCAATAGATCTAATTTCTCTCTCAGTGATGTATGTTTCATCTCTTTATGAGTTATATTCAGCAAACACCAAATTTTTCTCTATCTCTCTAGATTTATGTATGATTATTCTATTAATATTGGTAAATTGACTTATATTTCTCTCTCTTGGTCTATTTGGAATATGAAAACCCTAATATTATTGATGAAAACATTTTCTTGATTCGTTCTTATTTGAAAGATCATGTTTTGTTGATAGAATCTCTTTCATCATGGAAATTGTTGGATCTTCTTTTATAGGTCCTTCGACCCCACTTGACATTCAATGGATCTTCTCATCCTGCATATTTTGATGTTAGACTTTTTTACTTTTTCATATGCATAATGTGGTGACTACCAACACAATGTAATATATGGTTTTTGTGTGGATGTGTATATTCCCACAGTTGATAGTGTACAGGTGATATTTCCTGTAACTAAAATTATTGGAGAAGATGTGTATCCAGTCCTTCTCAAAATAGATGAGCATATTTTCCTTCTCATTTTACATTCATGATAGATGTGTTATTTCCTACAAACATATTTATATTGTTCTAGTATTGCCACATGTAAAACACATAAATGCCTTGCTCAAATTTATCATCTTCTTATATTATCTTGACTAAACTTACTTCTTATCTCTACATTGTGCATGCCTTACACAAATTTTATTTCTAGTAGTGGTACATCTATACAACCATACATTTGGACGTGTGTATTTTGTCCCAAATGTGTGTATTCTACTCATATATATAAAAGGTGTGTGTATTCCACCCAGGGTGTGCATCTTCCATCGAATACTTTTTGGCTGAGATTCTATGGTGTCCTAACCCTGCTTGAAATAACCTTAGTCTAATGTTATTTACATGTACTACTTATGATTTGTGGTATTATTATTTTTCCATTGTTTTAAGGCAATAAATCTCGTGTTTTTGTTTATCATGTTATTGATAATTACATTCTCTTGATATCCACTTGGATGGTATTTTTTATATGGATGGCAAGCCTTGTTATATTTGATGTCCTTATATTGCTCAATTCCTATTAATATGCTCATACCAGCTTTTATGTTGACAATTTCCATCTTTATCTTCTCTTGTAGGGTATGCTTTGAACCCCTAGGTGAAGTACATGGAGGACATGACATTCAGACGTGAACTTGACTTATGGAGTTGATTCTTGGTAGATATATTATAGATAGTCTGGATATCCCTCTACTTAGATCAAATAATTTTTTTTCCTCTAAACCCAAATGGGAGAATATTAAGTAATGTTGTAAAATTGAATAAAGTCATGATTTATTATTCAGTTGCTAAACTTTGGACATTTTTTCATACCAACATTTGGTAAATGAAAAATTTGCACCTATTTTGGTATGCTTGTTAGTGTGTTTGGATCAGATGGATTTATTCCTCAAATTAAGTAGGGAGTGGATCCTCTCTCAGAAGCCACTCCTTACATCACCCATGGATACATGTCATCAAAGGGTTCAGAATATGATAACTTACTTTATGTGATACTCATAGTGGCATTATAGTTGAATAGAATGTAAATAAACATCCAACAATTTACTTTGTCAAACTTTGAGAAATCCTAGATGGAATGTAAATAAAAATCCAATAGTTTATTTCACAGTTTACTTAATATATTCAACACATTAATCATAAATGTATAGGGTTTGCATGTATAAACCACTTATTAACCATGTATCCATTATACTTTTTGAACCACAATGAGAATCAAGTCTCAAGCATATTTTATTTGGATTCAACTCATTTTTCTTGTTAATTTGACATATAGTTTGCAAATCATATGATTTATTGATAATTAGTTACATTAATAACAAAATAAACCTATCTAGTCCAAATAGTGATTGACAAGTTGGCACTTAATTGTATTATTTGCATTATCCACTAACGGCCAAGCGATCAGGCTCAACCAATGTCTTATGGACACTTTGGCAACATGCTCAAACAAGACTGAGGCTAAAAAGACAATGAAAAGAAAGACTTGCCCTTACCTTTTTGTGTCATCCTCGTGGGAAGGGATGTTATTTTCTATTGTCTTCATCTCCTTCCTTACAATCGACTTCAACCTTGTGTCTGGCCAAGTCAACTGACAAGTTGACTCTATGCTCTAGAGCGTTGGAGAGTCAGGAATAGGTGCAAGCACCTCTATTGGGTCCAGCCAAACTCTTTTGTGGTCTTGAATCCTTCGAAGAGGGCAAGGATATGGTGGAAAGGGAATTGGCTACACGGTAGCATATAGGGAACCTGAGAGAAGAAAATAGGGGTTTTGCGAGAATATCTTGAGGATTATGGGATTCAATTTTCTATGCGTCCTTATGGGAGGGGTTTTTCTAGATTTCAGAATGGAGACCATGGCTATATATATATATATATTTATTTATTTATTTATATTTATTTATATTTATATTTATATATACATATACATATATCTAAATATATATATATATATACATATACATATATATACATATACATAGATATATATATATATAATGAGAGAGAGAGTCAGGTTAGAATACACCCTAGTGTACAGATCACACCATACACCCCAATGGTGTTTTCCTATGTAGACCATATATTTTCAAAATATAATCAATTTATCTTCATTGTTATAGTAATAATAGACCTACATAATATGAGCCCATTTTGATGAGTGTAAGTCACTCATTCAAGAACAAAAAAATTGATGCACATAACTAATTTGAAATGTATGATTTTTGCATCTTTTAGATGCATGACCTGTGTGTCCAAATGAGATCAAACTTATTATATAGTATGGTCTTAAAATACTTAAGAAGGTCAATGGTTTAGATTTTCAAAATATTTGCTTCATGATGGAAAATGATTGAGGTGTATAGTGTCTCTAGAACACTCAAGTGTATACCAGCTAAACTATATATATATTTATATATATATATATATATATATATATATATATTATGGAATCAGGTAAATATATTCCAATCCCCTCCTAAAAATATAGGAGGACAAAAGTTACATGTAGGCCCAACGCAATGCATCAAACCAGACTACAACTCACATCTCTATCTAATGTGTAACTTGTATTTAACACATTTACAAATTTTAACAGCAATACTCATGGCATTTGTAGCAGCTCCTTGATGTTTTTTAGCATTTCGTTCCTCCCAGATATGGGAGCAAATAGAAACTAATAGAAGATTATTCTTATCATCATTTCCACCTTTTAACAACATTCTTTTTGGGTCACCGTCCAACCAATATTGTACCTTTAACTCCTTACACACTGTATCCCAGATCTCTATTGTGAATTTGCATTACCCACAAGATGAACATGAGATTCCTTAGCCTCCTTACATAGCAAGCATAATGTGGATACATCATAGTTCCATCCCTTAATCCTATCAAGGGTAGAAAGAACTCTATGTAAAATTTTGTATATACGCATACTCCATTTTAACACTTGCGCCCCATTCCAGATCAGCTCCCCATACATGTCCTTTTTGCCCCTTGAGTGTGTCACCTCTCATAAGCATGTCTTTGGGTCTATGAGCCTCCATCTCCTTGTATTTTGGGCCTCGAACAAGTGTCTAACCTGCTTCCATATTGTTGTCATAACATTAACTGTTCGTGAATATCCTTCCCTTGTCTTTGGCTTGAAGTCCAGTCCCCAAGGATATCTTTCCCTCATCCACTTCCCCATGTAGAAGAGTCTTATTAATACATTATTATTCTCCTCATAGTACCCCATTTTGATATGTCTCTGGGTGTTTTTAAATTCAGCCCTCCTTCATATTTTAGAAGTGTTACTCTTGCATACCTCATGGGATGATGTTCACCTGCCCACAGGAATTTACCATCTTCATCTCCATCCTGTTCAGGACTGAACTGGGAATTTCCCCTTGTTTTACCCAAAAGATAAGGAGTCCTTCAATAGAAGCCTTTATCAGTGTTTCTCATCCCACCATGTATGTCTATTGTGTAGACTACATGTTGATCATCTCCTCCATCCTATCAATGCATTCAACAAAGTCCTTGACCTGATTGCCTCCAGCTAGTGGAAAACTGAGATATTTTGTTGGAAAACTCCCCCTTTCAATGCCCATTGCTGCTACTAACCTGTCCTCCATCTGATAACAATTCTTGGATAGGAAAATGTGAATTTTTCTAGTGTACACACACAGGCATGTCTTCTCTCCAAATTTCCCCAGCAGATTTTTAAGATTTACCAGAGAATGTTGTTTAACTTCAACAAAAACTAACACATCATCTGTAAAAATTAAATGGGTCATCACCTTTGTACCATGGACTATGTAAGGCTTGATATCCTTCCTTATTTCAGCTTGTTGCATCTTCTGTGTGAAGTACTCTATGACAATGAAAAAGAGGAGAGGGGATAAGGGGTCTCCTTGACGTAGCCCATTACCTCGTCTAAACATTCCTGTAGACGTGCCATTAACCAGAATCAAGAGGCTTGTAGTGCAAACACACTATTTCATCCAGTTGATCCATTGCTCATTGAACCCCATTTGTTTCATGATCCACCAGAGCTTCTCCCATCTAACACTTTCATAGTTTTGGATACATCCAATTTTAGGCAGGCTTTCCTACTTCCTCCCATAACATTATAGTCCAGTAGAAATTCCCCTGCTAAGAGCATAGTCACTAAGACTTCTCCCTGTTACAAAAGCTCCCTAGTTTGTAGAAATAAGGTGGGGAAGAACCATCTTCAGTCTAGAAGCTAGAATCTTAGCAATGATCTTATATTATACTGAGCAACATCAATAGGTGTAAAATCAGCAAAAGAGGAAGCAACTTTATTCTTAGGAATGAGAACCAGAAAGGAATTATTAACCTATCTCACCATGTTGCCTCCTTCAAAACTAGTTGACATAAGCTATCAAATCCTTCTTGATGATACTCCATGTCTTTTTGTAGAGAAAAGCATTGAAACCATCTGATCCTGGAGACTTGTTGTTGTCAATGCTCCATACTGCATCTTTGACTTCTTGTTCATTGGTACTTTTTGTCAGGATATTGTTGTGTGTTCTTGTAAGTTTGAACTTCCAATCCAGTTCCTCCTCCTCTATGTCATTAACAAAGTTTTTGTTGTATAATTACATATAGAAATTTATGGCCTGCTCTCCTAGATCCTCCTATATGTTGACCATTCTCCCTTCAGCGGAGCTCATAAATGATGTTATTAGCCTCCCTTCTTTTAACAATAGTGTGATAGAGTTTAGTGTTCCTATCTCCATCATCCATCCACTTCTCCTTGCTCCTTTTCCAGTAGAATTTTTCCTACGCCTCTTTTAGCTCCTCTAACATTCTCTTCAGCTCCCTATCCTTCTCTATCAACTCTGAATTGAGAGGATCAGACATCAATTTTTCCCCACCCCTTTACATTCTCTCTTTGTTTCTTTGATCATCTTTGGAATACTCACTTCATCTGTGATCCATCTCTTCAAAGCTGCCTTGGTACTTTCCTACTTTTGACATACATAGGATTTCCTATTACCTATGTGCACCACCCTTCTTTTATGACATCCTTAAAACCTTTCTAATCTGCCCAGAAGTTTAGGAATCTAAAAGGTTTTCTTTTTTGTTTCTTTTCTGTAATCTGAACCGAGATAGGTGCATGGTCGCTTAGCTCAGATCCTCCATCTTTCACCTACACATTAGGAAATATTTGTATCCAGTCATCATTCACAAAGACTCTGTCCAGTTTTCTTGCTATCCTATTTTCCGATTCCCTTTCATTATTCCATGTGAAAATATCACCTCCCACCATTGGCAGTTCAAAAAGTCCGGCTTTATCAATAGTTTGATTGAAATCATTTATCTCGGAAGTTAAATCTAGCCTTTTCCCCTTCTTTTCAGCCTGTAGA